>CM060897.1:13750000-14955000 GCA_030762935.1 Hymenopus coronatus | reverse complement strand
CAACTCGCACTCGTACTGTATACAATCTACATTGAAAGTTTTCCACGTCTTCCTGTATTTTCAAAGAGAGCAGTAATAGTGAGTCTAATATAAAGAAAGAAAAACATCTGATGCGTTCCATTCATATCACTTTCTCTGCATCGCTGTAACAAATTATTGTTAAAAAGTATATTCTTCCATGTACTTTATTATAATCAAAATAAACAGAAATTCTCTTAATTGCTTTCTTCTAAGTAGAAGGAAAATAAAGGAATACACTAGGATAAAACAATTGTCAAATCTTTTAAAACCTGGTTGACATGTGGTTGAAATCCGTTTCTATGCAGGGTCAGAAGTTTACAACTTTCCGTGTGAGTTTAAGTATTTAAATCTGAAACAAATAACAATGAATATCTCAAAAATGGTCAATTCAACGAAAAAAATGTATGACATAAACTGTATTTTAACGCGATCTACATTTTTTTTTTTTTTGTGTAGTAAGTTTTTGTTTATCTTTTACGGTTAACCAGTTTTGCAAAATTCAGCAAAATTTATTCAGAATAAAGAGATCTTTATAAACTATTCCCAGAAAATTCAACATAAACAATTTATTTGCATATAAATATTTTTAATATATGCTACTTTAATCAAAATTGTTAGAGCCATTTTTGAGAAAATTAAAATTTTCAAAATATTTTCCTTGTAAAGGGCAGCTTGGGGTGGGGAGATTTTTCTCAAAATGTTCGTGTCGCATCTTTGGAAGATATTAAACTTGAATATCAAGTTTGGTATTTTACCGACTTTTCGTTTTTGAGTTATCGTGTTTACAGACACACTGGTACACCGACTCGGACCTTTTTCTAAAAATGTTTTTTTTCATACAGGAGACCCTAAAACTCATATATCCGGTGAAATCTCAGTATTGAATTTTTGGGTGGAATGTAATATATTGTCAATACACAATGTACATTCTACGTGTAGACAAATAACAAATATTCCCCTGGCAGGAAATGAATTTTCCTTTAATCGGCCGGGGCAATTATTTAAAGGTTCTGCTCCCCGGTGATTCTTTCCCAGCGGTTCGATTTCGGTCGCCCGTCGATAATTTTCTCATATATTCTTTCCTTCACAATAAGCCTATGGTGTGGGACCCTCTTCCGGAATGACACACACGAAACTTACTTTGAATATTTCAGGTGCACATACAGATCTGGACTTGTGAAAATCTTAATGAGAGCTAGGAAGCGAGTTGTACTTTCAGACAAGCAGTTCACCAGTCGATTCTTGCCTGTCACAGTCAATGTCAAATATCTGTCACTGCACTGATAAACATGTGTTTTCATATGTATATTCATATCTATAAAACATCTATACAAATGGCCTACTATATAAACAATGTCAATCGTCTGCCTCCAATTCTTCCACACCTGACAGTCCTTCGTCTCCGCTCACGTCATTGTCATCATCAACGCTATCGCTACTTTCTGCACAGATATCCTGGATTAGAATTCTTTCTATTTGATTTGCTTCAATTCTTTCTAATGTTTTTCAATGTTCTCAACATGTGACATACATTTTCCCATTGTGGCCTGTCAATTTCTGCAATTCGCTGTCGACACAACTGTTCCACATCTTTTGGTTTAAAAGTGATATATTAAGTTTTATTTTTCTTTCTTTCTTATCTTTGAGAACCCTGGAAACGGAGCTCAGTGAAATATCAGTTGCCTTGGCTACTCTTTCATTCACTTTCTACAGGCTTTTGGGGAACTCGGGGAACATACATTTTCTTCCTTCATCTCTGCCTCTTGTTTCATGAAGTCAAGGACATTTGCAATTATTTCACTGCTCTGACTAAGTAATACCTTGCCGCTTAACTTTGAAAACGTAGGCGCCATGGTTAAAAAGTAAAATAAAGAAAATGAACACTATTTACTGCCCACTTTGAATACAAACATATTCGATACAGACTGTACTAAGTTTGCTCGCTGTGAGTTTAAGTAAGCAAAGTATCAAAGCACGATAAGCTAGGCTCGGTAGCTGGGTTGGCGGTCAGGGTCACGATTCCAGAAGTTTTGCGCCGGCAATGTATCGAGGTAATAAACACACTAATCCTTGCAGAGTGTAAACAAAAGACTTGAAAACGTTTCCGGATAGATATTAATCGCTCTCATGAGCAAATAAACATCCGCCCAATATAAGCCGATTATTATTTTTAACCTGGTCCATTATGTGAGTAGTCGGCTTGCCTTTTGTTAGTATCTGCTATCTTTGTGACATTCTTATCAGGTTTACTCTAACTGATAAGTTAAGCTTCCGGAGTTGTGTAACTCTGTTCAGTTTGAAAACAACCTGTTAGCACATGCCTTGAAATTGCACAGCCTCGTGCGAAAATTCATGCCTCTCCTTACTTGTTAAACAATTCATTTTCACTTTCTCTTCCACGTATGTGTTATGTACATAGTACATAGCGAATGTATTGCATTCCACCCTAAAAATTCGATAAAATTCCTGTGTTCCACTCACATGACATGGTTCTGCAAACCATTCTTACAAAAGATTATTCTTCAATTTACGAAGGTCGACTGGTTATTTCCGGACCTCACAGATATGGCCTCTCTAGATCAGTTAGAAGGTAGTATCGTATAGTTTAGCTCTAGACTAGCTTGTATCCATAGTTACAGGTCAATAGCTGGTTTAGGTTTCGAATAACAGCATTTTAAACAAGACAACTTTAGAGTTTTCACGAAAATGGAGGATTTGGAAAAACGAGCACTGATTAAATACTTCCATTTGAAAGGCTTAACGCCTAAAGAAATCAAGGAGGAAATGGACAGTACATTGAAAGACTCTGCTCCTTCATATTCAGTGATTAAAAGGTGGGTTGCAGAGTTTAAAATGGGACGTACGAGCTCTAGTGATGAGCCTCGCTCTGGACGCCCTGTAGAAGTGACAATTCCAGAGATCATTGAAAAAATCCATCATTTAGTACTGGAAGACCACAGATTAAAGTTGTTTGGCTGTAAATATATCGAAAGAACGTGCAGGTAATCTTTTAAGTGATGTTTTGGGCTTTCACAAGATATGTGCAAGATGGGTGCCACGTTTGTTGACACCTGATCAAAAGTTGCAAAGAAAAACGGTTTCTGTTAAGAATGTGGAGCTCTACCGTAAACATCCCAGTGATTTGTGAGACTATTTATTACCATGGATGAAACTTGGATACATCACCACGCTCCAGAAAGTAAATCACAGTCAAAACAGTGGATTGCGCCAGGTGAACCAACTCCAAAAAAGGCAAGTCAGCTAACAAGGCTATGGCGAGTGTTTTCTGGGATGCACAGGGGATTATCTTTATTGATTACTTGGAAAAGGGTAAAAGTATCACTGGTGACAACTGCGCAAGCTTAATGCAACGTTGGACTAATAGGTGATAAGAGAAAGACCGCATTTGGCAACAAAAAAACAAAAACAAAAAAAAACTTGTTTCATCACGACAGTGCTTCGGCCCATCGTTCAGTCATTGCAATGAGAAAGATGTGCTAATTAAAGTTCGAATTGCTATTCGCCAGATCTAGCACCTAGTGACTACCACCTGTTCCCAAACTCAAAAAATTTCTTGGAGGAGGAAGATCTCACAGCAACGAGGAGATCATTGATGCAGTAAACAGCTATTTTCAGGACCTTGATAAATGGTCCACTACAGAGATGGTTTAATTAAATTAGAACACTGAAATGACAAATGTATTAGCCTTTCTGGAGATTATGTTGAGAAATAAAGAAAACAATTTAAACGCTGTTTTTATTGAGAGGCCCGGGACTTATCAGCCGATCCTAGTATAAATCGTGCAGAACTGGGGTTTTGCTTGGTAATATTAGAATGATAGTTATAATAATACCTGTGTCGCTGTCACATTGGTCTCGGTCTGAATTAGCGCCAGTGAAATACTTCTATAAACAAGCGTGTACATACCTCTTTGTAGTTTGCTGGTGCGCCGGCTATGCTCATCCATGTAGAACAACTCTCACTGAGGAGAGACTTACAAACAGAAGTACTGCACTTTAGATTCTTCAGTATTGAGACTTTTTATTCCCCTTTGTTACGTGTTGAGGCACTAATCCCACTCCCGACATAATAGTTTTTGAAGACGTACAAATATACGAGGTACGTCCAGAAAGTAAGTTCCGTTTGGTAATAAAATTAAATTGTGTACACATACAGAATAATTATTTATTGTACAAAATTCTACAACTCTTAAACTACTTTTCCACACAACTGCCGAAATTTAGCAGGCATTTGTCATAGCGTGGCACAAGTTTTTGTATACCTTCTTCATAGAAGTTTGCCGCCTGTTTCTCAGTAAGAATCTTTGGTACCCAACGTGAGCAAAGTTTATGAAATTTCATTTTTTTGGTAGCAATTTCATGAATTAGTCATCGTGAGCTTTGGGGAAATTCCATAGCGAGAGCACTAATTGTAAAATTGCGGTTTTCCTGGATCTTGTCATCAATCGCGTGAACCGGTTCTTCTGTAACAAAAGATGGACGCCCACTTCGTTCTTCATCGTGCACTTCACTACGTCCTTCATTGAACTGTCGGACCCATCTTGTTGTGGTGGACAAAGCGGCGCTGGGGCGGGTTTTCTCCGGTACTCCGGTTTCCCCCGTCATCGCATTCCACAGGTGCTCCATCATCATTCATGTATCACCAGTGTCACCGCCTGCGGTGCCATAAGTAGTTAAAGCGGGCGTTAAACACTATCATCATCGGACCCATCTTCTCACCATTGAATCACATCTACCGCGCATGTGCGGAACTGCGATCGCAGCGCTGCAGCTGAGATAAATTGAAACGGAACTTACTTTCTGGACGTACTTCATATATTAATAAGTAGTGCTATTTTCTTCTGCTTACTAAGTTCTTGTTCTCGACGGTCATCGGTAGTTACTGCGTACTTCCCTATTACGCGACAACTCAACTCGTGCTATAACTGCAATTTTTCGCGTAATAATCACACATACTCAGACACTAATACCGCCGCATTCACGTACGTACAACCTATAGCGTACCGAGTACAGCATCACAAGTGTAACCACCGTAACAAGCTAACAAGCCAAGCCAAACCAAATTTTCTTGTAAGCGCATCACTTATATACCTAAAATTTCCAATCTTGAAGCTCATTCCTGATTGGTTGAAAAGACGCGCGAAAATAACGTTGTCACATGATTGATTTTGTAAGTTCTTTGTATTCAACTCACATGACCGCACTTTATAATGGAAAAGTCCCGAGCTGCTAACTTTTACGGAAGATACCTTTCTCTAAAAAAAAGTACCCTGCTACTTATGTCTCTAATGCGCTGAAATCTTGTTCTTACAAAAGCCTTTATGCTGCAGTATTAACAAAGAAAGTAACCTTGATGTCTACAATGGCAACTTCTCACCCTAAGGTTTCGTGTTCTGGTATCTGCTCAGTCTTTGCTACTGAAGCAGATATACCTCTTATATTAAACCTGTTTAAATTATTAATTAAACTAATAAAATATAAATCGTACTAATATACTGTTGCAGTTTCTTGCTCGTGCCATCTTATTTGAGATTACTTCAAAGTCCAAATTTAGTCTACCAGGAACCATTAGTCCCTTGTTTCACAAACTGTTGAAATTACGCATCAAGGCTGAATACTGGTAACCCTGACCTTAAACCTCTAGATTAAAAATTATCACTATTTTTAATGTTATGGCTTGCTCCAAAAAGACATAACAATTTTTGTGCGTGAAGGCCAGAAGAATAAGAGAAGAAAAATAATAAAAGCGACGAATGTTACATTCACGTGACTCTCTCAATATACTACTGATTCACGCCGTGATCTTCCCGGCCATGGTGTTGGTGATCTTCCTTCACATATGTGAGGACCATCCAGAAAGAGACACACCATTTCTCATAACCAAATAATAACGAAAGTTGTCAACGTAATCGTCATTGCTATCAAAGTATTTATTGTCACGTGGTACCGGTTTTTCAATGCAGATGTTATACTCTTCCACCGCTAAAGATCTGAGCCAAGATGTCACTGCCACTTTGAGGCCTTTTTTTTTACTTTTTTATTTCTATTTATAGATAAAATTACAACATTTTAGTATAAAAAACAATGATATAATCTTGAACAATAATTGACTCAGATAAGCATGGCAAATTCACTGAGTAACACCGGTTACACTGATGCTAAATGGCCCCTTGCCCTCCATCTTCCCTGGTTTGGAAGATCCATCCCCAGTGGTTGAAACAACGGCACTGGGAGTCTGGTGATGATATCTGTCGTTAGAGCTTAGTGATCTGGATTCTCCTTTTCTGTACAGAATACAAGAACAAAACATTAATTGCAAGCTCCTTGTCACACGTCGAGACAGGCCGCGCATCGTTTCGCCATGACAAACGTTAATGTACCCCATGGCAAACCATATTTGTAGAAATTCATATTTTGTGCCACTAGATTGCAACTGAAGAAATAGGCCATATAGTTCTGTACGCATCTGCGTTGGGAACAGTTTTTCAAATTCTGTTGTTGTCCAGTTCCAGAGCTGTTGCACTTCCACACACTGGGTGAGTCGATATGTCAACCCTTCCACACATCTGGCAGAATGAACTCGGCGCCAGGTTATGCCGGTACTTCTTTTCTTCGGTTGGGATAATTTCATGGATCAGTTTGTAAGCTTTCACCTTCCATTCTGTTGGTATGTACGGGTATCCTGAACGCCTTCCAAATTGTATTCCAATTACTATTCGGATACTTTGGCTGAATTCCAGATAATTTCACCTTTTTGTGTGAGTAAATACTTATACAGTAATCTCGTCCGTATTCCAGCTACATCTCTCAGGGAAGCAGGAAACTCTCTCAGCAATTCCTACAGGGGACGAAAACTTACTGGAACAGCTTCAAGCCTCTGCGGTGACCGTTGCAAAGCAGCCCAACACGCAATATCCTGTTCATCTCCAATCCCAGCTTGAGCTTCCAGTATCCTTTTCGCAAGATGTGCCTTACTTTTAAAATGGTCAGCAACCAAACCAAACCCTCCTTTCCCGGGTGGTTGTCGCAGTTGATCTCTGGCCACCTTATAAAGGTAACCACGCCAAATGTAGTAGCCTATAGCACGTTCAATTAATTGTGCATATTTCTCGGGCATTGGTAGAGCTTGTGCCAGATACCAGGTTTTCGACAACGCATAAGTGTTAACGCACCAGACCTTCTGGATGAAATTCAGTCTCCTGCTAAGTTGCCGCACAAGTACGGATTTAACGCGCTCACCAAACCATTCCAGTTTACTTCATCCTAGGGAGTGTCTGACAGACCTGCAGGCCTAACACTTTCATTTGATATTTCTGCTGAATGTCATACAGCACATGACCTTTCCACGATCCAAGAGGCATCAACGCTGATTTTTGAAAATTGACTTTGCCTGTTGCGGCTTGTTCATACAATTGTAGGGCGTCTCTCAGCATCTGCAGATGCTCTGCTGTTCGCAGCAAAATCGTGACGTCGTCCGCAAACGCTCTAACAGTAAAGTCTGTTCGCTGGACGATGACTATAGAACGCGTTGTGTAGCTTCTGTAACAGTGGTTCCAGGCAAACAATATCATGGGCATTGGACATCCTTGCCTCACAGAACGGTTTATAGGTATTGGTGACGTGAAGAAACCATTAATTTGCCCTCTGGAGTGAGCTACTTCGTACAGGGATTGGATACTAGTAATTATTTTAGCTGGGATTCCAAAACGGTGGTCTTCATGGCTGGGAAATCTTTTCCATCCAAAAAGTCATATACGGTGTCCAAAGTGAAACACCGGTTTTTCTCATTCTTTTATCAACATTTGCTTTCAACTCCTCCATAACGATTGATGAACTTCCACTCCGGTCTTTTTCCTACACACTGGTTCTTCCTTGATTACTCGTAAATTATGCGCCATTTCCTCACTGAAGATTCGTTCATTGCATTATCACCATACACTTGCGTTATTTGCCTACAACATTTGATTGGCCGAACATTTTGTGCATTAAAAAAACGAATAAGTTCTTTGGCAGTAAAAAATATATATAATCGGTGTTGAAAAACTGGTATTACGTGACAATAAATATGTTGACAGAAAGGAGATTGCGTTGAGAGATAGAGTTAAGGTACTGTAACTTTTTGGATGGTCCTCGTATATTAGGGTGCCCATATTTCATCATTATTACTAGAGCTAGCGATCTTAGGTGCAAAATATGTATAGAAAATCTTATTTGTTCCACTCACATGACTTTCTCTACCTGTTCTGCAAACAAACTATCCTTACAAAAGGTTATTCTTTCATGCTATTCGAAAAAAAGTTAAACAGAAATGTTCTTATTACTTACTTGCTTCTTTGTAAATAGAAGGGAAGTACGGGAATACATTAGGCTAAAGCGATAGTCAAATCTTTTAAAAATTGATCACTTTATGATTGACTTTAGGGTTAGGTTCTTTTAGCTGATCAGGTGCAAAACAAAAGAAAAACGGACGACAACTTCCTGTTTAAAATACTACTATTATTTTAAAATTAAAACCAATAACAAGGAATATCTCGGAAATTGATAGCTCTGCAACAAATGCAAAAATTATGTATTTTGACAAGACCTACATTGTTTGTGTAGTAAGTTTGTTTTTTCGTAGTCGGTTTACCCTCCCCATTGACACGAAACCACGGAATGGAGAACCTGGAACGAGTGGTCGGCCCGTAGCCAGGCATGAGCGTGAGGAAGTGGATGAGCAAGCGAAATTGATGATAGGAAAGGTAATGATGGAGCAATTGGAGGAATGAGTGGTGGGGGAAACTGGAGGACCGGAGAAAACCCGCCCAGATGCCGCTTCGTCCACCACAACCGGGCCACCTAGTTGCGAGGCCGTGGTACCGTATCTATCTCATACGGTTGGAATAAAGATGATGATGAGAATAATAATAATTATGATAATATTAATAATAATAATAATAAAAACACAAGTATATTTGCAATGCTTAAAATGTTTGCAACGATCACAAACTATTTTAAAAAACTTGGATACGTAGGATCAGACTGAAAAATTCAATGTCATAGCCGGGATTTGAACCACGGATCTCCCGATCTCTACCGGTTGTCCATAATAGTTAGCTTTACTATGAATCCTGGGAATTAAAGTACTTACAACATTGTAAGTCGCCATTGGGGTTGTCATCTCAAAATAATTTGAGAACACCTTGCGGTTTAACGGGAAACATGCGAATCAGTTGAGAAATTCAATGGTGTGCCGGCGTTGAAATAGTAGCTCAGTGGTAGAGCAACCGCCTAGAGACCGGGAGATCCGTGGTTCAAATCCCGGCTATGCCATTGAATTTTTCAGTCCGACTCTACATATCTAATTCCTGTCTTACACAAGGATTGTGTGAAAAAACAATTAAATACAGTATTTTAAAAACGTTTTCAGCGCAATCGTAGAATTGATCCCCTATGTAATTATTAAGCACAGACAAATGTCTACAAAGCCTATTTTAGTCAAATGAATTTACCCTGCTCTAACCCTTAAGGTTTAAAATGTTTGGGCTTAAAATGTATAAACTATAATATTTGGCAAATTATTTTGCTTTCTCTAGCACGTATGTACAATATACTTTGTAGATAGAGAAAATATTGCATTCCACCAAAAATTCGATATCGAGATTTCACCGTAAATATATGTTTTGAGGGTTTCCGAATTAAAAAAAAAATCTGATGTGTTACATTCACATGAATTTCTCTATATCTCTGCTACAAATTAATGTTAAAAAACTTATGCTTCTATATACTTCATGCTAATCGAGAAAAAATTAGCAGAAATAGTCTTATTACTTGCTTCCTTGTAAGTAGAAGCGAAATAAGGGAGTGCCATTGGTTAAAGTGATGGTCAACAGCTGGTTGATAGGTGACTGAAGTTCCTTTGTTTGTATGGACAGGAGTTCACAAATTCCTGTATGAGAAAAGTATAAGTTTTTTAAAGCTGAAAGCGAAAACAAGGAAAACCTCAAAACAGACATACTCCATTAAAAAAATGTATATGGCATAAATTGTGTATTTTATCGTGATCTACATTTTTTGTCAAGTAAATTTTTGTCTATCTCTTCCGGTTTTCCAGTTATGCGAAATTCAATAAAAATCATCTAGAATAAAGAAGTGTTTTGAGGTTATTCCCAGAAATTCAAAATAAACATTTTATTTGGGATAGTATTAATATTCATCTTTTAATCAAAATCGTTTGAGCCATTTTTAAGAAAGTAAAAACTTTCGAAAATTTGTCCATGTAAAGGATAGTTTATGAAGGGGGGATTTTCTTGAAAATCTTCGTGTCGCATCCTTGAAAGATACCATACCTAAATACCAAGTTTGGTATTTAACGGTCCTTTCGTTTTTGAGCTATGCTGTCCACAGGCAGACAGGCACCCCCCCCCCCACACACCGGTCTTTTTTTAAAAATGCTTTTTTCGGACTCACGGGACCCCAAAACATATATTTCCGGTGAAGTCTCGACATCGAATTTTTGGGTGCATTACAATACCGTTTCTATCCCTATGTACATTATACATACGGGGCTAGAGAAAGTAATAACATTTTTAGAAAGTGTCCGTGCATAGCTCAACAACGAAAAGTGGGTTAGAGACCCAACTTGCTATTTAAGTTCACTAACTTCCAAAGATACGACATGAAGATTTTCAAGAAAATCCCAACCACCCTTTATATGGAACATTAAACACTATTCGCACATTTTGATTATCTCAAAAATGTCATCCATATGTTTAACATATTTTCAGGACAAACGAATAGCTTCTGAAGAGCTCTTCATTCTGGATGACTTTGTATAATTGTAAATCGTAAGAGAAATACAAAAATGTATTGCACAAGAGATGTCGATCTGATTAAAACAGACAATTTGTCACATACTTTTTACTTACTCTACATATACTATGTGCACCGTGTATAGAAAAGGTATTGTAATGCACCCAAAAATTTGATATCGAGATTTCACCGAAAATACATGTTTTGAGAACCCCTGAATCCAAAAAACTAATTTTTGGAAAAATGAACTTGTGTGTCTGTGTGGTGTGTGTGTGTCTGTGGGCAGCAAAGACCGTTAAAACCAAACTTGGTATTTAAGTTTGGTATCTTCCAAGGATGCAACACGAAGATTTTCAAGAAAACACCCCACCCCCAACTACGCTTTACATTGAACTTTTTTTTAGAAAATTTTGATTTTCTCAAAAATGGCTCTAAAGATTTTGATTAAAATATCGTGTTTTAAAGATATACCTGAGAAATAAAATGTATATCTTGAATTTTTTGGGAATATCGTCTGAAGACTACTTTATTCTGGATGAATTTTTCGGAATTTTCATAGCTGCTAAACCGTAAGAGATGGATAAAAACTTACCACACAAAAAATATAGAGCACGTTTAAACACACATTTTGTGTTATATACATTTTTTCGTGAAGTTTATCGTTTTTTAGATATTTCTTGTTATTGGTTTCATCTTTGAAAGACATGCTTTTCTCATACAGGAATTTGTCAACTCGTGTCTATACAAAGGAACTTCAGTGACATAGCAACCAGCTTTTGACTATCACTTTAACCTGTGGTTCTCCCTTATTTCACTTCTACTTACAAGGAAGCAAGTAATAAGACTATTTCTGCTATTTTTTTTCTCGATTAACATGAAGTAAATAGAAGCATAAGCTTTTAAACAATAATTTGTTGCTGAGATGTAGAGAAAGTCGTGTGAATGGAACACCTCAGATTTTTGTTCATATTTTGCTTGTCTCTAAACATAAGACGTGTATGTTTGGTGAAATCTAAGTTGTTTTTGTGTGTAATTCAATACTGCAGAGAGATGAAAAGAAAAGAAATCTCGAGAAAGAAGTTACGTAGAGAATCTTTGACCCTTGTTTCTGTTTTAATCTCATTTTCCGCATCAGAAAGGAAATGCAATAAGGAATTACGTGATGGTTGACATGATATTATTGTACGTGGGTTATGTAAGCAGGTTGTAGTGACCTTCAGTGGCGCCAACATATGGCAAACTCATAAAGTACATGAACAGCCGAACCCAGGCAAACATATTTAACCCACTTATCAGGTAACAACATATTACTTTCTCTACACGTAGTATGTACGTAATGCATAGAGAAAGTATTGTATTCCACCCAAAAATGTTATCTACTTCAAGATAATCGAGATAAACATTAGCAGAAATTGTCCTTATAAGTAGAAGGGAAGTAAGGGGGTACACTAGTCTAAACCGACAGTCACATGTTTTAAAATGTTCTTACTATAGGAATGAAATCCGTTTCTTTATGTGGCTAGAAGTTGACAAGCTCCGAGAAATGCTTTTAGTATTTTAAAAGTGAAACTAATAACAAGGAATATCTCGATAACTGCATGAAAAAAAAAAAAAAAAAGCGAATATGACACAAATTGCGTGTTTGAGTGAAATCTACGTTTTTATGTAGTAAATTATTGTCTATCTCTTACGGTTTACTAGTTAGACAAAATTCATCTGGAATAAACAAGTCTTCAGAAGCTAGTACCAGAAAATTCAAGATATTCATTTTATTTGTGATGGAAATGGCTTTAATATGTGGTATTTTAATCAAAATCGTTATACCCATTTTTGTGAAAAGCAAT
This sequence comes from Hymenopus coronatus, assembly GCA_030762935.1. Classification (NCBI taxonomy): domain Eukaryota; kingdom Metazoa; phylum Arthropoda; class Insecta; order Mantodea; family Hymenopodidae; genus Hymenopus; species Hymenopus coronatus. Next base: position 14,942,323 of record CM060897.1, on the reverse strand, counting down.
GTTTTTGAAAATTTTTCCATGTAAAGGGTATTTGGGTTGGGGGGATTTTCTTGAAAATCTTCGTGTCGTATCCTTGGAAGATAACACCCTTAAATACCATGTTTGGTATTTAGCGGTTCTATTCGTTTTTGAGCTATGCTCTACACAGACACACACACACACGGACATTTTTCTAAAAATGCTTTTATTGGATTCAGGGGATTTCAAAATATGTATTCCGGTGTGAAATTTCGGTATCGAATTTTTGGGTGCTATACAATACCTTCTCTATGCACTATGTACTTAGTACATGTAGAGAAAATATTTTTAGAAAAATTTCCGTGTGTATCTGTGGGCAGCAGAGCTCAAAAACGAAAAGTCCGTTAAATACCAAACTTGATATTTAAGTTTAGCACCTTCCAAGGGTGCGACACAAAGATTTTCAAGAAAATCCCCACATCCCCAACTACCCTTTACATTAAAATATTCGAACATTTGCGTTTTCTTAAAAATGGATCTTACGAATTTGATTAGAATCTCTTGTATATAAGATATTTACAAAAAAAATAAATAAATAAAAAAAAATGTATACCTTGAATTTTCTGGAAATAATCTCTCAAGGCCTCTTTATTCAGGATTACTTTCTTGAATTTTGCATAACTAGTAGACAAAAACTTATCACACAAAACATGTAGATCACGTTAAAATACACAATGTATGCCATATACATTTTATCATGAAGTTGACTATTTTCGAGATATTTCTGGTTACTGGTTTCAGTTTTAAAATAACTTTCTCATATGGGAACTTGTAAATCCTGGCCACACAAACAAACGGATTTCAATCCCATAGCAACCACATATTAAAACATGTGACCGTCGGCTTAGCCTAGTGTATTCCCTTATTTGCTTATTAAGTAGTTAGACTATTTTTGCTAATGTTTATCTCGATTAGCCCGACATAGAAGAATAAGCTTATTAACAATAATTTGTTACAGAGATGTAATAAAGGTCATATGAATGGAATTCATCATTTTTTTTATTTACTTTCTGTAGCATGTATGTATACACAATGTACATAACACCTAGAGAAGGTATTGCATTCTACACAAAAATTCGATACCGAGATTTCACCGGAAATATATGCTTTGGGACCCCCGGAATCCAAGAAAAACATTTTTGAAAATGTCCAGTTGTGTGTGTGTGTGTGTGTGTGTGTGTGTGTGTGTGTGTGTGTGTGTGTGTGTGCAGCATAGCTCAAAAACAAAAAGTACGTTAAATACCAACTTGATTAAGTATCTTCCAAGGGTGCGCCACGAAGATTTTCAAGAAAACTCCCTACCTCCAACTGGAAAAAAGTTAAAAAATTTGGCTTAGTTACCCGAGCACGCTTTCCAATGTGAACACTGCGCATAAATGTGGGCCATAAGGCAATTACGTCATACCAGTCGTGAATGCGCAAAAATTACTTAAATTGTTCAAAAATCAAGTTGTGCTATTGGCATTTTTACTTGCTCTACACGTACTATGTACATAGCGTATAGAGAAGGTATTGTATTGCACCCAAAATTTCGATACCGAGATTTCACTGGAAATATATGTTTTGAGACCCCCTGAATCCAAAGAAAAACATTTTTAGAAAAATGTCCGTGTGTGTGTATCTATAGCCTGTCTGTCTGTCTGTGTGTATGTGTGCGTGCGTGTGCCTCGGGCAGCATAGCTCAAAAACGAAAAGACCGTTAGAAACCAAACTTGGTATTTACTTTTGATATCTTCCAAGGATGCGACACGAAGATTTTCAAGAAAATCCCCCACCCCAAACTACCCTTTATATGGAAACAAATTCGAAATTTTTGAGTTTCTTAAAAATGGCGCAAACGATTTTGATTAAATTCTCTTATATTTAAGATATTTACTTGCCAAATAAAATGTATATCTTGAATTTTCTGGGAATAGCCTCTGAAGACTATTCTGGATGAATTTTACGGAATTTTGCATAACTGCTAAACCGTAAGAATGGACAAAAACCTAAAACAAACAAAAAATGTAGAGCACGTTAAAATACACAATTTATGTTGTATACATTTTTTCGTAGAGTTGACCGTTTTCGGGATATTCCTTGTTATTGGTTTCAATTGTAAAGTACTTATAATTTTCTCAGGCAGGAAGCAATTTGTAATGACAGTCGGATAACGACAGTTTTTAAAACATTTGACTATCACTTTAGCATAGCGATTCCTTTAGTTCCCTTCTACTTTTAAGGAACTAAGTAGTAAGAACATTCTGCTAATGTTTATCTCGATTAGTATTGTGTAGAAATAAGAATAATGTTTTATAATAGGTTTGTAGAGCTGGTAGAGAAAATCATGTGAGTGTAGCACATCAGATTTGTTTTTTCCTCGACACTTCCAGGCTAAATATATAACAGTATTGAGAATGTTGTCCGTATAAGAGCGACCAAGGCAGGTTTCCATTTATAGCAAGAGCTGCATACCATTGCTGTTTCTGAAAAAAAAAAAACAAAAAACACCTAGTTTCTGTTTGGAGACGTATGTTTGCACTGTAAACAGCTTCTGATGTCTGGAATCTCATAGTAACCCACTAACGTTATGAATGTATACTTTCTCTACACGTACTATGTGCATAGTGTATAGAGAACGTATTGCACTCCACCCAAAAAATTCGATACCGAGATTTCACCGGAAATATATGTTTTAGGGCCCCCTGTATCCAAAAAAAAGCATTTTCAGAAAAAGTTCCGTGTGTGTCCGTGTGTCTGTGAATACGATAACTCAAAAACGAAAAGTCGGTAAAATACCAAACTTGGTATTTAAGTTTATTATCTTCCAGGGATGGGACACGAAGATTTTGAGAAAAATCCCCCACTCCAAACTATCCTTTACATGGAACTTTTTTCGAAAACTTTGACTTTCTCAAAAATGGCTGAAATGATTTTAATTAAAATATCATATATTAAAGATATTTACCTGACAAATAAAATGTATATCTTGAATTTTCTGGGAATAGCCTCTGAAGACTACTTTATTCTGGAGGAATTTTACGGAATTTTGCATAACTGGTAAACCGTAAAAGATGGGCAAAAACTTATCGCACAAAAAATGTAGAGCACTTTAAAACACACAATTTATGTTATATACATTTTTCATGGATTTTATCGTTTTTTTTTTAGATATTCCTTGTTTTTGGTTTTAGCTTGGAAAAACTTATACTTTTCTCATACAGGACTTTGTCAATTCCTATTCATATAAACAAAAGAACTTCAGTCACATAGCAACCAGCTTGTGACTATCACTTTAATCTATGCTACTCCCTTATTTCGCTTCTACTTACAAGAAAGCAAGTAATAAGACTATTTCTGTTAATTTTTTCTCGATTAGCATGAAGTAAATAGAAGTATAAGCTTTTTAGCAATAATTTGTTGCAGAGATGTAGAGAAAGTCAATGGAAACGAACACAGATTGTTTTAAAATGTTCCCTTTAAAATGCGGTGTCCAGATATTAAATTTGTGCGCAATACGCGGTGTCGGGGCGGATGGCAAAGAATACCTTGGAGCAGTCTTGCGGTCGCAGATACAAAAGACCACATCCTTGCTGCTGAGGTTTCCGTTGTCGAAGTATCTAGAGCATTTCGTGCCGGATATATTAAACTTCTTCACGTAATCTAACTTATTAACATTTCCTGTTTATGCCCTCCCATCATTAGTATACCACCAAAAATATCATAATTAGTGAAATCATCTTCTTGCCTAATATTATTGCAGGGAAGCGTGGTCGGGCCGTTGCTTTTCTTAGCATATATAAATGATTTACGGGAAGGGAGAACATCGCAGATTCGGCTATTTGCAGACGATTGTATAATCTATAGAAATATTAGCGGTAAATGTGACACAATAGATCTACAAGAAGATTTTAAACAAAATTCAACTCTGGGCAAAATATAATAACATGGAGATAAATCCAAAAAAATGTAAGACAATTATATTTTCAAGGGCAAGAATAGTAGAAAACGTAACATATAAATTAGACAATAAGAAAACACTCAGAGTAAATAGCCCCAGATATTTAGGGGTAATACTAAATCAAAGATTGGAGTGGGGGGAACATGTAGACTCGATCACTGGGAAGGCGTTGCATTTTGTAATGAGGATCTTAAAACGCAGCAATGGAAAGTCGCGAAATCTGGCATACACTTCTTTAGTTCGACCAATATTAGAATATAGTGCTGCATGCTGGGATCCGTATCGGGTGGGGCAAAAACCGGCACTAGAGAGAGTCCAAAAAAGAGCAGCTAAATTTGTTGACAAGTAAAGGATTCGAAAATCATTCCAGCACTGTTACTTCCTGGGAACACTAGAAAAACGTAGGAGACGAGCAAGGCTATGTGCAATTTTTAGAGCCTATAAGGGGGAACCTGCATGGAGAGACATATCCAAGCCATTATACTGTGGGAGGAATGATCACTCGGAAAAAATAAGAAATAGGGAACACAAAACAGACATTTCCTTCACAAATAGAACAATAAACGAATGCAACAAAATACCTGCAGGTTTACTGGAGACTTTGCCTCAAAGTGTAAATAGTTTTAAAAATCTGATGTGTTCCATTCACATAACTTTCTCCATATCACTGCAACAAATTATTCTATTTACTTCATCTAATGGAGCAAAAATTAGCAGAAATAGTCTTATTACTTGCTTCCTTGTTAGTAGAAGCGAAATAAGGGGGTACCATAGGTTAAAGTGATGGTCAAAAGCTGGTTGCTCAGCAACTGAAGTTCCTTTGTTTGTATGGACACGAGTTCACAAAGTCCTATATGAGAAAAATAAAAGTTTTATAGCTGAAACCAAAAACAAGAATTAGCTCAAAAACAATCAACTCCACGAAAAAAATGTATAAAATATAAATTGTGTGTTTTAATGTGCTCTACATTTGTTGTGTGGTAAGTTTTTGTCCATTTCATACGGTTTAGCAGTTATGCAAAATTCCGTAAAATTGACCCAGAATAAAGTAGTCTTCAGAGGCTATTCCCAGAAAATTCAAAATATACATTTTATTTGTCAGGTAAATATCTTTAATATACGATATTTTAATCAAAATCGTTAGAGCCATTTTTTAGAAAATCAACATTTTCGAAAAAAGTTCCATGTAAAGGGTAGTTGCGGATGGGGGGATTTTTCTCAAAATCTTCGTGTCGCATCCCTGGAAGATACTAAACTTAAATACCAAGTTTGGTATTTTACCGACTTTTCGTTTTTGAGTTATCGGGTTCACAGACACACGAACACACACGCACGGACCTTTTTCTGAAAATACTTTTTTTTTAGATACAGGGGACCCTAAAACAAATTTCCGGTGAAATCTCGGTATCGATTTTTTTGGTGGAGTGCAATACCTTCTCTATACACTATGTACATGGTACGTATAGAGAAGGTAAAAAGAGACTAAAGAAGAGTGATTTATAGTCAGGATAGTAAATATAAATATTGTGTTATTATTACTGTTGCTACCATTATGTATATGTCGGTATACTATGATGGCATTGGCATTTTAACAGGGCATTACCTACATTTTTGTTTATTTAATTCAATTGTATTGTACATTGTATTATTACATTGACAACGCTACCACTCACCTCTCACCTAGACGGCCGGGGTTCAATCCCAAGCGACCGCATCTGAGATTTGGGGCGGGTTTTCTCCGGGTACTCCGGTTTCCCCCGCCATCGCATTCAACCGATGCTCCATCATCATTCATGTAACATCAGTGTCACCGCTTGCGGTGCCATACGTAGTTAAAGCGGGCGTTAAACACTACAAAAGGAAAATTTCAGATTTCTATGTGTTTGTATAATTTTCTAAAAATGTTCTGCGAATGCATTGTGTTGTGAAAATATAAATACGAAATATCTTTCAAATTGGATAAACACATCCATATATAAATTATATCATACACTTTATTATAAAAATACATTACTTAAACAAAATATTCCAGGTGCCCCAAACTTTTTTAAAATTCCTTTTCTATCTTTAATTTCTCCAGCACGTATGTACAATATGCATAGTAGGTAGAAAAAGTATTATATTCCACCCAAAAATTCCATATCGACGTTTGCGGAAATACATGTTTTTGGGAACTCTGAATTTAAAAAAAAAAAAAAAAGTAGAAAAAGTCACTGTGTTTGTGCATCTGTGGATAGCATAATTCAAGAACGAAAAGTGATTAAATACGAACTTGGTATTTCAGTTTAGTATGTTCCAGGGAAGCGACACGAAGATTTTCAAGGAAATCCCTCCACCGCAAGTGTCCTTTACATGGAACATTTTTAGAAATTTTCGATTTTCTAAAAATTGGCACCAACGATTATGATCGTTATTAAATATAATCGTATATTAAAGATATTTACATGACAAATAAAATGCATATCTTGAATTATGTGAGAATAGTCTATGATGACATCTTTATTCTGGATGAATTTTACGGAATTTTGCATAACTAGTAAACCGTAAGACGTAGACAATAACTTCCGTAACAAAAAACACAGAGCTTATTAAAACACACAATTTATGTTATAAACATTTTTTTCGTGGAGTTGACCGTTTTTGAGATATTCTTTGTTATTGGTCTCAGCTTTAAAAAACTTACTTTTCTCATACGGGAACTTGTCAACTCCTGGCCACGTAAAGAAAGGGATTTCAATCCCATAACAACCACATTTTAAAACGTTTGACTATCGCTTTAGCCAAGTGTATTCCTTTATTTACCTTTTACCTACAGGGAAGCAAGTAATGAAGACAATTTCTGCTAATGTTTATCTCGATTATCATAAAGTCGATAGAAGATTGTTACGGCGATGTAGAGAAAGTCATGTAAATGAAAAACACCAGTTTTACTTTCTCTACACGCACTATGTACACAGTGTATAGAGAAGGTATTGTAATGCACCCAAAAATTCAATACCGAGATTTCACCTGAATCTAAAAGAAAATCATTTTTAGAAAAATTGTCCGTGTGTGTGTCTGTCTGTGTGTGGTGTCTCTGGGCAGCATAGCTCAAAAACTAAAGGGCCGTTAAAAACAAACTTGGTATTTAAGTTTGGTATCTTCCAAGGATGCGACAGGAAGATTTTCAAGAAAATCCCCCCATCCTAAATTACCCTTTACATGGAAAAAAATTCGAAAATTTTTATTTTCTTAAAAATGGCTCTAACGATTTTGATTAAAATATCGTATACTAAAGATATTTTCCTGACAAATAAAATGCATATCTTGAATTTTCAGGGATTAGCCTTTGAAGAACTCTTTAACCTAGATGAATTTTTTTCTGAATTTTGCATAACTAGTAATCGTAAGACATAGACAATAACCTCCTTAACCAAAAATATAGAGTACATTAAAACACACCATTTATGTTATATACATTTTTTTCGTGGAGTTGACCGTTTTTGAGATATTCCTCTTTATTGGTTTCAGCTTTGAAAACCTTATACATTTCTCATATAGGAATTTGTGAACTGCTGTCCATACAAACAAAGGAACTTCAGTCACATAGTAACCAGCTTTTGACTATCACTTTAACCTATGGTACTCCCTTATTTCACTTCTACTTACAAGGGAGCAAATAATAAGATTATTTCTGCTAATTTTTTGTCGATTTACATGAAGTAGATAGAAGCATAAGCTTTTTAACAATAACTTATTGCAGAGATGTAGAGAAAGTCATGTGAATGGAACACATCAGACTTTTTTGTTATAATTTTTGCCTGTCTAAATATCGGTGTCCTGTAGAGTGAAAACGATCGTTAAACACTTTTACTTCTGTGGTGTGAATGTGCTTATTTGTTGGCGAGTAAAATTATGTTTTATCTTTGTTTGTCTCGTAAATAGAAAAAGAGTTAAAGTATTGAGAGTAAAGCAGGACTTCCTGAAGTGTTTCATATTTTTAGCTTTAGTTTGATAACACGTGATTAATGGCTGAGCAAGGATCGTAAAGCATACAGATATGGCAGTCAGTCGTAAGTTATTGGGCTATTATACGGAAGTCAGACACGCGGCCATGTTTATTACCTATCGCTTGCGTTTCCGACACCACAATATTAGACTGGTCGTGCTTTGTCATTATTGCCACGCACTCCAAACAAAACGTTTACAACTTCAGTCAATATCGAGAGGTAACGTTATTCGGGGGGTCACGGGTTCAAATCCCGTACACCGACAAATCTCACATTTTTTACTTTCTCTACATGTACTATGTACAAAATGTATAGAGAAGTTTGATTTTCTCAAAAATGGCTCTAACGATTTTCATTAAAATATCGTATATTAAACATATTTACCTGATAAATACAATGTATATTTTGTATTTTATGGGAATAGCCTCTGAAGAGTACGTTATTCTGGATGAATTTTACGGAATTCTGTATAACTGCTAAACCGTAAGGGATGGACAAAAACTTACCACACAAAAAATGTAGAGCACATTAAAACACACAATTTATGTTATATACATTTTTTTCGTGGATTTGATCGTTTTTGAGATATTCCTTGTTATTGGTTTCACCTTTGAAAACTTATAATTTTCTCATAGAGGAATTTGTCAACTCGTGTCCATACAAACAAAGGAACTTCAGTAACCTAGTAACCAGCTTTTACTTTAACCTATGGCAGTCCCTTATTTCGCTTCTACTTACAAGGAAGCAAGTAGTAAGATTATTTCTGCTAATTTTTACTTTCTCCATACGCACTATGTACATAGTGTACAGAGAAGATATTGCACTCCACCAAAAATTCGATACCGAGATTTCACCGGAAATATATGTTTTAGGGTCCCCAATATCCAAAAAAAAGCATTTTCACAAAAAGGTCCGTGTGTGTGTGTGTCTGTGAACACGATAACTCAAAAACGAAAAGTCGGTAAAATACCAAACTTGGTATTTAAGTTTAGTATCTTCCAGGGATGCGACACGAAGATTTTGAGAAAAATCCCCCCACCCCCAACTACCCTTTACATGGAACTTTTTTCGAAAATTTTGATTTTCTCAAAAATGGCTCAAACGATTTTGATTAAAATTTCGGATATTAAACATATTTACCTGACAAATGAAATGTATATCTTGAATTTTCTGGGAATAGCCTCTGAAGAGTAGTTTATTCTGGATGAATTTTACTAAATTTTGAATAACTGCTAAACCGTAAGAGATGGACAAAAACTTACTATGTCCTTTACGTTTTTGTTGTGGAGGTAATCGTTTCCGAGATATTCCTTGTTATTGGTTTCGATTGTGAAGTACTTATACTTTTCTCACACAGGAAGTGTCCGTTTCTTTTGTTCTACTCCTGGCCAAGCAGAGAAACGATTTGCAGTGACAATTGCATAACGACAACTTTTAAAACATTTGACTATCACTTTTGCCTAGTGCATTCCCTTAGTTTCCTTCTACTTATAAGAAACTAAGTAATAATGTTGACGGATTTTTGGGTGTTGGTCATGTGTTGGCAACACTGCTGTAGTTATTGCAGACTGGGGAAAGACAAGATGTTCCAAAAAACTGGGGCCTGTTGATTGAACTACGATCCCATGTAGAGCTTTAACCTGGCGACCTTGCATGACGAGCTATTTCTGTCTCAAGTGGGACACGAACTTGAACCGTGCGGTGACGTAAATGGACAAGAAGCAATCCAATTTACCGCGTCGCATCACTCCAAGAAGTAAAGAGTATTAGTATGGGCTTCCCTCGGCATTTGTCACCAATCTTACGTAAGCTGCACTGTCCAATACAAGAATTAGGTGAAAGGTGGATTTAAAATAGGGTTGGTTGCCAGCTCGCCCGGCTTGGGCATTTCCGTCTGACCTTTTACCTTCTCTAGCACCTCCCCTCCTATAGAGGAAATACTCAGTAGTGGCTCGTGAGTATACATTCTGTGAGTTTACAAACGCTTGAGAGCCTTTTTTTTTTTTTCAACTTCCGATAGGCTATAAATAAAAGACAAGTTCATATAAAACAATAATTTTATTACTAAAGGTTTTGTACACTTATGGTTACTTTTGAACATAATCACCGAAAAGATTGAGACATTTATGGTACCTGTGCACAAGCTTTGCAATACCCGCTTCAAAAAAAATATTCGCCAATGATTTCAAATGAACACTGACGTTGTTTTGAAGATCTTTGTTGGTTTGAAAGTGCTGCCCTCCTAGCTACGTCTTCAGTTCAGGGAAAAGGTGAAAGTTGCTGTGTGCCAGGTCAGGACTGTACGGCGGATGATCGAGAATGTCCCATTGAAATTGTTCAAGGAGCCGATGGGTTGTTCCAGCAGTGTGTGGACGAGCGTTGTCATGGATCAACACAACTCCTGAAGTCAGCATTCCTCTTCATTTGTTTTGAATGGCTCTCCGCAAACGTCGTAAAGTTTCACAATAAACAGCTGCATTGATATTGGTTCCGGGCTGCATCATTGTCGGCAACATTTTTTGAAGCGGGTATTGCAAAGCTTATGCACAGGTACGATAATTTCTCAATATTTCCGGTGATTATGTTGAAAAGTAACCATAAGTGTGGAAAACTTTTAGTAATAAAATAATTGTTTTCTACGAACTTGTATTTTATTTATAGCCTATCGGAGGTTGAAAAAAACGGCCCTCGTAGTAACTGTTCCAAGTTAATTTTCTGTAAGTCTTAAGTGGAGCAAAGGGCATCGTTAACGATGTTTCTGTGATCGGATTTGAATTTCTGCATGTATACGTCTTAATGACGAGGAATCATCTCATAGGAACTGTAGGACGAAATCACGCCTTGTGGACGCGGAATTGTGATCAGGAACAAGGTATGGGGTTCTTTTACAAATAAACATTACGCTTGCGTCCGAAAAAATCCATCACCCCCCCGCCAGGTTTGAACCTACAATCTCGGGATTTAGAGGCTAGCATGGTAACCACTACGCCACGGAGGGCGACCAATAGTATAACATAACAACTCTATGGCACGACAGCTCACAAGGAACCTCGGCCTACCGCCTGCGTCCATTGGAGGGTGAGACGTGGTCAGCGCCGGTTAATGCGGTCCTCATGGTCTTGAGCCGCTACTTCTCCATCAAGTAGCTCCTCAATTGGCCCCCAGGGACCTCACGAGGCTGAGTGCACCGCAGTCCAGGTCTCCCAGCGTGGGAAAAATCCCCACGCCGATACTGGGAATCGAGCCCAGGTCTCCCGCAAGGCTACCACCGCGCTAAGGAGACGAGGGGGTCAACCCTCTCGCGGCCTCTCTCCACAGCGCGAGAGATCCGAGAGTCGTCAGGAAAGTGGTGCCGTACAGGAGCCCTCGCCTTAAATAAATGCTGAAAACATTGAGCATCTACTCCCAAACAGGCAGTATAACAAGTTAAAGAGTCCTCACTCAGCAGCAGAAATCCCTGTGTAATCTACATAGCATCATGCAAGAAATCACAAGATTCCTGCTGCTAAGCTTAGACGAGTGCTGCTCGTGTGTCAACATTTCCCTAATTTATCTTAAGATTTCAAACCAATAACAATGAATATCTCGGAAGCGATCAACCCTGCAACAAAAACCATATGACATAAATTATGTGCTTTAACGAGATATACATTTTTTGTGGAATAAGTTTTTGTCTATCTCTTACAGTTTACCAGTTATGCAAAATTCAGAAAAATTAATTCCAAAATAAAGAGGTCTTCAGAGGATATTCCCAGAAAATTGAAGCTATACATTTTATTTCTCATGCAACTAGATATCTTAAATACCAGAGATTTTAATCAAAAACATTAAAGCCTTTTTTGAGAAAACCAAAATTTTCGAAATGTTTTCTATGTAAAGGGTGGAAAATATTAAAAAAACTTCAATATCAAGTTTGACATTTAACGGAATTTTCATTTTTGAGCTATGCTGTCCACAGACACACACACACACACGCACGCACACACACACACACACACACACACACACACACGCAAGCGCGCGCTGACATTTTTCTAAAAATTCATTTTTGGACTCAAGGGGTTCCAAAACATGTATTTCCGGTGAAATCTCTGCATCGAATTTTTGGGTGCAATACAATACCTTCTCTATACAATATGTACATAATGCATGTAGAGAAAGTAAATATAGTATAATATTTCGAATTTATTATTTTTAAAGACAACGATTTCGCATAGTCATTAGTCCGTTACATTTAATAGAAAGAGCAGATTAATATAAATTACCGATGAAAAAATCTGATGTGTACCATTCACATGACTTTCTCTACATCTCTGTAACAAATTATTGTTAAAAAACTAATGCTAATCGAGAAAAAATTAGCAGAAATAGTCTTATTACTTGCTTCCTTGTAAGTAGAAGCGAAATAAGGGAGTACCATAGGTTAAAGTTATAGACAAAAGCTGGTTGCTATGTGACTGAAGTTCCTTTGTTTGTTTGGACAGAGTTGACAAATTCATGTATGAGAAAAGTATAAGTTTTTCAATGCAATAACCAATAACAAGGAATATCTCTAAAACAATCAACTCCACGAAAAAAGGTATATAACATAAATTGTGTGTTTTAAAAGGTAAGTTTTTGTCTATCTCTTACGGTTTAGCAGTTATGAAAAATTTCGTAAAATGCAGCCAGAATAAAGTAGTCTTTAGAGGATGTTCCCAGAAAATTCAAGATATAATATTATTTGTCAGATAAATATCTTTAATATACGATATTTTAATTAAAATCTTAGAGCCATTTTTGATAAAATCAACATTTTCGAAAAAAGTTCCATGTATAGGGTAACTGGTGTGGGGGTTTTTCTTGAAAATCTTCGTGTCGCATCCTTGCAAGATACCAAACTTGAATACCAAGTTTTGTTTTCGGTCTATGCTATCCACAGACACACAATCACACACACACACGAGCGCGTGCGGGCGCACACACGCGGACCTTTTTCCAGAGTTTTTTTTTTTTGATTCAGGGGGACCCAAAACATGCATTTGCGGTGAAATCTCGGTTTCGAATTTTTGGATGGAATACAATACCATCTCTGTACACTATGTGCATAGTACATGTAGAGAAAGTAAAAATGAAGTTTTTGTATTGAACCGGTTTTACAGTGAGCGTATCTGAAGTTTGACACATGCCAAGCAGAGGAAAGTTACATATGTTAATTTAAGCAACAGAGAAAGAAAAGATTTGCAGGAGTGCAAAGAAATTGCGCTTTCATTGATAATTCAGATTTGAAAATTTATCTTAAAATGTCAATCTACAAGAATAAGAAAAAAAATATAACTGATGTGTTCTATTCACATGACTTGCTCTTCATGGCTGTAACAAATTATTAAAAAACTATTCTTCTATCTACTTTACGGTGGTCGAGATAAACTTTAACAGAAACGGTCATAATTACTTGCTTCCTTATAAGTAGAAGGGAATACACTAGGCAAAAACGATAGTCAAATCTTTTAAAAGCTGCTTGCTATGTAGTTGAAATATGTTTCTATGTAGGGCCAGGAGTTTACAGCTTTCCGTCTGAAAAATGTGAAACAAATAACAAGGAATATCTCACAAATGGTCAATTCCACAAGAATAAAAACAACTTACATAACATAGATTGTGTGTTTCAACGTGATCTACATTTTTGTGTAGTAAGTTTTTATATACCTCTTATGGTTAACCAGTTACGCAAAATGCAGCAAAATTTATTCAGGTGTTTAGAGGCTATTAATAGAAAATTCAAAATATATATTTTATTTGCCATATAAATAAATATCTTTCAGCCCGCCTGGGTAGTGTGGTGGTAGCGTGTCTGCTTCACATTCGAAAGGTCGTGAGTTCGAATCTCGCTTAGGGTGAGTTACCCGGATAAGGTTTTTTTCGGGGTTTTCCCTTATCCTGAGAAGACGAATGTCGAGTAGCTTTAAGCTCCATGGACCCCGAGATCATTTGAGCAATTCCATTCATCGTCCTATATAACCAACCAGGTTAAAGGACGTTAAGCTAAAAAAAAAAAAAAAAAAAACTTTAATATTTTAATTTAAATCGTTAGAGCCATTCTTGAGAAAATCATAATTTTCGAAAATTTTTCCATGTAAAGGGTAGTTTGGGGTGGAAGAATATCTCTCAAAATCTTCGTGTCGCATCCCTGGAAGATACTAAAGGTAAATACCACGTTCTTCATTTTTGAGTTACCGCATTCACAGACACACACGGACCTTTTTCCAAAAATGCCTTTTTACTTTCTCTACACTTGCTATGCACATAGTGTATAGAAAAAGTATTGTAATGCACCCAAGAATTCTATACCCAGATTTCACCGGAAATACATGTTTTGAGACTCCCTGAATCCAAAAAAAGCATTTTTGGAAAAATGTCCGTGTGTGTCTGTCTGTGTGTGTGAGTGTGTGTGTGGGTGTGTGTATATCTGTGGGCAGCATAGCTCAAAATTGAAAAGTCCATTAAAAACCAAGCTTTTTATTTAGGTTTAGTATCTTCCTAGGATGCGACACAAAGATTTTCAAGAAAATTCCCTCACCCCAACTACTCTTTACGTGGAACTTTTTTCGAAAACTTTGATTTTCTCAAAAATGGCTCTAACGATTTTGATCAAAACATCGATTATTAATATCGTTTTGAGTTTTGAGTTAACCGTTTCCCAGATATTCCTTGTTATTTGCTTCAATTTTAAATTAATTATACTTTTCTCAAACGGAAACCCATCTTTCATTTATATCGCGTTTGTTTTACTGCTTGCATGTAAAGAAAGCATATTTCATTTGTTTCACATAGCAACTAGCTTTTAAAACATTTGACTGTCGGTTTAGCCTAGTGTATTCCCTTAGTTCCCTTCTACATAAAAGAACCAAGTAATAAGACAATTTCTGCCACTGTTTATCTTGATTAGCATCATGTAGATAAAAGAATAATCTTTTATAAAAGGAGTTACTTTGCAGAGCAAGTAGAGAAAGTCATGTGAATGAAAGACATAGTTTTTGTTTTATTAAGTATCTTCAATTATATACATTATCTGCTTGTCTTAAGAATATATTTCATAAATATTATCTGTATTTATATATTTCAGCATTGTAATGGCGTGATGTATGAGTTGCGCCATAACCGGGAAAAAGATATGTAATCTTCGGAAAAATATCTAATTGAGATTAGGAAAACAAAAGACTCAGCAAATCAGTGTCACAATCGCACTATAATACGCAGAAAGTATCTGCTATCGCCGAGTTGTATCCTTAAAAGCAAATAATCATCTAAGTTTGACCAAACAACAAGACAGATAATAATCAAATTCTGAGCAAAACAAATGACAGCTTACAATGAACTCACGTGAATCAAATCTGAATTTTTGCTACACGTGCTATGTACTAGTGTATAGAGAAGGTATTGCATTCCACCCAAAAATTCGATACCGAGATTTCACCAGAGATACATATTTCTCCTGTATCCAAAAAATCTGATGTGTTCCATTCACATGACTTTCTCTACATCTCTGCAACAAATTAAATTTAAAAAGCTCATGCTTCTATTTCCTTCATGCTAATCGACAAAAAATTAGCAGAAATAGTCTTATTATTTGCTTCCTTGCAAGTAGAAGGGAAATAAGGGAGTACTTACTATAGGTTAAAGTGATAGTCAAAAGCTGGTTGCTATGTGACTGAAGTTCCTTTGTTTGTATGGACAGGAGTTGACAAATTTCTGTATGAGAAAAGTTAAGTTTTTCGCGTCTGAAAACAAAAACAAGGAATATCTAAAAAACGATCAACTTCACGAAAAAAATGTAAACAACATAAATGTTGTGTTTTAATGTGCTCTACATTTTTTGTGTGGTAAGTTTTTGTCTATATCTTACGGTTTAGCAGTTATGCAAAATTATGTAAAATTCACTCAGAATAAAGTAGTCTTCAGAGGCTATTCCCAGAAAATTCAAAATTTACATTTTATTTGTCAGGTAAATATCTTTAATAAATGATATATTAATCAAAATCGTTAGAACCATTTTTTAGAAAATCAAAATTTTCGAAAAAAGTTTCATGGAAAGGGTAGTTTTTGGTGGGGGCATTTTTCTCAAAATCTTCGTGTCGCATCCCTAGAAGATACTAAACTTAAATACCAAGTTTGGTATTTTACCGACTTTTCGTTTTTGAGTTATCGTGTTCACAGACACACGGACACACACACACAGACACACACACACGGACCTTTTTGTGAAAATGATTTTTTTTTTATACAGGAACCCTAAAACATATATTTCCGATCAAATCTCGGTATCGAATTTTTTTGGTGGAGTGCAATACCTTATGTATACACTATTTACATAATACGTGTAGAGAAAGTAAAAATCTGATATGTTCCATTCACATGACTTTCTGTACATCTCTGCAAAAAATATTATTAAAAAGCTTATGCTTTTGACAGCATAGTTAACAAAGAAAATATTTTTTTTCTGAAATTATCTTCATGTAGGACACCCCTCCTCCCCATATGTACACCCCTGAAAAACAATTAATTATTAAGCAGAGCTTTGAAAAACGTGTTTTTCGTGGATACTTTTCAACAAAGTGACAGCGGCTTTTTCCAGATCTCAATCCGACCGACTTTTGGTTGTGGGGTTATGTTAAAGAACGAGTTATCCTGACACATCCAACAACGCAATAACAAAAACATGTTCTCACGCAAGAAATTGCTAAGATTCCAAAACAGCTGTAAAATGCTGTGCAGAGAGTCGCAGAAAGAATGCTGCATCTTGAACAAGTGAGCATGTTTTATAAAACCCCATTGTTTTCCAGCATGAGACTTAATTGGTTGTCTCTTATCTGAAATATTATAATATTTAATAGCTGTTAATAATGTTATAACGGTTAAAAGTTTCAACTGACTTTTGAAGAATCTCGTTGCACGCAGAAGTTGACCTCGTTAAAAACGTGATCCTTTTTTTTTCAGTAATCATTATATTATTATTGATATATTATAAATTAGAGTACTGACTTAAAAATATCTGATGTGTTCCATTCACATGACTCTCTACATCTCTGCAACAAATTATTGTTAAAAAACTTATGCTTCTATTTACTTCATGCTAATCGAGAAAAAATTAGCAGAAATAGTCTTATTACTTGCTTCCTTGTAAGTAGAAGTGAAATAAGAGAGTACCATAGGTTAAAGTGATAGTCAAAAGCTGGTTGCTATGTGACTGAAGTTTTGTTTGTATAGACAGAAGTTGACAAATTCCTGTAATGAGAAATGAATAAAGTTTTTAGAGCTGAAACCAAAACAAAGAATATCTCAAAAACAATCAACTCCACGAAAAAAAAAAAAAAGTATATGACAAATTGTGTGTTTTATTGTGATTTACAATTTTTTGTGTAGTAAGTTTTTGTCTGTCTCTTACGGTGTACTAGTTTTATAAAATTCATGCAGAATGAAGAAGTCTTCAGAAGCTATTCCCAGAAAAATTAAGATGTACATTTTATTTATGATATAAATAGCTTTAATATATCATATTTTAATCAAAGTCGTTAAGGCCATCTTAGAGAAAAACAAAATATTCCAATTTTTACTTTCTCTATACGTACTATGTACATAGTGTATAGAGAAGGTATTGCACTCCACCAAAAAATTCGATATCGAGATTTCACCGGAAATATATATTTTAGGGTCCCCTGTATCCAAAAAATATCTGATGTGTACCATTCACATGACTTTCTCTATATCCCTGCAACAAATAATTCTTAAAAAGCTTATACTTCTATTTACTTAATGCTAATCAGAAAAAAATAGCAGAAATAGTCTAATTACTCGCTTCCTTGTCAGTAGGAGCGAAATAAGGGACAACTGTAGGTTAAACTGATAGTCAAAAGCTGGTTGCTATGTCAATGAAGTTCCTTTGTCTATATGGATAGGAGTTGACAAGTTCCTGTATGAGAAAAGTATACGTTTTTCATAGCAGAAACCAAAAATAAGGAATGTCACAAAAACGACGAACTCCACGAAAAAATGTATATAACATAAATTGTGTGTTTTAATGTGCTCTACATTTTTTGTGTAGTAAGTTTTTGTCCATCGCTTACGGTTTAGCAGTTATTCAAAATTTAGTAAAATTCATCCAGAATAAACTACTCTTCAGAGGCTATTCCCAGAAAATTCAAGATATAAATTTTATTTGTCAGGTAAATATGTTTAATATACGAAATTTTAATCAAAATCGTCAGAGCCATTTTTGAGAATATCAAAATTTTCGAAAAAAGTTCCATGTAAAGGGTAGTTGGGGGTGGGGGTATTTTTCTCAAAATCTTCGTGTCGCAGCCCTGGAAGATACTAAACTTAAATACCAAGTTTGGTATTTTACCGACTTTTCGTTTTTGAGTTATCGTGTTCACATACACACGGACACATGGACCCACGGATACACGGACACACGGATACACACACACACACACACACACACACACACACACACACGGACCTTTTAGTGAAAATGCTTTTTTTGGATATTGGGGACCCTAAAACATATATTTCCGGTGAAATCTCGGTATCGAATTTTTTGGTGGAGTGTAATACTTTCTCTATACACTATGTACATAGTCCGTATGGAGAAAGTAAAAAGTATTTTCAGAAAAAGGTCCGTGTGTGTCTCCGTGTGTCTGTGAACACGATAACTGAAAAACGAAAAGTCGTTAAAATATCAAACTTGGTATTTAAGTTTAGTATCTTCCAGGAATGCGACACGAAGATTTTGAGAAAAATCCCCCCGCCCCAAACTATGCTTTACATGGAACTTTTTTCGAAAATTTCGGTTTTCTCAAAAATGGCTCTAACGATTTTGATTAAAATATCATATATTAAAGATATTTACCTGGCAAATAAAATGTATATTTTAAATTTTCTGGGAATAGCCTCTGAAGACTACTTTATTCTGGATGAATTTTGCATAACTACTAAACCGTAAGAGATGGACAAAATCTTAACACACAAAAAATGTAGAGCACGTTATAACACACAATTTATGTTATATACATTTTTTTCGTGGAGTGATCGTTTTTGAGATATTCCTTTTTCTTGGTTTCAGCTTTGAAAAACTTATACTTTTCTCATACAGGAATTTGTCAACTCCTGTCTATACAAACAAAGGAACTTCAGTGACATAGCAACCAGCTTTTGGCTTTCACTTTAACCTATGGTACTCCCTTATTTCGCTTCTACTTACAATAAAGCAAGAAATAAGACTATTTCTGCTAATTTTTCTCGATTAGCATGAGATAAATAAAAGATACGTTTATTAACAATAATTTGTTACAGAGATATAGAGAAAGTCATATGTATGGAACACATCAGATTTTTTTTTCCGTGTAAAGGATAGTTTGGGATGGGACGAAAATCATCGTGTCGCAACTTGAATATCAAGTTTGGTATTTAATGGACTTCTCGCTTTCGACAAATGCTGTCCAAACACACACACACACACACACACACATACGAAGCTTTTTCTAAAAAAATATTTTTTTGGATTCTGCAGGTTCCAAAACATGTATATCCGGTGAAATCTCGGTATCGGATTTTTGGGTGGATTACAATACCTTCTCTATACAGTATGTGCATAGTACGTGTAGAGAAAGTAAAAATGCTCTTTTTGGATTCAGGGAGTGTCAAAACATGTATTTCCTGTGAAATGCTGGTATAGAATTATTGGGTGCAATACAGTACCTTCTCTATACGCTATGTACATAGTACGTGTGGAGAACGTGAAAGTGTTTTGTTTTTTTTAATTCAGGGTGTCCCAAAACATATATTTTCGGCGAAATTTTGGTATTGAATTTTTGGGTGCAATGCAGTACCTGATCTGTACACTATGTACATTTAAGTAGATAAAATAAAAACCTTTTTTGGATTCACGGAGTTTCAAAACATATATTTCCGGTGAAATCTTGGTATTGAATTGTTGGATGGAATGCAATACCTTCTCTATACACCATGTGCATGCGTAGAGAATTTGAAAGTGCCCTTTTTTGGATTCAGGTGGTCCCAAAACATATATTTCCGGTGAAATGGAAATGTAAATGGCGTGTTATTTATGGACGCTCTTTAACTACTGTGGTTCTCAGCGTCCCATTCTATACTAGGCGTGAAAGACCGCTTAATTTTGTTCAGAGGCCTCTCATTCAGGCTTGAGGTTCTTTTACATGCCGTAAATCCACGTCACGGGACCAACAGCTTTACTTCCCTTCCGAAGGAAGCCATGCTCAGGATTTTACGCCGGGTTTGAACCCGCGACCTTGGATATATGAAGTCAGCATGCTAACCATTATACCACGGAGGGCGACAAATATTTCGGGTGAAATATTGGTATTGAATTGTTGGGTGGAATGCAACACCTTCTCTGTACACTATGTACATAGTACATGTAAGTAAATAAAATAAAAACCTTTTTTGGATACAGGGAGTGTCAAAACATATATTTCCGGTGAAATCTTGGTATTGAATTGTTGTGTGGAATGCAATACTTTCTTTCTGCACTATGTACATAGTACGTGTGGAGAACGTGAAAGTGTTTTTTTTGGTCCCAAAACATATATTTCCGGTGAAATCTTGGTATTGAATTGTTGGGCGCAATACAATACCTTCTCTGTACACTATGTACATAGTACATGTAAGTAGATAAAATAAAAAAAAAACACATTTTTAGGATTCAGGGAGTTTCAAAACATGTATTTCCAGTTAAATCTGGATATTAAATGTTTGAGTGCATTACAGTACCTTCTTTATACACTATGTAAATATACGTGTTGAGAAAACATAAGAAGGAGAAAAAGTATCTTGCCCTAAGTTGTCAGTTTAAGCGCCCAGGATGATTTATCAGTGTAAGTGCTCGCTAATGCCAAATGCTGTTACCTGTCTGGTGCGGGGACGGACTGCACCGTCTTGTAGTCGCGTCCCGCAGGTTGGCAGGACATCTACCTGACCTTATTTTAAAGAATAGAAACGAGGACGTTGGCAAGGGATGATGATGCAATCTCTAACGCTTTCCTGTTTTCTCTCTGTCAAATTAATGCACTAAATGAGCCCTGAATAGGCCAAATCATTTTCTAGGGCAGTAGTATATCCATGTAATTCATGGCACATTTAAACTTACCGCCCTCGAGTTATTTTCGAGGTTTCCTTGACATCCTCCTACGAATATTAGCAATGTTTTATAACGCAAATGCACATCATGCCAGCTAGAAGGTGTTCCTTATGGTTGGCTACGTGTTATAACTCGATACATTAACTAAGTACTTGGAATGTGTTGCCAATGGCGAACCTTTCCATATGTTTTGACACTTCCTGTATAACAATAAAAAATCTGATGTGTTCCATTCACATCATTTTCTCTGCTTCTCTGCAATAAATTATTATTAAAAAGCTTATTCTTCTATTTACTTCATGCTAATTGAGAAAAAATAGTAGAAATATTCTTATTACTTCTACCTTGTAAGTAGAACCGAAATAAGGGAGTACTATAGGTTAAAGTGATAGTCAAAAACTGGTTGCTATGTCACTGAACTTCCTTTGTTTGTATGGACACGAGTTGACAAATTCATGTATGGGAGAAGTACAAAATTTTCAAAGCTGAAACCAATAACAAGCAATATCTCAAAAATGACCAACTCCACGAAAAAAAAAATATATATATAACATAAATTGTGTGTTTTAATGTGCTCTACATTTTTTTGTGTTTTTGTCCATCTCTTACAGTTTAGCAGTAATGAAAAATTTCCTAAAATTGATCCAGAATAAAGTAGTCTTCAGAGGCTATTCCAAGAACATTCAAGATATACATATTATTTGTCAAGTATACGATATTTTAATCAAAATCATTACAGCCATTTTTTAAGAAAATCAAAATTTTCGAAAAAAGTTCCATGTGAAGGGTAGTTGAGGGTGGGGGGATTTTCTTGAAAATCTTCGTGTCGCAACCTTTGAAAAAAACCAAACTTAAATACCAGGCTTGGTTTTCAACGGTCTTTTCGTTTTTGAGCTATGCTGTCCACACACAGACACGTAAACACACGGAACTTTTTCCAAAAACTCTTTTTTTGATTCAGGGGGACCCAAAACATATATCTCCGGTGAAATCTCGGTATCGATTTTTGGGTGTATTAAAATACCTTCACTATACAGTATGTACATAGTACGTATAGAGAAAGTAAAAAATCAGAACCATTTCCAAAACACAGCTGATTATTGCTTTAAAAATTTGAAAGGACCAAATTTTAAAAAAAAAAATCCATGTAAAAGGTAGGTTGCGGTGGGGGGAATTTTCTCTAAAATGTTTATGTCGCATCCTTGAAAGATACCATACCTAAATACCAAGTTTGGTATTTAACGCTTTTTCGTTTTTGAGTTATGCTGTCCACAGACACACACACACACACACACACACATTTTTTCTTTCTCTAGTACGTATGTACATAGTAGCTAGTATTGTAATCCGCCCAAAATTCGATGTCGTGATTTCACCGAAAACATGTCCAAAAAGGCATTTTTTGAAAAAGGTCCTCAAGTGTGTGTGAGTGTGCGTGCCCGCGCGCGCGCGCGGTCCGTTCATTCTGGATGAATTTTGCTGGATTTTGTATAACCGGTAAATGGTAACAGGTAGACAAAAACATATTACACAAAAGTTGTAGATCTCGTTAAAACACAATTTACGTCATACATATTAACTTTCTCTACATATACTATGTACATAGTGTATAGAGAAGGTATTACACTCCACCGAGATACCGAGATTTCACCGGCAATATATGTTTTGGGGTGCCCTGTATCCAAAAAAAGCGTTTTTACAAAAATGTCCATGTGTGTGTCTGTGTGAACACGATAACTCAAAAACGAAAAGTTGCTAAAATGCCAAACTTGGTATTTAAGTATAGTATCTGCCAGGGATACGACACGAAGATTTTGAGAAAAATCCCCCCACCCCAAACTGCCCTTTACATGGAACTTTTTTTCGAAAATTTTGATTTTCTCAAAAATGGTTCTAACGATTTTGATTAAAATATCATATCAAAGATATGTACCTGACAAATAAACTATATATCTTACATTTTCTGGGAATAGCCTTTGAAGACTATTTTATTCTGGACGAATTTTACGGAATTTTGCATAACTGTTAAACCGTAAGAGCTGGAAAAAAACTTACAACACAAAAAATGTAGAGTACTTTAAAACATACAATTTATGTTATATGCATTTTTTCATGGAGTTGATCGTTTTTGAGATATTTCTTGTTTTTGGTTTCAGCTTTAAAGAATTATACTTTTCTCATACAGGAATTTGTCAACTCCTGTCCATACAAACAAAGGAACTTCAGTCACATAGCAACCAGCTTTTGTCTATCATTTTAACCTATGGTACTCCCTTATTTCGGTTCTACTTACAAGGAAGCAAGTAATAAGACTTTCTGCTAATTTTTTTCGATTAGTATTAAGTAAATAGAACAATAAGCTTTTTAACTATAATTTGTTGCAGAGATGTAGAGAAAGTCATGTGAACACATTAGATTTTTTTGTTGCAGAGTTGACCGTTTCCGAGATATTCCTTGTTATTGGTTTAATTTTAAACTACACACCTTTTCAAATGGGGTCACTTTTCGTTTCATTTGTCACCCTCCGTGGTGTAATGGTTACTATGCTAACTTCATATATCCAAGGTCGCAGGTTCAAACCCGGCGGAGGACGGTGGATTTTTTCGGGCGAAAATCCTTAGCTTAGCTTCCCTTGGAAGGGAGGTAAAGCCGTGGGTCTGTCGTAGATTTACCTCAAGCCTGATAGAGGGGCCTCTGAGCAAAATTAAGCGGTCTTTCACGCCCAGTATAGAATGGGACACTGAGAACCACAGTAGTTAAAGAGAGTCCATAAATAACACGCCGTTTCATTTCATTTCTCTTTTGTTTTACTGGAAATACATGCCGAACCGAGCTTCAGTTGTTCACTTATTGACCAACGTTTAAAAGATGTGACTAACACTTTAGTGTATTCCCTTATTTCGCTTCTGCTTAGAAGGAAGCAAGTAATAAGACTATTTCTGGTGTGTATCTCGATTAGCATGATGTAAATAAAGGAATAAGCTTTTGCAACAATAGTTTCTAGAGAAAGTTATGTGCGTAGTGCACATAAGATTTTTCTAATAAAATGTTTTTTTCAGACTCAGGGGAGCTCGGTGAAATTTCGACAGCGAATTTTTGGATGGAATACAATACCTTCTATTGCTTATGTACATTTCATGTACATACGTACTAGAGGGATTAAAAAAAAATCTGATGTGTTCCATTCACATGAGTTTCTCAATATCGTTGTAACATATTGTTGTTAAAAATCATATTCTCTTATCTGCTTTATACAATCTAGATAAACATTAGCAGAAATTGTCTTAATTACTTGCCTCCTTGTAAGTATAAGGGAAATAAGGGAATACATTAGGGTAAAACGAATGTCAAATCTTTTAAAAACTGGTTGCCATGTGGTTGAAATACGTTCTTTGTAGTGCACGGATTTAGTGCTTTCCGTGTGAGAAAGTTTAAGTATTTCAAAACTGAAACAAGTTACAACGAATATCTCAGAAATGGTCAATTCCACGAAAAAAACGTATAAGTCATAAATCGTGTGTTTTAACGTGATCTACATTTTTTGTATCGTAAGTTTCTGTCTAACTCTTACGGTTTACCAATTTCGCAAAATTTAACAAAATTCATTCAGAATAAAGAGGTCTTTAGAGACTATTCCCACAAAATTCAAGATATACATTTTATTTGCCATATAAATATCTTTAATATACGATATTTTAATCAAAATCGTTAGAGCCATTTTTGAGAAAATTAATATTTATCATATAAAGGGTAGTTTGTGGTGGGAGTTGTTGATTCTCAAAATGTTCGTGTGGCATCCTTGGAAGATACTAAACTTAAATACCAAGTTTGGTACTTTGCCGACTTTTCGTTTTTGAGTTATCGTGTTCACGGGCACACACACAAACTCGCTTTTTTTAAAAACGATTTTGTTTGCATACAGGGGACAATAAAACATGTATTTCCGATGAAATCTCTGTATATCGAATTTTTGGGTGGAATGCAGTGCCTTCTCTATACACTATGTACATCGTACGTGTAGAGAAAGTAAAAATTAGCTTCTGTAGAAAGAGTGTGTAGAGAAGGTTGTGTGAATGTAATACATCCACTTGATTAATTATTACTATCGTTTTGCTTACGTATGATTGGGTTTCGTGAATTCTTAGAATTCTCCACTGGAACTAAATTGTGGAATGTACGTTTTATTTTGTAGAGAAGCTGCGCACCTAACCTCGGATATCTAGTTTGTATCGTCAAGGTCGGAATGTTTGTGCAGATGAGTCGTAAGGTTTGTTTTTACTGCCGGTTTAAATTGCAACTTTTGGTTGAAAACGTTCACGTGGCAATCAGCTTTAAAACTTTTATATCTATCCGACGGCCACTTTTATGACTTGCGTTTTCTCTGGAATAGGAATGCGGGTACTATCATGGTCTTGATTTACGTCGTAAATCTTTTACAGGTTTTTATTTACTCAGAGGCTAACCAGCTCTTTGGGAAGTACGCTTCTTGGATACAGTATCACTTCAGATCGAAGCTGATGTGTTGCATTCACGTGACCTCTACATCTCTGCAGCAAATTATTATTATTTTTACTTTCTCTAAACGTACTGTGTATAGAGAAGGTATTGTATTGCACCCAAAAATTCCATACCGAGATTTCACCGGAACTATATGTTTTGAGACTCCCTGAATCCCAAAAAAGCATTTTTAGAAAAATGTCCGGGTGTGTGTGTGTGTGTGTGTGTCTGTGGGTAGCATAGCTCAAAAATGAAAAGACCGTTATAAACCAAACTTGGTATTTAGGTTTGGTATCTTCCAAGGATGCGACAAGGAGGTTTTCAAGAAAATCCCCCCACCCCAAACTACTCTTTACATGGAAAAAAATGTCGAAAATTTTCATTTTCTAAAAATTGGCTCTTAACGATTTGGATTAAATTTCTTACATCGTGAGAAATGGATAAAAACTTACCACGCAAAAAAATGTAGGGCACATTAAAACACACAATTTAAGTTGTATACATTTTTTCGTAGTGTTGATGGTTTTTGAGACATTCCTTGTTTTTGGTTTCAGCTTTGAAGAATTTATACTTATTTCATACGGGACTTTATCACTCCTCTCCATATAAACAAAGGAAGTTCAGTCACATAGCAACCAGCTTTTGAGTATCACTTTAACCTGTGGTACTCCCTTATTTCGCTTCTACTTACAAGGAAGTGAGTAATAAGACTTGGCTACCTATGCACCTTGTGTAGAGAAAGTGAAAATAGCACATCTGTGTGGAGATTTTGCTCGTGTGTTCCGAGAAGTCCGGATACGCAAAGCACATGTTGGTTTAATTACACAGCTGCAAAAAACAGAGGGTACGTTCAGAGTACTGATTCAGTGCGCCAAGTTTTATTCATGTAAATAGATCAGCGCTCTTTCAGAAACTCTGACCTGTTTCATTTCACTATCTGTCACATTTATTAGTTACACATTTCAAATATACTGTTCATGACTAAACATGCAACAAAAATATCCCGCAATAAATTAGCGGAAATCACTAATCCATCCGTTAGTACGTGTGTCAGCTTTTATGAAAAAAAAAAAAAAAATCTGATGTGTTCTACTCATATGACCTTCTTAGTTCATGCTAAACGAGAAACAGTCTTATTATTTGCTTCCTTGTGAGTAGAAGCGAAATAAGGGAATACTGTGGACTAAAATGACAGTCAAATGTTTTAAAATGTGGTTGCTATGGGATTAAAGTTCCTTTGTTTGTGTGACCAGGAATTGAAAAATTCCCGTATGAGAAAAGTATAAGTATTTAAAAATTGAAACCAATACAAGTTATATTTAAAAAACGGTCAACTCCACGAAAAAAATGTATAAAACATAAATTTTGTATTTTAACGAGCAATGCATTTGTAAGATTTTGTTACGGTTTACCAGTTATGCAAAATTCAGCAAAATCATCCGGAATAAAGAGATCTTCAGCGGCTATTCCCAGAAAATTCAAAATGCACATAATATTTGTCATGTAAACATCTTAAATATAAGAGATTTTAATCAAAATAGTCATTTTTGAGAAAATCAAAATTTAAGAAATGTTTTCCATGTTGGGTTAGGGGAATTGTTCTAAAAAGCTTCGTGTCGCATCCCTGGAAGATGCTAAACTTAAATGATTTGGTATTTTACCGACTTTTCGTTTTTAAGTTATCATGTTCACAGACACATGGACACACACGGACCTTTTTCTAAAAATTCTTTTTTTTATACAGGGGACCCTCAAACATGTATTCCCGGTATCCAATTTTTGGGTGGAATGGAATACCTTCTGTATACACTATGTACATAGTGCTGTAGAGAAAGTAAAAATCCGACGTGTTACATTCTCATGACTTTCACTACTTCTTTACTTCATGCTAATCGAGAAAAAATAGCAGAAATAGTCTTATTACTTCATTCCTTTTAAATAGAAGGGAAATAAGGGAATACACTGACAGTCAAATGTTTTAAAAGCTGGTTGCTATGTCGTTTGTATAGCCAGGAGTTGACAAATTCCCGTATGAGAATAGTAGGTAGGTATTTAAAAACTGAAACAAATAACAAGGACTATTCAAAAACGGAAAGTACGCGAAATTAATGTATATAACATAAATGTTGTGTTCTAACGAGCATTTTTTTTTTTTTTTTTTTTTAAGTGTTTGCCTCTCTCTTACGGTTTATTAATTTTGCAAAATTCCACAAAATTCATCCAGAATAGAGATCTTCAGAGGCTATTCCTAAAAAATTCAATCTATACATTTTATTTGTCATGTAAATATCTTTAATATATCTACAATATTTTAATAGAAATCGTTAGAGCCAGAAAAGCAACATTTTCGAAAAATTTTACTATCTAAAGGGTAGGTATTTAGGATTGTAGAGATTTTTCTTGAAAATCTTCGTGCCCCATCCTTGGAAGATACCAAACTTAAATACCAATTTTTGTATTTAACCGACTTTTCGTTTTTGAGCTATGTTGCCCACAGACACACACACATACAGAGACACACATGGACATTTTTCTAAATTTTCGTAGATTCAGGGGGTCTCAAAACATGTATTTCCAGTGAAATCTCGGTATAGAATTTTTGGTGCCAATACAACACCTCTGTACACACTGGAGATAATACGTGTAGAAAAGTAAAAATATTCCGCTACAAATTTGCGGCAAGTATAATTCGTCCGTTAATACGTGTCAATTTTTATCAAAAAATTAGGTCTGACCAAATTCTCGGCAAGATGGGTGCCGCGTTTCCTCTCAAGAGAGAATAAATGCAATCGTGTGATCATTCGGAAGCTGGTTTGCCACATTTCCGTCGCAATCGGACGAGTTTCTGAGTCGATACATAACTGTGGATATAACATGGATTCACTACTACACTCTAGAGACAAAACTGTGGGATTTCAAAGGCGAACCGACTCCGAAGAAGGCAACGGTGGTGAAATCTGTAGACAAGTTGATGGCCTTGGTTCTTTTGGGATGCGTGCGAAATCATCTACATGGTTACTAAAGAAATGAAGAACGATAAATGGAGAGTGTTATGCATCGTTATTACACTGGTTGAACGGAGAAATCAAGAAAAAACGCCCTCATCTGGCAAAGAAAAGGGATCTCTTCCATCAACATAATGCAACGGAGCAAAACCGCGTAGTTTCGATGGCGAAAATTGTTGAATCAAGGTTTGAATTACTACAACATCCACTGTATTCACCAGATTTGGCCTCCAGTGACTTTTTTAATTTTCAAACTTGAAAAAGTGGCTCACGTCAAACGAAGAGGTCATCTCCCAAACAGATGCCTACTTTCCAAAATCCTACTTTTTGGAAGGCTTAAAACAATTGGAGCTGTATGGAGCTAAAAGGAAATTATGTTGCAAAAATAATTTGTTTTTCTATTTTTTTCTAAGGACTTATTGAGCGCCTCTTGTATGTATGTAATTATATATGTATGTATGTAATTATATATGTATGTATGTAATTATGTATGTATGTATGTATGTATGTATGTATGTGTGTATGTATGTATGTATGTATGTATGTATGTATGTAATTATATATGTATGTAATTATATATGTATCTATGTAATTATATATGTATGTGTGTCTGTGTGTATGTATGTGTGTATGTGTGTGTATATATGTATGTATTTCTCTGCAAGTGGGTATCACCCGGTGGCAGAGTTATATATGTATACAAGATATATAAACAATAAATCACAGCTGCCAGTTTATGGCTTTGTAAGCTAGATATAATAGTTATTTACAACAAATATGAAAACATTAATTTTTCTCTCAATTCAATTAATTAATTTCATAATTAGAATCACCAACCAATTTAACATTTGTATTTACAATAATATAAAATCACATGCATTTCATTTAAGGAATATTTACAAAAATTGCCCAACATTAATATAAAGATTTTTCCTAAATTTCTTCAGAGACAGGGGACAACCCCGAAAGGCTGCTCCAGGCAATTCATTCCAGTCTTTTATGGTTCTATTTACAAAGGAGAACTTTCCCACGTCAGTTTGGTATCATCTACCCTTAATTTTGAACGGATGATCGTTTCGTGCATAGTAAGTTGGGTTTTCCAGTTTGTCAGTAACGTCCTCCCATGCGTTTAAGCCAGCGTAAGCTTTAAATAAAGCGCACAACCTCTGTTTCTCTCGCCTAACTTTCAACGGCTCCCATTTTATCTCCTCAGCGTTTGTAGGCCCAAAATATTTACCCCTTTTTATGAATTTTATAGCCCTTCTCTGGATCTTTTCTAACGAATCAATTTGATTTACTCTGTACGGGTCCCAACAAGTTACTCCAAATTCCATGACCGGCCGCACTAAGGACTTTGCACTCCCCTTTTTTAAAATCCTCATTAGGAAGTGCAGTGTTTTCCACGCTTTCTTAGATACCGAATTTACCTGCTCGTCCCATCCAGCGTTACTCGCCAAGTAAACTCCCAAGATGTATGTGAGAACAGAAAGATTGGCGGCCGAACGCAAGCGGGCGCTAATATGTTAGTGCTCATTATGCCTTAGACCTGAACAGAAAAGTATACGTGACCGTCAACCTTCATCTCACGAGCAAAAGCTTGAAATAGAAGGTAGAGGCCAATGTACAATGTACCATTTCTGAATACATTTGACTCACAAACAGTTATGTCTAGACTCACTTCATTAATATACGACATCATCTTTATAAACAGGCTCATATAATTCCTTTGTTTCATTTGTTATTGATTCGTGGCTTTTGTTCGTCATAAGGACCACCTTTCATGGTCACCGTTTTCCAGTTGTACTGTGCGCAGACACGTGACCTAATTAAAATACGCATATTTCCTCAATGTCAACTTACTGTGGAAGTTTAAATAAGGTTAAGATAATGGATAGAGTCAGACTGGAAAATGTGCTGTCTTACAATCACATGACTTTCTCTGCATCTCTATAACAAATTATTTTTAAAAAGTTTTTGCTTCTATTTACTTCATGCTAATCAAGAAAAAATTAGCAGAAATAATCTTATTACTTGCTTCTTTGTAAGTAGAAGCGAAATAAGAGAGTAGCATAGGTTAAAGTGATAGTCAAAAGCTGGTTGCTATGTGACTGAAGTTCTCTGTATGTACACACACATAGGCACGCAGACACGGATCTTTTTTCTGAAAATGCTTTTTTTTTTTTTTTTTTTTTTTTGATTCAGGAGGACCCAAAACATGTATTTCCGGTGAAATCTCGGTATAGAATTTTTGAGTGGAATGCAATACCTTCTCTATCCACTATATATAATAAGTGTAGAGAAAGTAACATTTCAATGTCATAGCCGGAATTTGAACCACGGATCTCCCGAACTCTAGCCGTTTGCTCTGCCACTGAGCTACCATGGCAACATGCGTGGCATTGAATTTCTCAACTGACTCGCATGTTTCCCGGTAAACCACAAGGTGATCTCAAATTATTTTGAGATGACAACCCCAATGGCGACTTTAAAAAAAATCCAATATCAATTGACCATAATAGTTGGCTATACAATGAATCCTGGGACTTAAAGTACTTACAACATTGTAAGTCGCCATTGAGGTTGTCATCTCAAAATAATTTGAGACACCTTGTGGTTTACCGGGAAACATGCGAGTCAGTTAAGAAATTCAATGCTATGCTGGCATGTTGCCTTGGTAGCTCAGTGGAAGAGCAACCGGCTAGAGACCGGGAGATCCGTGGTTCAAATTCCGGCTATGACATTGAATTTTTCAGTCTACCTATCCAACTCCTCTGCTATACACAGCTTGTGTGAAAAAACAATCAATCCAAGGTTAAGATACGTTTACAGTCATTCATCGATTAAACGAAAAATCTGATGTGTTCCATTCACATGACTTTCTCTATATCTCTGCAATAAATTATTTTTAAAAAGGCTATGCTTCTATTTACTTCCTGCTAATTGAGCAAAAATTAGCAGAAATAGTCTTATTTCTTGCTTCCTTGTAAGTAGAAGCAAAATAAGGGAGTACCATAGGTTAAAGTGATAGTCAAAAGCTGGTTGCTATGTGACTGAAGTTCCTTTGTTTGTATGGACACGAGTTCACAAAGCCCTGTATGAGAAAAGTATGCTTTTTATAGTTGAAACCAAAAACAAGGAATATCTAAAAAAACAATCAACTCCAAAAAAATGTATATAACATACATTGTGTGTTTTAAAGTGCTCTACATTTGTTGTGTGATGAGTTTTTGTCCATCTCTTACGGTTTAACATTATGCAAAATTCCGTAAAATTGACCCAGAATAAAGTAGTCTTCAGAGGCTATTCCCAGGAAATTCAAAATAAACATTTTACATGTCAGGTAAATATCTTTAATATACGATATTTCAATCAAAATGGTTACAGCCACTTTTTAGAAAATCAAAATTTTCGAAAAAAGTTCAATGTAATGGGTAGTTTGGGGTGGGGGGATTTTTCTCAAAATCTTCGTGTCGCATCCCTGGAAGATACTAAACTTAAATGTCAAGTTTGGTATTTTACCAACTTTTCGTTTTTGAGTTATCGTGTTCACAGACACACGGACACACACACACGGACCTTTATCTGGAAATCCTTTTTTTGGATACAGGGGACCCTTAAACATATATTTCTGGTGAAATCTCGGTATCGAATTTTTTGGTGGAGTGCAATACCTTCTCTATACAATATGTACATAGTTCGTATAGAGAAAGTAAAACCTTCACTTTACAAAAAAAAAAAAAAAAAGAAAAGAAAAGGCAAAGCATATCACATTAATTGTGTGTTTTGATGAGATCTGATTTTTACTTTCTCTATACGTACTATGTACATAGTGTGTAGAGAAGGTATTGCACTCCACCAAAAAATTCGATACCGAGATTTCACCGGAAATATATGTTTTAGG
The DNA here is from genome assembly GCA_030762935.1 of Hymenopus coronatus. Classification (NCBI taxonomy): domain Eukaryota; kingdom Metazoa; phylum Arthropoda; class Insecta; order Mantodea; family Hymenopodidae; genus Hymenopus; species Hymenopus coronatus. The sequence goes on along the minus strand of CM060897.1, from coordinate 14,909,820 downwards.
GTCCCTTGTATCCAAAAAAAGTATTTTCAGAAAAAGGTCCGTGTGTGTGTAAGTGTGTCCCTGTGTCTTTGAACACGATAACTCAAAAACGAAAAGTTGGTAAAATACCAAACTTGGTATTTAAGTTTAGTATCTCCCAGGGATGCGACACGAAGATTTTGAGAAAAATCCCCCCACCCCAAACTACCCCTTATATAGAACTTTTTTCGAAGTTTTTGATCTTCTAAGAAATAGCTCTAACGATTTTAATTAAAATATCATATATTAAAGATATTTACCTGACAAATGAAATGTATATTTTGAATTCTCTGGGAATAGCCTCTGAAGGCTACTTTATTCTGGGTCAATTTTACGGAATTTAGCATAACTGCTAAACCGTAAGAGATGGAGAAAATCTTACCATACAACAAATATAGAGCATTTTAAAACACACAATTTATGTTATTTACATATTTTTCGTGGAGTTGATTGTTTTTGAGATGTTCCTTCTTTTTGGTTTCAACTATAAAACACTTTTCTCATACAGGACTTCGTGAACTCGTGTCCATACAAACAAAGGAACTTCAGTCACATAGCAACCAGCTTTTGACTATCACTTTAACCTATGGTACTCCTTTATTTCGCTTCTACTTATAAGGAAGCAAGAAATAAGACTATTTCTGCTAATTTTTGCTCATTTAGCAGGAAGTAAATAGAAGCATAAGCTTTTTAAAAATAATTTATTGCAGAGATATAGAGAAAGTCATGTGAATGGAACACATCAGATTCTTTGTAGTAAGTTTTTGTCTATCTCTTATGGTTTGCCAGTTATATAAAAGTTATCCAAAATGAAGAGGTCTTCAAAGGATATTCCCAGAATGTTTGAGGTGTACATTTCACCTGTCATTAAAAAATATCTGAAACATATTGTATTTTAATCAAGCCATTTTCGAGAAAATCATAAGTTTCGCAAATCCGTGTAATGGGTAGTTGGTTGTGGGGAGGATTTTCTTGAAAATCTTCGTGTCGCATCTTTGGAGGATACCAAACCTAAATATCAAGTTTGGTATATAATCCACTTTGCGTTTTTGAGCTATACTGTCCACAGACACACATATACATACAGATGCATTTCTAAAAATGCTTCATTTTTTTGATTCAGAGGGTCTCAAAACATGTGTTTCCGGTGAAATATCGGTATCGAATTTTTGGGTGCAATACAATACCGTCTCTAAACATAGAACATGTAGAGAAAGTAAAATCAACATTTTTGAAAAAATGTTCATGCAAATGTAGGTTGGGTGGAGAGACTTTCTTGAAAATCTTCCTTGGAAGATGCCGAACTTAAATGCCAAATTTTATCGTTTCGGTGTTGGAGTAATGCTATTCACTCATACATGCATTCCTAAATACATACACACACACACACACACACACACACACACACACACACACATAGGGGCCGCGCCGTGTCCGAGTGGTTATACCACTCGACTCTCACCTAGACGGTCGGGGTTCGATCCCAAGCGGCCGCATGTGAGATTTGTGGTGGACAAAACGGCGCTGGGGCGGGTTTTCTCCGGGTACTCCGGTTTCCCCCGCCATCGCATTCCACCGGTGCTCCATCATCATTCATGTATCATCAGTGTCACCGCCTGCGGTGCCATAAGTAGTTAAAGCGGGCGTTAAACACTACCAAAAAAAAACAAAACATACATGCATACATTCATACATACATCATACACATACACACATACGCATACATGCACACATACATCATACATACACACACGCACACGCACATGCGCGCACGAATGGAAGCTGAGACCCCAGTCTACATGCTTGCTTTAGACAATGGACAATAAAGTGTCTATTATGGGAGGTTCTATGTGGAATTTCGGAAAATGAGGACATACTTTCTATTCTGTTGAGTTGTGCCAGGTCTTGAAACAAATGCGAGCCCATTATTATCGAACAAGTCCCCCAGAAAGTACGCGAATCGACCGGCCCACGCGCCGTGCCAAAAAGGAAGTCATTAAACACAGCGTTGTTTGCAAATAGAGTTAAGATATGAAGAAGCCACGTCTGCGGCCGATGTTGTTGGGGGTTTCGCGCCAATACGCAGTGTTTGCTCGTAAGGTGACCATTCACAAGGTCATCGAGCTGCGTCGCTAACTGGCGAGAACCTTGAGGAGCCGTATTCACGCCGATAAATGCTACACGTGCTGTTTGCCTTTTATTTGGCGAGTTGCAATTCTATGCGTTCCATTCACAAGACTTTCTCTAGCTATTCCGCAAGCAAAACTTTTATTCAAAACATTAACTTGTTCAGATGCTGAAATTTTGACTTCTTCTTGGGAACATTGGGGTTTTAACTTCCAAAGATCTTTCGGCTACGCTTTGCGCCTTAGAGCCCACCACGTTGGGCTACGCTTTGCAGTTGAGGTCCTTAAAATGTTGATAAGAGACCAGTAAGTAGCTACAATGCGGCTCTAATGACGAAATAACAAAAGTGCCCACGTATAAAATAATGCCAAGTGGTGGAACCATCGTATACTAATAATACTCTTTTTTCTACATCATACTAATCAAGATAAACATAAGCAAAATTAGTGTTATTACTAGCTTCCCTATAAGAAAATACACAGGTTAAACTATAGTCTCGTCCTTTAAAAGTCGGTCGCTATGTGAAACAATTGAAATTCCATCTGCTCTCTTGCCAGGAATAAATAAACGAAAAGAAAGATGTCTTCCCGTTTGAGGAAATTTGAAGTGGCTTAAAATTGAAAACAATAATCCTGAATATCTTGAAATCGGTTAAGTCTATCATAAAAAAAATCAGATGTGTTCCATTCACATGACTTTCTCTACATCTCTGTAACAAATTATTGTTAAAAAGCTTATACTTCTATTTACTTCATGCTAATCAAGAAAAAATTAGCAGAAATAGTCTTATTACTTGCTTCCTCTAAGTAGAAGCGAAATAAGGGAGTACCATAGGTTAAAGTGACAGTCAATAGCTGGTTCCTATGTGACTGAAGTTCCTTTGTTTGTATGGACAGGAGTTGGCAAATTCCTATATGAGAAAATTGTGTTTTTCAAAGTTGAAGCCAAAAACAAGGAATATCCCAAAAACGATCAACTACAGGGAAAAAATTATAACATAAATTGTGTGTTTTAGCGTGGGCTACATTTTGTGTGCTTTAAGTTTTCGTCCATCTCTTACGGTTTAGCAGTTATGCAAAATTCCGTAAAATTCATCCAGAGTAAATTAGTCTTCAGAGGCTATTCCCAGAAAATTCAAGATATACATTTTATTCGTCAGGTAAATATCTTCTATATAAGATATTTTAACGAAAATCGTTAGAGCCATTTTCCAGAAAATCGAAATTTTCAAAAATTTTTGCATGGGCAGGGTAGTTGGAGTGGAGGGATTTTTTTGAAAATCTTCGTGTCGTATCCTTGGACTATACCAACTTAAATACCAAGTTTGGTATTTAACGGTCTTTTCGTTTTTAAGCTATGCTACCCACACACACGGACATTTTTCTATAAATGCTTTTTTTTTATTCAGAGGGTCTCAAAACATGTATTTCCGGTGAAGTCTCGGTATGGAATTTTTGGGTGGAATACAATACATTCTCTATACGCTATGTACATAGTACGTACAGAAAAAGTAATAATAATAATAATAATAATAATAATAATAATAATAATAATAAAAGTCGATGTAACATAAATTGTGTGTTTTTATGTGATCTACATTATTTTGTATAACAAGTTTTGTCTATCACTTACGGTTTGCCAGTTATACAAAAGTCATCCAGAATAAATAGGCCTTCTGAGGCTATTCCCAGAAAATTCAAGATATACATTTCATTTCTCTTTAAAATATCTTAAACATAAGGTATTTTAATCAAAATCGTTTCAGTCAGTTTGAAAAAATAAAAGTTTTCGAAAAATGTTATGTGTAAAGAGAAGTTGGGGCGAGAGGTTTTACTTGAAAATCTTCGGTCCGTGTGTGTGTGTGTGTGTGTGTGTGTGTGTGTGTGTGTGTGTGTGTGTGTGTGTGTGTGTGTGTCTGTGGACAGCATAGCTCAAAAATGAAAAGACCATTTAATACCAAACTTGGTTTTAGGTTTAGTATCTTCCAAGGATGCGACACGATGATTTTCAATCAAATTCCCCCACACCAAACTACCCTTTACATAAAAAAAAATCTAAAATTTTGATTTTCTTAAAAATTGATCTAACGATTTTGATTAAAATATTGTATATTAAAGCTATTTATATCGGAAATAAAATGTGTATTTCGTTTTTCTGGGAATATCCTCTGAGGGCCTTTTTTTTTTCTGGGTGAATTAGGCCGAATTTTGCTTAACAGCTGAACCGTAAGAGATAGACAAAAACTCACTACACAAAAATGTACATCTCGTCAAAAGACACAATTAAGGTCCTTTACGTTTTTGTTGTGGAGATACCAGTTTTTGAGATATTCCTTGTTATTGGTTTCAATTGTGAAGTACTTAAACTTTTCTCACAGAGGAAGTATCTGTTTTTCTTTTGTTCTACTCCTGGCCAAGCAAGGAAGCGATTTGCAATGACAATCGCATAACGATAGCTTTTAAAACATTTGACTATCACTTTAGGCTAGTGCAATACCTTAGTTCCTTTTACTTATAACAACTAAGCAATAGGAGCATTCTGCTAGTGTTTATTTCGATTAGCATTGTATAGAAAGAAGAATAATCTTTTGTAGGATGTTTGTAGAGGAGCTAGAGAAAGTTATGTGAGTGTAACACATCAGATTTTTACGTTCTCTACACGTACTATGTACATAGTGTATACAGAAGGTATTGCACTCCACCCAAAAATTCGAAACCGAGATTTCACCTGAAATATATGTTTTAGGGTCCCCTGTATACAAAAAAGCATTTTCAGAAAAAGGTGTATTGGTGTATGTGTGTGTCCGTATGTCTGTGAACACGTTAACTCAAACGAAAAGTCGGTTAAATACCAAACTTGGTATTTAAGTGTAGTATCTTCCAGGGATGCGACACAAAGATTTTGAGAAAAATCCCCCCACCCCAAACTTCCCTTTACATGGAACGTTTTTCGAAAATTTTGTTTTTCTTAAAAACGGCTCCTACGATTTTGATTAAAATATCGCGCATTAAAGATATTTACCTGAAAAATAAAATGTATATCTTGAATTTTCTGGGAATAGCCTCTGAAAACTACTTTATTCTGGATGAATTTTACGGGATGTTGCATAACTGCTAAACCGTAAGAGATGGACAAAAGCTTACCACAAAAAAAAAAAAAAAAAATTAGAGCACGTTAAAACACACAATTTAAGTTATATGCATTTTTTTCGTGGAGTTGATCGTTGTTTAGATATTCCTTGTTTTTGGTTTCAGCTTTGAAAAACATAACTTTTCTAATACAGGAATTTGTGAACTCCTGTCCATACAAACAAAGGAACTTCAGTCACATAGCAACCAGCTTTTGACTATCACTTTAACCTATGGTACTCCCTTATTTCGCTTCTACTTACAACGAAGGAAGTAATAAGACTATTTCTGCAATTTTTTTTTTTTCGATTAGATCAAGCAAATAGAATAATTTGTTGAAGAGATGTAGAGAAAGTCATGTGAATGGAACACATCAGATTTTTCTTGCCTGTGTCCCACGTAAGAAGTGAGTCCAGTTTTCAGGACGCCCATTTACTGGAAGGCAGGTTGCAAGAGCCACTTTTGCTCTGAAGGTGGCGCTGAAGGTAACCTTGTGTACGCGCTGTCAAAATATGCAAACGCCACGTGACGTAGCGAGACACGTTTAAGAGTTGAAGACTGGAGTTTTTACTTTCTCTGCATAGTGTATAGAGAAGGTATTGTATTGCACCCAAAAGTTCCATACCGAGACTTCACCGCAAATGGACGTTTTGAGTCCCCCTGAATCCAAAAAAAAGCGTTTTCAGAAAAAGGTCCCTGTGAGTGTGTATGAGTGTATGTGGGCAGCATAGCTCAGTAACTAAAACTCTGTTAAATACGTAACTTGGTAGTTTCAAGAAAATCCCCCCACCCCAACTACACTTTACATGGAACTTTTTTCGAAAATTTTGATTTTCTCAAAAATAGCTCTAACGATTTTTATTAAAATATCGTGTATTTAAGATATTCACCTGAAAAATAAAATGTATATCTTGACTTTTCTGGGAATAGCCTCTGAAGATTACTTTATTCTGGATGAATTTTACGGAATTTTGCATAACTGCTAAACCATAAGAGATGGACAAAAACTTACTACACAACAAATGTAGAGCACGCTAAAACACACAATTGATGTTATATATTTTTTTCGTGGAGTTGATCGTTTTTGAGATATTCCCTTTTTTTTGGATTTACTTTCCTCATACGGGAATTTGTCAACTCCTGTCCATACAAACAAAAGAACCTCAGTCACATAGCAACCAGCTTTTGGCTATCACTTTAGCCTATGGTACCTCTTATATCGTTCTACTTACAAAGAAGCAAGTACTAAGACTGTTTCTGCTAATTTTTCTCGATTAGCATGAAGTAAAAGAAGCATAAGCTTTTTAACAATAATTTGTTGCAGAGATGTAGAGAAAGTCCTAAGGATGGAACACTTGAGGTTTTTTCAGGCAGTGTGTCTTACTGGTGTGGGAATGTAAAGCCCAGGTCGGGGAAGATGATCCGTGACGGTCACCTTGTCGTTCCCATCATCTTCCTTCACAGTCAACAGCTTGACTGCTTCTAAACCTTTTGCTAAATCAACACTCACTGCTTCACCCAAAGTGTACAGTCCTCACAAATACTGCTTCATATGTAGGGTGTTTCTAAACGAACCAAGAGGAGAAACCTCATGTGCTACACTCACATGACTTTCTCTAGCTACTCTAAAAACAAACGTCTTACAAAAGATGATTCTTCATTCAACACAATGCTAATCAAGATAAACATTAGCAGAATTTTATTACTTAGTTCCTTATAAGTAGACTGGAACTAAGGGAATGCAGTAGGTTAAAGTGATAGTCAAATGTTTTAAAGGCTGTCGTTATGCGATTGTCATTGCAAATCGCTTCTTTACTTGGCTAGGAGTAAAACAAAAGAAAAACGGACACTCCCGTCTGAGAAAAGTGTAAGTACATCACAACTGAAACTAATAACAAGGAATACCTCGAAAACAGTAAGCTCCACGAAAACATGTATATGATAAAAATTGTGTATTTTAATAAGACCTACATTTTTTGTATACTAATTTTTTGTCTATTTCTTACGGTTTATTAGTTATGCCAAATTAAAGAAAAAATCATCCAGAATAAATAGGTCTTTAAAGCTATTCCCAGAAAATTCAAGATATACGTTTTATTTGTGATAGATATGGCTTTAATATGTGATATTTTAATAAAAAGCATTAGAGCCATTTTTTAAGAAAAACAAAATTTGGGAATTTTTTCCCATGAAAAGGGTAGTTAGGGGTTTCTTGAAAATCTTTGTGTCGCATCCTAGGAAGATACCAAACTTACCAAGTGTAGTATTTAAAGGTCTCGTCGTTTTTTAGCTATGCTGTCCACAGACATACACACACACTCACACACATCGACCTTTTTCCAAAAATGCTTTTTTTTTTTTTTATTCAGGGAGACCCAAAACGTGTATTTCTGTTGAAATCTCTGTAACAAAAGTTGGGTGGAATGCAATACCTTCTCTATACACTATGTACATAGCACATGTAGAGAAAGTACAAATCTGATGTGTTCCATTCATATGACTTTCTCTACCTAATCCGTAACAAACAATTCTCAAGAAAACCTATTCTTCTACCTACTTCATGCTAATCAAGGTAAACATTAGCGGGAGCGGTCTTATTACTTAGTTCCTTTAAGCAGAAGGAAAATAAGGGAATGCACTAGGCTAAACCGACAGTCAAATGTTTTAAAATGTGGTTGCTATGGGATTGAAATCCGTTTCTTTGCGTGGCCAGTAGTTGTCAAGTTCCCGTATGAGAAAAGTTTAAATAATTTAAAACTGAAACCAATAGCAAGAAATATCTCGAAAATGGCCAACTCCACGGAAGGAAAACAAGGTTAAGTTCTGTGTTTTAACAAGATCTACAATTTTTATGCAGTTAGTTTTTGTGTATCTCTTATGGTTTACTAGTTATGGAAAATTCAGCCAGAATAAAGGACTTTCAGAGGCTATTCCCACAAAATTCAAGATATACTTTTTATCTTAACGATTAACTCTACAACAAAAATGTATTTGACATAAATTGTGTGTTTTAACGAGATCCATATAAGTTTTGTACTAGTAATGCAAAATTCATCCAGAATGAACAAGTCTTCAGAAGCTATTCCCAGAAAATTCAAGATATGTATTTTATTTATCATTTAAATATATTATATGTAAGATATTTTAATCAAAATCGTTAGAGTCATTTTTGAGAAAATAAACATTTTGGAAATTGTTTCCATGTAAAGGGTAGTTGGGGGTGTGGGGATTTTCTCCCATCCTTGGAAGATACGAAACTTAAATACCAAGATTCACAGGGGCCTTCTTTTTTTTTTTTGATTCAGGGAGACTCAAAACAGATATTTCCGGTGAAAACTCGGTATCGAATTTTGGATACCTTACAATGCCTTCTCTATACACTGTACATACCTGTGTGTAGAAAAACTAAAAATGTGGCGTGTTCCATTCACATGACTTTCTGTACATCTCTGCAGCAAATTATTATTATAAAGCTTATTCTTCTATTTACTTAATGCTAATCGAGAAAAAAATGGCAATAAGAGTCTTATTACCTGCTTCCACGTAAGTAGAAGGGAATGCACTAGGCTAAATCGATAGTCAAATGTTTTGAAAGCTGGTTGGTATATGATTGAAGTACCTTTGTTTGTATGGACAGAAATTGACAAATTCCCGTATGAGAAAAGTATATGTATTTTAAAGCTGAAAATAATAACAAGGAATATCTAAAAAAAAGTATAAACTCCACGAAAAAAATGTATATAACATAAATTGTGTGCTTTAGCCGTTTCTACATTTTCTGTGTGGTAAGTTTTTGTCTATCTCTTACGGTTAACCAGTTATGCAAACTTCCGACGGAATAAACTTGCCTTCAGAAGCAATTCACAGAAAATTCAAGATATACATTTTATTTGCCATGTAAATATCTTAAATGTAAGAGATTTTAATCAAAATCGTTACAGCCATTTTTGACAAAATCTAAATTCTCTAAGTTTTTTCCACGTAAAGAGTAGTTTGAGGTGCGGAGATTTTCTTGAAAATCTTCTTGTTGCATCCTAGGAAGATACGAAACTTAAATACCAAGACACACACACACGGACGTTTCTTTAAAAATGCTTTTTTTTTTTCGATTCAGGTGAAATCTGTGTATTGAAATTTTGTTTGCAATACAACACCTTCTCTATACACTATGTAATAGTACGTGTAGAGAAAATAAACATACTATTTTGGGACACGTTTATAGTATTGTTGGCTGGTTCCTTGACCGTCAAAGCCAGAGATTTTGAGACCTTGATTGGAATATTGGTTGTCAGATGGGCAGATGCCAACAAGAGGTGTTTTATTGCGTGTTTATTTGCCAGGATTGTTTACTGTTGTGAATTAGAACACGCCCTCCAAGTTCTGGATCTCGTTACGTCACATTCTCTTGGCGTCTCACCAAACTTGGAGGTTTTTATCATCCCAGTAACAACCGTAAGAAAAAGTGTACAAGTCGGAAATGTCGCACTTGTCCATTGTTCAAGGTGAACTCGTGGAAGTTGCGTGCAGCGTAGCCTACCTGAGAAACACCATCATAATTCAACAAGTCAGCTATCGGCCTTCACAGGGTTTCCTCAAGATATGGAGCAACATTCCCCTACTCTAGCGAAAACTGCTCACCGATTACTATTGATGATATCAAGAATCCAATACTTTTAACTATCCAAATTTTGACTACTCAGAAGCTCTTGAATACTGCACTCATTAGTGTTTTCGCCAATGAAATCTGCCTGAATTCGTTTCTTGAGTTTTCTGGGAATAACCTCTTCATTCTGGTAGTTGCCCTCCATGCTAACGTCGCGGGTACAAACCCGGCGGAGGACGGTGGATTTTTTCGGGCGTAAAAATTCTTAGCCTGATAGAGGCCTCTGAGCAAAATTAAGTGGTCTTTCACGTCCAATTTAGAATGAGACGGTGAGAACTGCAGCAGTTAAAGAACGTCCATAAATAATATGCCATTTAATTTAAATTTGCATTGTGGTGAATGGTAAATCGTAAGAGATAGACAAAACTTACTGCACATTAAAACACACACTTTTATGTCATTAACATTTTTTTTTCGTGGAGTTAGCCATTTCCGAGATATTTGTCAACTACTGACCATGCAAAGAAACGAATTTCAATCACATAGTAAGCTCTGTATTTAAAGGAAATATGTAATAGCACTCTTGGATGTTGACGGGGTTACATTTGACTCAGTTGCATGGATTTTTGACTTTATTATTTTAAAATGTCTGATGTGTTCCATTCACATGACTTTCTCTACATCTCTGCAACATATTATTGTTAAAAAAAATTCAAGCTTCTATTTACTTCATGCTAATCGAGAAAAAAATAGCAGAAACAGTCTTATTTCTTGCTTCCTTGTAAGTAGACGCGAAATAAGGGAGTACCATAGGTTAAAGTGATAGTCAAAAACTGGCTGCTATGTGACTGAAGTTCCTTTGTTTGCATGACTTGACAAATTCCTGTATGAGAAAGTATAAATTTTTTAAACCTGAAACCAATAACAAGGTATATATTCAGCCACAATAAACATGTCTTCAGAGGCTATTCCCAGGAAATTTGTCGCATAAATAAATTAAATATAAGAGATTTTAATCAAAATCGTTAGAGCCATTTTTGAGAAAATACAAAATTTCGAAATTTGTTCCTGTAAAGAGTGGTCTGGGGGGTTCTCAAAAGCTTCGTGTCGCATCCCTGGAAGATATTAAAGTTAAATACCAAGTTTGGTATTTTACTGACTTTTTGTTTTTGAGCTATCGTGTTCACAGACACACGGACTCACGGATTTTTTCTGACAATACCTTTTTGGATACAGGAGACCCTAAAACGAGTATTTCCAGTGAAATCTCGGTGTCGATTTTTGGGTGTAATGCAATGATATTTTCTGTATACACTATGTACATAGTACGTGTAGAGATCTCGTTAAAGCACTCAATTGATCCATATACATTTTAAATTTATCTACACGTACCTACTGTGTAACATAGTGTATAGAGAAGGTATTGTATTGCACCCACAAATTCCATACCGAGATTTCACCGGAAATTTGTTTTGCCCTTTGGACCCCACTGGTTTCACCATGAAACCACAGCTACAATATTTATTTTCCACTGCCCCACTGGTTTTTAAACTGTATTTCCGGTAAAATCTCGGTATCGAATTTTTGGGTGCTTTACAATACCTTCTCTATACACTATGTACATAGTACGTGTAGAACATAAAAAAAATCTGATTTGCTCTATTCACATGACTTTCTCTACATCTCCGCAACAAATTATTGTTAAAAACCTTATGCTTCTATTTACTTAACTCTAATCGAGAAAAATAGCAGAAATAGTCTTATTACTTGCTTCCTTGTAAGTAGGAGCGAAATAAGGGAGTACCATAAGTTATAGTGATAGTCAAAAGCTGGTTGCTATCTAATGATTTTGATTAAAATCCCGTATATTAAAGCTATTTATGTCCGAAATAAAATGTATATCTAGAAATTTTTGGGAATAGCCTCTGGAGACCTCTTTATTCTGGATGAATTTTGCCGAATTTTGCTTAACTGCTAAACCGTAAGAGATAGAAAAATACGCACTGTACAAAAAATGTATCTCATGACAAAACACACAATTTTTCTCCTTTACGTTTCTGTTGTGGAGGTAACCGTTTTCGAGATATTCCTTGTTATTGGTTTCAGTTCTGAAGTACTTAAACTTTTCTCACACAGGAAGTATCTGTTTTTCTTTTGTTCTACTCCTGGCCAAGCAAAGAAGTGATTTACAATGACAATCGCATAACGATAGCTTTTAAAACATTTGATAATCACTTTAGCATAGTGCATTCCCTTATTCCCTTCTACTTATAAGGAACTAGGTAATAAGAACGTTCTGCTAATATTTATCTTGATTAACATTGTGTACAAAGAAGAAGAATAATCTTTCGTAGGAGTTTTGTATAGCAGCTAGTGAGTGTAACACATCAGATGTTTTACTTTCTCTACACGTACTATGTATATAGTGTATAGAGAAGGTATTGCATTCCACCCAAAAATTCGATACCCAGATTTCACCGAAAATACATGTTTTGGGTCCCCCTGAATCCCAACAAAAAAAAAAAAGCATTTTTACAAAAAGGACCGTGTGTATGTGTCTCTGTGTGTCTGTGGACAGCATACATCAAAAATGAAAAGACCGTTCAATACCAAACTTGGGATTTATGTTTAGTATCTTCCAAGGATGCGACACGAAGATTTTCAAGAATATCCCCACCCCAACCACCCTTTGCATGGAAGTTTTTTTCGAAAATTTTGATTTTCTCAAAATTGGCTCTAACGATTCTGATTAAAATGTCAAATATTAAAGATATTTACCTGACAAATAAAATGTATATCTTGAATTTTCTGGGAATAGGCTCTGAAGACTAGTTTATTCTGGATGAATTTTACGGAATTTTGCATACTGCTGAACTGTAAGAGATGGAGTAAAAGCTAACACACAAAAATATAGAGCACAATAAAACACACAATTTATGTCATATACATTTTTTTCATGGAGTTGATCGTTTTTGACATATTCCTTATTTTTGGTTTCAGCTGTGAAAGACTTACTTTTCTCATACAGTAATTTATCAACTCCTGTCCATATAAACAAAGTAACTTCAGTCACATAGCAACAAGCTGTTGGTTATCAGTTTAGCCTATGGTACTCCCTTATTTCCTTTCTACTTACAAGGAAGCAAGTAATAAGACTATTTCTGCTATTTTTTTTTTCTCGATTAGCATGGAGTAAATAGAAGCATAAGCTTTTTAACAATAATTTGTTGCAGAGATGTAGAGAAAGTCATGTGAATGGAACTCATCAGATTTTTACAATATAAAACAGTGTTAATTAATTGTCGTGTGTGGTTGAAGGAGGTTAGTATAACATGAAATTAATCCTAGAGTACAACCCTATATTTTGTATAGTTACGCTTAAAACAAACGGAACGGCAGGCGACAGAAACCAATGTGCAGTTAATAGTACAAAAGCATTGTTTAGTTACCTTCAATCTTTATTGTTGTTAAGATTATGATAATGAGACCACCACCATGACTGGTGAATGGGTGGAGCAAGACCTTTTATTTTACAAGCAGCAGAACCCGTTATCTCCTGAGGTCTGACTTATTACTTTCACTACAATAGTATTGTAAGCCAACCAAAACGTTGATGTCGAGATTTTACAAGAAATACGTCTTTAAAGGAACTCCTTATTAAAAAAAAAATTAAATTTCTCTATCAATTACTCGGTTCTACCTGAAAAATCTGATGTGCTCCATTCACATGACTTTCTCTACACCTCTGTGACAAATTATTTCACTTTCTCTATACTTGCTATGTACATAGTCTATAGAGAAGGTATTGTAATATACCCAAAAATTCGATACCGAGATTTCACCGGAAATATATGTTTTGAGACCCCCTTAATCCAGAAAAAGCATTTTAGAAACATGTCCGTGTGTGTCTGTGGACAGCATGGCTCAAAAACGAAAACCCATTTCTGAGAAAATCAAAATTTTCGAAAAAAGTTCCATGTAAAGGGTAGCTGGGGGTGGGGGGATTTTCTTGAAAATCTTCGTGTCGCATCCTTGGAAGATACCAAACCTAAATACCAAGTTTGGTTTTTTACGGTCTTTTCGTTTTTAAGCTATGCAGTCCACAGACACACAGACATACGAACCTTTTTCTGAAAATACTTTTTTCGGACTCATGCCACCTTCTGTGAAATGTCTGTATCTAATTGCTTTCTCTACACGTACTATATACATAGTGTACAGAGAAGGTATTGCATTGCACCCAAAAATTCGATACCGAGATTTCACCGGAAATACACGTTTTAGGTCGTCCTGAATAAAAAAAAAAAATTGAAAAAGGTGCATGCGTGTGTGTGTGTGTGTGTGTGTGTGTGTGTGTCTGTAGACAGCATAGTTCAAAAACCAAAACACTGTATTTAAGTTTGGTATCTTCTAAGGATGCGACATGAAGATTTTGCAAGAAAATCCCCCCACCCCAATTACCCTTTACTTTTTTCTCAAAAATGGCTATAACGATTTTGATTAAAATATATTAAATATATTTACCTGGCAAATAAAATGTATATCTTGAATTTTCTGGGAATAGCCTCTAAAGACTACTTTATTCATGATCAATTTTACGGAATTTGGCCTAATTGCCAAACCGTAACAGATGGACAAATACCTACCACACAAAAAATGTAGATCACGTTAAACTATGCTAACTTCATATACCCAAGGTCGCGGGTTCAAACCCAGCGGAGGACGATGGATTTTTTTCGGGTGTAAAATCCTCAGCATGGCTTCCTTCGGAAGGGAAGTAAAACCGTTGATCCCGTGTCGTAGATTTACGGCACGTAAAAAAACCTCAAGCCTGATTGAGCGGACTCTGAGCAAAATTAAGCGGTCTTTCACATCCAGTATAGAATGGGACGCTGAGAACCACAGCAGTTAAAAAGCGTCCATAAATAACACGCCATTTCCATTTCCACAGTTTATGTTATATACATTTTTAACGTGGAGATGATCGTTTTTGAGATATTCATTGTTATTGGTTTCAGCTTTGAAAAGCTTACACTTTTCTCATACAGGAATTTGTCAACTCCTGTCCATATAAACAATGGAACTTCAGTCACATAGCAACCAGCTTTTGACTATCACTTTAACCTATGTTACTCCTTTATTCGCTTCTACTTACAAGGAAACAAGTAATAAGACTATTTCTGGTAATTTTTCTCGATTAGCATGAAGTAAATAGAAGCATAAGGTTTTTTAACAATAACGTCAGATTTTTTTTTTTTTTTTTTATTTTCTACCTGCAAATTATGGTATATGGGAAAGTATAGAAATCAATGTAACATCGATCTCTGAAAAACTGAAGAAAGTCTGTGCTGACTGCCAACCTTGGAACAAGAAGGAACTGATTCTCCAAATCTGCATTGAATACTCAATATATCACCAAGCTGCATGTTTCATCTTCCCAAACTGTCTCTGCTAATTGGGTTCAGAGCCGTCGAGTTAATCTCCCTGCCTAAGCTCCTGCGACATTTGTGCCAGTGTTGCCAACTCTAAGGCGCCATTCACAATAAAACAATTCTCATATGTAACATTCACATGGCCATCTCTGCAACCGACATTCTACAAAAACGCATTCTTCTATCTGCTGCATGTTAGTCAAGATAAACATCACAAAAGTGGGCCTATTACATTTTTACTTTCTCTTACCCATGTGTACAAAGTACATAGTGGATAGAGAAGGTATTGCATTCCACCCAAAATTCGATACCGAGATTTCACCTGAAAATATATGTTTTGAGGACTCCTGACTCCGAAAAAAGCATTTTTGGAAAAAGGTCGTGTGTGTCTTTAAATACAAACTTGGTATTTAGGTTTAGTATCTTCCAAGGATGCGACACGAGGGTTTTTAATAAAATCCTCCCTACACAAAAACTATGCTTTACATCGATTTTTTTTACTTTCTCTACACGTACTATGTTCATAAAGTATAGAGAAGGTATTGCATTCCACCCAAAAATTCGATACCGAGATTTCACCAAAGAAATGTAAATGGCGTATTATTTATGGACGCTCTTTAACTGCTGTGATTCTCAGTGTCCCATTCTAAATTGGGCGTGAGAGACCGCTTAATTTTGCTCAGAGGCCTCTCTATCAGGCTTAAGGTTCTTTTACAAGCCCTAAGTCTACGATACGGGACCAACGGCTTTACTTCCGTTCCGAAGGAAGCCATGCTAAGGATTTTTACACCCGAAAAAATCCATCGTCCTCCGCCGGGTTTGAACCCTTGAGTCAGCATGGTAGGCGACAAGAGATTTCACCAGAAATACATGTTTTGGGCCCCCTTAATCCATAAAAATCATTTATATGATATGACTAACCAGGACTTAAAAAAAATCCTCTCTACACATTGTGGTCTGACCTTTTTGTTTAATAGTTACTGAGGGATAACCATAGCAACAACAAATGTCGCACTTTTACTAAGAAAAACGTGTTTTTTTCGGAAATTTGGGTCTACGAAGTTCTAAAAGATTCTAAAAATACTGTAATCTGGTGTATTCCATTCACATGGATTTCTCTACTTCTCTACAACAAATCATTGTTAAAAAGCTTATCTTCTATTTGCTTCATACTAACCGAGAAAAAATTAGCAGAACTTATCTTATTACTTGCTTCCTTGTAAGTAGAAGCAAAATAAGGGAGTACCATAGGTTAAAATGACAGTCAAAAGCTGGTTGCTATGTGACTGAAGTTCCTTTGTTTGTATGGACAGGAGTTGACACATTCCTTATGAGAAAATTATAAGTTTTTCAAAGCTGAAACCAAAAACAAGGAATATCTAAAAAACGATCAACTCCACGAAAAAAATGTATATAACATATATTGTGTGTTTTAGCATGTTCTATATTTTTGTGTGGTAAGTTTTTGTCTATCTCTTACGGTTTACCACTTATGGCAAATTCAGCAAAATTCATCCAGAATAAAGCGGGTTTTTGAGGCTATTCCCAGAAAATTCAAGATACCAAAATGGTCTTTTCGTTTTTGAGTTATGCTGTCCACATACACAGACAGACACACATGGACCTTTTTCTGATTTTTTTTTACTTTCTCTATACGTACTATGTACATAGTGTATAGAGAAGGTATTGCATTGTACCCAAAAATTCGATACCGAGATTTCACCGGAAACACATTTTTGAGACCACTTGAATCCCCCCTCCAAAAAAAAAATTAGAAAAATGTCCGTGTGTGTGTCTGTGTGAATGTGTGTGTGGCTGTGGGCAGCATAGCTCAAAAACGAAAAGACCGTTAAATACCAAACTTGGTATTTAAGTTCAGTATCTTCCAAGGATGCAACACGAAGATTTTCAAGAAACCCCCCCCCCCACCCCCAACTACCCTTCACATGGAAAATTTTTCGAAAATTTTGATTTTCTAAAAAAATGGTTCTAACGATTTTGATTAAAATATCATATATTAAATACATTTACTTGACAAATAATATGTATAACTTGAGTTTTCTGGGAATAACCTCTGAAGACTCCTTTATTCTGGATGAAGTTTAAGGAATTTTGTGTAACTGGTAAACCGTAAGAGATAGACAAAAACTTACCAAACAAAAAATGCAGAGCACATTAAGATACACAATATATGTTATATACATTTTTTTCGTGGATTTGATCGTTTTTTTCCTTGGTTTTTTTTTTTTTTTTTTTTTTTTTTTTTTTTTTTTGTTTCGGCCTTAAAAAACTTACTTTTCTCATACAGAAATTTGTGAACTTCAGTCCATACAAACAAAGGAAATTCAGTCACGTAGCAACCAGCTTTTGACTATCTCTTTAACCTATATTACTCCCTATTTCGCTTCTACTTACAAGGAAGCAAGTAATAAGACTATTTCTGTTAATTTTTTCTCACTTAGCATGAAGTAAATAGAAGCGGTAACTTTTTACAAAAATTTGTTGCAGAGGTATGGAGAAAGTCATGTGAATGGATTACCTCAGATTTTTTATTCAAGGGTTCCTAAAACATGTATTTTAATGAAAACTTGACATCGAATTTTAGGTGGAATACAATACTTGCTGTATACACAGTGCGTGTAGAGAAAGTAAAAATAATTACAAATGAGCTGTTTTGTTCTCACTGAAAGTAAGACAGTTTGCTACAAATAGATGTGACAAGAGTTGAACACTGTCTATGTGTGACCGCCCATGGACACATAGCTCATTAATATTACGTGAATGCCTCGCATTCACTTTGCGTAGGTAAACCCATTAGCTGGTTTATAACCGACAGGACCTGCTGGCATCGACTTCACCACACGTTTACTTTGTGTAGCGCTCCTTAATACAATTAGCCCCACGAGCCCACCAAAAAAACTTTAAACGCCTTTTTATTTCACGCTTATATGTCAATTTTTAGTTACGTTGTCAAGGTAGTCAGCCTGAAAAATTCAATACCCTAAGGCTTAGCCAAAATTTGGAGATTTGAACCACGAATCTCCTGCATTGAGGGGAGTCGAAATTCGATTTTCATAATTTTATTCCATTTTCATGTTTTAATTGCATTAGAATAGTTCGAATCGGCCACTCGCTTTGGTATACCTTTCATAGAGGTACGCTAACTTTAAATAGTTTAGAAACATTGTTGAATATTTTTACTTTCTCTACACGTACTATGTACATAGTGTATAAAGGAAGTATTGTATTCCACCCAAAAATGCGGTGTTGAAATTTCACCGGTAATACATGTTTTAGGACCCATTGAATCAAAAAAAAAAAAAAAAAAAAAAAAAAAAAAAAAAAAAAAAAAAAAGCATTTTCAGAAAAAGCTCCTCGGTATTTGTGTGTGTGTGTGTGTGTGTGTGTGTGTCTGTTGACAGCATAGCTCAAAAACGAAATACCAAACTTGGTATTTTGGTTGAATACCAAACTTGGTATTTAAGTTTAGTGTTCTCCAGGGATGCGACACGAAGATTTGGAGCTTTTTTCGAAATTTTTTTTATTTTCTTAAAAAATGGCTCTTAACGATTTTGATTACAATATCGTATATTAAAAATATTTATCTGGCAATTAACATGTATATCTTGAATTTTCTGGGAATAACCCCTAAAAACCTGTTTATTCTGGATAGTTTTTATTAAATTTTGCATAACTGGTAAACCGTAAGAGCTGGACAAAAACTTACTACACAAAAAATGTAGATCTCGATAAAACACACAAATATACTTTTTTTTTCTCATGGAGTTGATGTTTTTTTTTTTTTAGATATTCCTAGTTATTGATTTCAGTTTTAAAAAAACTTTTATATTTCTCATATAGGAATTTTTCAACTCGTGTCCATAAAAACAGGGTAAATAGAAGCATAGGTTTTTAACAAAAATTTGTAACAGAGATGTAGAGAAAGTCATGTGAATGGAACATATCAGATTTTTTTTCTTCTAGTTGACAATTTTTGAGATATTTCTTGTAATTGGTTTCAGTTTTAAAATACTTTTAACGTTTTACGCACGGGGATTTGTCAACTCCTGGCAATGCAAGAAACATTTCAACCATATAGCAGCCAGCAATTATTTATTATTGTTGTTATTATTCATTTTTACTTTCTCTACACGTACTATGTAAATAGTGTTTAGAGAAGGTATTGCATTTCACCGAAAAATTCGATACTGAGATTTCACCGGAAATGCATGTTTTAGGACCCCCTGAATCCAAAAAATACATTTTTAGAGAAAGGTCCGTGCGTGTGTGTTCTGTGTGTCTGTAGACTGCATAGCTCAAAAACGAAAAGACCGTTGAATACCAAACATGTTTTAACCATTATTTGTTACAGAGATGTAGAGAAAGTGACGAGAATGGAACACATCAGACTTTTGTTAAATAATATGTTGTCTTTTATGATTTGCTACTCAAGTAAATCGCACAAAATAAGATGACTACAGGCTATTTCGAGTAAATTTAAGATGTATCAGGTAACGTATCACACTTTTGCGAATTGTTGTATGAATGTCCTGTGTCTTAAGGACTGTCATCTGGTAACCCTAAATATGAATTTAAGATAATGAAACAGGTCCTAAATATGGAATGGCTTAGCAGCAGGAGAATGTCTTCCTCATAAAGGCCCAAAATGACAAATTTTGATTTTTTTTTACTTTTGTACATATTATGAAAATATGATTCATTCAGGTTAATATGATATATGTTTTATTACGCTAGACGAATATTTACTATTTTTAATTAATTTATATAAATATAACTGTAGTACTTTATTACTTTCTCTACAAGTACTACTTACATAGTGTATAGAGGAAGTATTGGATTCCACCCAAAACTTCGATACCGAGATTTCGCCGAAAATACATGTTTTAGGGCCCCCTGAATCCAAAAAATAATTTTTTAGAGAAAGGTCCGCGCGTGTGTGTGTGTCTGTAGACAACATAGCTAAAATATGAGAAGACCTTTAAATACCAAACTTGGTATTTAGGTATAGTATCCTCCAAGGATGCGACACGAAGATTTTCAAGAAAATTCCCCCACCACAACTACCCTTACAGGGAAAATTTGTCGAAAATGTTGATTTTCTTAAAAATAGCTCTAACGTTTTTTTATTAAAATCACGTATATTAAAGCTATTTGCACCCCAAATAAAATGTATATATTGGATATTCTGGGAATAGCATCTGAAAACTCTTTATTCTGGATGAATTTTACAAATTTTGCCTAACTGTTAAAGCGTGAGAGATAGACAAGAACTTACCATACAAAAAATATAGAGCACATTAAAACAGTCAATTTATGTTATAAATTTTCTTTTCGTGGAATTGATCGTTTTTGAGATTTTCCTTGTTTTTGATTTCAGCTTTGAAAAGCTTATACTTTTCTCATACAAGAATTTGTCAATTTCTGTCCATACAAAGGAACATCAGTCACATAGCAATCAGCTTTTAATCCCTTTAACCTATGGTACTCCCTTATTTCCCTCCTACTTACAAGGAAGCAAGTAATAAGACTATTTTTGCTAATTTTTTCTCGATGAGCATGAAGTAGATAGAAGAATCAATGTTTTAACAATAATTTGTTACAAGGATCGAGAAAGTCACGCGAATTAATAACATCAGTTTTTTTAATTCCCACTTATACAAAATTAGATGACAACAAGCTATTTAGAGCACATTTAAATTTATCAAGTAACCTATAACATTTTTGCAATTTTTGTACGAGTCTGTCGTGTGGTAACCCTAAATGTGAATTTAAGATAGTGAAACAGGCCCTAAATGTGGAATGGCTTGCCCCAACACGTGCATCTTCTTTAATGAGAGAGGCGGAAGTGGTGTATCATGTCCGCCATCACTCGTATTTCGGGCTGACCTTGGCCTTGCAGGCAGACCAAGGTTTGTGGTTTTCTTTGTTCACGTCCAAGCGAATGTTGTAACATTATTGCTATCTGCGCCTTTCACTTACATAACACATTCGTGCTCTACAATATCCATTCAAGTTTCACTTTCCCTTTTAGATCACTTAAAAACATCAAGTTCAATTCACATGACTTTCTCTGCATCTCTGTTACAAATTACAGTCTAACTGGGGCTCTAACTTGTCAGAATTAAACAAAATAACCTATGAAATGAGCCAAGATACACATTTAAACACTCCAAAAAGAACGTGTATTTTAAATTTAAGAAATACAAAGGTTATTTAGTATACAATATATTCATCATCGCTGTGCAGTACAGAATTAGAACATGACAACCAAATCACATTGTCATTGACCACACTTGACACGCTTAATGCTTTGAAGAAACTGCTCATCTTTTGCTGTCTTACTTATTTCTTTAATAATTACAAAAATCTGATGTGTTCCATTCACATGGCTTTCTCTACATCTCTGCAACAAATTATTCTTAAAAAGCTTATACTTCTATTTACTTCATGCTAATCGAGAAAAAATTAGCAGAAATGATCTTTTTACTTGCTTCCTTGTAAGTAGAAGGGAAATAAGGGAGTACCATAGGTTAAAGTGACAGTCAAAAGCTGGTTGCTATGTGACTGATGTTCCTTTGTTTGTATGGACAGGAGTTGACAATGTCCTGTATGAGAAATGTATAAGTTTTTCATAGCAGAAACCAAAAACAAGGAATGTCTCAAAAATGATCAATTCCACGAAAAAAAAAATGTATACAGCATAAATCGTGTTTTAATGTGCTCTAAATTTTTTGTGTGGTAAGTTTTTGTCCATTTCTTACGATTTAGCAGTTATGCAGAATTTCTAAAATTCACTCAGAATAAAGTAGTCTTCAAAGGCTATTCCCAGAAAATTCAAGATATACATTTTGTGAGGTAAATGTCTTTAATATACGATATTTTAGTCAAAATCGTTAGAGCCATTTTTTAGAAAATTAAAATTTTCGAAAAAAAGTTCCTTGTAAAGGGTAGTTTGGGGTGGGGGGATTCTTTCAAAATCTTCGTGTCGCATCCCTGGAAGATACTAAACTTAAATACCAAGTTTGGTATTTTACCGACTTTTCGTTTTTGAGTTATCGTGTTCACAGACACATGGATCTTTTTCTGAAAATACTTCTTTTTTTTGGATACAGGGGACTCTATATTTCTGGTGAAATCTCGGTATTGCATTGTTTGGTGGAGTGCAATACTTTCTCTGTACACTATGAATGTAGTACGTGTAGAGAAAGTAAAAAGGTCTGTAGCAAATCAAAATAGCGCAGTACAAGCGGATACACGTACCAACTGAAACTGCATTGAGTTGCATGTTTGTTACATCTTGCAACAAGGATGACATCACTGCTTACGTAGCATGACTCTATTGGCAGTCAGACCTCGTATCAGCTGATACAGCGAGCTTGCTGTCAGGCATCACTCCCGCGGTACAACCGAGACTGATGGGAGGCAGCGAGTGAAGGTTGTCACGTATTAAATAGCTGTCCGAATTAAGAGAAGTTCGCACTAACGGGGTCCGGATTAATGAGGTTCTACTGTATTGTTAAAAGCTTATTATCCTATCTACCTCATGTTAATCGAGATTAAGATTAGCAGAAATGCTTTCTTGTAAGTAGGCTAGTCGATAGTCAAATCTTTTAAAAACTGGTTGCCATATAGATGAACTCCGTTTCTTTGCGTTGCCAGGAGTTGACAAATTCCCATGTACGAAAAGTTTAAGTATTTTAAATCTGACACCAATAACAAGGAATATCTCAAAAATGGTCAACTCTACGAAAAAAAAATGTTTGAGATAAATTGTGTTTCAACGAGATTTACATATTTTGGTTTTCTATCTCTTACGGTGTACTAGTTATGCAAAATCCAGAAAAATGCATGCAGAATAAAGAGGTCTTATGGGGCTATTCCCTGAACATTCAAGATATACTTTTTATTTTTCCTGTAAATATTCTTAATACACGGTATTTCAATCAAAATCGTTAGAGCCATTCAAAATTGGAAGATACTAAATTTATATACTAAGTTTCGTATTTTACCGACTTTTCGTTTTTGAGTTATCATGTTCACAAACAAACGGACACACACATGGACCTTTTTCTAAAAATGTTTTTTTTTAAATACAGGGGACTATAAAACGTCTATATCCGGTGAAATCTCGGTATCGAATTTTTGGGTGGAATGCAATAACTTCTGTATACCTATGTGCATAGTACGTGTAGAGAAAGTAACATTTTCATGTTCACTTCACATTACTTTCTCTATCTGTTCTGTAAACAAACTGTTCGTTCAAGATATCATTTTACTTACATCATGCTAATTGAGATAAAGATTAGCAGAAATGGTCTTATTGCTCGCTTCCTTGTAAGTAGAAGGGAAATAAGAAAACTCGTCATCGTCAATTGTTTTAAAAGTCGGTCGGTATGTGAACAATTGAAATTCCTTTTCTTTGCATTGTCAGGAGTAAAACAAATGTAAAATTAAACAGCTGGCAACTTCACACGAGAAAAGTAGAAGTATTGAAAAATTGAAACCAGTGACAAGGAATATCTCGGAAATGGTTAATTCTACAAACAACTATTAGATGACATTAAAGGTGTGTTTTTATAAGATCCAACACATTTTGTGTAATAACTTGATATCTAGGCGGCTCCGTGGTAGAGTGGTTAGATCGCTCGCTTCCCATTTAGGTGGTCGGAATTCGATCCCGGCGCCCGCATGTGGGATTTGTGGTGGACGAAACGGCGTCTGGGTTTTTTTTTTTTTCTCCGGATCTTCCTTTTTCCACCACCACTCATTCCACCAATTGCTCCTGTATCACATTTCCTTTCATCCATTACGCTTTTATTTCATATTGTCCACTTCCTCACGCTTATGCCTGGCTACGGGCCTGCCACTCGTTCCAGGCTTTTCATTCTGGGTTCGTACCGTTGGCTCCCTGACAGGCTGTTAAACCCTAGGCACCCACTTGTAAGTCTTAGGGGGTGCCCGTTCTACATACGGGTAGGGTAAACCGATTACGAAAGTTTATGTCTATCTCTTACGCTTCACCAGTTACACAAATGTCATATAGAAGGAGAAGTCTTCAGAAGCTACTCCCAGAAAATTCAAGATATGCATTTCGTGTGTCAAAATAACTTAAACACGTGGTATTTTAATAAAATATCGTTAGAGCCATATTTGAGAAAATAATTAAAAAAATCGAAAAACTTTTCATCTAAAGGGTAGTTGTGGGTGGGAGAATATTCCTGAAAATCTTCGTGTCGCAACCTTGGAAGAAGTTTAAATATCAAGTTTGGTATTTAACCGACTTTTTATGTTCACAGGCACATACGGACCTTTTTTTCTAATTTTTTTTTTTTTTTTGGATACGTGTATTTCTGTGAAATCTTGGTTCGAATTTATGGGTGGAATGCAGTACCTTCTCTATGTACAGTCACCCTCCATGGTGTAATGGTTACCATGCTAACTTCACATACCCAAGGTCGCGGTTCAAACACGGCGGAGGACGATGGATTTTTTCGGGCGTAAAAATCCTTAGCATGGCATCCTTCGGAAGGGAAGTAAAGCTGTGGGTCCCGTGTCATAGATTTACGGCACGTAAAAGAACCTCAAGCCTGATAAGAGAGGCCTCTGAGCAAAATTAAACGATCTTTCACGCCCAATATAGAATGGGACGCTGAGAACCAAAGCAGTTAAAGAGCGTCCATAAATAACAGGCCATTTCATTTTTATTTCTCTATGTACTGTGTACTATGTAGAGAAAGTAATGTGTGTGAACAGCATCAAGAATGAAAAGTCGGGTAAATGCCAAACTTGATATTTAAATTCAGTATCCTCAAATAGGATTTTCAAGAACTTGGAATATTCTTCGAACATTCTTATTTTCTCAAAATTGGCTCTAAAGACTTTAATAAAAATACCATAGGTTTATGATATTTTCATAGCAAATGTAATTTATAATTTTGAATTTTCTGGGAATGCCTCTTCATTCTAACTTTTGCATAGCTTCTGAATCTTAAGAGATAGACAACTCTTTCTAGGTACAACATAGATTTCTTATGCCAAACAATTTTTTAACTATTTCCGAGTTATTTGTTTGTTAATAGTTTAAAATTTGCATTCTTACTTCAAAAAGGAAGCTGTCATTCTTTTTTTTTCCCTCCTAACCATGCAAAGAGAACGGAATTTCAATAACATCACATCTCGACTAGCTCTTAAAGGACCAGCTCTAATATTTGTGTGTTTGTCTGTGTCTATACCTGCATGTTTTGTAATATCATTTTACTGTGAATGTTTAGCAATGTTTTATTGTGCCTAGTTTAATTTTAGTGACGATATCTTAGTTTAAGATCAATACCGTATTGCTTTAGTGACTTTTTTGTAAAGTGTATTTTAATTTTACTAGCAAGATCTATTTCAAGAATGTTCTTTTAATCAATAAAGGAAAACTATTAGCTATTTGGGTCGTCTCCTTAGCGCGGTAGTAGCGTTGCTGCTTACCAAGCGGGAGACCTGACTTCGATTCCCAGATTTTTCCCCCGCTGGGAGACCTGGACCCCATCCCATGGGCCGAGATAGGGGATGCAGCGGCCTGGCGGTAGGTAGCAGGCCTAGGCTCTTAGTGAGCTGTGCCAAGGAGTCAGCCATTAGCTATTTGTGTATTCCCTTATTTCGTATCTACCTGACCACGTCTCACCCCCAATACTGCACCCCATCCCATGGACCGAGATGGGGGATGCAGTGGCCGGGCGGTAGGTAGCAGGCCTAGGCTTTTAGTGAGCTGTGCCAAGGAGTCAGCCATTAGCTATTTGTGTATTCCCTTATTTCGTACCTACCTGAAGGAAATATGCACTAAAACTATTTCTCCTAATGTTTATCTCGATTAGCATGAAGTAGATGGAAGGATATTTTGTTAGAGACAGATATAGAAGGTAATGGGAATGTAGCACATCAGGCAATTTTATATGGGCTACGGATCATGTTAATTTCACATTTGAAATTAACTCTTTAGACATTTGTGGATTTTTAGAATTAGAGAAATGAAAAGTCAGATAAAATAAATACTATTTATTTAAAAAGTCATTACAAACAATTTAGTTATAAATAACATAGAACACAGCCATGGCAAACAAAACAGTGCTGATATGATTTCCTGGAACTATCGTCTGCACAAACAATTTGAACAAAATTAAATATTACTGAAGGAATGTCAGAGGTAGTTGCGTCGGTCAGGAAGAGATCTGAAGTATCGACGTTTGGCACTATCCTGACGATAGCTGAATACTGGGCGAAATACCATTGTCTCGGCCACATCCATGTCTTCTGCCATGTCGGCCAACTTCAGCAGGTTTGCAACATCTCGTTTCTCTTCGGACATCGTAAGAAAATCTGCTAATGAGGAGATTATGGGTGCATTATTCTCAACAGAATTTAAAGGAACATATTCAGCTGCATTTGAATTTTGTTCGTTTGTGAGTGAGGGGAGAGGAACTTCTGCTTGTATATGAGTTGCAGTAAGAGGCGATAAAGGCAGCGGTGAAATCTTGGCATCCTCCAAGGATAAGTGTTCTTCTGGTGCTTGTGTTAAAGCCATTGAAGGTGAGGCGGGAGAGGGGTTTAAAATCTTGGCTTCCGCAACTGAAGAAACAGCCACTTCTTTCAATAGCTGCGGCGGTATAGTCTTTGCTGCATCAGTGTTCCCTCGGGAATGGCAAAGTCGTTTTGCTGAGGGTGGGGACAAAGAAGATGAGGGTGGATCCTTTAAAATGTTGGTATCAACAATGGAAGAGACAGGCAAATCTACTGTCATTTGAGGCAAGGGTGAAGCAGTAGGGGGGATGGAGGTTAAATCGTTTGAAATTTTGATGTCTTCAATAGGAGAAGCAGGCAGTTGTGCTGATGCTGAAAACGAAGGTAAAGCTGAGGAAGGCATTGATATTTTGGAGTCCACAACGGAAGAGGCAGGCAGTTCTGGTGCTTGTGTTAAAGTAGAAGTTGATACACTTGAAAAGGAGGGCGTATCTTTTAAAATACTGCTACTCGTAAAGGGAGATTCCGGCTCTTCTGCCGGTTTTTGGGATGAACCTGATGCTAATGAAGTCATAAAAGAGGATGCATTTTTTGAAATCCTGGTATCCATATGGGAAGAGTCGGGTACTTCTGTTGGTTCTTGGGACGGATCTAATACAGGCAGTTTTGTTGATGCTTGGGACCAAGTTGTTGATGGGAGTGATTCCTTTGCAACTTGAGTGTCCGCAAAAAAATCAAATTCATTTGCTGTTACTTGGGATGAAGGCAGTGCTAATGAGTTCGTTGAAATAGACGAATCCTTTGTAGTTCTGATATCAACAGAGGAAGAGACGGGTATGATTGTCGGTGGTTGAGTCGATGAGATGGATTGATCCTTTAAAATCTTGGCGTCCTCAAAGGAAGAGTCAGGTAACTCTGCTGACGATGAAGATAACGGCGGCAATGATCTGGATTTTGGAATCGAAGGGTCCACAAAGGAAGATGCAGACAGTTGTTCTTCGGACAAAGATGATGTTGACAAAGGCATTGTGGAGGGTGCTGTGTCTTTAAATGACGGTGATGAAGATGAAAAAGCTTTTACTATACCGTCCATTGCAACGGCAACTGTCACGGCTGTGAAAAGCCAATCACTCGAGGATGTCATTTGACCTTTACTGGAGGCTCTTTCAGCACCCTCTGCTTCTATTTCAATGTTTTTTGAGGTTGACTCCTCCCCATGTGGCGAATCATGTCCGAATCTCTCAGAAATGTCTGTACTGTTTGAAATTTGAACAGAGCTTGGCTTCTCCGTAGTCGTTAATGTCTTAATATGTAAAGCGTGTTCATCATGAAGGTTAAGTGGAGTGGTCTGTGTAGTAGAGTCAGCCTGTGCAGTAGCATTAGCCTCTATAGTAGCATTAGTCTGTATAGTAACTGAAGAAGGCTGTGTATCAGCTGGAATACCACTTGTGGTAGCTGTTTCACTGACCGATATCGCTACATCACTTCTGTGGATTTCTTTGTCAACAGTGAAAGAATGCTGGGTGTTTGAGGCCTCGTCAAACATGTGTTCAGAAGTATATTCTTGCATGAGACGTGTAGAAGGCGTATGATGCTCCGTTATTTGCAATTTGGTTGAAATGGAAGGGTTAAGCGGTTGCTCTGCAGGGTCTGTATTTATTTCTTCAGAAGAAAATGCCTTATTTTGGTCAGGGTAAGGACTGATGGTGGCAGCTGAAGGTAAATGCTGAGGAGAAAATAAAGCTTCATTGTTGTCAGAAACATGAGACTTCGAGCTGTCCTCTGGTTTCTCTTCAGGCATATCCTCTAGTTTCGTAGCGTAAACTGGATCATTGGAGGGAATTTCACCCTCGGAGGTAGTTCTATCTGTCAATGACTCTTCCACTTTACTAATAGGAGTGCGGGATGTTACTGTGTTTTCTGAGTCCCCTCCAGTGAAATCCTCAGAAGTTAACGTTTGTTCGTTAGCCATTGAAGATTTTGATGCTTCTGGTTTCAAATTATCTGGACCAACTTGTGCATCAGTTTCAGCTGGTTCTTCTGGTTCTGGTTCTACTGGAACAGCTGTGGTTTCTTCAGTGTGTGAGGCATCTTGAAGGTCCGCAGGCATGTCCATTGGTCGAGCTTGCCCTCTGGCGATGATGAGGTACAACATTACAGTGGCGATCTGCACACAGAAATCATTACAGTGAAAAATATGATTATAGACAGAAAGAACTGGAAATTCATGCCTAAAGCTGTAAACCTGAATTTTCTGGAATTTGACCAACATTTGTCTAGCAAACTTTAGGTAGAATTTGCGTTACAGAACCGACATATTATGATCAGTTTTCATGAAGGTTTCCTTATGTAGTAATTAAAACCAAAATAGAGGTATTTACTGTTAATAATAAAAGTGAATTATATGTTCCAATTAACATGATGTGTTGATCAAATTACTGCAACTAACTGGTATACTCTGGTTTTATGCTTTGGAGCATATCTGTTTTGAAGCTCAGACGGGGAAGGGTAATTTTTCTGAAAAATTTTCGTGTCGCATCCTTGGAAGATACCAAGTTTGGTATTTAACCAACTTTTCGTTTTTTAGTTATGTTGTCCACCACACACAGACTTTTCTTTTCTCTAAAATGTTTTTTGATTTCAGGGGTCTTCAAAATATGTATTTCCGGTGGCATCTCGGTATCGAATATATCAATATCGAATAATACAATATATTTTCTATCTACTATTTGCATTGTACATACGTGCTAGAGAAAGTAAAATCATTTATATCGCGACTATTTTTATCATATTTCATCGGAAATATGTTTTGAAACCTGCTGAATAAATTAAAAAAGTTTAGAAAAAAAGGTTTCGCTTCTATCTGTGTGACTGTGAACAGCATTACTTAAAAACGAAAAGTCGGTTACATGCCAAATTTGATATTTAAGTCCAGCACTTCCAAGGATGCGACAAGGTTGTCAGATAATCCTCCACCCCAAACTACCCTTTACATGGAACATTTTTAGAAAATGTTGATTTTCTTAAAAATCTGATATGCGCCATTCACACGATTTCTCTACATCTCTCTAACAAATTATTGTTAAGAAGCATATTCTTATATCTACTTCATGCTAATCGAATAAACATTAGCAGAAACGGTCTTATTACTTAGTTCCGTATAAGTAGAAGGGAATACACTAGGCTAAACCGACAGCCAGATGTTTTAAAATGTGGTTGCTATGGGATTGAAATTCGTTTCTTTGCGAGGCCAGGAGTTGACAAATTCCGTATGAGAAAAGTTTTAAGTATTTTAAAACTGAAACCAATAACTAATTATAAGGAATATCTAGAAAACGGTCAATTCCACACAAAAAAATGATTATGCCAAATTGTGTGTTTTAAAGGAGATCTACATTTTTATGTAGTAAGCTTTTGTCTATCTCTTACGGTTTACTAGTTATGCAAAATTCGGGAAAAAATCATCCAGAATAAAGAAGTCTTCAGAGGCTATTCCCAGAAATTTATAGATATACATTTTATTTGTCCTGTAAATAACTGAAATATAAGAGATTTTAATAAAAATCGTTAGAGGCATTTATGAGAAAACCAAAATTTTTTTAAAAATGTTTTCATGTAAAGGGGTCCCCCCACCCCTTTCTTGAAAACCTTCATGTTACACCCTTGAAAGATACTCAACTTAAATATCAAAATTGGTATTTAATGACCTTTTCGTTTTTGAGCTATGTTGCCCACAGACACACATACACACAGACATTTTTCTAAAAATATTATTTTTATTATTATTTATTTATGTATTCAGGGGGTTCCAAAACATGTATCTCCGGTGAAATCTCGGTATGGAGTTTTTTGGTGCAATACAATACCTTGTGTATACATAGTACGTGTAGAGAAAGTAAAAATGACTAGCGATTGTGATTAAGATATTTTCATGGCAAATGAAATGTATATCTTGAATTTTCTGGAAATAGCTTCTGAACACCTCTTCTTCGCGGATGAGTGTGCCACAACTGGTAAACAGAAAGGTAGACAAAACCTTCTTTCTCTGTTTATCGTTCTCTTGCAGGACTAAAGGCTTGCTTTCCTCTGAGCTGAACTAGAAAGTTATCCAGTTCAGTTGTGCTTTCCTACAAAACTGATCTGAAAACTGCACATCATTAAAATGGCTGAGAAGATTGCATGGCAAGTGAGTTTGAGTTGGATACTATGATGTTTGTTTGTTTTTGGTCGATGAATTAACAGATAGTGCTGATAATGAGCCAAGTTGTAGGAAACGCTGTGAGGTGCATCCATGTTTGCTAATCGTAGCTCAGAGGTTCTGGTTAGGAGGCACCTGAAGGACAATGACACTAAGGTGATATGGAATATTCTTGAAGAGCAGCTTAATATTCCTGGCCCAGAAACTGACCTAGCACAACAGCATGTCATTCTTTGCTCTACACAGACACTGCATGGCAAGAAATATGTTATATATAATTACAGTCCCAGCAGGACTTGATTTTCTCAATTCCTTCCAAAGCCTCTGTTTCTTCTCTATATTTCTATACTCGGCATGTTGTGTGTTGTATAAAGGTTCGTTATGTCGAACAAAGTCAGTTATTCTCTCTTCTTCAATTTGTGAAAACTTTCGTTTTCCACTCATTATATACAAATATTTAAACCAAATTACAAACAAATACCGCAACTATAACCTCACATATGCTAACTCGTGGTCCAAAGCTAAACTGAACTGAACTGAAAAAATCTGATGTGTTCTATTTACTTTATGCTAATCGAGAAAAAAAAAATAGCAGAAATAGTCTTATTACTTGCTTCCTTGTAGGTAGAGGCGAAATAAGGGAGTATCATAGGTTAAAGTGAAGTCAAAAGCTGGTTGCTATGTGACTGAAGTTCCTTTGTTTGTATGGACATTCCTGTATGAGAAAAGTGTAACTTTTTCAAAGCTGAAACCAAAAACAAGGAATATCTTAAAAACGATCAACTCCACGAAAAAATATTATACAACACAAATTGTGTGTTTTAGCGTGTTCTACATTTTTTGTGTTTTAGTTTTCGTCCATCTCTTACGGTTTAGCGGTTATGCAAAATTCCGTAAAATTCATCCAGAATAAAGTAGTCTTCAGAGGCTATTCCCAGAAAATTCAAGATATACATTTTATTTGTCAGATAAATATATTTAATATACGACATTGTAATCAAAATCGTTAGAGCCTTTTTTAAGAAAATCAAAATTTTCGAAATTTTTTCCATGTAAAGGGTAGTTTGGGATGGGGGAATTTTTTTGAAGAGCTTCGTGTCGCATCCTTGGACGATACCAAACATAAATACCAAGTTTTGTATTTGACTGTCTTTTCGTTTTTGAGCTATGCTGCCCACAGACACACACACACACACACACACACACACAGACTGACACACACGGACATTTTTCTAAAAATGCTTTTTTTTTTGTATTCAGGGGGTCTCAAAAGATATTTCTGGTGAAATCTCGATGTTAAATTTTTGGGTGCAATACAATCCCTTCTCTATACACTATTACATAGTACGTGTAGAGAATGTAAAAACGAAACGGATTTCAATTCATAGCAGCTACATTTGAAAATGTTTGACTATCAGTTTATCCTAGTGTATTCCCTTTTGTCCTTCTACTTATAAGGAACTAAGTAATAAGACCGTTACTGTTAATGTTTAACTTGATTAGCATTATGTTGTTAAAAGAATGATCTTTTATAAGTATAGTTTGTTTGCAGATCGTAAATGCCAAGTTTGGTATATTTAAACGACTTTTCATTTTTGAGGTATGATTTCCACATACACACACAAACACACACGGTTCTTTTTATTTTAAAATATTCAGGGGTCCTCAAAACGTGCATTGTCCTTGTTATTTTTTTATTTGTAAAGAACCTACTTATACTTTTCTCAGTCAGTTTTTCTTTTGTTCTACTCCTGGCCAAGCAAAGAAGCGATTTTCAATACAATCATACAACAATAGCTTTTAAATCATTTGACTAATACTTTAACCTAGTGTTTTCATTTAGTTTCCTTCTACTTATAAGGAAGTAAGTAATAAGAACATTCTGCTAATGTTTATCACGATTAGCATGGTGTAGAAAGAAGAATAATCGTTTGTAAGACGTTTATGGAACAGCGAGAAAGTCATGTGAGTGTAACACAAGATTTTTTTCCCCTCCTACTTACAAAGAAGCAAGTAAAAAGGACAATTTCTGTTGGTGTTTTTCTCAACTATCATGAATTATATAAAAGAATAAAAATGTTAACAATAATTTGTTACAGAGATGTAGAGAAAGTCATGTAATTGTTACAGAGATTTTTTGTATTCAGGGGACCCAAAACATATATTTCCGGTGAAATCTCGGTATGGAATTTTTGGGTGCATTAGAATACCTTCTCTATACACTATGTATACAGTACGTGTAGAGAAAGTAAACATGTTGAAGGAAGGTTTCCTTTTGCATGAATACCACCACCCCGTGCTAGGACTTGGCGACGAGCAGCCTGGACCTCGCTGTGTTGGAGTTTCGCCAACTCTAGCGCTAGAAACTTCCTGCCCATTACAAATTCCTCCTGAGTTACCATCTTATCGGGCGATAACGGCACATACAAATCAACAAACGTATAATAACACTTCTGTCGTCTTACAGTAAAGCTAATCCAGTTTTAAAACACTAAACTTTTTCAAATGTGAAGTCCTTATACGTTTCATGTCTTTTGTTTTACTCTTGACCATGGAAAGAGATCCGAATTCAATGTCAATCATATAGCGATAGCTTTTAAAAGAGTTGACTATCGCTCTAGCCTAGTGTATTCCCTTATTTGCATTCTACTTTTAAGGAATCGTGTAATACGACAGCTTCTGGTAATGTCCATGTTGATTTTCTATGTAGATAAAAGAATAATCATTTGCAGAACAGATAGTCATTTGAATGGAACATCAGATTTTTACTTTCTCTAGCCCCATATGTACAATATACATTGGGATAGAGAAGGCATTGTAATGCACCCAAAAATTCGATGTCGAGATTTCACCGGAAGTACATGTTTTGGGGTCCCCTGAGTCCGAAAAAAGCATTTTTAAAAAAGGTCCGGGTGTGGGGGGGGGATAGCATAGCCCCCAAAACTAAAAGACCGTTAAATACCAAACTTGGTATTTAGGTTTAGTATCTTCCAAGGATGCGAAACGAAGATTTTCAAAAAAATCCCCCCACCACAAACTACCCTTTACATGGAAACAGTTTCGAATATTTTGATTTTCTTAAAAATAACTAACGATTTTGATAAAAATCCCGTATATTAAAGCTATTTATATCCGAAACAAAATGAAATCTCGAATTTTCTGGGAAAAGTCTCTAAAGACATCTTTATTCTGGATGAATGTTGCCGAGTTTTGCTTAACTGCTAAACCATAAGAGATAGACAAAACCTCACTAAACAAAAAATGTACATCACGTCAAAACACACAATTTATGTCCTTTACGTTTTTGTCGTGGAGGTAACCGTTTACGAGATATTCTCTGTTATTGGTTTAAATTGTGAAGTACTTAAACTTTTCTGAGACAGGAAGTGTCCGTTTTTCTTTTGTTCTACTCCTGGCCAAGCAAAGAAGCGATTTGCAATGACAATCGCATAACGATAGCTTTTAAAACATTTGACTATCACTTTAGGCTAGTGCAATACCTTAGTTCCCTTTTAGTTTTAAGAACTAAGTAATAAGAGTATTCTGCTAGTGCGTATTTCGATTAGCATTGTGTAGAAAGAAGAATAATCTTTTGTAGGAAGTTTGTAGAGCAGTTAGAGAAAGTTATGTGAATGGAAATATGAGATTTTTTCGTTTAGAAGTTTAGGTATGTTCAGTGTGAAAACGGTTCAACATGAAAACTTCATTTTTAACTGCTCTTTCAATTAAATAAAAGGATTAATGATTAAATTAAGGTTTAAGACTTTTACATAATGACAAAGTTTTATGCATTTTTTATATTTGAAAAAGCTGGTATGTACTTCTCACATGGCTTTCTCTATCTGTCCTGCAAGCAAGCATTTCTTCCCAAGTTTATCATGTTATTTACTTCATCATAATCCAGATAAACATTATCAGAAATAATTGTTTGCTTCCTTATAAGTAGAAGGGAAATAACGGAATACACAAGACTAAAGCAATAGTCAGATCATTTAAAAGCTGGTGGATATGTGAAACAATTGAAACTCGGTTCCCTTTATGCGGAAGTAAATATATATATATATATATATGACACAAAAGATGACTTCTCCTTTTGAAACATTTTAAGTACCTAGTTTAAAATTAAAAGTAATAACAAGGAATGTCTCAAACACGATTAATAAAAACATAACATATAATTATTTATGTATGAGAAAGAGAGGACATCAATTATATGTTTAAACAAGATCTACTTATTTTGTGCAGTAAGTGTTTGTCCACCTCTTATGGTGTACCAGGTATGCAAAAGAAATCTGAATGGAGAGGTATTCGGAAGCTATTCCCAGAAAATTCAAGATATGCATTTCATTTGTCATGAAGATATCTTAAGCATGTGGTATTTTAATAAAAAAAATCTTTAGAGTAAATTTAGAGAAAATATTTTTTTCTTTTCGAAAATGCTTTCATGTAAATGGTTGTTCGGGTTGGAGGTATTTTCTTCAAAACCTTCGTGTCACATCCTTGGAGGATATTGAACTAAATATCAAATTTGATATTTAACCGACCTTTCGTTTTTGAGCTATGCTGTCCAGACACACCCACACCCTCCCACACATACACAGAAGGTTCCTGTTTTTTTGTACATTTCCAATGAAATTAAGAGATCGGATTTTTGAGTGGAATATAATAACTTATCTGCCTACTATGTACATAATACGCTTAGAGAAAGTAAAAATAGCATTAATAATGAATGATAACAACTTAATTATATTTAAGGTGATGCATTTGTGAAATATGACCACAAAGTTTGAAAAACTAAACAGGAAAGTATTTTTACTTTCTCTACACCTACTATGTACATAGGTATAGAGAAGGTATTGCACTCCACCCAAAATTCAATACTGAGATTTTACCAGAAATAGACGTTTTAGGGTCCCCTATATAAAAACATATTTAGAAAATGGGCCCGTGTGTGTCCGTGCGTCTGAATACGGTAACTCAAAAACGAAAAGTATTTAAGTTTAGTATCTTCCAAGGATGCGACATGAAGATTTTGAGGAAAATCCCCCCACTCGAAACTACCTTTTACATAGAAAAAAATTTCGAAAATTTTTATTATCTCAAAAATGGCTCTTACGGTTTTGATTAAAATACCGTATGTTAAATATATTTACACGACAAATAAAAAGTACATCATGAATTTTCTGGGAATAGCCTCTGAAGACCTGTTTATTCTGGATGAATTTTGCATAACTGGTAAACCGTAAGAGGTAGACAAAAACTTACCACACAAAAAAAGTATATCTCGTTGAAACACACAATTTACGGCATATAATTTTGTTTTGTGGAGTTGTCCAATTTTGAGATACTCCTTGTTATTGGTTTCAGTTTTAAAATACTTATACTTCTCTCATGCGGGAACTTGTCAACTCCTGGTCATGCAAAGAAACGGCTTTCATTCATATGGCCACCAGCTTTTAAAAGATTTCACTATAAGATTTTTAAGAATATGTTGCAGAGATTTTTGCTAGTAAAATAATATCAATTCTAAATTTTGATAATATATATCGATATTCTCACTTGGCGCACTTTAACTACCAACTACCTCATGCTTGTTAATAGAGACATCCAACTGTAAACCTTCTTGTTTTCGCAAACCTTTTTGCAACACTCTTCCATAATCAAAATGGTCCACAGATGCTCTACATAGTATATGTACGTGGGTATTGCACTCTACCCAAAATTTTGATACCGTGATTACACCGGAGGGTTCCCTGTATCTAAAGAAAAGCAGTTTTAGTGTGTGTGTGTGTGTGTGTGTCTAAAATCGGTTAAATAACAAACCTGATATTTAAGGTTAGTATGTTCCAAGGATGCGACAGGAAACTACCCTTTATATGGCAAAACATTTTAAACATTTTGTTTTTCTTAAAAATACCTCTGCAGATTTTGATTAAAATACTGCATATTAAAGATATTTACATGGTAAATAAAATGTACATCTTGAAATATCTGGGAATAGCTTCTGAAAACCTCGTCATTCTGGATTATTTTTTTCTGAGTTTTGCATAAAACCATAAGAGACAATAAAACTTACTTCACAAACATTTAGATCTCATTTAAAACACACAATTTATGTCATACATTTTTTGTGAAGTTGACCACTTTAGAGATATTCTTTGTATGGTTTCAGTTTTAAAATACTTATACTTTTCTTATACTAAAATGTAACAACTCCTGGTAATGCAAAGAAACGGATTTCAAACACATGTAAACCAGTTTTTAATATATTTGACTGCCGCTTTAGCATAGTGTATCCCATTATTTCCCTTCTCCTTACAAGCAAGTAAACAATAGGACCAAATGTTTATCTCGATTAGCACTAAGTAGATAGAAGAAACTGCTTTTTTACAATAGCTTGTTATAGAGATGTGGAGAAAGCCATGTAAATGCAACAAACACATCAGCATTTTTAGTAATTTGTTTCAGAGTTGTTTTACTCCCTCTCAAAAGTACATAAAAGAAAATTGTTACACTTTTTACCTTCTCTATACGTACTATGTACATAGTGTATACAGAAGGTATTGTAATGCATCCAAAAATTCGATACCGAGATTTCACAGGAGACGTTTTGAGACTCCCTGAATCAAAAAAAAAAACTTTTTAGAAAAATTTCCGTGTATGTGTCTTGTCTGTCTGTCTGTATGTGGGCAGCATAGCTCAAAAACGAAAAGACCATTAGATACCAAACTTGGTATTCAAGTTCGGTACCTTCCTAGGATGCGACACGAAGATTTTCAGGGAAAAAAACACCCCAAACTACCCTTTAATGGAAAAAATTTCGAAATTTTTGATTTTCTAAAAAATGTCTCTAACGATTTTGATTAAAATATCTTATATTTAAGACATTTTAATGACAAATAAAATGTATACCTTGAATTTTCTGGGAATAGCCTCTGAAGATCACTTTATTCTGGATCAATTTTATGGAATTTTGCATAACTGCTAAACCGTAACAGATGGACAAAAACTTACCACACAAATACTGTAGAGCACGTTAAAACACACAATTTATTTAATATACATTTTTTCGTGGGTTGATCGTTTTTTTTTTCCTTGTTTTTGGTTTCAACTATCAAAAACTTATACTTTTCTCATGCAGGAAATTTGTCAACTCGTGTCCATACAAACAAAGGAACTTCAGTCACATAGCAACCAGCTTTTGACGTTCACTTTAACCTGTGCTACTCCCTTATTTCGCTTCTACTTACAAGGTAGCAAGTGATAAGACTATTTCTGCTAATTTTTTTCTTGATTAGCATGAAAGAAATAGAAGCATAAGCTTTTTAACAATAATTTGTTACAGAGATGTAGAGAAAGTCATGTGAATGGAACACATCAGATTTTTTAAATAATACTCCACTTTTAGAAAAATATATTATTACTTTTGAAAAATAAGAGTTTTGGAGGATATGAAAATTAAAATTTTTCCTACAATAATTACGCTTGATATAAAAATATGATACGATATGACATCTCTTTGTAGACTCATCTACTGTAAAAATTTGTATGGGAATATTTTTAAAAATGTGATGCGTTCCTTTAACATGAGTTCATCCACATATCTGTAACAAATTACTGTTTATCTACTTCACGCTAATCGAGATAAACCGTATCAGAAATGGTCTTATTTTGCTTCTTGTAAGTAGAATACACTAAGCTAAAACAATAGTCAAATCGTTTACAAGCTGGTTGCCATGTGGTTGAAATCCGTTTCTTTGCACTGCCAAGAGTTGCAAATTTCCGTATGTGTCAGGTTTAAGTATTTTAAAACTGAAAACAATAACAAGAAATATGTCAAAAATGGTCAACTCCACGCAAAAATGTAGCTATATGACATAAATTGGGTGTTTCTTTTTTATTTAGTACGTTTTTGTCTCTTGCGGTTTACTGGTTATGCAAAATGCATCCAGAATAAAGAGGTCTTCAGAGGCTATCCTAAAAATTCAAGATATACGTTTTATTTGCCGTGTAAATGTCTTTACTATACGGTATTTTAATCAAAATCGTTAGAGATGTTTTTGAGAAAATAAAAATTTTCGAAAATTTTTCCACGTAAAAGATAGTTTGCGATGGGGGATTTTCCTCAAAATCTTGGTGTCGCACCATTGGAAGATATTAAACTTATATATACATATATATATATATATATATATAACTTGTATATATACTAACTTATTTGGTATTTTACCGGCTTTTTGCTTTTGAGTTATCGTTTCACAGACACACGTGTGCGCGGACTTTTTCTAAAAATACCTATGTACGTGTAGAGAAAGTAAAAATATATTAACAAATGACTATCGCGTGCAGCGAGTATAGCAGAAGAGTGTATTTAAAACGATTTGAATACCGAAGTGTTTCCATACAGCATATTTGGATCCGATCTCATTCGGACCCCATTGGATACAAGATTCGATACGATCCGCGTTTCCATGCAGTATTCAATGCGGTAAGTGTACTCAAATCGATTTCAATTCCCCTTGGAATTGTGTACATAGGAACACTGGGTCATCTTAAAACTATTTTCAAAATAATGCACTGAATGTTCGGAAAGTTGCTGTGTTTGTACATAAGGTTGTGACGTAAGAATGTACTTACCAAACGTGCACTGTCCATGATGTTAGCTTAGCTCGTATCCACAATGTCTTGTGTTGGAGAGGAAGACAAGTGTCTATATACCTGGAGGCGGCTCCAGAAGAATCAATTGCCCAGTCACGTTAAAATTAGCACCTGTAGCAATAGAGATAGATGTGTTTAACAAGTCATCTGTGAGTCAAACCTCATAAGGGCAGCCCAAATGCCTTGTCTCAGCAACTATTTAACATAATGAGCTAACTTTTCCAAGGTATATTCAGCAACACCTTTACTGTTGTGTGTGTGTGTGTGTGTGTGTGTGTGTGTGTGTGTGTGTGTGTGTGTGTAAATTAACTGATTTTCGTGAATTTGCTTTTAGTAACTTCACTGCTTTCACTAAGGTATGAGAACGAAAGCAGCATTCTCTCTATTATGTTAGGTTTAGGTTAGTGTGTAAATTAATTTTTAATTATTATTATCTGTTGTTAATTTATAGGAATTTCCAGCGGTTTCGCGAAAGCACATGAGCAGCACAAGCTAATAGAACAGAAGACTCGCGGATTTCATGAAAAAAAAAAAAAATAGGTTGGCAGTATAGTTGTGCGTTGTAAAAATTACAAAATGGAGTGTATTGTATACATTTTGCGACGAATTTTGTATATAAGAAAATATCTTAATTAGGTTGAGTGAGTGGGACATAGCAACTCAAAGTGATCACATTTAATACAAGACACACGTTCCATGTGAATTTTTGTTGTTCAAGTTAGTGTTTTCAACCTATTTTTTTCATGAAATCCGCGAGTCTTCTGTTCTATTAAGCATGTGCTGCTAACTTGTAGCTAACCGAGAAATTAATAAAAACAAATTACCGAAAATCAAATTTACTTGCACACATAAACACTAACGTAGGCTTAACTGAGCGCATGGTCGCTTCGCTCGCATGCTTTTTTTAAAATGCTAGAGATAAAATACAAACATCCATTACACACGCGCGCACACACAAACACACACACACACACACACACACACACACACACAAACCTATACCTAACGAAACAGTGGAAATTACTAAAACTTACACGAAATGTCTCTATTTACACATACATACTTCTATAATCAGCTCATTTAAAAGAAATGTCCAAATTTAAACAAACACCAGAGAATTCTATAAGCAGTTCTTGAAGTAAAGCATTATTGCTTAAAGCGCACACCTGTAACCCATAGAAATTGCTATAGAATCGCATTTCTTCTTCTGTGATTACAAATTTACAATAGTCTCAGTATATACGACAGCTTGTCATGTCACGCTATTATTTTTATTAATGTTGGCAGCCACCGCCATAGTGAATAATAGAGACGGAAACAACGAAAACTTTATAAACAACTACATGAGCGCTCCTAAAGGCTGAATAATATACTACGAAATCTGAATTCCCAAAGGAATAATGACCTCAAGAATATTTTTAAACTATTTACAATTA
The DNA here is from genome assembly GCA_030762935.1 of Hymenopus coronatus. NCBI lineage: Eukaryota > Metazoa > Arthropoda > Insecta > Mantodea > Hymenopodidae > Hymenopus > Hymenopus coronatus. The sequence goes on along the minus strand of CM060897.1, from coordinate 14,868,697 downwards.
GTGTACCTCCATTAAAGTTATACTAAAATGAGCGAGAGATTCGAAATATTCATATGCAATTAAAATATGAAAATGGAAAATAAATATTATTAGCTTTTAATAACTTAAAGTTAATCGTTTACTACTTATAAGTGGTAACACCTTCTATACAAAAAGATTAGCAATGCTAGCCTGTATTTTACTACAAGATATGCCTTGAGGCTTCCACAGAAAGCTTGTTTGTAAAACTTTTGAAGTATCCAACACACATACCGAACATTTTACAGTATATTCCTCATAAACGTAGAAATCTCTAAAACATTGCATGTATTATCAGAGAATTTCGAGTCTGAACAAAAGCGTTTGCGTTTACATTGGAATCAATCGTGTTGCGATAAGGCTATGCTTACCAGATGCAATTTTGCCGAACTATTAAAACTCTAGTAGCAAAATAAACTATAGAAATGAATAAAGAAACTGGAAAGCAAAAAGTATATATAAGAAACTTACGAACTTCGATTACTTAAGCTTCTTTTTCAGAAATGAACAAAAACCACGCATGAGTAGCAACTGTAAATCGATTTTTCCTTTCAACAACGTATTAACTTTTTACGATCGAATTAGAAATTAACTTCCGTTACGGAAGCCAATGAAAATCGGTTTTAAAGTATTGTTATGTATTTCTTGACGTTCTTGATTAATATGCTTCGTAGTTTATAATTTCGACGCGAGTAGTTTTAAGCTACATGGACAATGAGATGTATGCGCAGACGTAACGCAACATAAAGTGCGGGAAGACCATTCACAACGCAATCGTAAGCGTAACGCAAGAAGTTGGCACGGGTTTCTGGATCCGCAAGTTACATGCGAATATCTTCCAAGCGCTCCGCAAGTTACAAACTGAATAACATAACCAACAATACCACATAAGAAAATTCACTCAATCTTTTACAAAATAAATATGTTATAACATTACATACTAACAACTGACGCTCGCGGCAGTGACGCCACAATAATTGCTCATTCAAAATTATTGAAAATAGTACAAGCATAGAGACTGCACAAAGTGATAAAGTGTTGAATTCATTGGCAATGCATAGAGAAAAGAAGCGGAATTCCTCTTCATTGCAGGCAACGCAAGGATAAAGCTTGGAGTTTGCAAACCCTTGTGTTCCGTGTTTCTATGTGAATGCTTGTATTTATTAACATGAGTGCAAAGTCTTGCGCTTACGTTACGTCTGCGCTTGCATCTCACAGTGAATGTAGCATTATTTATATGCACACTTTCTCTTCGAGAAACAAAAGCACTTCAAATTGAAGAAAGTAGTAAGGTATCTGTAGAAGAAGATGGTACGCTTAGTTTTTTTACATGGTTTTAATTTTTTCTGCTGTTTATCTAACGTAAGCAGAGGATTTTATCATGACATTCGATATGACGATGTTACTGGAATAAAAATGAAACAAATATGTTAAATACACGTGATTTTCTATCCGTTATTCAACAAACTGTTCTTAAATAAATGAAATTAAAATGAAATTGAGTTGTATTTATGAACGCTCTTTAACTGCTGTGATTCTCAGCGTCCCATTCTATATTGGGCGTGAACAACTGCTTAATTTTGCTCAGAGGTCTCTTTATCAGACTTGAGGTTCTTTTACGTGCCGTAAATCTACGACACGGGACCAACGGCTTCACTAGGCTTCCGAAGGAAGCCATGCTAAGGATTTTTATGCCCGAAAAAATCCTTCGTCCTCCGCCGGGTTTGAACCTGCGACCTTGGTATATGGTAACCACTATACCCGGAGAGCGACTGTTATTAAATAAATGTTATTCCTTGATCTAATGAGATAAAACACTATTTTGTAAATATATTTGATTATTATTATTAAAATACTATATGTTTAAGATATTTTCATAACGCATTAAATATAGATCTTGAGTTTTCCGGGAATAACCTCTAAAGAGCTCTGCATTTTGGATGAATTTTGCATAACTGGTAAACCGTAAGAGATAGATAAAAACATTCTGCACAAATAATGTAGATCTCGTCAAAACACACAAACTATGTAAAATACATTTTTGTTGCCGAACTAACCATTTCCGATATATTCCTTGCTATTGTTTTCAATTTTAAATTACTTAAATTTTTCTCAAGCGGAGTCATCTTTCGTTTCATATCTTTTTTGTTTTACTCATTTCCAACCAAAGAGAATCTAATTTAGTTTGTTCATATAGCCACCAGCTTTTAAAAGATTGACTATATATTGTAGTCTAGTGTATTCCCTTATAAGGAATTAAGTAATAAGAACGTGTCTGCGAATGTTTATCTCGATAGGCATTGACATTAGTAGATACAAGAATAAGCTTACTACCAATAATTTGTTACAGAGATGTAGAGAAAGTCATGTGAATGGAACACATCAGAGTTTTTAAAAAATATTTTCAGGTACAAGGCAATGATGGTTGAGTTCGTTATATTACTTGGATGTTGGCAACTGCGGTTCGACACTTTTCCGCGCATAAAACTGAGAAAAGATAGACGTTGTAAATATCACACATGGCTGGCGTGCAAAATTAATTATCTAACAGCAAACTTGATATCGAAAAATAGAAGAAAATTAAGGGTGACTTTTGATCGGAACCTCAGCCAGCCATTTCGTGGAGAGCTGTGCTTATAACTTTCCGTTATACGTGACACTAATGAGAATTATGTAAAAGAGGCTTCCTCTTGCGTCATGTCTTGGTTGAATAACACGTTACACTGCAGCTTCGAAACCATACGTTCGGTTAGACACAAGTTAGCTGGCATCACTATAACCTTTTTGAGTGAAGCGGGATGTTGAAGAATTTTTAGAGGGAAAGAAGATATTTAGCATAGGAAAGACCTGTATTGCGCACACGGTTAAAGTAAAATTATAGCTATTCGATATGGCCACATAGCCAAAGGGTATATTTGTCGTCAAAAGGGAACACTCGCATTGCGTACACATGAAATATTTGTCGTCAAATGGGTACGGTCAAAAGGGAATAGTCACATGGCGCAAACATGGACTATTTACCGTCAAAAGGAAATAGTCTCATAGCCCAAAGTGTATAGTTACGTAGCGCATACATGGAATAGTTATCGTGAAAAGGGAATAGTCACTCAGCGCAAACATGGAATAGTTATCGTCAAAAGCGAATAGTCACATTGCGCAAACATGGAATAGTTATCGTGAAAAGAGAATAGTCACTCAGCTCAAACATGGAATAGTTATCGTCAAAAGCGAATAGTCACATTGCGCAATCATGGAATAGTTATCGTGAAAAGAGAATAGTCACTCAGCGCGAACATGGAATAGTTATCGTGAAAAGGTAATAGTCACTCAGCGCAAACATGGATTAGTTATCATCAAAAGGGAATAGTCATTCAGCTCAAACATGGAATATTTATCGTCAAAAGGGAATAGTCACTCAGCGCAAACATGAATAGTTATCGTGAAAAGGTAATAGTCATTCAGCTCAAACATGGAATATTTATCGTCAAAAGGGAATAGTCACTCAGCGCAAACATGGAATAGTTATCGTCAAAAGCGAATAGTCACATTGCGCAAACATGGAATAGTTATCGTGAAAAGGTAACATGGAATAGTTATCGTCAAAAGGGAATAGTCACATTGCACAAACATGGAATAGTTATCGTCAAAAGGGAATAGTCACATTGCACAAACATGGAATAGTTATCATCAAAAGGGAATAGTCACATTGCACAAACATGGAATAGTTATCGTGAAAAGGGAATAGTCACTCAGCGCATACATGGAATAGTTATCGTCAAAAGGAAATAGTCACTCAGCGCAAACATGGAATAGTTATCGTCAAAAGGGAATAGTCACTCAGCGCAATCATGGAATATTTATCGTCAAAAGGGAATAGTCACTCAGCTCAAAAATGGAATAGTTATCGTCAAAAGGGAATAGTCACATTGCGCAAACATGGAATAGTTATCGTGAAAAGGGAATAGTCACTCAGCGCATACATGGAATAGTTATCATCAAAAGGGAAAATGGAAATGGCGTGTTATTTATGGACGCTCTTTAACTGCTGTGGTTCTCAGCGTCCCATTCTATATTGGGCGTGAAAGACCGCTTAATTTTGCTCAGAGGCCTCTCTTATCAGGCTTGAGGTTCTTTTACGTGCCGTAAATCTACGACACGGGACCAACGGCTTTACTTCCCTTCCGAAGGAAGCCATGCTAAGGATTTTTACACCCGAAAAAATCCATCGTCCTCCGCCGGGTTTGAACCCGCGACCTTGGGTATATGAAGCTAGCATGGTAACCATTACACCACGGAGGGCGATATCGAAAGGGAATAGTCACTCAGCGCATACATGGAATAGTTATCATCAAAAGGGAATAGTCACTCAGCGCAAACATGGAATATTTATCGTCAAAAGGGAATAGTCACTCAGCGCAAACATGGAATAGTTATCATCAAAAGGGAATAGTCACATTGCGCAAACATGGAATAGTTATCATCAAAAGGGAATAGTCACATTGCGCAAACATGGAATAGTTATCATCAAAAGGGAATAGTCACATTGCGCAAACATGGAATAGTTATCGTGAAAAGGGAATAGTCGCATAGCATAGACATGGAATATTTAGCGCCAAAAGGGAATAGTCATATAGCGCACATATTGCATTGTGCTGCAATTTTGCAACAAAGAAGATTAATCAAAGCTTTTAGTAGTTTTAGTGGACTTCTTTTATAATTTCGTATTACTCTAACCTTCAACAATAAAATTAGGCTAGTTATAGCTGTTTTATATAGTAAAATTATTAATATTTTTGCAATAAAACTTTAGCATTTTTAATAAAAAAGAGCGACATCCACGCAACTGCAGTCAAATGTACCCCGTTAATATCCAAGCTTGGCATCACACCAGTTATTTTACTTGGGCCCTCCCCATCCTTTACCGCAAGCACATTTGACTGCAATCGCTGGATTCGAATTCGCGACGGATGGCCAGTCCACTTCCTATCGCACTAACGATCATGGCTATTCAAGTCGCTTCAGTTGTGCCAGTGAAAAGGATATAAATGCCAGTTTGCGAATTAGAGTAAAAACTGCATATGTAGCAAAATAATTCTTGCAATTAAGGGTTAACTTCACCATTAAGAGATGTTTGCCTGGTTTGTCAATAAATAAATAAATGCCGTTGTCCAACCAATCGTTAATTTGAATATCTGCCAGCGCAAATAAAGCAAAATCATATTTGTCCCGCTCGTCACTTTCTTTTAGGGCAAAATTCCATAATTATTATTTCTACTTAGTTCATTATTTGCCTAAAACACCTCAGCAGCAATCACATCACTGATTACATTTGGCCTTCCAGATTTCTTCTTATCAACAAACTTCCTGATTATAGACCCATAATTAGGAATGGAACATGGGCCTGCTCTGAAATTGTTGAGCTCTAAATGTTTTCAAACCTTGAAAAATTTCCACTTGCTTTCATTTAGTGTTCCAGGAATGATTTGTAACTTAAAAATCCTTAGAGCAAAATGAGTAAAAATAACCTGTGTTTTATTCAATAAAACTGTATCCAAGGTAACGATGCACTGGGAGAAAAAACAAAAAACAAAAAAAAAAAACTAGAGCTCGGTCCGGGATCACGAAATTGCCGGATTGAGGATCGGTGATAACAGTATATAACTATGACGTGATGGAATAGGCGTGATCTCTACTTGTATTATCTATCATTGCTCACCGCTTGGCTTCGTTAATTCCTGGTAGCAGGTAAACCAATGAGCACTGAAACAGAGTAGTGATTGAAACATGTCGAAAATACGAAAGGGTAGGCGTTCGACACTGAACAAACTTGTGGGTGATTCAAACATTTTTTGAGTGACAGGAGGAAAGCCTTTTCTTTTGATACAGCAAAGATGTTTCTTGTAATTCACTGCAATCAGTTCTGAGTAAGTTTGATTTGTATCATTGTCTTTTCAATGCTCTGCACATTATTATCCTGAATTTTTTGTATCAAGCTTTATATTTTCTTTGTAAAGCTACAAGGCGTTTTATTTACTAATTATATTATGAAAATAGTTATTTATGATGTAAGATAAAAAAAAATTACGCTCGTGTATCACACAATATTTTTTCTAAGAGAATTTTTTGATATTAGAAGAAAAGCAACGAAAGATGGAATAAATTTGAGGTTAAGTTTGAGCATTCACCAAGGGTTATAGTTTCTCTTTGTGGTTGCTGGGCGCGATGATGGCACGATTATAGCAGGCCGTGACAAACCAATATTATTGTTGTTCTGTGATGTATTATAAGAAAATGGCAAATTTTGAGAATTGTATTATCCTCAGAGCTGCGAAAGAAGCAGAATCAAATATACTACCTGCTAAATCCCGAAACGTTTATGAACCACAATATGAGAAATTTATGAAGTGGTGTATACACACTAATATCATTAATTATTTTGGCGAGCGTAAAGTTGGAACATTACTTTACGTTTGCTGCACTTCTTTGTACGTGAAAATCAAGTTTGCGATCTGAAATGAGCTCTATGCTCGGTCGTAGAAATAATTGTTTTATTGTATTACTTTATTAATTAGAACGCTGCATATAATGACAATACATGTAAAGAGTTATTTTTGGAACAGATTATACCTCAATGTGTGCATGTTTACGCTATAAACTCTTCCCCACTACCCTCTCTTTATACCGCTGACTGCTCTGTATGTTCGTAACTGTGCGCGCTTAGGGACCCAAAACCGAGCTCTAGTTTTGAGGACCCTTGAATAAAAATAGAAAAAAATCTGCTGTGCTCCATTCACATGATTTTCTCTACATCCCTGTAACAAATTATTGTTAAAAGACTTATGCTTCTATTTACTTCATGTTAATTGAGAAAAAATTAGCAGAAATAGTCTTGTTACTTGCTTCCTTATAAGTAGAAGTGAAATAAGGGAGTATCATAGGTTAAAGTGATGGTCAAAAGCTGGTAGCTATGTGATTGAAGTTCCTTTGTTTGTATGGAGAGCAGTTGATAAATTTCTGTACGAGAAAAGTAGACGTTTTGTAAAGTTGAAACCAATAACAAGGATCAACTCTACGAAAAAATGTGTATAACATAAGTTGTGTGTTTTAACGTGCTCTACATGTTTTGTGTGGTAAGTTTTTGTCCATCTCTTACGGTGTAGCAGTTATACAAAATTCCGTAAAATTCATGCAGAATAAAGTAGTCTTTAGAGAATATTCCCAGAAAATTGAGGATATACATTTTATTTGACAGGTAAATATCTTTAATATACAATATTTTAATCAAAATCTTAGAGCCATTTTTGAGAAAATCAAAAGTTCCATGTAAAGGGTAGTTGCGGGTGGGGGGATTTTCTTGAAAATATTCGTGTCGCATCCTTGCAAGATACCTAACTTAAATACCAAGTTAGCGGGACCCGAAACGTGTATTTCCGGTGAAATCTCGGTATCGAATTTTTTGTGCAATACAATACCTTCTCTACACACTATGTACATAGTACGTGTAGAGAAAGTAAAAAAGACAAATTATAAAATGGGCTGGTGTGTGTGTGTGGACAGCGTAACTCAAAAATGAAAAGTCGTACTGGAATGCCAGTCGCTCGGTATAATAACAATAACAACGACATGTAGCTCTTCCTTGCATTAACGCCACATGACCTTGAGCTAGAAATAGAGCGCATTGTTGGGTTTGCGTCACGGTGATTAAACTTGTTGCTCATGTGGAGGAAAACACTGGATTTGTGTCGTTGCTGCCCTCATGTTATTTCAGGAGAAATTGTACTTTGTAACTCGCAGTCTACGTCATAGGTCTCCCTTCAAGGTCAAGATGCAATATTTTTATCGCGTAGTGAATGAACGCGCAAGAGGCCTGGGCTGGGATGGGAACCTTCAGTGACCGCCGCGTCCTGCATTCAATTCCCGGGGAACAACTTTCTTCAGATTTTTACTTTCTCTAGCCTCATATGTACAATGTATGTAGGGATAGAGAAGGTATTGTAATGCACCCAAAATTCGATACCGAGATTTCACCGGAAATATATGTTTTGGTCCCCTGAGTCCGAAAAAAAGCATTTTTAACAAGTGTGTGTGTGTGTCTGTCTGTGGACAGCATAACCCCAAAACAAAAAGACCCTTAAATACCAAGCTTGGTATTTAGGTTTAGTATCTTCCAAGGATGCGACACGAAGATTTTCAAAAAAATCCCCCCACCACAAACTACCATTTACATGGAAAAAATTTAGAACATTTTGATTTTCTTAAAAATGGCTCTAACGAGTTTGATTAAAGTCCCGTATATTAAAACTTTTATGTCCGAAATAAAATGTATATCTCGAATTTTTTGGGAATAGCCTCTGAAGACCTCTTTATTCTGGATGAATTTTGCTGAATTTTGCTGAATTTTGCTTAACTGTTAAACCGTAAGAGATACAAAAGAACGTACTTCACAAAAAATGTACCTCATGACAAAACAAACAATTTTTGTCCTTTACTTTTTTATTGTGGAGGTAACCGTTTTCGAGATATTCCTTGTTATTGGTTTCAATTATGAAATACTTAAAAACTTCAGGAAGTGTCTGTTTTTCTTTTGTTCTACTCCTGGCCAAGCAAAGAAGTGATTTGCAATGACAATCGCATAACGATAGCTTTTAAAACATTTGACAATCACTTTAGCATAGTGCATTCCCTTATTCCCTCCTACTTATAAGGAACTAAGTAATAACATTCTGCTAACATTTATCTTGATTAGCATTGTGTACAAAGAAGAAGAATCTTTTGTAGGTGTTTTGTAGAGCAGCTAGAGAAAGTCATGTGGGTGTAAAACATCAGCTTTTTTTTTTTTTTTTTTTTTTTTTTTTTTTTTTTTTTTTTGTCGTAGTTTAACATCCTTTAACCTGGTTGGTCATATTTCACCATGAAATTGGTGAAATGATGCTCAAATGATCTCGGGGTCCATGGAGCTTAAAGTTACTCGACATTCGTCTTCTCAGGTTAAGGGTAACTCACCCTAAGCGAGATTCGAACTCACGACCTTTTGAATGTGAGGCAGACACTACCCAGGCGGGCTTTCTTCAGAATTATTCCCCACTTTCCACGGAACCTAAATATATGATATATTACATTCACTGCGCATTCTTCAACAAACATTTCGTAAGGTGAGAGGCATTGGTAAAATTTGATTAAAAATTGTGAAAAATTAAATGTTTACTTTCTCCACATGTACTGTGTACATAGTGCATAGAGAAGTTATTGTATTGCACCGAAAAATACACACTGAGATTTCACCGCAAATGCATGTTTTGACATCCCTTGATTCCAGAAATATAAAAAACCTTTTTATAGGTGTGTATGTGTGTGTCTGTGGACAGTACAGCTTAAAAAACGAAAAGTCCTTTAAATACCAAACTTGGCATTTAATTTTGGTATCTTCTAAGGATGCGACACGAAGAGTTCTAAGAATCCTCCCCTCCCGACTCAACTACCCTTTACATGGAAAAAATGTCGAAAGTTTTGATTTTCTCAAAAATGGCTCTAACGATTTCGATTAAAACGAAATGCATATCTTGAATTTTCTGGAAATAGACTCTGAGGACCTCTTTAACCTGCACGAATTTTGCATAACTGGTAAACCGTAAGAGATAAGGACTTACTACACAAAAAATGTTGAACACAGAATTTGACATACTTTTTTTTTCCAGATATTCCTTGTTATGGTTTCAATTTTAAACTACTTTTCTCAAACGGGACCATGCAAAGCTAACCGAACCTCAGTTGTTTCATATAGGGACTAGTTTTAAATTATTTCACTGTCGCTTTAGAGTAATGGATTTCCTTATTTCCCTTCTACTAACAATCAAGCCCAATTCTACTGTTTATCTCGATTAACTTAATGTACGAGGGACATCCAGAAACTGACAGACGATTTGCCATAACTAAACAATAACGAAAGTTATCAACACAAAACTGTATTTACAAAGTTACACTACCTTACTCTATTTCTCAACGTAATCGTCATTGCTATCAAGGTATTTATTGTCACGTGGTACCGGTTTTTCCACTCTTTCACCGCTGAAGATCTGAGGCAAGATGTCACTGTCACTTTGAGGTCTTCATGCCTGGGAAATGTTTACCATCCAAAAAGTCATGTACGGTGTCCATAGTGAAACACTGGTTTTTACTTTCTCTACACGTACTATGCACATAGCGTATAGAGAAGATATTGTATTGCACCCAAAAATTCGATACCGAGATTTTTCCGGAAATAAATGTTTTGAGACTCCTGATTAAAACAATCTGATGTGTTTTATTCACATAACTTTCTCTACGTCTCTGTAAAAATATTGTTAAAACCTTATGCTTTTATTTACTTCATGTTAATCGAGAAAAAATTAACAGAAATAGTCTTATTAATTGCTTTCTTGTAAGTAGAAACGAAATAAGGGGTACTATAGGTTAAAGTGATAGTCAAAAGCTGGTTGCTATGTGACTGAAGTTCCTTTAATTTTAAAAAACAAGAGAGTATGATATTTTTGGAGAGTACCAAAATGTATTATTTTTTACAAGAATTAGATTTAATATTAAAAAGATCTGATGTATTCCATCCACATGACTTTCTTATATGTTTGCAAACTTATGTTATACTTTTATCTACTTCATGCTAATCAAGATAAACATTAGCAGAAATCGCCTTATTGCAGGCGTCCTGAGAAATAAGGGAATACACTAGGCTAACGCGATAGTCAAATCTTTTAAAAGCTGTCGCAATGTGACTTACATTTTCCATGGCAAGGAGTAAAGCAAAAGTTTGAGAAACATTTAAGTAGGTGTTTAAAATTGAAACCAACAACGGAATATCTCGGAAATGTCTAAGAAAGAAATAAAAAACAATTGTGTATGACATAAATTGTGGTTTTAACAAGATCTACATTTTTTTTTGTGGAGTAATCTTTTGTCTATCTCTTACGGTTTACTAGTTAGGCAAAATCAAACAAAGTTCATCCAGAATAAAGAGGTCTTCAGAGACTATTTCCAGAAAAGTCAAGATATACATTTTATGCAAAGGGTAGTTTGTGGAGGGGCGATTTTTCTCAAAATCTTCCTGTTGCATCCCAAGTTTGCTATTTTATCAAGTTTTCGTTTTTTAGTTATTGTATTCACACGTATACAAAGACCTTTTCCTAAAAATGCTTTTTTACTTTATCTAGTCGCATATGAACATCTCAGGAGCCTGCTGAGTCCTAAAAAAGCAGTTATAGAAAAAGGACCGCGCGCGCGTGGGTGTCTGTGGACAGCTAGCTCAAAAAAGAAAATACCAAACTTGGTAATTTGGTTTAGTACTTTCCAAGAATGCGACACGAACATTTTCAAGATAATCCCACACCCCTAACTACCCTTTACATGGAATATTTTTCGAAAATTTTGATTTTCACAAAAGTGCTCAAACGATTTTAATTAAAACCTCTTATATTTAGGATATTTACATAGCAAATAAAATGTATATTTTGAATTTTCTGGGAAAGCCTCTGGAGACTTGTTTATTCTGGATGAATTTTACTGAATTTTGCATAACTGGTAAACCTTAAGAGTTATAAAAACTTACTACACAAAAACTATAGACCTTTTTAAAACACACAATTTATATTATATACATTTTCACTTTCTCCATACGCACTATGTACATAGTGTATAGAGAAAGTATTGCACTCCACCAAAAAATTCGATACCGAGTTTTCACCGGAAATATATGTTTTAGGGTCCCCAATATCTAAAAAAAACATTTTCACAAAAAGGTCCGTGTGTGTGTGTGTGTGTGTGTGTGTGTGTGTGTGTGTGTCCGTGTGTCTGTGAACACGATAACTCAAAAACGAAAAGTCGGTAAAATACCAAACTTTGTATTTAAGTTTAGTATCTTCCAGTGATGCGACACGAAGATTTTGAGAAAAATACCCCCACCCCCAACTACCCTTTACATGGAACTTTTTTCGAAAATTTTGATTCTCTCAAAAATGGCTCTAACGATTTTGATTAAAATTTCGTATATTAAACATATTTACCTGACAAATAAAATGTATATCTTGAATTTTCTGGGAATAGCCTCTGAAGAGTGGTTTATTCTGGATGAATTTTACTAAATTTTGAATAACTGCTAAACCGTAAGAGATGGACAAAAACTTACTAAACAAAAAATGTAGAGCACATTAAAACACACAATTTATGATATACACATTTTTTTCGTGGAGTTCGTCGTTTTTGTGATATTCTTTATTTTTGGTTTCTGCTATGAAAAACTTATACTTTTCTCATACAGGAACTTGTCAACTCCTATCCATATAGACAAAGGAACTTCATTGACATAGCAACCAGCTTTTGACTATCGCTTTAACCTACAGTTGTTCCTTATTTCGCTTCTACTTACAAGCAAGCGAGTAATTAGACTATTTCTGCTATTTTTGTCTGATTAGCAGAAAGTAAATAAAAGTATAAGCTTTTTAAGAATAATTTGTTGCAGGGATATGGAGAAAGTCGTGTGAATGGTACACATCAGATTTTTTTTCATGGGGTTCACCGTTTTTGAAATATTCCTTGTTATTGGTTTTAGTTCTAAAATACTTATACTTTTGTCATACAGGAACCTGTCAACTTCTGGCCACGCAAAGAAACGAATTTCAATCCCATAGCAACCCCATTTTAACATATTTGACTGTCAATGTAGCCTAGTGTATTCAATATTTCTTTTCTATTTACAAGGAAGCAAGTAATAAGACCATTTCTGCTAATGTTTATCTCGATTAGCTTGAAGTAGATAGAACAATAAGCTTATTAATACAAATTTGTTACAGAAATGTAAAGAGAGTCATGTGAATGTAGCACATCAGATTTTTTTTGTGGATAAAGGGACTCTAAAGTGTGTTTTTCCGGTAAAATTTCGGTATCGGATTATTTTCTCTATACTACTATGTACATAGTGTATACAGAAGGTATTGTAATGCACCCAAAAATTCGATACCGAGATTTCACTGGAAATACATGTTTTGGGTCCCCCTGAATCTAAAAACATTTTTAGAAAAATGTGTGTGTGTTGGTATTTAAGTTTGGTATCTTCCAATGATGCGACACGAAGATTTTCAAGAAAATCCCACACCCCTAAGTATCCTTTACATTGAACATTTTTCGAAAATTTTGATTATCACAAACATGGCTCAAACGATTGTGATTAAAATCTTTTACATGTAGGATATTTACATGACAAATAAAATGTATATCTTGAATTTTTGGGGAATAGCCTCTGAAGACCTCTTTATTCTGGATGAATTTAACTGAATTTTGCACAACTGGTAAACCGTAAGAGTTAGAAAAACTTACTACACAAAACATGTAGACCTTTTTAAAACACACAATTTATGTTATATACCTTTTTTTCATGGAGTTGACCGTTTTTTAAATATTCCTTGTTATTGGTTTAGTTCTAAAATACTTATACTTTTCTCATACAGGAACCTGTCAACTTCTGGCCACGCAAAGAAACGGATTTCAATCCCATAGCAACCAGCTTTTAATACATGTTATTTCCCTTATTTCCCTTCCACTTATAAGGAACTAAGTAATAAGACCATTTCTGTTAATGTTTTTCTCGATTAGGATGAAGTAGATAGAAGAAATGTAGCAAATGTCATGTGAATGTAGCATATCAGATTTTTTTTATACTGGGACTCTAAAGAATGTATTTCCGGTGAAATTTCGGTATCATATTTTTGGGTGGAATGCGGTGCGTATCATGTGGAGAAAGTAAAAATACCATGGGCGTCCTTAAACTTTTGGTAGAACCTGTAAAATGTGGTAATAGAAAATAAAAACTGTTTGATGTACACATACATGGTTCCCCAATGCAGCTGTTGTTTGGAGTTAACACGTAAAGCGGAAGTGACGAAATCAAAGTGAGCAGATGAAACAGCGGCGTTTTCAAGAGCAGTTTGATGTACTGTCATCAGATCACGCAATGCCGTTATAACAGAAACTGGAAATGCGAGTGACATTTCCTACTGGCTGCAAACATCGTTTGACGATCCGTCATCGTTAAATCCAATTACTACCTTTCCTCGCGTAACAAAATGCTCTTCCAGAACATCACGCTGCCAAGTCTTCATTCCTCGCAAAATAACAAACTCTCCCATGTGCTGTCAGCTCATTTCCTCAAGTAACTTTCTCAATCTGTATTACACTCACATTACTTTCTCTGCATCTCTGCAACAAATTATTGTTAAAACGCTTATATATTACTTCATGCTAATCAAGAAAAAATTAGCAAAAATAGTCTTATTACCTGCTTCCTTGTAAGTAGGAGCGAAATAAGGGAGTACCATAGGTTAAAGTGATGGTCAAAAGCTGGTTGCTATGGGACTGAAGTTCCTTTGTTTGTATGGACACGAGTTGACAAATTCCTGTATGAAAAAAGTATAAGTTTTTAAAGCTGAAATCAAAAAGAAGAAATATCTAAAAAACGATCAACTCCACGAAAAAAGTGTATATGGCATAAATTGTATGTTTTAACGTGCTCTATATTTTTGAGTGGTAAGTTTTTGTCCATCTCTTATAGTTTAGCAGTTATGCAAAATTCCTTAAAATTCATCCAGAATAAAGTAGTCTTCAGAGGCTATTCCCAGAAAATTCAATATATACATTTTATTTGTTAGGTAAATTTCTTCAATATATGATATTTAATCAAAGTCGTTAGATCCATTTTAGAAAAAATCAAAATTTCCGGAAAAAGTTCTATGTAAAGGGTAGTATGCTGTGGAGGGATTTTTCTTAAAATCTTCGTGTCGCATCCCTGGAAGATATTAACTTAAATACCAAGTTTGGTATTCAACGGTTTCTTTATTTTTGAGCTATGCTGTCCACGGACACACACATACACACACACACACACACACACACACACAGACGCACACACACACGGACTTTTTTCTGAAAATACTTTTTTTAGATTCAGGGGGACCCAAAACATGTATTTCTGGTGAAATCTCGGTTTGAATTTTTGGGTGGAATACAATACCTTCTCTATACACTGTGTACATAATACGTGTATAGAGAAAGTAAAAAGGCGGTAGCCCTATTGCTAATGTATTGCATGCTCATTTCTTTAATACTGCCATAATGTAGTGACTTACCCAGAAGAGCTAAGCTGAAGATGGAAGTGGTTCCGTTCCTTCAAGATATGAGTCACCTGTCACATTTGCACTCGAACTGTCTGAATCAACACAGAGATTGATAATTAGTGGGTCAACGACAATGTTCACCATTCCCTCCAAATCTCACTGTGAAACATGGGACATACATTTACTGCATTTTCGATTGTCACTTGTTGATGTCGCACCTCGGCTAATTTAAAAGCTTTGCATATTTTAGGCTGTTTTCGGAAACACCAGTAAATTCTACCGTTAAGCTGAAAGTATTTTTTAATACAAAAGTAAGGCATTTTTCACAAAACGTATTATTTACATTAGGAATAATTCTTTATGCACATTTTTTTAGAGGTTTCCTTGCTTATGTTTCACTACACTGGTATAACCTGTTTCCGCCATTATTTGCTCACTAAAACAGCCGTTACAAACGAACTGCACAACATTAGTATATATATACATTGTTAGATAAAGAAATGATTAAATGGTACTATATTTTGTTACTTTCTCTAGATGTACTATGTACATAGTGCATAGAGATGCGATTGTACTGCACCCAAAAATTCTATACCGAGATTTCACCGGAAATAGATGTTTTGGGACCTCCTGAATCCAAAAAATAGCATTTCTGGAAAAAATGTCCATATGTGTGTGCGTGTGTGTGTGTCATATGGACAGCATAGCTAAAAAAATGAGAAAGTCCGTTAAATACCAAACTTCGTATTAAGGATGCGACACAAAGATTTTCAAGAAAATTGCCCCACCCCCAACTGGAAAAGTTTCTAAATTTTGATTTTCTCAAAGATGACTCTAATGATTTTAATTAAAATGTCGTATATTAAAGATAATTATAAGACAAATAAAATGTATATCTTGAAATTTCTGGGAATAGCCTCTGAAGACATCTATATTCTGAATGAATGTTGCATAACTGGTAAACCGTAAGAGATATACAAAAACTTACTGCACTATACATGTAGAGCTCGTTAAAACACACAGTCAATGTTATATGCATTTTTTCCTGGAGTTGAACGTTTTTAAGATATTCTTTGTTATTGATTTTAGTGTTACAATATTTCTTTTCTCATACGGGAACTTGTCAGCAGCTGACCACACAAAGCAAGTCATTTCAATCCCATAGCAACCGCAATTTAAAACATTTGACTGTTGGTTTAGCCTAATGTGTTCCCTTATTTCCCTTCTACTTTTATAAGGAACTAAAGTTAACTTGATTAGCATGAATTAGAAGGAAGAATAAGTTTATTAATACAGAGTGGTATTAATTGGCAACATTGTGTAATTTAATATGATATTTCTGTACTCTCTGGGTAATTTAAGAGTAACTATGTGCTGCAGAAAAGCGGTAACACGTTCAGCAACCAATCGAACTATTACAACTTGTTGCTTTTGTTTATGTTACCGGTGAAGTAAGCTTGGACAAAGAATAGTTAAGTAGAAAAAAGAGAAAAGTAATAATGTAGAAAAGTAACAAAATATAGAAACATGGAGACAATTACTAATGTTCTTTTGTTCTGTCATCTGCCGACGTGGAACACCTTGCTCTGATGAAGATAAATACATCCTGCTAAGATTGCGTATTATAAACAGGTGGAACACTGGCCATGTGAAAGTTCGTGCATTCGAACCTCTGCACAGTAGGCAGTTATGTAACCGTGTCAATGACCGTATCTGTATCCGATGTGTTCCATTCACATGACTTTCTCTACATCTCTGTAGCTAATTATTGTTAATAACCTGATTCTTCCATCTACTTTATGCTAATCGAGAAAAAAATAGCAGAATTGGTTTTATTGCTTGCTTCCTTGTAAGTAGAAGAGAAATAAGGGAATACACTAGGATAAAGCGATAGTAAAATCTATTAAAAGCTGCTTGCTATGTGATTGCAGTACGTTTGTTTGTATGGCCAAGAGCTGGAAAATTCCCATATGAGAAAAGTGTATTTTAAAACTGAAACCAATCTGAAATCAATAACAAGGAATATCTAAAAACGGCCAACTCTACGAACAAAATGTAGTAATATCAATTGTGTATTGAATTTCTCAATTGACTCGCATGACCATAATAGCTTTACTATGAATCCTGGGACTTGCAACATTGTAAGTCGCCATTGGGGTTGTCATCTCAAAATAATTTGAGATCACCTTGTGGTTTACTGAGAAACATGTGAGTCAGTTGAGAAATTCAATGCTATGCCGGCATGCTACCATGGTAGCTCAGTGGTAGAGCAACCGGCTAGAGATCGGGAGATCCGTGGTTCAAATCCCGGCTATGGCATTGCCTTTTTAGTCTGACTCTACCTATCCAACTCCTGTCCTATATACGGCTTGTGTGAAAAAACAATTAATCCAATATTCCCAGAAAATTTAAGATATATATTTCATTTCTCATGCAGATATCTTAAATATAAGAGATTCGAATCAAAAGCGTTTGGAAACTTTTTCCATGAAAAGGGTAGTTGTGGGTGGGGACAGATACACACAAAGACAGACAGACAAAGAGAGACCTTTTTCTAAAATTCTAATGTGTTCCATTCTCTGCAACAAATTAGTCTTTTACTTACTTCATGCTAATCGAGAAAAATTATCAAAAATGATTTATTACTTGCTTCCTTGTAAGTATAAGGGAGTACCATAGGTTAAAGCGATAGCCAAATGTTTTAGAAGCGGGTTGCCATATGATTGAAGTTCCTTTGTATAGCCAGGAGTTGACAAATTCCCATATGGGAAAAGTATATGTATTTTGAAACTGAAACAACTAACAAGGAATATCTCGAAAAGGGCCAACTCTACGAAAAAATGTACATAGCATAAATTGCATATTTTAACGAGATCTACATTGTTTGTGTAGTAAGTTTTTGTCTATGTGTTACGGTTTACCAGTTATGCAAAATTCAGAATAAAGATGTCTTCAGAGGCTATTCCCAGAAAATTCAAAATCTACATTTTATTTGTCATGTAAATAGTTTTAAAATGCCGTATTTTAATTAAAACCGTTACATCCATTTTTGAGGATATAAACATTTTCGTAAAAAAATTCCATGTAAAGGATAGTTTGGGGTGGGGGGATTAACGGACAACCACACACAGACCTTTTTCTGAAAATGTTTTTTTGTATTCAGGGGATCCTAAAACAAGTGTTTCGGTGAAATCTCGGTATCGAATTTTTGGGAGGAATACAATACCTACCTTCTCTATCCATTACGTACATTGTACATACGGGTCTAGAGAAAGTAAAAATGTATATGACATAGATTGTATGTTTTAATGAGATCTAATTTTTTTTGTGTAGTAAGTTTTTAAATATATCTTACGGTTTACCATTTACGCAAAATTCAGGAAAATTCATCCTGAATGAAGAGGTCTTCAGAGGCTATTCCCAGAAAATTCAAGATATACATTTTATTTATCATGTAAATATCTTAAATATAAGAGATTCTAATCAAAATCGTTAGAGCCATTTTTCAATGTAAAAGGTAGTTTGAGGTGGGGGATTTTCTTGAAAATCTTTGTGTCTCATCCTTGGAAGATACGGAACTTAAATACCCATTTTGGAACTTAACACTCTTTTCGTTTTTGAGCTATGCACAGACAGACCCACCCTCGCGCGCGGACCTTTTTCTAAAATGTTTTTTTCGGAGTTTGAAAACCTCAAAACATAGATTTTGGTGAACTCTCGGTATGGAATTTTCGGGTGCAATACAGTACTTGCTGTATACACTATATGTAATATAAGAATGAGTTTGTTTGGAAGAAGCCAAGCTGCAGTACATGAACAGTTGCCGAGTACATAGATGCATTCTGCCAGCAACTTTCACAGCCCATAACGCTCCTATTGAGTTCAAGGTATGCTTCAGTCCAAACAGTTCATTGTACTCTTTTTGGTTCATGCCTCGGGCTTCTCAACTGACTGGAAACTCGTGGGCCACAGGTTGCACCAGGTCAGGGCTTACAGGGGCCAAACTCCCCATGGGTGCAGAGGTGTCACTATTCTCAGCTTTAGAAATCTTTTTAATTTCTCTGCACCTACTATGTACATACTGTATAGAGAAGGTATTGCACCCCACCAAAAAACTAGCTACCGAAATTTCACCGGAAATACATGTTTTGAGACCCCCTGAATAAAAAAAATTGAAAAAAGGTCCATGTGTCTGTGGACAGCATAGCTAAAAAACGAACAGTCCATTAAATACCAAACTTGGCATCTTCCAAGGATGCGACACGGAGATTTTAAAGAAAATCCCCCCACCCCAAACTATCCTTTACATGCAACATTTTTCGAAAATTTCGATTTTCTCAAAAATGACTAAATGATTTTGACTAAAATATCGTACATTAAAGATATTTACCTGACAAATAAAATGTATATCTTGAATTTTCTGGGAATAGCCTCTGAAGACTTCTTTATCCTTTTATTTAGAAGAATTTTACGGAATTTTGCTTAACTGTTAAACCGTAAGAGATAACCAAAAACTTACCACACAAAAAATGTAGAGCACATTAAAACACACAATTTATGTTACATATATTTTTTTCGTGGAGTTGATCGTTTTTTAGATATTCCTTGTTTTTGGTTTCAGCTTTGAAAAACATACTTTTTTCACACAGGAATTTATTAACTCCTGTCCATTCAAACAAAGGTACTTCAGTCACATAGCAACCAGCTTTTGGCTTTCACTTTAACCTATGTTACTCCCTTATTTCACTTCTACTTACAAGGAAACAAGTAATAAGACCATTTCTGCTAATTTTTTCTAAATTAGCAAGAAGTAAATAGAAGAATAAGCTTTTTAACTATAATTTGTTGCAGATATGTAGAGAAAGTCATGTGAATGGAACATATCAGATTTTTTTTTAATTCAGGGGGACCCAAAACATGTATTTCCGGTGAAATCTCGGTATCGAATTTTTGGGTGGAATATAATACCTTCTCTATACACTATGTACATAGTACGCGTAGAGAAAGTAATGATAGTGTAATATTATTTCAGTTGCAATATACGTGTTTATTTGTTGGTTGCATTTTGTCAGGTTTTAGAGCAACATTGTTTTGATGTTGCAGGAGGAGGGCAGAAGGCCGGTAACCAACGGATATGTGGCACAGCAGTCAGACAAACCTCACACACCGCTAGCTCAACAACTCGAGGACACCCTGGAAGGTAAGTGCTGCACTCTTCAGGACCACTTGCGATCTCATCTCACCTTCACTTCACTTCTGAGCTCGGGGTTCGTCTAGGTTTGATCCCAGGGGACTGCTTGTGGGATTTGTGGTGGATGAAGAGGCGTCTGGCAGGGTCCTACGGTTTCCCCCGCTTTTCATTTCATATATTGGTATTAACTCCTCTTAAGTGTACTGGGCGTAGATTCCCATCTCACTCCAGAATCCCGTACATCATCGACGTCGTGAGGGAACGAGCCCCCACGTTCTATGATAAAATACAATTTCACCCAAACCCTCTGGTGCACACAATGGGCGACTATGACCATAGGGCGCCAAGAAGGAGAAAATCCTACCCCCTGCCAAGGGACGCTCTCGGGCCCCTAGCCTGAGAGACTGCCATCCCTTAAACCAATGACCCCCAGGTTAAGCAGCAACGGGAAGAGTCTCAGCCGGATGGGTGGCCATCCCGGCAGCACCCCTCCCCCTATTTAACCTGGAAATTTCCCCCCAGCCCATATTCCCTAATCCTACCAACTTTCCTCTCACCTGGCCTGCGTAACTCGGTGGCCACACAAGCGGTGCGCCGAGTTAAGCAGCATTGAACGTAGTCACTACTTGGGTGGGTGACCGCCTGCGCGCTCTAGCCTAAGGATGCGGAGGAATTTTAACACCGCCCGGCGGACTCAGACAATAAAGCTTGTGTGTGTTCTCGTGCGTGTGTGTGTCTGTCTGTCTGGTAGGCTCGTGGTGAGCCTAGGTGTTGTTGCTGTGTACCTACCCTGGTAAGGGTTTAACCACAGGAATGAGGTGATGAGGTTTTAATTTTGGAGTTTTGAGTGTTGGTGGTAAGGAGGTAGCGCTAGTAGGCTCCTCGAGCGGTTGCATTTTTCAGGAGCAGCATCCTTTCCTCTGCTCCGCTGGTTGTGTGTTCTCGCACACGTGGTGTACTTATTTATAGCTCCTCTATCTCTGCCCGAATGTACACACTCCTGCAACTTTAATCCCCACCTGCTTTCCTCTTAGCATGCGCTAGATATCCTACTGCTCCCTATCGATGCACAGTGGCAGGAGTAACCCCTATACACCCTGAGTATCTTACATCCAGGCGACCGCATGTGCGATTTATGTGGACAAAGCGGAGCAGGAACCAGTTTTCTCAGGTTTGTTCGGTGTCCCCCGCCATCGCATTCCACCAGTGCTACATTTTCATTCCATGTAACGTCAATGTCATCGTCTGCGGTGTTATGTGTAGTAAAAGCAGTCGTTAAACAATATAAAACAAATCTGATGTGTTTCATTCACATGTCTTTCTCTACATCGCTGTAACAAATGTTTGTTAAAAAAGCATATTCTTCTAATTGCCTCATGCAAATCGGTATAAAGCGAAATTGTCTTACCGTTTGCTTTCTTGTAAGGAAAAGGGCAATAAAGGGCACACCAGGATAAAACGATAGTCGAATCTTTTAAAAGCTGGTTGCTATGTACATGAAATCCGTTTCTATGTGAAAAAAAGTTTAATTATTTTACATCCGAATTATACTTAAGCTGGCTTTAATTTCGAAAAGAGAAGCAAGATATGGACTGCCCTATACATAGCTACGTACAAATTTGTCGCATGTGACAGAAATGTCCAAACAACCCGAGAATGGTGTATTACGCAATGTCCACCAGATGAGCGAGTGAAAACTGGTTTTTCGCGGTTCAGGGCTGTTGGGTTCCAGACCCTGGAATTATATGGCTGCAGTACATTGCGTCTCTTCCTATGGAAGCGGCCGGTTACCTGCTTACAGAGCCTCGCTGAGTATTTGTGATTCCCCTCGTGTTTTGTCTCTCTGAGGTGTTACTATCACATGACTTTCTCTACAGCGCTGTAAGAAATTACTGTTAAAAAAAAAACTTATTCTTCTATCTACTTCATGCTAATCCAGATAAACATTAGCAGAATGTTATTATTTAGTACCTTATAAGTAGAAGGCAACTAAAGGAATTCGCTATGCTAAAGTGATAGTCAAATGTTTTAAAAGCTGTCGTTATCGATTTTCATTGCAAATCGCTTCTTGGTTTGGCCAGGAGTAGAACAAAAGAGAAACGGGCACTTCCTATCTGAGAAAAGAATAAGTACTTCACAACTGAAACCAATAACAAAGAATACCTCGGAAAGGATTACCGCCACAACAAAAACGTAAAGGACATAAATTGTGTGTTTTGACGAGATCTACATGTTTTGTTCAGTAGGTTTTTGTCTATCTTTTACGGTTTAGCAGTTAAGCAAAATTCGACAAAATTCATTCAGAATAAAGAAGTCTTAGAGGCTATTCCCAGAAAATTTAGGATATACATTTTACTTGGGATGTAAGTATCTTTTATATACGAGATTTTAATCAAAATCGTTAGTCATTTTTTAGAAAATCAGAATTTTTGAAAAATTTTCCATGTAAAGGGTAGTTTGTAATGGGGGGATTTTCTTAAAAATCTTCGTGTCACATCTTTGGAAGATACCAATTCTAAATACTAAGTTTGGTATTTAACGGTCTTTTCGTTTCTGAGCTGTGCTGTCAACACAGACACACACGGACCTTTTTCTAAAATGCTTTTTGGAACTCAGGGAGCCTCAAAACATGTTTTTCCGGTGATATCTCGACATCGAATTTTTGTGTGGAATAAACATCTTCTCTACCTTTATACATTGTACATACTGGACTAGAGAAAGTAAAAATTCATTACTGTATTGAAAACGATTTGAATACGGAGGTGTTTCCATGTAACATATTTCGATCCGATCTCATTCCGATCCTATTTTTAAGAGGATTGGATACAAGATTCGATGCGAGTTGAATCCGCGTTTCCATACAGTATTCAATACGATAAGTGTACTCCAATCGATTTCAATTGCCCATGGAAACGTGTCATGTTCGGACAAATGACTTACGGTAAAAGCCGAATAAATCCGAACACATACCTAAGAAGCTCATTCCTATATATCAGCCCTGTCTAAAGAAATGAATGTTGCGTAGTGGTCTGACGTAAGAAATGCAAACAAATACTAACAAAGGAGAATCAACGTGCTGCACAACCCTCCCCTATAAAGGGGCAGAGAGCAATTACAGCCGATAAGAGCAAGTTGCACCTGGTGTTCGACAGATGCAAACAAACTTTGGACGAGAATTTGCAAGCCGCTTCGTCCTTTGTTTAGCAGCCTGCTTCAATATCCTGGAAACTAGACAAAAGCGTGCATAGCCTGCAAGGATCGTTATTAATATATCGATTGTATGGGATACTAGCTCGTTTTACGTTCTCTACCATGGGCATAAGTGTATAGAGATGGTATTCTATTGCACCCAAAATTTCGATCGAGATTTCACCGCAAAGATGTTTTGAGGTACCCTGAATCAAAAAAAAAAAAAAAAAAAAAAAAAAAAAAAAAAAAAAAAAAAAAAAACAACAACAAAACTGATGTGTTACACTCACATAACGTTCTCTAGCTGCTCTACAAACCTCCTACAAAAGATTATTCTTCTTTGTACACAATGCTAATCGAGATAAATGTTAGCAGAATGTTATTACTTAGTTCCTTATAAGTAGGAGAGAATAAGGGAATGCGCTATTGTCAAATGTTTTAAAAGCTATCGGTTTCTGCTATGAAAAACTTATACTTTTCTCATACAGGAACTTCTCAACTCCGATCCATATAAACAAAGGAACTTCATTGACATAGCAACCAGCTTTTGACTATCATTTTAACTTATGGTAGTCCCTTGTTTCGCTTCTACTTACAAGGAAGCAAGTAATAAGACCATTTCTGCTCATTTTTTCTGATTAGCATAAAGTAAATAGAAGTATAAGCTTTTTAAGAATAATTTGTTGTAGGGATATAGAGAAAGTCATGTGAATGGTACACATCAGATTTTTTAAAAATGCTTTTTTCGGACTCAGGGGACCCCAAAACATATATTTCCGGTGAAATCTCGGTATCGAATTTTTGGGTGCATTACAATACCTTCTCTATCCCTATGTACATTGTACACATTGGGCTAGAGAAAGCAAAAAAGGATTTTTAGAAAACATGTCCGCGTGTTTCTGTTTGTGGGCAGCATAGCTCAAAATCGAAAATCCCTTAAAACCAAACTTGGCATTTATCTATAGTATCTTCCAAGGATGCTAGCGAAGATTCTCAAGAAATTTCCCCCACCATCAACTACCCTTTACATGGAACTTTTTTTGAAAATTTTTATTTTCTCAAAAATGGCTCCAAGGATTTTGATTAAAATATCGTATATTAAAGATAGTTACCTAATAAATAAAATGTATATCTTGTATTTTCTGGGAATAGCCTCTGAAGACTTTTATTCTAGATGAATTTTACGGAGTTTTGCATAACTGGTAAACCGTAAGAGATGGGCAAAAACTTAACCGACAAAAAATGTAGAGCACGTTAAAACACACAATTTATGTAATATAATTTTTTTTCGTGGAGTTGACCGTTTTTGACATATTCCTTGTTTTTTGTTTCAGCTATGAAAAACTTATACTTTTCTCATACAGGAATTTGTCAACTCCTGTCCATACAAACAAAGGAACTTCAGTCACATAGCAACCAGCTTTTGATTATTAGTTTAGCCTATAGACTCCCTTATTTCCCTTCTGCTTACAAGGAAGCAAGTAATAAGACTATATCTGCTAATTTTTCTCAATTAGCATGAAGTAAATAGAAGCATAAGCTTAACAATACTTTGTTGCAGAGAGGTAGAGAAAGTCATGTGAATGGAACACATCAGATTTTTTAGAGTTAACCGTTTTCGATATATTCCGGATTATTGGTTTCAATTTTAGCCACTTAAATTTTTCACAAAGGGGAAGACATCTTTCTGGTCGTTTCTCGTTTGTTTACTGAACCTCAATTGTTTCACATCATTTAAAGGATGAGACTATCGTTTTAGCCTGTGCATTTGCTTATTATCCTTCTACTTACAAGGAAGCTAGTAATAAGACTAATTCTGCTTATAATCGCCCTCCGTTGTGTAATGGTTACCATGCTAACTTCATACACCCAAGGCCACGGGTTCAAACCTGGCAGAAGACATGGCATTTTTCGGGTGTTTATAAGTCCTTAACATGGCTTCCTTCGGATGGGAAGTAAAGCCGTTCGTCCCGTTCCGTAGATTTACGGCATGTAAAAGAACCTGAAGCCTGATAGGTCTCTGAGCAACATTAAGCGGTCTTTCACGCCCAGTATAGAAGGGACACTGAGAACCACTGTAGTTAAAGAGCGCCCATAAATAAAACTACATTTCCATTTCTGCTTATGTTTATCTTGATTAGCACGAACTAGATAACATATTAATGTTTTGAATAAAAGGTTTGTTTACCGAACAGCTAGAGGACATCATGTGAATGGAACACGTTAGATTTTTACCCCCTTCTTCTTACAAGGGTCCAAGCAATAAAGACCATTTCTGCTAATGTTTGTCTCGATTATCATGATGTAGATAGAAGAATAAGCTTGTTACAATAATATGTAGGTGGTTGAGTGGTTAGACCGCTCGCCTCCTATCTAGACGGCTCGGGTTCGATCCCAAGCGCCCGCATGTGGGATTCGTGGTGGACGAAGCAGCGCCTGCGCGGGTTTTCTTCGGCTCCTCCAGTTTTCCCCCGCCACTCATTCCGCCAATTGCTCCATCATCGTCAATTTCGCTTCCATTTCATATCATCCACTTGCTCACGGGCAGACCCCTCGTAATACGTTCTCCATTCTGTGGTTTCGTGCCGTTAGACTACCGACAGGCATTGACCTAGGGGAGGGTCACAGATGTAGAGAAAGTCATGCTGTTTCACCCATTAGGACGGACAAAGCGATAATGGTAGGTGTTGCGCAATACCGTACAAACTGTATACTGTTGCAGCAGATCATGCATTAAAGACGATTATGTAAGTTTAATATGACAATTCAGCGTCAGGTTTTAACGGATTTGAATTTGTATAAAAATATTATTGACGCATGTGGAAGATGGCCATTGACGTCATTGCGACATTTGCAACTGACAGCAGTCGGGGGAAAGACATTCCAAGGTTATTGTGGTCGCAGCTTGGAACAGAGTGATGCGAGGTGTATCTGTCACAAACAAAAGTTGCGCTCCCAGCTCGTGGACACATGACTTTCTCTACATCTCTGTAACAAATTATTGTTAAAAAGCTTATTCTTCAATCTACTTCATGCTAATCGAGAAGAAATTAGTAGAAACACTCTTATTACTTGATTCCTTGTAAGTAGAAGACAAATAAGGGAGTACCATAGGCTAAAGTGATAGCCAAAAGCTGGTTGCTATGTGACTGATGTTCGTTTGTTTGTATGGACACGAGTTGACAAATTCCTGTATGAGAAAAGCACAAGTTAATTAAAACTGAAACCAAAAACAAGGAATATCTAAAAAAACGATTAACTCCACGAAAAAAATGTATATGACATAAATTGTATGCTTTAACGTGCTCTACATTTTTTGTGTGGTAAGTTTTTGTCCATCTTTTACGGTTTAGCAGTTATGCAAAATTCCGTAAAATTCACCCAGAGTAAAAATGTCTTCACAGGTATTCCCAGAAAATTCGAGACATACATTTTACTTATCATGTAATTATATTTAATATATTATTTTTAAATCAAAATCGTTAGAGCCATTTTTCAGAAAATTAAAATTTCGAAAAAAATTCCATATAAAGGGTAGTCGGGGTGGGGTGATTTTCTTCAAAATCTTCGTGTCGCATCCTTGGAAGATATGGAACTTCAATAGCACGTTTGGTATTTAATGGACTCTTCGTTTTTCAGCTATGCTGTCCACAGACACACACACACACACACACGGGCACTTTTCTAAAAATGCTTTTTTACTTTCTCTAAATGTTTTATGTACGTAATGTATAAAGAAGGAATTGTATTCCACCAAAAAATTCCATACCGATATTTCTCCGGAAATACATGTTTTGGGTTCCCCAGAATCCAAAAAAAGCATTTTTGGAAAAAGGTCCGTGTATGTGTGTCTGTGGACAACATAGCTCAAAAACGACAAGGCCGTTAAATACCAAACTTGGTATTTAAGTTTAGTATCTTCCAAGGATGCGTCGCGAAGATTTTCGGCCGCGCCGTGGCCGAGTGGTTAGACCACTCGCCTCTCACCTAGACGGCCCGGGTTCGATCCCAAGCGATCGTATGTGAGATTTGTGGTAAACAAAGCGGCGCTGGGGCGGGTTCTCCGGTTTCCCCCGCCATCGTATTCCACCGGTTCTCCATCTTCATTCATGTATCATCAATGTCACCGCCTACTGTGCCATAAGTAGTTAAAGCGGGCGTTAAACACTACCAAAAAAAAACAACAAAAAACGAAGATTTGTCAATAAATTCCCCTACCAATTACCCTTTACATGGAACATTTTTCGAAAATGTTGATTTTTTAAAAAAATGCCTCTAGAGATTTTTTACCAAAATCTCTTATATATAAGATATTTATGTGACAAATAGAATGTATATCCTCAATTTTCTGGGAAGAGCCTCTGAATACTACTTTATTCTGGATGAATTTTACGGAATTTTGCATACCTGATAAATTGTAAGAAATAGACAAAAACTTATTACACAAAAATGTAGAACACATTAAAACACACAATTTCTGTTATATACATTTTTTTCGTGGAATTGATAGTTTTTTTGTTTTTTTGTTTTTTTTAGATATTCCTTGTTATTGGGTTCAGCTTTGAAAATCTTATACTTTTCTCATACAGGAATTTGTCAACTCGTGTCCATACAAACAAAGGAACTTCAGTCACATAGCAACCAGTTTTTGACTATTACCTTAACCTATGGTACTCCCTCTAAGACTATTTCTGCTATTTTTTTCGCGATTAGCATGGAGTAAATAGAAGCATAAGGTTTCTAATGATATTTTTTGCAGAGATGTAGAGAATATCATGTGAATGGAACACATCAGATTTTTTTTAGATTCAGGGAAAGCATGTATTTCGGGTAAATCTCGGTATTGAATTTTTGGGTGGAATATAATACCTTCTCTGTACACTATGTACATGGTACGTGTAGGGAACGTAATTATGAAGTATTGAAAAATTGAAGCAATAACAAGGAGACCCATTCACGACTGTGATTATGAATGTGTAGGTCAGATGTGTATCCTGGTGAAAGAGCACATATTACCTCATGTTTGTGTTACTCTTTCCCGGCCATTGCCTTCTCAACCAGACAAAACGGTTTTCGTCTTCGCCCCGCTTTCACCAACCGCTATCCATTTGCTTTGACCGGCGCGGCGTTATGCTCAAGTGTGTACATAATAGAGCGCTGGTAAACACAAAACTCAACAACAAACACCACCAAAACATCTGATGTGCTCCATTCACATGACTTTCTCTATATCTCTGCAACAATATATGCTTAAAAACCTTATTCTTCTACCTACTTCATGCTAATCAAGAAGAAATTGCTATGTGACTGAAGTTTCTTTGTTTGTATGGACAGCAGTTGACAAATTTCTGTATGGGAAAAGTATAAGTTTTTATCTCAAAAACGATTCAACTCAATGAAAAAAATGTAAATAACATAAATTGTGTGTTTTAATGTGCTCTACATTTTTTGTAGGGCAAGTTTTTGTCTATCTCTTACGGTTTAGCAGTTATTCAATATTATTAAAAATTCATCCAGAATAAAGTAGTCTTCAGCGGCTATTCCCAGAAAATTCAAGATATACGTTTTATTTGTGAGGTAAATATCTTTAATATAGGATATTTCAATCAAAACTGTTAGAGCCATTTTTGAGAAAATAAAACTTTTCGAAAAAAGTTCCATGTAAAGGGTAGTTAGGGGTGGGGGATTTTTTTTTTTAAATCTTCGTCGCATCCTTGGAAAATACCGAACTCAAATACCTAGTTTGGTATTTATCTGACTTTTCGTTTTTGAGCTATGCTACACACACACACCCACGCACACACACAGGGTTTTTTCTAAAAATGCTTTTTATTCAGGGGATCGCAAACATGTATTTCCGGTGAAATCTCGGAATCGAATTTTTGGGTGCATTGCAATACCTTCTCTATACACTATATACATAGTACGTGCAGAGAAAGTAATAACGGGAATTTGTCAATTTCGCAGGCTTTATACAAAAGATTTTCAAAACTTTTTTTTTATCTTGTGTTCCTGATGTATGTATTTTCCGCTGTTTTAAATACTTAGTTTATTGTTGACAGTTAAAAGGGTCATACGTGTTTTCGAAGGAGCAGCGAATTTGCATTAAATTTTGTTTGAAAACTGGTGTAAAGTGTTGGAAATGTTGGCTGTGGCTTTTGGCAAATCTACTATGAGTAAGAGAAGGGGTTCGACGTTTCAAAGAGGGTCGGGAAGACTGAAGACAACAATCCCCTGGACGTTCGAACACATCAATTACTGATGGAAGATACAAAGAAATGGTTCTGCCATATGGTTACACGGTCAATAATACCTAGAAGTTATGCGCCGTCTGCATGAAGTATTCTGAAGAAAACTATTTTTTTTAAAACCACTCATGGACAGTCCTGCTGCTCACACCTCAACGCTTGTTTGTGTGTGTGTGTGTGTTTTTTTTTTTTTTAATTTTTTCTCGATTAGCTTGAAGTAAATAGAGGTATAAGCTTTTTAACAATAATTTTTACTTTCTCTAGCCCCGTATGTATATACATAGGGATAGAGAAGTATTGTATTCCACCCAAAAATTCGATGTCGAGATTTCACCGGAAATATAAGCTTTAGGACCCCCTGAATCTAAAAAAAAACATTTTCAGAAACAGGTCCTTGTGTGTGTGTGTGTGTGTGGGTGGGTGGGTGGGTGGGTGGGCGGGCCTGTGGACAGCATACCTCAAAAACGAAAAGACGGTTAAATACCAAACTTGGTATTGAAGTTTGGTATCTTCCAAGGATGCGACACGAACATTTTCAAGAAAATCCCCCCACCCCTAACTACCCTTTACATGGACAAATTTTCGAAAAGTTTGTTTTTCTTAAAAATGGCTCTAACGATTTTGATTAAATTAGCACATATTAAAGCCATGTGTATCACAAATAAAATGTACAGCTTGAATTTTCTGGGAATGGCTTCTAAAGACTTGTTTATTCTGGATGAATTTTGCTTAATTTAGTATAACTAGAAAACCGTAAGAAATACACAAAAACTTACTTACAAAAAATGTAGTTTTTGTTAAAATACACAAGTTATGCCATATACACTTTTTTCATGGAGCTTACCGTTTTCCAGGTATTCCTTGTTATTAGTTTTAATTGTGAAGTACCTATACTTTTCTCAGACAAAAGTGCCTGTTTTTCTTTTGTTGTACTCCTGGCCAAGCAAAGAAGCGATTTGCAATGACAATCGCATAACGACAGCTTTTAAAACATTTGACTATCACTTTAGCCTAGTGCATTCCCTTAGTTCTAGTCTACTTATAAGGAACTAAGTAATAAAATTCTGGTTGTGTTTATCTGGATTAGCGAGGAATTATCTTTTGTAAGAAGTTTGTTTGTAGAGTACCTAGAGAAAGTCATGTGAATGGAACACATCAGAATTTACCACACATCTATATGAAATATAAATAGAGCGCTGGTACACACAACGTGTCATGTTTTACATACTGGGAGACCTTAGTTTCTTGATTACTGGTGTTTTATGAAATACTAGCCAACTTATATGACTTTGCATCTCATTTAATTTACCACACCCTTCTCTTTATCAGCATTTGAATTAACGGGGGAATTTCCCTCTCTCATTAAATCATTTCCCCGGCTCATACCTTCGCTGCCAGGGAAATATTTACTTTCTCTACACATACTATGTAATAGAGTATAGCGAAGATATTATATGCACCCAAAATTCGATACCGAGTTTTTACCGGAAATACATGTTTTGTGTTCGCCTGGATCAAAAAAAATATTTTTTTAGAAAAAGGTCCGTGTGTGGGCGCGTGTGTGTGTCTGTGGACAGCATAGCTCAAAAACGAAAAGTCAGTAAAATACCTAACTTGGCATTTAAGTTTAGTATCTTCCAGGGATGCGACACGAAGATTTTGAGAAAAATCCCCCCACCCCAAACTACCCTTTACATGGAACTTTTTTTCGAAAATATTGATTTTCTAAAAAAATGGCTCTAACGATTTTGATTAAAATATCGTATATTAAAGTTATTTACCTGACAAATAAAATGTATATCTTGAATTTTCTGGGAATAGCCTCTGAAGACTATTGTGGATGAATTTTACGGAATTTTGCATAACTGGTGAAGCGTAAGAGATGGACAAAAACTTGCTGCACAAAAAATGTAGAGCACGTTAAAACAAACAATTTATGTTACATACATTCTTTTCTTGGAGTTGGTCGTTTTTGAGATATTCCTTGTTTTTGGTTTCAGCTTTGAAATACATACTTTTCTCATACAGCAGTTTGTCAACTCCTGTCCATACAAACAAAGGAACTTCAGTCACAAAGCAACCGGCTTGTGACTATCACTTTAACCTATGGTACTCCCTTATTTCGGTCGTCTCCTTAGCTCGGTGGTAGCGCAGCTGCTTACCAAGCGGGAGACCTGGGTTCGATCCCCAGTACCGGAATTTTCCCCCGCTGGGACACCTGGCCCGGGGTACACTCAGCCTCGTAAGGTCCCTGGGGGGCCAATTGAGGAGCTACTTGATGGAGAAGTAGCGGCTCCAGATCATGAGGACTGCATTAACCGGCCGGGAGGGGCTCGAGGCGCTGACCACGTCTCACCCTCCAATACTGCACCCCATCCATGACGTCTGTAGTGGACCGAGATGGGGGACGCAGCGGCCGGGCGTAGGCCAAGGTTCCCCGTGAGCTGTCGTGCCATGGAGTTATTACTCCCTTATTTCGCTTCTACTTACAAGGAAGGAAGCAATAAAACTATTTCTGCTAATTTTTACTTTCTTTACACGTATTATGTACATAGTGTATAGTGAAATTCGATATCAAGATTTCACCGGAAATATATGTTTTAGGGTCCCCTGTGTCCAAAAAAAAAAAAAAAAGAAAAAAAAACAGCATTTTCAGTAAAAGGTCCGTGTGTGTGTCCGTGAACACGATAACTCAAAAATGAAAATTTGGAAAAATAGCAAACTTGTTATTTAAGTTTAGTATCTTCCAAAGATGCGACTCAAAGAGTTTCAAGAAAATCCCCCACCCCCGACTACCCTTTACATGGCACCTTTTTTCGAAAATTTTGATTTTCTCAAAAATGACTAACGATTTTGATTAAAATATTGCATATTACAAATAGAATGTAGATATATCTTGAATTTTCTGGGGATAGCATCTGAATGAATTTTACGGAATTTTGCATAACTGCTAAAGCGTAAGAGATGGACAAAAACTTACCACACAAAAAATGTAGAGCACGTTAAAACACACAATTTATGTCCTTTACGTTTTGGTTGTGGAGGTAACCGTTTCCGAGATATTCCTTGTTATTCGTTTCAATTGTGAAGTAATTAAAGTTTTCTCGGACAGGAAGAGTCCGTTTTTCTTTTGTTCTACTCCTGGCCAAGGAAAGTGATTTGCAATGACAATCGCATAACGACAGCTTTTAAAACATTTGACTATCACTTTAGCCTAAAGTATTACTTTTGTTTCTTTTTACTTATAAGAACTAAGTAATAAGAGCATTCTGCTAATGTTTATTTCGATTAGTATTGTGTAGAAAGAAGAATAATCTTTTGTAGTAAGTTTGTAGAGCAGCTAGAGAAAGTAATGTGAGTGTAACACATAAGATTTTATTATAAACACTATTACTACTCTCTTTGAAAATCCAGGAAGATGCTAAACACTTTCGATGGATACTGTACATGTTTACGAGTGTCCGCTGTGAGTTAGCAAAGGTCTCTTACACTAATACCAAGTTAGCTAAATAAACAATTCTCAGTTTGATTATTTTCCACAGGTACGGAAATGCCTAGCGCTTTGCTGAAGCATGTTTTGTGACCAGCCGCCATCTTGCGATCCTTCACAATATGCAACATGTGTCAAATTAATTGTTTCTACTCGTTTTTGAAGTAAAAAATAAAGGACAATAGAAGGGGAGAGACCTTTAGTTGAAGGAATATTTATTTTATTACAATCACATTTTTTGGCCTGTAAGCAGTTATTATTGATAAATTAGTATTATTGCAGTAAATATCGCGGCAAGGTTATAACTTAATTTTGTTCTAATTTCTTGGTCTAAAACTGGCGGAGTTCAAAATATCACCTTATTGTTTGTCTCTCATACCTATAGCCATTATTTCCACTACACGAACTTACAAATAAGTGCATACCAAAAAGGGGTGACAAGTATCAGAGATTATTCCAAAGATTATACTGACGTCACTGTGGACTGCATGTATTGCATTCCGAGTCCGAGGAACACGCCCTCTATTCTCACGGTTCTGGTATCATAAGCACATAATTTGATAGTAATTATTTCTCGTGATAGCTGCTAAATGGGCGAATTATCAAGAAGTTTCTTATAAACCGGAGTAGGTGGCCAATTTGTCTAGGAATTGCCTTTACCCAAGTTTCTCAATGGTCTTTCCGAGTTGGAAATCTGAAATCTAACAAACAATACAGAATCGTTCTCTTGAAATCACTTAAATAAGTACACTGACTTATGTATTGAAACATTTCCCTTTCCTTGTTTTTGTTTCTGCTATTCGAGAAACTACAACCAAACATCACACATGTATTGACCATCATACTGGTTTAAAACTTACAGTCTAAATTTACTGCTTAATTAAACCTTTAATCTTATTTTTGTGTGCTCATCACAAAAGTGTAGTGGCCAACTATGGCGGCTGCAAGAAAATCTTGCTTCACCAACCACAATGACAAGAGTAGGTCATTTCCAATATAATCTCTCTATATCTGTGATTCATCTATACATCTTATGCCAAACAAGATAAAAGTTAGCAGAAATTGTCTTATTGCTTAATTCATTATAAGTAGAAGGGAGATAAGAGAATATCTAGACTAAAGCAATAGTCATGCCTTTGAAAAGCTGAACGATTTTGATTAAAATATCGTACATTTAAGATATTTACATGACAAATAACATGTACATCTTGGATTTTCTGGGAATAGCCTGTTTATTCTGAATGATTTTGCATAATTAGTAAACCATAAGAGATAGACAAAGAATTACTACACAAAAAATGTAGAGCTCTTTAAAATACACAATTTATGTTATATGCATTTTTTTCCTGGAGTTGACCGTTTTTAATATATTCCTTGTTATTTATTTCAGTTTTAAAATACTTAATACTTTTCTCATGTGGGAACTTGTCAACTCATGGCCACGCAAAGAATCGGATTTCTATACCATAGCAACCACATTTTAAACATTTGACTGTCGGTTTATCCTAGGTATTCTCTTATTACCCTTCTGCCTATAAAGAATTAAGTAGTAAGACCGTTTCTACTAGTGTTTATCACAATTAGCATGAAGTAGATAAAAGCATAAGCTTTTTAACAATAATTTGTTACAGAGATGTAGAGAAAGTCATGTGAATGGAACACATAAGATTTTTTTAACGTCCTTTAACCTGGTTGGTCATATCGGGTGATGAATGAAATTGGTGAAATGATATTCAGATAATCTCGGGGTCCATGGAGCTTTTAAAGTTGCTCGATATTCGTCTTTTCAGGATAAGGAAAAAGAAAAAAAAAAAAAAAAGAAAAAAAAAAAAACTTATCCGGGTAGCTTTCCCTAAGCGAGATTCGAACTCGCGACCTGTTGAATGTGAGGCAGACACGCTACCACTACACTACCCAGGAGGGCTCAACCCTGATTTTGTTGGATGGGTGGAGTGAGACTGAAAAGTTCAGTGTCATAGCCGGGATTTGAACCCGGTCTCTAGCCGATTGCTCTACCACTAAGCTAAATGTAAATGAAACTTTATTTATGGACGCTCTTTAACTGCTGTGGTTCTTAGCATCACATTCTATAATGGTTAATTTTGTTCAATCAACTCTATCAGGCTTGAGGGACCAACGGCTTTACTTCCCTTCCGAAGAAAGCCATACGCCCGAAAAATTCCATTGTCCTCCGCAGTGTTTGAATCCAGGATATGCACCAAAAAATTCGATACCGAGATTTCACCGCAAATACATGTTTTGAGACCCCTTGAATAAAAAAAAACACTTTTAGAAACATGTCCATGTGTATGTCTGTCTGTGTGTTTGTGGGTAGCATAGCCCAAAAACGAAAAGCCCGTTAAAAACCAAACTTGGTATTTAGGTTTGGTATCTTCCGAGGATGCGACACGAAGATTTTCAAGAAAATCACCCCACCGCCAACTACCCTTTATATTGAACTTTTTTTTGAAATTTTTGATTTTCTCAAAAATGGCTCTGACGATTTTTATTAAAATATCGTTTATTAAAGATATTTGCCTGACAAACAAAATGTATATCTTGTATTTTCTGGGAACAGCCTCTGAAGACTATTTTATTCTGGATCAATTAAACGGAATTTTGCATAACTGCTAAACTGTAAGAGATGGACAAAAACTTACTACATAAAAAATGTAGATCACGATAAAATCACAATTTATGTAATATACGGGTTTTTTGTGGAGTTGATCGTTTTTGAGATATTCCTTGTTATTGGCTTCAGCTTTAAAAAAACGTTTCTCATACAGACATTTATCAACTCCTGTCCATAGAAACAAAGGAAATTCAGTCACATAGCAACCAGCTTTTGACTATCACTTTAACTTATGGTACTCCCTTATTTCACTTCTACTTACAAGGAAGCAAGTAATAAGACTATTTCTGCTAATTTTTTTCGATTAGCATGAAGTAAATAGAAGCATAATCTTTTTAACAATTATTTGCAGAGATGTAGTGAAAGTCATGAGAATGGAACACATCAGATTTTTTTGTTTATGTAGTTAGAATGGCAACCATTACACCACTGAGGGTGACAGAAATAATGTGTAAGAACCAGCACTTTTATAGCTTGGGCAGGAACCCCAAAATTAACGTCATGTAAAATATCCCGCAATGATGTGAAAATACGCAGTGGGTTTGGAATGGAATGGCTAAACACAACATCCTTATTTGGTAACTTGTCCTGTGATTGGGCAGACCGGTTCGACTCTCATTCTACCAAATATTTTGAACAAGAGCCAGGCAATAATTATTCAACTGTTCCTCAGAGGTCGCTGGAGTACTTTGGCTCCGCTTGAAAGTATGCAAGAGGACCATTACCACTGTCTGATTTGTAAGGACATTTGGTAGCATACGTACAAGAATTTTCATTTCCTTCTGTTTATTTTGTATTCTCTACACTACTATGTACATAGTGTATAGAGAAGGTATTGCATTCCACCCACAAATTCGATAATTAGTTTTCACAGGAAATATACGTTTTAGGGTCCTCTGTATAAAAAAAACATTTTTAGAAAAAGGTCCACCTGTGTACGTGTGTCCGTGTATCTGTGAACACGATAACTCAAAAACGAAAAGTCCGTTAAATACCAAACTTTGTATTTAGGCTCAAGGATGTGACTCGAAGATTTCCAAGAAAATCCCCCCTCCACAAACTACCCTTTACATGGAAAAAATATAGAAAATTTTGATTTTCTTAAAAATGGCTCTAACGATTTTAATTAAAATCTCTTATATTTAAGACATTTACTTACCAACTAAAATAATATATCTTGAATTTTCTGGGAATAGCCTTTAAAGACTACTTCATTCTGGATGAATTTATGGAATTTTCTATAACTGACAAGCAGTAAGAGATGGATAAAAACTTACCTAACAGAAAATGTAGAGCTCGATAAAACACACAATTTAGGTTCTATACATTTTTTTCATGGAGTGGATCGTTTTTTTAGATATTACTTGTTATAGTTTTCAGCTTTAAAAAAGCGTATACTTTTCTCATATTTGTCAACTGTCCATGGAAACAAAGGAACTTCGGTCACATAGCAACCAGCTTTTGACTATCACTTTAACCTATGTTACTCCCTTATTTCCCTTCTACTTACAAGGAAGCAAGTAATAAGACTATTTCTGCTAATTTTTTTCTCGATTAGCATGAAGTAAAAAGAAGCACATGCTTTTTAACAGCATCTTGTTGCAGAGATGTAGAGCAAGTCATGTGAATGGAACACATCAGATTTTTTTTTATTCTCATTCCTGTTGTCTTCAATTCTAAACTTCATCTTTTAGATGTGTAACCTTCAAACGTAGTATTTAATGCTATCAAAACAAAATCATCGAAACGAGAGGATACTTCGCTCTGACAAATCTGCTTTCCTCATTCACATTAAATATATATCTTCTTTTCGATCCAGTTCAGTTTTTTACTTTCTCTTCACGTACTATGTACATAGTGTATAGAGAAGGTATGTAAAGCACCCAAAAATTCGATACCGAGATATATGTATCTGATATGTTCCATTCACAAGAACTTTCTCTACATCTCTGCAACAAATTATTCTTAAAAAGCTAATGCTTTTATTTACTTCACTCTAATCGAGAAAAAATTAGCAGAAATAGACTCATTATTTGCCTCCTTGTAAGTAGAAGGGAAATAAGGGAGTACCTTAGGTTAAAGTGATAGTCAAAAGCTGGTTGCTATGTGACTGAAGTTCCTTTGTTTGTATGGACGGGAGTTTACAAATTCCTGTATGTGAAAGGTATAAATAAGCTTTTCAAACCTGAAACTAAAAACAAGAAATATCTAAAAACGATCAACTCCATGAAAAAATGTATACAACATAAATTGAGTGTTTTAAGGTGCTCTACACTTTTTATGTGGTAAGTTTTTGTCCATCTGTTTCAGTTTAGCAGTTATACAAAATTCCGTAAAATTCATCCAGAATAAAGTAGTCTTCAGAAGGTATTCCCAGAAAATTCAAGATATACATTTTATTTATCAGGTAAATATATTTAATATACGATATTTTAATCAAAATCGTTACAGCCATTTTTGAGAAAATCAACATTTTCGAAAAAGGTTCCATATAAAGGGTAGTTGGGGGCGGGGAGGATTTTCTTGGAAATCTTCGTGTCCCATCCTTGAAACATACCAAACTTAATACCAAGTTTGGTATTTAACGGTCTTTTCGTTTTTGAGCTATCCACAGACACACACACGCGGACCTTTTTCTGAAAATGTTTTTTTTTTGGATTCAAGAGGACCCAAAACATATATTTCCGGTGAAATCTCGGTATCGAATTTTTGGGTGGAATGCAATACCTTCTCTATACACTATGTACATAGTACGTATAGAGAAAGTAAAAAGCAATTTTGGAAAAGGTCCTTGTGTGTGTGTTCTTGGACAGCATAGCTCAAAAACGAAAAGTAAGTTAAATACAAACTTGGTGTGTAATTTCAGTATCTTCCAAGGATGCGACACGAAGATTTACAAGAAAATCCCCCCCATCACCAGCTAACCTTTACATACAATATTTTTCGGAAATTTTGATTTTCTCAAAAATGGCTCTAACGATTTAGATTAAAATCCCTTATATTTAAAATATTTTCAGTACAAACGAAATGTATATCTTGAATTTTCTGGGAATAGCCTCTGAAGACCTCTTTATTCTGGATGACTTTTGTATAACTTTTGCATAAGTAATAAACCGTAAGAGATAGACAAAAACTTACTACACAAAAAATGCAGATTTTCTTAAAACTCACAATTTATGTATATACCTTTTTTCCCCCGAGATATTTAGTTATGTCAGTTTTAAGGTGCTTAAACTTTTCTCAAACGTGAAGTATCTCTCTTTTCGTTTGTCTTTTGTTTACTCCTAGCAAGCTAAGGGAACCGAATTTCAGATGTTTCACATAGCGACCGGCTTTAAAAGCTTTCACTATCGCTTTAGCCTACTTACAAAGAAGCAAGCAATGAAACAGTTTTGTTAATGTTTATCCCGATGTATATGTTTGTAAGAAAAGTGCGTTTGCGAAACAGCCAAAGAAAGTCATGTGAATGGAACACGTTAGATTTTTACTTTCTCTACACGTACTATGTACATAGTTTATAGAGAAGGTATTGCATTGTACCCAAAAATTCCACACCGAGATTTCAACGGAAATAATATATTTTGAGACTCCCTGAATCCCCCCCCTAAAATAGAAAAATGTCCGTGTGTGTGTGTCTGTCTGTCTGTGGACAGCATAGCTCAAAAATGAAAAGACCGTTAAAAACGAAACTTAGTATTTAGGTTTGGTATCTTCCAAGGATGCGACACGAATATTTACAAGAAAATCCCCCCACCACAAACTACCCTTTACATAGAAAA
This sequence comes from Hymenopus coronatus, assembly GCA_030762935.1. Lineage (NCBI taxonomy): Eukaryota > Metazoa > Arthropoda > Insecta > Mantodea > Hymenopodidae > Hymenopus > Hymenopus coronatus. The sequence goes on along the minus strand of CM060897.1, from coordinate 14,828,998 downwards.
AATTTCGAAAAATCTGATTTTCTTAAAAATGGATCCAACGATTTTGATTAACATCCTATACATTAAAGCTATTTATATCCGAAATAAAATGTATATCTCAAAATTCCTGGGAATAGCCTCTGAAGATCTCTTTATTCTGGATGAATTCTGTCGATTTTTGCTTAACTGCTATACCGTAAGAGATAGACAAAAAGTCACTACACAAAAAATATAGAGCACGTTTAAGCTCACAATTTAAGTTATATACTTTTTTTTCGTGGAGTTGATAGTTTTTAAGATATTCTTGGTTTTTCGTTTCACACTTTTCTCATACAGGAATTTGTCAACTCCTGTCCATACAGACAAAGGAACTTCAGTCACATAGCAACCAGCTTTTGACTATCACTTTAACCTATGGTACTCCCTTATTTCGCTTCTACTTACAAGAAAGCAAGTAATAAGACTATTTCTGCTAACTTTTTCTCGATTAGCATGAAGTAAACAGAAGCATAACCTTTTCAACAATAATTTGGTAGAGATATAGAGTAAGGCTGATGGAACACATCAGATATTTTCATTAAACTTGCCAGGAACTGGTGTAAAAATACGCACAAGAGATTTTTTTTTTATCGTTTCGATAATTTCGCAATTTATTCTTTCCAATTCATTCACTAGCCTCAAAACCTGCTTATAATGCACATAACAACTATGTTTAACAGTTTTGGCCAACGCCAAATCCAAGTCGACCAAATAAAAACTTGATATTTTATACAAATTAAATCAAAAATACTTTTACAAAATTTGGAAACAGGTTTCTTACATCAAATTAAGAAAAAAAAATGCTCATTTAAACACTTTTGACGTTTTCAGCTTGTTGGGAGGTGTTCCACCAAACACTACTTATAGTAAATGATCCAAATGTCCTCCTCTTGCGTCTGGACACGCAAGTACTTGCCGAAACATGGAATGTCAAATACTCCCAGTCCGTATCCTATGATTTCGTAGGCTTCTATGACACATAGACTAGGAATTTTCTTCATCCGGAATATCTGCTGCATAAACCAATGATTTAAGGTGCCCCCAACAGATAAAAATCCAAAGGATTGAGGTCGGCGGAACGTGCAGGCCATGGAACTGGTCCCCCTCTACCTATCCATTTGTCATGCTAGATACCAGCCAGTGTATCTCGAATAATGAATCTAGAATGTGTTAGAGCATTATGTATAAACCACATGCTTCTTCTTAATTGCAGATACACATTTTCTAACTAGTCTGGGAGAGAATATTCAGAATGAAGTCCCTGTAGACAGCACTTGTAAGGCGTGCTGGGGGAATGTGTTACACATCTGATAAATGTTAACAAGTAGCCATGGCAACACAAGGCCAAAAGTGCGGGGTAAAATGGGTCAAAACCTTATACGTATGAGTGTATAAATGAAGTTATTAGGTTGGACTCGGAAAGCCGTTGCCTATAAATAAATAAATATATATATATATATATATATATATATATATATATATATATATATATATATATGCATACATACATATATAGCTACCTGGTTGGTTATATCGGACGATGACTGAAATCGGTGAAATGATGTTCAAATGATTTCGGAGTCCTTAGAGCTTAAAGTTACTTGACATTCGTCTTCTTAGATAAGGGAAAACAAAACCTTATCCGGGTAACTTACCCTAAGCGAGATTCGAACTTGGGACCTAATGTGAGGCAGACACGCTACCCCCACACTGCCCAGGGGGGATTAATAAATTGAAAACGAAGAGTTTTAGAGCATATATTTGTATGACACTATTTTATTGTTTCGATGTCCGGAATTCATGCCCAAACGCTGTAAAAGTATTTTTGAATCATCCTGTATATTTATTCTCGAATCTTTCGGTTTCAAAACGATCTCACTTCATGAATTGAACGCATGAAACACGGAATTGGACTTAAATTGATTTCAATTCCCCATGGAAACGTGGTTTCTTTTACATTCCCACGCCCACCCTTTCCTTCGTTCTTGAGCCAGGTACGACTTCTTTTCATTGGTTAAGGTTTCAGTGGCAGAATTTTGCAAAGAACCAATGGAACACGGAAACACCTAACGTGAGTCTTAACAGCCACTAAGGTAAAATGTTTCCGTTTCTTGTTCAGCCCAGTAGGTGTGTAGCACGCAGTCTTGCCATCTTGACATAATGCCAATAGATGCAAGTTGAGATTGTCAAACAGCTGACTATCGATTGCATGTTGTTGAAGCGATCTTTTCACAAGTTTGTTATTCTGTGGCGAATAACAGAAAAAACTCTTGTGTTCATTTCATATGAGTTTTTTACCTGTTCTGCAAACAAAACATTCCGAACAAATCTGAAGTGTTCCATTCACATGACGTTCTCTACATCTCTGCAACAAATTATTGTTAAAAAAGCTTATGATTCTTTTTACATCATGCTAAATGAGAAAAAATTAGCAGAAATATTCTTATTACTTGCTTCCTTGTGAGTAGGAGCGAAATAAGGGATTACCATAGGTTAAAGTGATAGTCAAAACCTGGTTGCTATGTGGCTGAAGTTCCTTTGTTTGTATGGCCAGGAGTTGACAAATTTCTTATGAGAAAATATACGTATTTTGAAACTGAAACCAATAACAAGGAATATCTAAAAAACGTAAACTCCACGAAAAAAATTAATATAACATAAATAGTGTGATTTAACGAGCTGTACATTTTTTATTAAGTTTTGGTCTATCTCTTACGGTTTACCAGTTATGCAAAGCTTCGCAAAATTCATCCAAAATAAACATATCTTCAGGGGCTATTCCCAGAAAATTCGAGACATAGATACATTTTATTTGTTAGGTAAATATCTGTAATATGCGATATTTTAATCAAAATCATTACAGCCATTTTGAGAAAATGAAAATTTTCGAAAAAAGTTCCATCTAAAGGGTAGTTTGGGGGTGGGATGTTTTTCTTGAAAATCTTCGTGTGACATACTTGGAAGATACCAAACTTAAGTACCAAATTTGGTATTTAATAATCTTTTCGTTTTTGAGCTATGCTGTCCACACACACACACACACACACACACACACACACACACACACATGGACCTTCTTCTGAAAATGCTTTTTTTTCGATTCAGGGGACCCAAAACATGTATTTCCGGTGAAATTTTGATATTGAATTTTTGGGTCTATACACTATGTACCTATACATAGTAGAGAAAGTAAAAAATCATTATAAGTAAAGCTTCGATTGTTATTATATGATGATTATTATTGTTATTATTATTATTATTATTATTATTATTATTATTATTGCTCACTATTGTACATATTTGCAGTATGCGTATTCAGTTTCGTTTAATTTAATACCTGTGCGTATATGTATACATCCTTGCCATATTCTGTGTTCACGATTTCAATGGATGCAATCTAATCTAATCTTGAACAAGCTGTTCGTGATTGCTTCGTGCGTATTGGATGAATTGCACCTGACTTGTATTAAAAACAAAGTACTATTGACCGTATTGTTGAATATTACCTACTACATTTCCACATTACGTAACCGCAGGATTCCTTTCCCATGATGCACCAGAACACTCCGCTATTGTTTTCACACGCAAGCAGATGGTGGCATGGTATCGATAATTTGGTTAATAATGGGGCGCGAAAAAGTATCACGTGACTGCAGAAGGTGACTCGACGCTTCCGGAATATTGCGCTGCTTCACTCCAACTTGTCAACTTTATTATCGTAGCGAATATTGACAAACATTGCATCACATATTACTATGGTCGGAATCTTCACTCAGCATTTGCCTATCACTTTCTCTAGTGCGTAAGTACAATATACATAGTAGGTACAGAAAGTATTGTATTCCACCCAAATATTCGATACCGAAATTTCTCCGCGTGTCAGATAACTACCAAATTGGATATTTGAGTTTAGTATCTTTCAATGTTGCGATACGAAGATTTTCAGGAGAATCTTTCACCCCAAACTACCTTTATATCAACAATTTTAAAAAAATTATGTTTTCTGAAAATGGCCAACGATTTTGATTAAAATGCCGTATATTAAAAGTGTTTACATGGCAAATAAAATGTATATTTTGAATTTCTTGGGAATAGCCTCTGAAATCTTCTTCATTTTTTATATCTTTTGTAAAACTGGTAAACCGTAAGAGACAGACAAAAATTTACTACACAAAAAATTTAAATTTCGTTAAAACATACAATTTATGTATATTTGGTGTAGAACTAACCATTTCCTAGAAATTCTCTGTTGTTGGTTTAAGTTTTAAAACAGATAATTAGGTCATATATTCGCGCTTCCAGACGCTGGGGAGGATAGGTAATAATTTGGGCTAAAGAAAATTTACCAGTCCAGTCGAGAATCGAACTCGGGACCCCTCGCACAGCAGGCAGGTTTACCGACTGAGCTACGGGGCTCACCGAGAATTAATTTGTAAGGTAAAGCGTTCACATTTATAGAGTGGATATGAACACACATTTTGAATTGTATCGAACACAATTCCAAAGAAACGTTTTCCTTGATAAAGAGTCCTACTCACTTGCATGGTTACGTAATGACGCTGCAAATTCAATTTTCTGAGTGCAGAACTCCGCCGCAAACTAAACTCTTATTCCAACACTTTATATAAATAAGAAAAATTCTTCATAGACAGGAGCAGGCATAGAGTTAGGAGTCGATGGATTGCGTGTTGGACATTAACTGATAAACGGCAAGGAAATGAAGACCCTTCCTGCTGTCGCATATTTATTCATGCACAAAATCCAGCGAGTTAGTACGCCTGATCTAGAAAGAGTAGAAAAATCTGATGTGTTCCATTCACTGACTTTCTCTACATTTCTTTAACAAATTATTTTAATACACTTATTCTTCTATCTACTTCATACTGATCAAGATAAACATTAGCAGAAACTGTCTTATTACTTAGTTCCTTATAAGTAGAAGGGAAATAAGGGAATACACCAGGCTAAACCGACAGCCAAATGTTTTAAAATGTGGTTGCTATGGAATTGAAATCCGTTTCTTTGCATTGCCAGGAGTTGACAAATTGCCGTATGTGAAATGTTTTAAGTATTTTAAAACTGAAACCAATAACAAGGAATATCTCAAAAATGAACAAATCAACGTAAAAATCTGATTGTACCATTCACATGACTTTCTCTATATTCCTGCAACAAATTATTCTTAAAAATCGTATACTTTTATTTACTTTATGCTAATCAGAAAAAATTAGCAGAAATAATCTTATTACTTGCTTCCTTGTAAGTAGAAGCGAAATAAGGGACTACCATAGGTTAAAGTGATAGTCAAAAGCTGCTTGCTATGTCAATGAAGTTCCTTTGTTTATATGGATAGGAGTTGACAAGTTCCTGTATGAGAAAAGTATACGTTTTTCATAGCAGAAACCAAAAATAAGGAATGTATCAAAAACGACGAACTCCACGAAAAAAAGTATAGAACATAAATTGTGTGTTTTAATGTGCTCTGCATTTATTGTATGGTAAGTTTTTGTCCATCTCTTACGGTTTAGCAGTTATTCAAAATTAAGTAAAATTCATCCAGAATAAACTACTCTTCAGAGACTATTCCCAGAAAATTCAAGATATACATTTTATTTGTCAGGTAAATATCCTTAATATACGAAATTATAATCAAAATCGTTAGAGCCATTTGTGAGAAAACCAAATTTTCGAAAAAAGTTCCATGTAGAGGGTAGTTGGGGGTGGGGGGATTTTTCTCAAAATCTTCATGTCTCATCCCTGGAAGATACTAAACCTAAATACCAAGTTTGGTATTTTACCGACTTTTCGTTTTTGAGTTATCGTGTTCACAGACACACGGACACACACATACACACAAGCGCGCGCGCGCGCGGATCTTTTTGTGAAAATGCTTTTTTTGGATATTGGGGACCCTAAAACATATATTTCCGGTGAAATCTCGGTATCGAATTTTTCGGCGGAGCGCAATACCTTCTCTATACACTATGTACATAGTGCGTATAGAGAAAGTAAAAATTATCCCAGCAGTCGCCTGGCGGACGATAAAGCAAAACCACGAAAGAGCGCAATTCATAGGAGGCGCCGCAACCTCTCGAATTTGGGCCTAGTCACCCCGCTCGGTAATTGCGTGTTTAGAATTAGAGTTACTGCAAGGAAAATACTACAAATGGCGTCATCAATACCATGTTTATACTCGGAAGGTGTTACAGACCTGTCTCGTGCATATGACTCATAGTGAGTCATGAAATGTGTAACACCTGTGTTTGACTTATTGGTAATCCGTTTTGTTTCATACCTGCAATTTGCGTCGTAGCCGCCTTGCGTGTTCCCTTCAAATCCTCACTAATATTAACGATACAAGACAAGAGTTTCGTTTTAACAATATATGACATCAGCGAGCTGACTTCTCATCCCGGAGGTCCCGGCTGGTTTTCTGTAGCCAAAATTATTCCCTATCCCCCACAGAGTCTGGAAGAATGTATGTGAGAGTGAATGTGTGTGTGTGTGTGTGTGTGTGTGTGTGTGTGTGTGTGTGTGTGTGTGTGTGTGTGTGTGTGTGCTTTAAGAAAAACAAAATGATTTAAACCTACTGACAACGAGTTGTTTCAAATGTAAAGCCACCGATATATACAGGGTTACTACAAAAGAAATAGACAACTTCAACTGCCTGTAAAACAAAAACTATTAGAGATAGCAACCTAATTATTTTGGAGGTATGTTGAGAAACTCTCAAAGTTTCGTTTGTTACTATTGGTAACGCTTTAGTGTTTTGTTTGTTGTTGCAGAAGCTGAAATGGCGGAAAATCCTGTGGAAAAGGCATATTGCGTGTTGGAATTTGCTAGAACGCAATCAGCAACTGTTGTCCAACGACATTTTAGAACACGCCACCGACTAGACAGTCAATCTACGACTGGTGTAGAAAATTCGAGACAACGGGATGTTTGTGCAAAGGGAAGAGCTCGGGAAGACCAAGAGTTTCGGAAGAAAACGTAGAACGTGTTCGTTCTGCCTACATAAGAAGCCCACAGAAATCGACATCTAGGGCAAGCATGCAATTACAAATTCCACAGCAAACTGTATGGAAAATCTTGCGGAAGCGACTGCACATGATGCCTTACAGATTACAGATGTTGCAGTTTCTGAGTGAAGAAGATAAGGTCATACGGCGTGACCTTTACATCGACATGTTGCGACATGATGAAGACGATGCTGGTTTTTGTGAGCACATCATTTCATTTTTGTGGTAACGTGTTCTAAAATGTTGGACGACAGTTGCTGATTGCGTTCTAGCAAATTCCAACACGCAATATGCCTTTTCCACAGGATTTTCCGCCATTTCAGCTTCTGCAACAACAAACAAAACACTACAGTGTTACCAATAGAAACAAACGAAACTTTGAGAGTTTCTCAACATACCTCCAAAATAATTAGGTTGCTATCTCTAATAGTTTTTGTTTTACAGGCAGTTGAAGTTGTCTATTTCTTTTGTAGTAACCCTGTATAAATATATATATATATATCTTGTTGAATTAAAAATTGATGTGTTCCATTCACATGACTTTCTCTACATCTCTGCAACAAATTAATGTTAAAAAGCTTATGCTTCTATTTACTTCATGCTAATTGAGAAAAAATTAGCAGAAATAGTCTTTTTACTTCCTTCCTTGTAAGTAGAAGCGAAATAAGGGAGTACCATAGGTTAAAATGATATTCAAAAGCTGGTTGCTATGACTCAAGTTCATTTGTTTGTATGGCCATTGACAAATTCCTGTATGAGAAAATGTTCTTATTACTTAGTTCCGTATAAGTAGGAAGGGAATACACTAGGCTAAACCAATAGTCAAATGTTTTAAAAGCTGTCGTTATGCGATTGTCATTACAAATCCCTTCTTTTCTTGGACGGGAGTAGAGCAAAAGAAAACCGCACACTCCCGACTGAGAAAAGTATAAGTACTTCACAACTGAAACTAATAACAACGAATACCTCGAAAACTGTAGGCTCCACGAGAAAAATGTACATGACGTAACTTGTGTATTTTAACAAGACCTACGGTTTTTGTATAGTAAGTTTTTGTGTATCTCTTACGGTTTACTAGTAATGCCAAATTAAGCAAAATTCATCCAGAATAAACAGGTATTTAGAAGCTATTCCCAGAAAATTCAAGATATACATATTATTTGTCAGCTATCGTTAGAGCCATTTTTGAGAAAATCAACATTTTCGAAAAAAGTTCCATGTAAAGGGTAGTTTGGGGTGGGGGATTTTTCTCAAAATCTTCGTGTCGCATCCCTGGAAAATACTAAACTTAAATACCAAGTTTGGTATTTTACCGACTTTTCGTTTTTGAGTTATCGTCTTCACAGACACACACACACACACACACACACACACACACACACACACACACACACACACACACACACACACACACACGGACCGTTTTCCGAAAATGCTTTTTTTAGTTAAAGGGGACCCTAAAACATATTTCCGGTGAAATCCCGGTATCGAATTTTTGGTGGAGTGCAATACCTTCTCTATACACTATGTACATAGTGCCTATAGAGAAAGTAATATTACTGGAAAGCCAACAATTTTACAACTGCTATCCAGCTGCTTCCTATTCTCCACTAGAGTATTATATAAAATCTACATTGTAGGTAGAGAAGGTATTTTATCCACCCAAAAATTCTATACCGATATTTCATCGGAAATACATGTTTTGAAAATCCCTATTTTTTAAGATAAAAGACTTGTTGTCTCTCTCTCTTTCTCTCTCTCTCTCTCTCTCTCTCTCTCTGTGGTGTGTGTGTGTGTTTGTGTGTGTGTGTGAGCATAGCCCCAATGCTAAAAGTCCCTTAAATACCAGATTTTGTATTTAAATGTGGTATTTTCCAAAGATGCAACACCAAGATATTCAGTAAAATCTCACACCCCAAATTAATCTTTCGATGGAAAAATTGTCAAAAAATCTGATGTGTACCATTCACATGACTTTCTCTATATCCCTGCAACAAATTATTCTTAAAAAGCTTATACTTCTATTAACTTCAGTAAAACATTAGCAGAAATAGCCATATTACTTGCTTCCTTGTAAGTAGAGGGAAATAAGGGAGTACCATAGGTTAAATTGATAATCAAAAGCTGGTTGCTAGGTCACTGAAGTTCCTTTGTTTGTATGGACAGCAATTGACAAATTCCTGTATGAAAAATGTTTTTCATAGCAGAAACCAAAAATAAGGAATGTGACAAAAACGACGAACTCCACGAAAAAAATGTATATAACATAAATTGTGTGTTTTATCGTGCTCTACATTTTTTGTGTAGTAAGTTTTTGTCCATCCTTTACGGTTTAGCAGTTATTCAAAATTTAGTAAAATTCATCCAGAATAAACTACTCTTCAGAGGCTATTCCCAGAAAATTCAGGATATACATTTTATTTGTCAGGTAAATATCTTTAATATACGAAATTTTAATCAAACTTGTTAGAGCCATTTTTGAGAAAATCAAAATTTTCGAAAAAAGTTCCATGTAAAGGGTAGTTGGGAGTGGGAGGATTTTTCTCAAAATCTTCGTGTCGCATCCCTGGAAGATACTGAACTTAAATACCAAGTATGGTACTTTACCTAGTTTTCGTTTTTGAGTTATTGTGTTCAGAGACACACAGACACACACACACACACACGAACCTTTTTCCGAAAATGCTTTTTTTAGATAAAGGGTACCCTAAAACATATATTTCCGGTGAAATCTCGGTATCGAATTTTTTGGTGGAGTGCAATACCTTCTCTATACACTATGTACATAGTGCCTATAGAGAAAGTAAAAATCTGATGTGTACCATTCACAGGACTTTCTCCATATCCCTGCAACAAATAATTCTTAAAAAGCTTATACTTTTATTTACTTTATGCTAATCAGAAAAAAATAGCAGAAATAGTCTAATTACTCGCTTCCTTGTAAGTAGAAGCGAAATAAGGGACAACTGTAGGTTAAAGTGATAGTCAAAAGCTGGTTGCTATGTCAATGAAGTTCCTTTGTCTATATGGATAGGAGCTGACAAGTTCCTGTATGAGAAAAGTATACGTTTTTCATAGCAGAAACCAAAAATAACGAATGTCACAAAAACGACGAACTCCACGAAAAAAATGTATATACCATAAATTTTGTGTTTTAATGTGCTCTACATTTTTGTGTAGTAAGTTTTTGTCCATCTCTTACGGTTTAGCAGTTATTCAAAATTTAGTAAAATTCATCCAGAATAAACTACTCTTCAGAGGCTATTCCCAGAAAATTCAAGATATACATTTTATTAGTCAGGTAAATATGTTTAATATACGAAATTTTAATCAAAATCGTTAGAGCCATTTTTGAGAAAATCAAAATTTTCGAAAAAAGTTCCATGTTAAGGGTAGTTGGGGGTGGGGGGAGTTTTCTCAAAATCTTCGTGTCGCATCCCTGGAAGATACTAAGCTTAAATACCAAGTTTGGTGTTTTACCGACTTTTCGTTTTTGAGTTATCGTGTTCACGGACACACACACACACACACACACACACACACACACACACACACACACACACGGACCTTTTTGTGAAAATGCTTTTTTTGGATATTGGGGACCCTAAAACATATATATCCGGTGAAATCTCGGTATCGAATTTTTTGGTGGAGTGCAATACTTTCTCTATACACTATGTACATAGTGGGTATGGAGAAAGTAAAAATTGATTGTCTCTAAAATGGCTCTATCATAGCATTTGATTAAAATGCCGTATATTACAGATATTTACATGGCAAATAAAATATATATCCAGAATTTCCTGGGGATAGCCTCTGAAAACTTCTTTTTCTGGATGAGTTTTGTACTTGTAATTGATAAACCATAAGAGATAGACAAAAACCTACTACACAAAAAATGTAGATCTCGTTAAAACATAGTTTATATAACTAATATACATTTTTGTTGCAGAGTTGAGTTTCCGAGATATTCTTTGTTATTGGTTTCAATTTTAAACTATGCATCTTCTCAAACGGAAGCAGATTTTGTTTCATCTGTCTTTTGTTTTTCTGGAAATGCAAAGCGAACCGAAATTCAGTTGTTAACATATCGATTTTGTAAAAGAATTGACTATCGCTTTAGTCAGATGTTTTAACAGCCAGCCGCTTTATTTAGGTATTAAATCTCGATCTCTTTGCATGAGCAGGATGAAAAAAAGTGAATAACGACTTCCAAATTTAGATAAGTATAAGTAGGTATTGGAAAAATTACACCATCAACAAGGGATATCTCGGAAAAGGATAACCGCATAAAAATGTATTTGACATAAATTGTTAGCTTAACAATACCTTCTTTTTATCTAGTAATATTTTGACTATCTCTTACGGTTTATCAGTTATGCAAAAGTAATTCAGAATGAAGAGGTTTAAGGGGATTTTTCAACTAACTTACTCTTTGTCATGAAAATATATTAAACTTGGATGGAAAATATTTCTGAAAATCGCATCCTGGAAAATGCTGAACTTAGATATAAAATTTGATATTTAACAGCGTTTTCATTTTTGAGTTATGCTCGCTCTCTCTCTCTCTCTCTCTCTCTCTCTCTCTCTCTCACGAATATTTTTCTTAAAATCTTTTTATTTTCAAGAGGCCTCAAAACAAACTTTTCTGGTCTACTCTCAGTATGTAATATAGCAGATGAAGTTAAAAAATTGTAAAAAAAAAAAAAAAAAAAAAAAAAAAAAGTCTAAAAACATGGAAAATGTAGTAAATATCCTTTATTGTAATATTAGCCGTTTTCGAAACATTTGTTCAATATTTAAATTTTCTGGGCTGAAGATTAGAGCGGATTTTCTTTACTTGATTAGCCACAACTAAATACTTGTAAATGCGTATGGCCTAATTTGAAATAATTTCTATCATGGTCAATGTAAAGTGGATATATGAAACATTTTGGTTTCATTGAATTAACCCATATAATTAGAAATATCAAATTGAATGTGGCAAATAACTTCATAAAAATTTAAAAAGTATTGCTAAGCATTTCAGGTGTTTGGAAACTGTTGCATCATGCAGACAGTTTTGAGTGCTGCAAAACGTAGCGGAAATTGCGAAAGTGTACAAGATGAAATGGCAAAAATGCTGCAAAAGGGACGAAAGAAGAATTATAGATAAATTAGTGGTGAAAAAGAGAAGTGGTAGAAGAAGAAAATAAGTATCCGGAAGGAAGAGAAATTATTGTATGGTTGCAAATGTTAAACAGAATCTATAGAACTGCCGAATAATTCACAAACTATCATATATATATATACACGTAATTTTTCAGTTAGCTTAACTACCTCCATGGATAGAAAATAAAAATCTGATGTGTTCCATTCACATGACTTTCTCTACATCTCTAAAACAAATTATTGTTGGAAAGCTTATGCTTCTATTTACTTCATGCTAAACGAAAAAAAAAATTCTGATGTGTTCCATTCACTTGGCTTTCTCTATATCTCTGTAACAAACTATTGTTAATAAGCGTATTCTTTTATTTATTTCATGCTAATCGAGAAAAATTAGCAGAAATGGTCTTATTTCTTGCTTTATTGTAAGTAGAAGCGAAATAAGGGAGTAGCATAGGTTAAAGGGAAAGCCAAAAGCTGGTTGCTATGTGACTGATGTTCCTTTGTTCGTATGACACGAGTTCACAAAGTCCTGTATGACAAAAGTATGTTTTTTTATAGCTGAAACCAAAAACAAGGAATATCTCAAAAACGATCAACTCTACGAAAAAAATGCATATAACATAAATTGGGTGCTTTAAAGTGCTTTACACTTTTTGTGTGGTAGGTTTTTCTCCATCTCTTACGGTTTAACAGTTATGCAAAATTCCCTAAAATGCATCCAGAATAAAGTAGTATTCAGAGGCTATTTCCATAATATTCAAGGTTTACATTTATTTGTCAGGTAAATCTCTTTAATATAAGATATTTTAATCAAAATCGTTAGAGCCACTTTTGAGAAAATCAAACATTTTTAAAAATGTTCCATGTAAAGGGTAGTTTGGGGAGGGGGGATTTTTCTCAAAATCTTCGTGTTGCATCCCTGGAAGATACTAAACTTAAATACCAAGTTTGGTATTTTACTGACTTTTCGTTTTTGAGTTATCGTGTTCAACACACACGGACACACACACTGACCTTTTTGTGAAAATTCTTTTTTTGGATACAGGGGACCCTAAAGCATGTATTTCCGGTGAAATCTCGGTTTCGAATTTTTTTGGGTGCAATACAATACATTTTCTATACTCCATGTACATAGTATATATAGAGAAAGTGAAAAGTTTTTTTTTTTTATATTTTTTAATTGGATTTCTTAAAACATGTATTTCCAGTGAAATCTCGCTATCGAATTTTTGTGTAGAATACCTACAATACCTTCTTTACCTATTGCGTATATTGTGCATACGTGCTAGAGAAAGGAAATACGTATAGATATAAACAGTTGAACCAAGAAGGAGCGAAAGGTGACGTGTCCCAAAGCGATAATTTCGCAGAATCACGGAATCACCCAGTAGCAGTGTAAGAGACTGCGATAATTTCGTCAGACGACAGTCAACTGTCACCCGGCCTCACTCACATGACTGTCACAGAGGGGAGTGTGAGACGTGGAGACTACGTGTATAACTCGGGAACTGGTTTGGGGAAGGGGGGGCCTCATGTTGAGAACGTAGTGGGGAGCGGCAGCTGCTGCTCTGAATGCACACAGAGACATCTTTGCGCAAGAAGCTCTTTGTGACACAGCGTAGCGCATACAAACGCAGATAAGGCACTTCTCTTGTAAATAAGTATGTCCTTGAAAAGCAAGGCGCCCCTTCGTGTATTGTTTACATTTCTACGCCGTGCAAAATTGCTTTAAAATCCATCGCTAATCTCACCATTTGAGGGATTAATGCGAAACCTTTGTCCTCGAAATAATCAAATGAATAACGTGTTGCGTTGCATGTTTAGTGAACATTGGAAAAACATGCGTCATGAAATTTCAAGGTGAAATGCACTTCACACTGTTAAAGCAAATGGATTATAAAGATAACAACGGAAACGTTACTTCCTAGTGCAGTGTTGGGCAAACTTTTTGAGGGGAGTGCCAGATGAAATAAAAATTGTCTAGGAGGCCGAAAAAACACATTTTTATAATTGACTATTTCGTTCATGACACGTGGTCGTAAGAAGAGGCCTGCGTAAAATTTCAACAATTTTTTTATTGTTTCATTTATATAGCCCCTTTTAACCTCCAAGGTCATATCGGGGGCTTTGCATTAAAAGCAATTCAGCTGATTTTTTTTTTTACGGTTGGTTTATATCGTTTTATTTTCCTCACACACACACGCACACATTCATACTTCCAGACTCTGTAGGGGATAGGGAATAATTCTGGTTAAAGAAAAATTCCCGCCCCAACCGGGAATCGAACCCGCCAATCGGAACTCATTATCTCTGCATTTTCATCGTTTTTTTTTTTTTTTTTGTTATACCCACGTGCAATTGTTTTTCTAAATTTATCTCACCCACGTGCATTTGTTTTCTCTCTGAACTAATGTTCGTCAAAATTCATCCAGAATAGAGGTCTTCAGAATCTATTCCCAAAAAATTCAAGATATACATGTCATTTGGGATGTAAATATCTTTAATATACGGGATTTTAATCAAAATTGTTAGAGCCATTTTTGAGGGAAAACAAATTGAAAATGTTTCCATGTGAAGGGTAGTTTGTGGTGGGTGGATTTTCTTGATAGTCTTCGTCTCGCATCCTTGGAGAATACTAAACCTAAATACCAAGTTTGGTGTTTAACGGTCTTTTCGTTTTTGAGCTATGCTGCATACGCACGGTCATTTTTCTAAAAATGATTTTTTATTTTTTTATTTAGGGGGTCCCAAAACATAAATTTCCGATGAAACCTCGGTATCGAAATTTTGGGTGGAGTACAATACCTTATCTATCCACAATGTACATTGTAAATGCGGGCTAGAGAAAGTAAACAGTCTAGCTACGCAGAAAATAGATTTTGTCCTGTGTGTAATTGTAGAGGTTATTCAAAACCGTGTCGCAGGGTCGCAATTGGTCCGCGGGCCGTACTTTGCCCATGATTGTCCTATGTCTGAGTTGAAACATGACATCCCCGCACAGATTTTGAATAATCTCATGCAGCTGTGATATCCAAACACGTCAACAACCGGGTCTCTGAAGCGTGTTTAGAATACTCCTGTTTTGTATTGTAATTTCTAACTTTTAATTCAGAAGCAAGCGCATACTCTAAAGCACGCATATCGATCCAAGATTTCAAATACATCTTTTATTCATTTTCTTAAGGTAGTAGAATAAGCGTTGCATAAGCATCAAATTCTAGATTCCGGTAGGGTTTCTTTTATTAGACCGCTCGCCTCCCACCAAGGGTTCGATCCCAAGCACTCGCATGTGGTATTTGTGGTGGATGAAGCAGCGTCAAGGCGGGGTTTTCCCCTCCCCCGCCACTGATTTCACCAATCATCACTTTTCCTGTCATACATTTCGCTTGCATTTCATATCAAGCACTTCTTCACACTCGTGCCTGGCTACGGGTCGATCACTCATTCCAGGTTCTCCATTCTGTGGTTTCGTGCCGTTGGCTCCCCGACAGGCTTCTGAATCCTAGGCATGCGCTTGTACGTCATAGTCCTAAATATGAGAAGAGTAAGCCGACTACAATATATATGCTTTCGAAGATTTACAAGAAAACTTCACATAACGCTTTTTCACCTTTAAAGCTTTATTTTTTAATTTTCGTAAAATGACCGTTTGATGAAGAATTTCTGAAATGTTGAAGACCCCCCTGAAGTTCTCTCTACTCCCAACGAGAAAACACAATAAATATTAAAAATTATCACAGAAAAAAAAAAACAAAAAAAAAACTAGACGCTGTTGAAGTATAGTTTTAATTTTTTAAGCAATACACTTTGAAATGTTAAGCGGCAATTCTCATGAGTTCCTGTAAAGCATACATAATAACATAGCTGGCTTTGGAAATATTCATAAATGATTTGTAGGAAATAGATATAATATACATTTCGTTATGAATGAGTTGTAGAATAGGTATGAGAATAAATTCTAATGTAAAGGGAAACTAGTGTGATTATTATTATTATTATTATTATTTACTTGTTAGCAATTTAAATGCTGGAGAACTTACGTGTTAGTAAATGAACACATCTGTTACGCACAGCAAAAATTTCATCATAACAATGGCTATTAATATAAATTAATACTGAGTTCAGTGTTTAATTATCGACCAAACTGTCAGTGCGCTGTGCATTTGTACACCGCCTCCATCAGCTTTTGCTGCAATCATTTACTTAAAGCAGACAATACACATATTTTTACTTTCTCTACACGTACGATGTACATAGTGTACAGAGAAGGTATTTCATTCCACCCAAAAATTTGATACCCAGATTTCACCGGAAATACACGTTTTAGGGTCCCCTGTATAAAAAAAAGCATTATTGGAAAAATATCCATGTATGTGTGCGTGTGTCCATGTGTCTGTGAACACGATAATTCAAAAACGAAAAGTCGGTAAAATAGAAAACTTTGTATTTAAGTTCAATATCTTCCAAGGATGCCACACGAAGATTTTCAAAAGAATCCCCCACCCCAAACTTAATTTAAATGAAAAGAATTTGACAATTTTGATTTTTTCAAAAATAACTAACGATTTTGATTGAAATACCGTATATTAAAGATATTTACATGGACATTAAATGTAGATCTTGAATTTTCTAAGAATAACCTCTGAGGAGTTAAGCAAGAACTTATTACACAAAAAATTAGATCATGTTAAAACATTTTTTTTCTTTTTTTTGTTAGAGCTGACCGTGTTTGAGATATTCCTTGTTATCGGTTTCAGCTTTAAAATACTTATACTTTTCACATAGGTACGGGAATTTGTCAACTTCTTGCAATGCAGGGAATCGGATTTTATCCGCATGGCAACCAGCTTTTAAAAGATATGACTATCGTTTTAGTCTAGTGTATACCCTTATTTTCCTTCTACATAAAAAAAAAAAAAACAAAAAAAAAAAAAACATTTCTGCTAATGTTTGTCTCGATTAGCGTGTCGTAGATAGAAGAATAAGCTTTTTAATAATAATTTGTTACAGCAATGTAGAAAAAGTCAACTGAATGGTATAGCAGATTACTTTTAATTTGTTTTACAAACAACAAAAGAGAAACGGGATTTTCGTCTTCTCTTGTCGCTAGATAAAAACAATGCCATTTAGGGAGAGGTTTATTATTCTCTTTATAAAGTATTTGGTTGAAATTTCATTGAGCCGAGGTGGCGTGACAGAAATTACAGCAAAGTTATTGGTGGACACTGCTCCTTTCGATTTATGTTGCCAGCCTCAAAACAATGTTACATATTTTAAGAAATGTATTACTTTCTCTACACGTACTATGTACATAGTGTACAGAGAAGGTATTGTATTGCACTAAAAATTCGATATCGAGATTTTACGGGAAATGATTTTTAGAAACATGTCAGTGTGTGTGTGTGTGTGTGTGTGTATGTGGGGGGGGGGTGCAGCATAGCTCAAAAACGAAAATCCTTGGTATTTAAGTTCAGTATTTTCTAAGGATGCAACACGAAGATTTTCAAGAAAGTTCCCTCACCCCCAAGTACCATTTACATGGGAAAATTTTCGAAAATGTTGATTTTCTCAAATATGACTCTAACGATTTTGATTAAAATTCCGTATATTAAAGATATTTACATGACATACAAAATGTATATCTAATTTTTTGGGAATACCTTCTGAAGATATATTTATTGTGGATGAATTTTGCGTAATTTTGTATAACTGGCAAACCGTAACAGATAGGCAAAAACTTGCTTAACAAAAAATGTAGAAACACAACTTACGTTATATGCATTATTTTCGTGGAGTTAACGGTTTTTGAGATATTCTTTGTTATGGTTTCAGTTTTAAAATACTTATAGTTTTCTCATACGGGAATTTGTCAGCTCCTGCCTTTACAAACACAGCAACTTC
The DNA here is from genome assembly GCA_030762935.1 of Hymenopus coronatus. Lineage (NCBI taxonomy): Eukaryota > Metazoa > Arthropoda > Insecta > Mantodea > Hymenopodidae > Hymenopus > Hymenopus coronatus. The sequence continues at coordinate 14,810,909 of CM060897.1, read as the reverse complement.
AACCACATAATAACCAGCTTTTAAAATATCTGACTATCGCTTTAGGCTATTATAATCCCTTATTTCCCTTCTACTTTAAGGAAGCAGGTAATAAGACCATTTTTGCTATTTTTTTCTTTATTAGCATAAAATAAATAGAAGAATAACCCTTTTAACAATAATTTGTTGCAGAGATGTAGAGAAAGTCATGTGAATGGAACACATCAGATTTGTTTTCTTTCTCGTTAGAGCAATAAACAAAAGTTGTACATTATTCTTTCTTTATATGGAGTGGTCAACATTCTAGCTTCTCAACACACAGGGCCCGTATTCGATTCCCGGCTGGGGCGGAGAATTTTTACTTTCTCTACAGGTTACATGGTACATAGGTAGAGAAGGTATTGCACTCCACCTAAAAATTCGACACCGAAATTTCACCGGAAATACACATTTTATTGTCCCTGTATTCAAAATAAGCATTTTTAGGTTACATTTTATATAGGCAGAGAAGGAATTGCATCTACCCAAAATATCGACACCGAGGTTTCACCAGAAATACATGTTTTAGAATCCTCCGTATCCAAGAAACATTTTTATAAAAAGGTCCGCGCGTATGTGACCGTGTGTAAGCGCGTCAAAAATGCAAAGTCAGCAAAATACCAAACTTAATATTTTAAGTTTAGCGTCTTCCAGGGATGCGACACTAAGGTTTTGAATAAAATTTCCCCACACCAAACTACTCTTTACATGGAAAAAATATTAAAGTAGCATTTTCATTTTTTTTATCGAAAGGGACTTTTTTTTTTAGTGACGTGACAAAAACCTAAACAAATTTAGTCATAAGCTCCAAACCATTAGAGCAAAATGGATAAAATTTGCACTGTAACTTATTTGCATTAAATTTATAACGCATCTGTGTTATAAATTTCAAAAAGTTAGCGTTATTGGTTTGGAATTTCAAACTTTCAGTCATACATGTCCTTAAGGATTAAGTAACAAAAGGAAGTCTTTGGTGACTTCTTAATCGCTACTTGCATTATGTGCATTTCAGCATTCACCTTTTTTCTGTGTGCCCTCTTGCACGAACTTTTCTCAACTGAAAAGGAATCGGCGTTAAAACAAAAGACTGCTGAATGCCGACGAATCGTCAATCATGATATGCGTCAGGTCATGTCCTTTTCTGTCATCCTAGGGCTATTGTTTTTCACTTCGCTGTAATTTGACTGCCAGATTAATTCAGAGAAGGAGATAATGTCCTGATACGCCTACTATTTCACATAAGGCACTTACGTAGTTGGCTACAAACAGTAATATGATGGCGTGATTCGGTAATTCTCCGTCTCTGTCGCACAGTTGGAATATCTTCGCGAGCTAACTGCTTTGGCGTAGCCAATATCTACTGCGGCAACGCGCATAAACACGCAGTCGGAGTTGAAACATCGTGGAGAAAGGAGGAAATGAGTGCGCTGATGGGTTAAGTGTGTTGCGAACCAAAACCTTTGTTTCCGGGGTATAGCATAATCTTTGGGTCAAAATTGTGATTCGTCCTAGATTCAATCATGGTGGAGAAGATTTTGGAAGAAGTGCAGGAAGCCGAGGCCGAATGCTGTAAGTGTTTTCTTTGTGTTGCATTGTTTTCTGCTGCTGTTGAGCCGAATCGAAAGTTCCTTTGTGGGGGAGAGTGTACGTGGTCAAGAAGCAAGTGAGAAGTGGATCTTTAGTGAGAAATCTGCTTCGCATATTGAGTGAATGCATTTAACATTAAATTATTTAAAGGAAAAATACGTAATATCTCGCTTGTTAGTTTACAAAACATTAGTTCCGAGAACCTAGCCAGAAATTGTGGACCCCCGCTCCACAATTTACGAACACTTTGATCTGTACCGTGTTAATAAAAAATAGGTATGCTCCCCTACAAATATTGAAGTTTCCACCTTCGATGGAGGATACTCTTTTAATTAGCGAATACTTGCGGCATGAGAAATGTATCACTTGAAGGAAGCCGAGGCATGAAATTTCTTAACATTTGGAAAAGTGACAGTGCGAAGCTGTGGTTTTAAGATTCATGAATTCGGGAAGGGGTGCTTAGAGTACGATCCCCTAATGATCTAGGGCGATCATTTTTTTACGGCTATAGAGTGAACAATGTCACATTGGCTAATGTTAAATGGGCACATACACTATTCAACCCTTTGGAGCTCGGAGGACCAAAAAGCGTGTTTATAAAAGTATATTTGGATTCTTTGATTACGGGTGGGGAGGGGGAGATACATTTTAAAGGAGAGTTTGCTCTGTTATTTCCTACCATTGTAAGTAACTTTATGGTATAGGGAAATAAGTGAAAACTTTCAACTCCCCGCAAAAATTACGCCATATAAAAGTTTTACAGTTTGATGTTTATGAAAATCGTACAACATAGCGTTTTTTAAAATTCGAAAAATTCTAGCCTAATGACGGGATTATAAGGCAAAAACAATAAAACCTTAAGCAATTGCTGTAAATATTCCAATAAATTCACGAAATCACCTCTTATTTTTGTATATATATATTAATAAGAAGCGTTTATGAAATAAATAAATGACCATAGAAATTCTACATTGTTGCAAATCATATGTATTAATCACAATTTGTTAATAGTGAGCAAACATTGGAGGCTGTGTTTGTTTTCTTGTGAAAGTTCCTCTTTAAGGGGTCAGGTGATAAGTGTTATTGTAGGCTTGTGGCTTTCTGGACACTTCATGTATATTAAACCACAATTAAGTTGAATGGGATTTAATGTTGTTTTCTGTTTTAATAAGCCTCCATACAAAATAGGAATTAAAGTAAAAGGTGGAAAATGCAACTTCACCATACTATACTCTGTTTTAAGTAAGTGAAAGCATTTTTTAATTAAGATAAATCCTAAAATTGAAGTTTATGCTGGTTAGAAAATAGCTATGCAAATATTTTCTGTTCTTTTAATTTGTCCAAACAAAACGAGTTAAATAAATGGAGATAAATACAGCTCTGTGCTTCTGATTTGTATATACTAAGTACAAAGGAAGAACACTTATAAGACAAATCCAAAAATTGAAGTTCATTTCTGCTGGGTAGAAAAATAATTATACAATTATTTTGTAATAAGTGTCTTTAACTACAAATAACGGTTACTTGTTCTTTTAGCATCAGTTAATTTGCCGGTGTTGGGAGAAAGTGGTGAATCCTAAAATGTAATTTTTCAATTGTTTCAAGCAACTTCAGAATAAAATTCTCACAAGTAGCTATTTCACATTTTGACTTTTTTGACACCAAGGTTTAGGTTAATATCTGTGTGATAGCTGAAAGCTGTCCACACCCAAGAATGGTCTTTTCTTAGCTTGATTCCGAGCATATAATATAACTTTTGTGAAATGAATTTTTGGACTTGTACTCCTTTCCACAGGCACTGTGAGTTGGGCTAAGTTTGGAAGTAATTTGCAGTAATGTAGAAGTTGTAAAACATTTACATTTGCAGGTGAGGTTCTGTCTGCCCTGCGCGAGGACAACAACAAGATGGTGACCGGTAATAATGAAGGCCCCAATAGTGTGCAGCAGCGCAAGGAGGAAGCAAGGCGCAAGAGGAGGAAGAAGAAAAGGACTGGCTCCAGCCTTGTATCTTCGTGCTTTCAAGGTAAAGTATGCTATATTATTAATCAGCAGCAGAATGAATGGTTTTGTTTTTGTACTGCATTTTCTGGGACATGGCTTACAAATACGTAATTTGTAAAAGAAAAGGCACTTTTTTATGCCATAGAAGCCTTAGAATTGAATGCAACTCAGATCGGTTTTGAAGAAAGCTATGTCTCCAGGGGGCACTTGCATTGTTTAGTAGAATAATTTGCATTGAATTGGAAATTGGTATTCTATAATTCTGGCAATGGCGTTTACACACCCAAAAATTCAAGACTTAGGTTTTTGTATTTAATTTCTAGCAGTTAAGTTTGAGTACAGATTTTCATTTTAGTATGTAATTGTATTTTGTGATATTTCAATGGGTGTATTTTATGAATTCAAGTACAAATTCCTCCTCTTCTACAAATGTAATAATACTTTAAAATGTCTCAAATCTTTATTGATTTAGTCCATTTTATATATGGTTTTAAAAAATGGCTTTAAAAATCAGCAAAATTTATAATTTGATATTTTGTGCTCATTTTTAAGTATTGCTGTGAAAAAAAAAAGACTTGTACCTCTTATTACTAGTTTTGTGGAAAATAGACACATGAGAGAGGCTGTCATAAAATTATCATGTGAAGTTATTTTTATATTAAACACAAAAGAATTTGAGTTGTAACACAAACATCACTTAATTACTCTTTGGGACTGGTTTCGGGATCACTTGTTCCCATTTTCAACTCCTAATTCCAACTAATCTTGCTTCGTTGGCATCAATGACGAGGGTGGTATGGTGGTGTATCACTTGTGGAGGTATCTGGTGCTGGATATATGAACTTCCAAAGGTGGTAAATCAAAATTCATGATATGGCTCTTTTTCTTCATGATGTAAATCTTCTCCCAGACATCTAATTCTGTGCATTATATATGCTGGTTTTAACAGTTTTAAATTAGATGTGATTTTGTATCCTGATATGTAAAAATGATAGGCATGATTGGCACCTATGCTATTTTGTGGGAGGGCCGCGCCCTAGCTGAGTGGTCAGACCATTCGATCCCAAGCGACCGCATGTGAGATTTGTGGTGGACAAAGCGGTGCAGGGGTGGGTTTTCTCCGGGTTCTCTGGTTTCCCCCGCCATCTCATTCCACTGGGGCTCCATCTTCATGTAACATCGGTGTCATCGCCTGCAGTGCCAGAGCAGTAAAAGCGGGTGTTAAACACTACCAAAAAAAAACATTTTGTGGGTATTTTTAACATCAATTTCAGCACAGATACAAGATAAAAGCCAGTTATTTAATTGCAGAGTACTATAAAACATCCAAAATATGAGTTTTGTCCACAAAGGAAACAAAATTTCTTATAACACATTTAAAGAGCAACCAAGAGATCAAATTTTGACAGTTTCAGTTGTATACACATGCTAACAAGTTGCTCTGGGTTGAAATATTACAAATGTGGTGGAAAATCATAGTTTAATTTGATTAAAAAGTCAATTTTTGTAAATTTACGCAATGCACTTACCAAATTTTGTTTTGATCTTGAAGTGGGAGGGGTTTTTAGGAATAATATATATTAACTCTAGCGTTTTTTCAGTTCTACCATCGATTCACAGGACATAGAGATAGAAAACTTCTAGCAACTTCTGAAATTCTGTCTAAGATGTGTGTTCTCTTAATGCATTTATTAATTTGACAATTTGTTTTTAAAAAAATTAAATTTTGTTAGATTAAATCCTCAAAACATTAAGGAATCAAAGATTGAGGGCTATTTAAACCCTTGACCAGTGCTTAAATGATTGTGCAAATGTACATAACATTTTAAAAACTTGATTTTATCAGTTGTTTTCTTAAATTTACCATTTGAAAATGTTCTCCTAGAAGCAATTTGTTTTCCCCAGAAAAGTTTTTAATTTTACTTAATATGTAGTATTTGATTATAGAGAATTATGTTTCAAGAATTAATAGGCATACCTTTTCTTGGAAAGTAGGTGCAAATCCAAATATGAGTGAAATTGGATACTTTGGAATTAACATTTTCAAGGACTTAAAAAATTCAATATACCTTATACCAAAATCTCATATAGAGGAAATACAAACTATTAAAAATAAAATAAAACAATTTTTTTTTTAACAACTGGCATTTTTTTGAAGAAAGAAAAATTAAAGAATTAATATGTCTTTTGTAATCTTAAGGATTTAATTGCAGCTTGAAGAAAAGACTTGTTGGAGTGATGGATTTATAGCGTTTGAATATTTTGTTGACAGATTTGTACAAATTGACTGGAGAAGTGTTGGGGGAGGGCGCCTATGCCTCTGTTCAGACCTGTGTGAACATTTGGACGGACCTGGAGTATGCCGTGAAGATTATAGAGAAGATTCCAGGTCATAGCCGCACTAGAGTGTTTAAGGAAGTGGAAACCTTTCATCACTGCCAGGGTCATCCCAACATTATCCAGCTCATCGAGTTCTTTGAGGACGAAGAAAGGTAATTAGGCACAAGCATCAGGATTTCACTGTGTGTTAATCTGGCTAGATAGCTCTTGGTAGAGAAAAATGTAATATTTCCAGTCCCTCCCATTTTTAAACCTTTTATGTGTTGCTGGAGAAAAAATTCTTACTTTGTATATACCATCATTTATTAATATGCTTTAGATTTTGCAATCTCTCTCTTTTCTTTCCCTATTGTAAGATCCTGACCGTTAACCATTACTAATTATTTTAATGCTGTTTCCATAGCTTTACTTGACTAAGCATTTAATGTGTAATTTTAATTCTACCTAGCCAAAAAAAAATAAAAGAATGTAATGTGTATAGAACCTTTAATTCGTGAAGGGATACTTGGCTAATTCAGAAGGGAAAAAATCCCCCCCCCCCCCCCCCCCTTCAAGGTTTGAAATATTCAGGGGGCAAACTTCTGACTTCTTAGATTTAAGTCTTGTTGAGAAAAAACACATTTTTAAAAGCATACGTTTAGATTTTGGCCCAATTTTCAAATTTAAATTTGCTATTTATGAATATTTTATTGTTTCTTTTGCTTTAGAGAATGATTAGAACTGGTTACTATGAGTTTTAAGCTCAGAAAAAGGCTGCTAAAAATTGCAATTAAAAGTGCACTTCTAGAACTCTGGTTTTTATTAAAATTGCATCAAATGCATAGTTGAATTTGAGATAATTATTAGATTGAGCAATAATTTTAAAAATGAGGCTAGGTAACATTGAAAAGTGGATTAGAATAAATAATCTCCAAACAAATCTTTCGTTTATTTCGAAAGTAGAGGTAAGCATAATTAAACCGAATGTAACTTTTAGATTGAGTTATGGGAAAAATGACTTCATAGCACTACCATTGACTACTAAATATGAACTAATTGACAAAAAAATACATTTTTCAAAGTGATAGTCATTGGTTTAGTAATTACTTATAATCTGATCTTGAAAAAGTGGTTTTTAATCTTATGTTTACCTCTATCTGTATTGAAAAAGCTTTAGTACAGATTTACAGTGAGTTTCAAATGGGATGAGGTTTGTCCTTGAGCGCCACCGGCGTGGGAGTGCTGCTGTGTTTACATATTGCATTCGTTAACTGAGGAGTAACGTGCTAAGTGATTCCGTCTCTCATAAATACCACTTGCGCCAAGACAAAATATTTAAATTTTTCAAAAAATTATTCATGAGGAAGATAGGGAGTAATATTTGTAGCAGAGCTGTAAAAACCATAGATTTTTAGCTCAAATAGTTTTCATAATACACATAAATAAACATTGTTTGCCAGGCAGATTTGTTTTTCAGTGTGCAAGTGAGAGGGAAATATGAAGTGGGGGTAGCGACCTGGCAATGTACAGTACAATAACGCATCTCATTCGTTGCAGCAAAGCACTCTTCCCATTTGAAAAACATTATAGTTGCAGTTGACTAGTTGAGGGTCATCGGTTGCCTTTGCTGTAATGTGGTTGTCACGTTTGTTCTAGGTTTTATTTGGTGTTTGAAAAGGTGAATGGAGGTCCTTTGCTAACCCGCATCCAGGAGCAGGTTCACTTTACAGAGCGGGAAGCAAGCCAGATCATCCGGGACCTTGCTAGTGCCCTCCGTTTCCTTCATTTTAAAGGTATGTACTTCACAGTAGAACCGTGAACCGTGTAAATAGCTTTTGCATACTTGCCAACTCTTAAAACAATTTATCCATAACATATATGGATGCAGAACCGTTTTTATGATTAATAGCTTCAAAGCATCAAGATTTTCACCATAGATATGACAGTGCATTAAATTGTATTTTAACTTGAAATTATAGCAATAGCAGTGCTAGGACACTTCCTGGCTGTAATTTGTGATATAAAATGCGACTGAATTAAAGTTAATGCAATATTTCAATTTGAAAGTTAATTTAATAAAATAATAGTCCAGAATTAATGCTACTGTAAAAAGGGTTTAATTTGTATTTAGATAAATACAGTAACAACGTGAAACTGAGTTGTGTTCACAATACTACACGTAATTGGTCATAGTACGCTTAACTGAGTCAGGAAAATTAATAAAACTGATATAAACATTTGTAACAATTCTTTACTTATTTTTTTGAAATCCACAGGACTAGTTTTGCAATCAAAAAATCTATTGCACCGTTATCTAAATATCTTTTTGCTCTTGTTTTTTTTTTAAAAAAATCAGAGCAAGAAGGAATTAACTGATGATGCAATAGATCTTTTGATAGTGAAACTAGTCCTGTGGATTTATAACTCCATGGCACGACAGCTCACGGGGAACCTTGGCCTACCGCCCGGCCACTGCATCCCCCATCTCGGTCCACCTCAGACGTCATGGATGGGGTGCAGTATTGGAGGGTGAGACGTGGTCAGCGCCTCGAGTCCCTCCCGGCCGGTTAATGCAGTCCTCATGACCTGGAGCCGCTACTTCTCCATCAAGTAGCTCCTCAATTGGCCCCCCAGGGACCTTACGAGGCTGAGTGCACCCCGGGCCAGGTCTCCCAGCGGGGGAAAAATCCCCACGCCGGTACTGGGGATCGAACCCAGGTCTCACGCTTGGTAAGCAGCTGCGCTACCACCGCGCTAAGGAGACGACCTCCTGTGGATTTAAAACAGATAAATGAAGAATTGTTACAAATTGTTATATTAATAATACATTCTAAATTTGTCACTGAAAATTATGTTATTGTGCATCGTACCAATGTTGTGACTGTTTGCAGGAATAGCTCACAGGGATTTAAAGCCAGAGAACATCTTGTGCGTGTACCCTGACAAGCTGAGTCCAGTAAAGATCTGTGATTTTGATCTCAGTTCTGGAATAAAGTTCAACTCCAACTTGGGTGGCTCACCCCTCACCACGCCACAACTTCTCACACCAGTAAGTAATATTATCCTAGTTTAAAGTTTACATTTTTACTTTCTCTAGTTATACAGTAAGCATTCCATCCATAAATTCAAAACTGGGATTTTAGTGGAAATATATGTTTTGAGGATCCCATAACCCAAAATATTTTTGTGTATTTGTGAATAGCAAATGTTGAAAGAAAATTCTCCAGCACCAACTACTGTTTATGTTTATGTAGAATATTTTTCAAAATTTTTATCTTCTCCAAACTGGCTTTTAATATTTATATTAAAATTCCATAGGTTAGACATTTTCATGACAAAATGTGTAACTTGAATTTTCTAGAAATAGCCTCAGTAGTTCTCTTCATTCTGAATAACAAATGTACAAAAAATGCATTACAGCAACAAATTTGTTGGGTACTTTTTGGGGTGGGGTTAACCATTTCTTGCTTGTATATTTTTCTCATATGGGAGATTTTTCTTTTTCTCACCCAGGTCTTGTAAAGACTATGTAATTTCATTATCACATAGTGTTCAGCTGATAAAAAAATAATGACAATCACTTCAGCTTTAGTATATTCCCTTATTCCCCTCTAACTACAAGGAAATGTCTAATAAAACCATTATCTCAATTTGCATGGAGTAGAAAGAGGAATATTCTTTTTCAAGAGTAGTTTGTTACAGAGTATGTAGTGAATATAAAACTGTTCTTGTTTACATATTGCTATAAATAATAATTTGTTTGCAGGTTGGAAGTGCGGAATTCATGGCTCCTGAAGTTGTTGAGGCTTTTGTTGGTGAATCTATTTCATATGACAAGCGATGTGATTTGTGGTCGCTTGGTGTGATAATGTACATTCTTCTGTGTGGATATCCACCATTTTATGGGAGCTGTGGTGCAGACTGTGGCTGGGAGAAAGGAGAAAACTGTTCAGCTTGTCAGGTAAATGTCGTCACAATCAGTGGAGATTGAAAATTAGAAGTAGAAACCCTAACCTTAATTTGTTATTTTAAATGTATTCATTTGAAAGAATGTCATTGCAGTTTCTCTCTTAATTTTTCAGGTATAAAAATCCTTAGGATGGGTTCCTTTGGAAGGGAATTAAGGCTGTTGGTCCAGTGTCGTAGATTTATAGGATGTGAAAGAACCTAAAGCCTGATAAAAAGATCTCTGAGCTAAATGAAGCAATCTTTCATGTCCAATGTAGAATGGGATGGAGAGAACCAACTTGATTGTGCCATAAATAAAACTTTGTTAATTAATTGTAATTTCTATTGTATTTACTGGGTAATTATGAAACAGACTGAACTCAAATGTTGTAACACTGAATACAACTTTGGTTGAAATGCTTATTAACCAGAAACAAAAAAAATGGAGTTCTATTTATGGACACTCTTTAATTGCTGTGCTTCTCAATGTCCCTTTTTATGTTGGGAGTTTTGCTCAGGGGCATCTATCAGCCTTAAGGTTCTTTTATGTGCTGTAAATCTACAACACTGGACCAACAGCTTTACTTCCCTTCCAAATGAAGCCATGCTAAGGATTTTAATGCTCAAAAAAGTCCATTGTCCTCAACTGGGTTTGAACCTACAATCTTTGGTATATGAGGTTATGTTAGCATGATAATCACTACACCACAGAAGGTGACAACCAAAAACAAATTGACTATGTGAACAGAAACCTTTCATACCACATACTCCTCTCTTCTTCTGATGGTACAATATAGTATAAGTGGCTTAAAATTCTTGAAAATATAAATGTACCATAGTAAATATTTCATGAAGGAAAACACTACAAAAATGTGCAACATAAATTGTGTTTAAAGGTATTGGTCATAATATGATCTTAATCAAAATTCTTACAGGCATTTTTAATAAAGTAACAGTAGTTTAATTATACAGGGTTGTTTAGAGCTGGGAAAAATTCTATAAAGATCTTCACTTTGTATTCTTGAAAGATGATAAACTTGAGTTAATCATTTGTGGCTTTTGTTTTTTATAGGAACTGTTGTTTCAAAGTATTCAAGAGGGCTGTTATGAGTTCCCTGAGCGAGATTGGGCACACATTTCAGAAGAGGCGAAGGATCTAATTAGGTCTTTGCTGGTGAAAGATGCAAGCTGCCGTCTGTCAGCCGAGGGAGTACTGCAACATCCCTGGATGACACAAAGTACCTTGGCAAATAATTTGACAGCTCGGCCTTTGGTCACGCCCCACAACATCAGGAGGTAAGTTTGCTTTGGAAAAAGTATATACCATTTTTTTTTTTTTTAATAATTAACACTGTTTACAAACTTCAACAAAAAGAAAAGTGAAAGAATCTATTGCTCAATTCATTAACAAGAGAATGTATAAGAAAGTTTTGTCCATAAATTTAAGTGTAGCCTTTCATTTGTTCACATCGAGAATTCATTTTTTCTTAATTTTCAATAAACTGAATGGCAATTTTGATTTATTATTGTTTTCTTTTTTTATAGTTTTTTCAAGTATTTCAAAAAGTAATCGGTGAACCATGAACTGTAAGTTATTCTTATCAGATCTTGAATGTATTCTCGACCTGATAAGTATAATTTACAGCTCTTAGTATGCAAATGTACTATTAAAGCTGTGTAACAAAAGCTGATAGAATTGAATGTCTGTTACAGGAATAACAGTGCCCGGGAGCTCTCTGCATTTGCTGAGAGTGCCATGGCTGTGAATCGTGTAGTTCTTCAGCACTTCAGCATGAATCTGGAATTGTGCAGTGTTGAGAATTCCTCATCAGGGTGGGAGATGGGAGATAAAAGCGGTGCAGGTGAAGGCAAAGTTGGGTTTGGTCTTTCACCCCCAAGTGAATCGCGACTGCTTCAGCGCCGCAAAGCTCAAAGTCTGTCGAAGAAGGAAATGGGCACCTCAGCAGAAAAAGAAGAAAACCACGGCCCATGTACTGGTAAGGGCTTGGATGCCATCACGACAGCAGATGGTAAGAAAGTTTGTAGCTTTGTTAATGTTCCATCTCCTACAACAGCCCCACCAGTTGTTGTAGTGGCCTCTCCAAGTGGCTGAAGCTTTGGAACTGGAGAAATCTGCCAGCGTGCGTACCTGATTTATTAATTATAATTTTTCATAATTATTTCTGTTTTTTAATGTGTAAAGAAGTTTGTATGTCCGAGAGAGATGTTTTTGTAGAAATTTCTCTCTTGGACAACTTTTTTTTAAAGGCAGTTGGTCAGCGTTGAAGAGAAGGTTTGTTATTTTTGTTGTATTGAGAGAACCTCCGTGCTTGTCGGAGAGAAAGACTGATTAGTACTGGAATAATATTCAGTATTTGAACTCCCTTGTAAAAGCATGATGAACAAGATCAGAGTCAGTTTCATACTTGTTAGCAGTGTCATTGCTCCATAGTTGAGGCTACCTTGCTTTCAAAGGGTTTCTTAAACCTCTGCATTTTCTTGAATGACTTCAGTTTTCAGATAAATCTCAAGACTGTATCGCAGTTTAATATTCTTACTGAAATATAGGAGCACCAGTTTACTGTTGTGTTAAACGGGGTACAAGAAAATCACCCCACCACCAGTTGACATTGATTGTAACATCATGCTGATTTTGCACTTGTATTTTGAAATCTAATTTCCTAGCAATTTTAGGCAAATAGTTCAAAAGATAAGAAACAGGGAATTCATTTTGTACTTTGTTCTCGATCACCCACTGGATACCGTGGGCGAGCGAGGCACTTAGGTTAAAAATACCGTATTTACTGTTGTGTTCCGGTGACAGAAACTGCCACTTTTATTATGTAGTTTGGATAAGCTTGTGCTCTAAATCGAGAGTTCCTAAAATTATTTTATTGATTTTTGGGCCAAATGGTATAGTGCAGCATTTAAAAAATGTGTTTTTTCTGGAATGAATTCTGTTAATCATGATGCAAAATTTTTGTTAATTTCACGATGCAACAATGTTGGTTTAATGTAGGTACGGTATTTTCTTATATGTTATGAACACTACTTCTGTATGAATATTATTATAAACACTGTATAACTACTCAGGGCTGTAAAATATACATTTTATCTTTATGTTTTGTCTTTGGATAAAATGATTGCTCTTTTTTCTTTACATTTCTGCCATTAGTCTTTGAAACTAGGATCATCTCTACTTACCATTAAGGCATTTGGCTTCGATAGTTCTGATGTATTTGCGAAGTACTGTAATAGCTTCACAGCCACACGAGACAATCCGTACAAACAATAAGGAAGATAGAGCTACTACTTGCACTTTGAGTAAAACGGCCATCTTGTGGCATTAGAAGCTTTAGTGATTCATGTTCTTTGCAATATAAATAGTGTTGGGATGGTGAAACGAAAGCTCTGCCCTTCGTACAGGTTTTTGTTCTTGGTTGCATTAATTGCATAGAAATGGGATGCCCAGTCACCAAAGAAGCTTCCATTTTGGACTCGTTTGTCTTTGTGTTCTTCAAATTCACCATCTAGGTAAGGAAAGAAAAACGACTAGATCATGAAGCTTAATAGTCTCAGCCATAAACTTTCCACTCACTTTGAATGATGCTTGAACACTGCACATTTCCGCAGATAAGCCAAAAGGTGAATCATAAATTAAGGCCCACAAAATCTAGGATCATCAAGTTAAAAAAGAAAAAAAAAAAATTACAATGGTGAGTGATTTCTTTAAAATCCTGAAAAATCCTCAAATTTGCTATCTATGGCAAACTTCTCCTAAAGTAATTCCACTGTTTCATCCCTTGCTGCAGCACTATTATTATATTCTTAGCTTACTTTTGATTGAAGCTTGCTTCATATGTCCTTTCTTTGGTTTCATAATTAGGCCCAGACTTTAAAATTTTATGCTGATCACACTTATAGTACACATTGTTTGAGCACAACACACATCCTGCAATAAAAGTTTTTGGGGGTACATGTGAGTTCATGATTTGGCAAGTAATTCTATAAGCAAAAACTAACAGTGCTGAAAGAGGCTTTTCCTTTTTGTGCACTGTAATTGTTTAAGATGAATTTGTGATTGTGAAAGAATTGCAAGGCATTGCTGCCAGATGCAATAAATTGAAATTGGTGCACTTGTAAAATTTCAAATAGTACACAAATCTGTGTATGCTGTACAGTTTCAGTTTCCAGATGATGATCATTGATTTAGGTAAACTAAATTTTTAAGCCATTAATAGTTTGGGGCTTTTCTTATACAACAGATGTAAGCCAAAACTATAGAACTTTTGATGAAAATTTATACCTTGTCTTAGAGCTATATTACGCTATCACTTTTCTGTGTCACAGAATTGATAAAAACTTTGATCACATGATATGAATACATTTAAAGCTGTTGTACGTATTACACCATGTCCAATAATTTATCACAGCTTTTATCTTCTTTTGAAAAATACCCAACATTTGACAGCATGAGCTGTAATAGTGGTTCTTATCCTTCAGTTTAGAATATGTTGTCATTATATTGGATATTTATAAATAATTTTATTATATTGTTTTATTAAATTCATGTGCAACAATTTCAAATAGCCTAAATTAAAACTTACACAAGAAGACAATTTCTTAAAGAATATTAATTATTAATTTTCTTCTTCTAAATATTGGCTTCTCAATCTATTTAATTTATTCCTCACACATTCACAGTTTAGTGTCATATACTTCACTAATGACTTCTATGTTTTAAATTCTACAACATTTAATGTGATTGATAGTAGAAAATGAGCAATTTGGTTGCAGCGATTGACAAAGTGTACCTGTCTGCCATTTTGTTTTCTCATCACAGATGTGTTCAAAGGTTTGATGGTGGGTATAACTTTTATCACAGAAGTATGTCACAGCTAGATGTGGTCAAAGATGCTATATTATACTGTAAAAGGTTTTATCATATCTATGCGATTACATTTCTATGATACAGAAATGTGATAGTGTTAATACAGGCCTTATCATCATCCTAGGTTTTCATTAGTTGGTCAGATGTTCTTGACTTGTGCAAAGAATGTAGACTTGAAGGCAAGTGGAAAGGTTATGGCTGAAAAGATAATGCATTTGTTTGTACAACTTGGGATGAGTTACAAATGATGGAGTTAATTATCAGAAGCATCAAGTGACTGGGATTCCTCGATTTAGTCATTGATATCACTGATGTGGTGGTAAAAAAACCTACAATATTTAAGTGTTTTATAACTAAGGTCAGGGGCAGGTAATCTATTGGAATTAATAACAATAAAAATAATAAAAAAAAATTGTCAGTACAAGTTCAAAATTAGAATATATTAAAAAGAAAATTCACATAGTTAGATATCAGCATTGATCATGTACCAGATTTGTGGCTCGAATAGTTTTGTAAGATGTTAACTTTATCTGTTTAACTGTTGTTCTTTTAATTTTTTTAATTTCTTAGACATCTAGTCTCGTGAAAATTCTGAAAAAAAGAAAATTAAAAAAAAAAAAAAAATAGTGTGGCTATAATGTAATATAGGGAGCATTCAGTTAGACCCATTACTGGAGCTGTTTCCCCATTATAGTCTGATTTCAGAAAATGAAGTCATCTAAACAAGAGGTCAAATCTCTTGTACAGATTTGTAGCTTTTTGAGTTTTGTAGTAATTTGTACATTATTTGTATTGCTCTAAGTAGAAAGCTGCAAATCGACTTATGCCAAGAAATGGGTTGAGTGTGTATGAGAGAGTGAATGTATATGTGTGTTTTACAGAAAAGCCATGGCACTTGGCCCTATTGATAGTCTGATTTGCCAATAGTTGGCATCAAGGGATTCCTTGTAGAGGTTTGTAGCTTTTACAGTACATACATCTTATGTGCTTGAGTTAAAAAGCTGCAGATCTTATGTGTATGTGTGTGTGTGTGTTGTGTATATTGAGTGATTGTGGAAATGAAAGTTATTGTATATAGATGTGTATGTATGTCGTCTGTGTGCATAAATTCCAGTGAGCCAGTGAAAAAGTGTGAATATGAAAGTTACTGCCTGTAATTGCTTTATATACATTTCCTGAGTTAAGAAAATTGCAAAACAATACACAAAAGGGGGGGAAAATGTTCTCAAAATAGACATATCAGGAAGAATAAGTAGCTAAAGTAGGGAAGATTGAAATCGTGCTCATTATAGAATAATTTGCTTAGCGATGACCATAACGAGAGGCGGCTAAGCTTCAGTGTCTGTCAGCAAACTGCAATACCTCTAGAGTCCTTCCAGAATAATTCTTTGGCAAACAAATATTTGTGTTAAATAAGGGTTAAGGGTAGATTTGATAATTTTGAATGTCCCTATTGCAGGTAGAGAGAGGGAGAGAAATGGAATTGGTATGTTTAGTGTTAACATGATGGAGTAATTGCAGCAGGCTGTTAGTCGAATGTATCCAGATCTTCCTTTTGTGTACAACAGAGAGGGTTCATATGAAGCTTTGAAAGCATAAACTCTTGATGTTCTTCCTCACTGGAACTAGTATTAAGTATTATAAGTTGTGAACTTTATATTCAGCATTAGGATTTTTTCACTTGCCAACATCTTCCCAGTAAATGTTCAGTTTTTTTAATTTGTTGATACCTTTTATAAGCTTAACACACTGTAAACAAACACTGAACATATGGTGCTTATATGAAAAGCACTGTATCTGTGATATTAATAATTCAGCATTGTAGAAATATAACTATTACAGCAGAATCAATCTCTTTATTGTTTTACCTATCCTGCGTTGTCTTCCACTTCCTTAATCCTTGGTCCATTTCAAAACTGACTTGTGGTTCTGAGGGCATCTGACAAAAATCATTTCAACTGTTCACGGCTGCATGGATTCATTAAAAGGCCTGTTTCAGTTGTTGAATTTCATTTAAATTGTTTTGCTGCCACTTAACAATCAAGGAAGTAAAATTTATAAAAGAGATGGCGGAGAAACAAGAAAAATGTGTGTTGATATTAAAACAAAAAGAAGAATTAATTGAAAGATTTCAGGGGAAAACTGTTGCAAAATTAAATGCTGATTATGGGATTGGAATAGAGCCTTCAGGGCATTAAAAACAATAAGCAGAAAATACTGGATTTAATCAGGAATTGTAATTCTAATTCAGGACCATCTGTACGAAAAAGCATGAAGAGATCTACATTTAATGACTTAGATGCTGCTCTTTTACAATAGTTCAGCCAAAAATGAGCAGGTGCCATTGTTTCAGATGCAATATGTGCCAAAAAAGGCTAAATTTTTTTTCATGAAGCTCTAGGGTTAGAGGGAGAATTAAATGCCTCTTCAGGATTCAAACAATGATGTGGGATGTGCTGTGCTAGAAAATGTCAACTCCTCTCGGAAGCACACCAATGTCACGGACATTTTAACCCTAGAGTGCATATAGGGTCTGGCTGGAATACCTATGCACAAAAGTTTCTATTTACATATTATGTATGTTGGATGTCAAAAGCGTTAAATAATTGCTTTCTTGATTATTTATCCTTTTCCCCCACATTATCCCAGATAATTGAGAGTATACTGAATTTGCTTCCAACACTGTGGGTTGATGTCGTATTTGTTCTGGTTACTGGTAGATAATGGTGTGAAGATTTGGTATAGATGATGGGGATAAGACCAGCACCACAAGTCAGCCTGCAGGTGATTATGGAAGGAAAGATCCTGGAAACATGTCCTGCATATATCAGAGTAGGTGAGGAAAGGCAAGGGTATCTGTAATTTGACTCCTAATGTCAAGTAATATGGAAAAACATTTATATTAAGAAATGAAAAATGACTTGCAAACTTTTATTACCAGAAAATATTTCAACCTTAAAAATTCCTAAATCTAGCACTAGAACTACCTAGTAGATATTTTTATTTTTATTCATCCTTTGAAAGATATACATGTTATTAGACACACAAAGTTTAACAGTATACATATGTGTGTGTTGACACAATAAATGCAGCCACATTAATAACCTTTTAATAACTCCATGGCATGACAGCTCACAAGGAACCTTGGCATACCGTCTGGCCACTGTGTCCCCCATCACGGTCCATAAAAGACTGAGGATGGGGTGCATTATTGGAGAGTAGATGTGGTCAGCACCTTGCCCCCCCCCCCCCCCCCCCCCCAGCTGGTTAATGTTAATGACCTGGAGCTGCTACTTCTCCATCAAGTAGCTCCTCAATTCCTCCGCCCCCCAGTCCATGTCTCCCAGCAGGGCAGAAATCCCCACGACGGTACTGGGAGTCAAACTCCAGTCTCCCACTGGCAAGCAGCAATGCTACCACTGCACTAAGGAAATGACTCATTAATAAGTTACAGACCTAGATTTATGCAAACAAGAGTTTATATGCCCACCTGGGTAGTGTGGTGGTAGCATGTCTGCCTCATGTTCAACAGCTTGCGAGTTCGAATCTCGCTTAGGGTGAGTTACCCACATAAGGTTTTTTTTTTTGGGGGGTTTTCACTTATCCTGAGAAGATGAATGTCTAGTAACTTGAAGCTCCGTGGACCCCAAGATCATTTGAGCATCATTTCACCAATTTCATTCTCATCCGATATGACCCACCAGGTTAAAGGACGTTAAAACTACCAAAAAAAAAAGTTTATATATAGAAAAATATAATGCATATTCATAATGAACAATTTTAAAAAAAAATCTTTTAACTGATTCAAAAGCATTTTGGCATTGAGTATATTGAAAAATGGAGCTCAACATTTATTTGGATTTTAAATATTCTGTTGCTTTCAGTGACTAATTTGTAGGTACACCGTATTGATTGGGTTCACAATATTGATTAAATTCCTCAACTGAGTAAAATCAGTTAGAAAGTAAGGATTTATTTAAGTCAGCTTTCAATTTTTTAGCAGATCCTATATTCCTCAGACTATGTGATAATTATTATAGAGTTTTAAGGTATTATGTTTAAATGATTTTAGTTTTATGAGTAGGAATGTACAACTTATTTTTATTCTGCGTGTTATGAGAATAGATCTGCCTGGACATCAGCTGACCAAAACTACGTGGAGGAAGTGAAGTGTTGTTAAGTTTCAACTGTAGTGTCAAGAATTTTGAACAGTTTTGTTGTATCTTATAAATTTCTTTTAGTTCTTGTTTAATTTATTGTATTCTCAATTATTTGTGATAGACTAGCTTACTATTTGTTTTTCATACCATTTTCATCATAAATTGATAATGGGTCTACCAATTATGATTGTACATCTGGTACTGAAATAAACATCTGATATGTTCCATTCATATAACTTTCTCTAGCTGTTCCACAAACAAATTTTTCTTACAAAAGATTATTCTTTTATGCATGTCATGCTAATCAAAATAAATGATAGCAGAAATGGGAATATATTTGGCTGAAGTGATAGTCAAATTTTTAAAAGCTGGGAAACAATTAAGGTTTGCTTTGCTTTGCTTTGCATGGACCCGTTTGAGAAAGGTTAATTTATTTAAAATTGCTAGTAATAAAAATTAATATCTTAAACAGTCAACTCTACAAGAAAAATGTGTATGAAATAAATTGTATACATTTTTTTGTGTAGTAAGTTTTTGTCTAAGTCTTACAGTGTAACAGTTATGCAAAATTCTGCAAAACTCAGCCAGAAAAAATTAATTACTCTTCAGAGGCTATTTCCAGAAAATCCATAATACACATTTTATTTTATCTTTAATACACATATTTTAATCAAAATTGTTAAGTCATTTTTGAGAAAATAAACATTTTTGAAAAATGTTCCATGTAAAGGATAGTTGAGGGTGAGGTGATCTTGAAAATCCTCATGTTGCATCCTTAGAAGATACTGAACTTATATACCAAGTTTCGTAATTAACCAAGTGTTTTTAAGCTATGCTGTCCACAGACACACACAGACCTTTTTTTAAAAATGCTTCTTTCTTTTCTCTCTCTCTTTTCTTTTTTTGACTTAGGGAACCTCAATATATATAATGTGAAATCTCTGTATCAAATTTTTTGGTGGAATGCAATATCTTTTTTATTCACTATGTACATTGTACATATGGGCTACAGAAAGTTTAAAAAAAAAAAAAAAAAAAAAAAAAAAAAAAAAAAAAAGAAAAGAAGGTCGGTACACTAAATGGCATGCATGGAATAATTGCTACACTTGGTTTCTTGAGTCTTCACAATGAGATAATTTTAAATGCTAATTCTCTATAGTTTTAGATGACTGTTTACAGTATTGCTTTTCCTTGGCACAAATTAGGAATTGATTTTAAGGAATAAAGGTAATAGCTTTTCTTCTATGACTTTCAAGAGGCATGAAACAGTGAAACATGTTATGTTAAAAGTACATTGGAACCATCTCTGCATCCAATAGCACCTTGTCCATTAGAAGTATTCTGGCCAATGACATTGAACTCTTGCAGTACACATGTCAAGTGCTTGATGCTATTTTGGAACATATAATCATTAGTGTAATGGAAACTGGTAAGATAGTTATCCCAATGATGATTAGGCTGTGCATTCTTTTAATTAGAATTAAGTGAGGAGCATTTATAATATGTATTTGGATTTAATTTGGTATACATATTTTGTTAATTGGTTAGTACATTGTGAATGTAGGAGGAAGAGAGGAAAGTAGTGGTAGAGAAGCATCTTGCCTTTTGACAGTATTCATAAGAATTTTTACTTTCTGTACCATGTACGTACAATGTACAAGTAGGTAGAGAAGGCATTACATTCCATCCAAAAATATGATACTGAGATTTCATTGGAAACATATGTTTTGGGACCTCCTGAATCTAGAAAAAGAATTTTTAGAAAAAGGTGTGTGTATATGAGAGAGGGGGAGGAGGCAGATAGAGAGAGACAAAATCAAAGAGTCTGTTAAATACCAAGCTTGGTATTCAAGTTCAACATCTTCCAAAGATACAACATGAACATTCACTATATCATCCACCCACCCCAACTACCCTTGATGACATACTTTTTTACTTTCTCTACACATACTATGTTCTTAGCGTATAGAGAAGATATTGTAATGCACCCAAAAATTTGATACTGAATTTCACTGGAAAAATATGTTTTGAGACTCCCTGAATCCAAAAAAAAGAGCATTTTTAGAAAAATGTCCGTGTGTGTGTGTGTATGTGGGCAGCATGACTCGTGTCTGTTAAATACCAAACTTGATATTTAAGTTCAGTATCTTCCAAGGATGTGACATGAAGAATTTGAAGAAAATCTCCCCACCCCCAACTACCCTTACATTAAAAAATTTCGATTTTGTCAAAATTGGCTCTAACAATTTTGATTAAAATATCATATATTAAAGATATTTACATGACAAATAAAATGTATATTTGAATTTTCTGGGAATAACCTCTGAAGACATCTTTGTTCTGGCTGAATTTTATGGAATTTTACATAACTGGTAAACCATAGGAGATAGACAAATACTTGCATATTTGAAAATGTAGAGCTTGTTAAAACACACAATTTATGTTATATTTTTTTTTTTTTTGGAGTGGATCATTTTTGAGATATTCCTTGTTATTGGTTTCAGCTATAAAAATATTTACTTTTCTCAAATGGAGATCTGTCAACTCCTGTCCATACAAACAAATGAACTTCATTCACATAGCAACCAGCTTTCAACTATCACTTGAGCTTATGGTACTCCCTTATTTGTCATGTAAATATCTTTAATGGCATAATTTATGGACTATAAGACACACCTTAATTTTTTAAGCAAATTTTCTGAAAAATATAATGTTTAACATTTATCATTAACTAGAATGCACAGCCAGACTAAAAAAAATATATTTAAGGTAATTCTGTGCGACAACTATTATTTTCTAACTTGTGTAGATGCTAACTAATATGTGTGTGTGAACAAATTACCTCAAAAACGAAAAAATTCCAATACATACTGAACTTAGCAATTTAAGAGCTGGTCCCCATAATTGCCTTCGCTAAAGACCTAGTTTTGGTGCTTCGTAGCGCAAGGGATTGTGGGCTTTTATTTATTTGTTAAAATAAAGAACCCAAAGGTTCATAATTAGAAACAGTCAAATGGTAGGAGCGTAGTGTTAAGAAATTAATATACAGTTACACAGGAAGAACTTTCTGGGTAGTAAGGAATTGTCATTTTAGGTACACATTTGTACATAAATAGATAAACTATTTAGGTCTTTACAACAATGACTCTGGGTTTGAGCCCCTCCTTGGGCATAGGTGTTTGTGTATTTGTAAATGTGTATATGTATTTGTAAGTAAAAAGAAAACTGTAAACACATAGGAAAGTTAGGGAAAATGGAAAAAAAACAAGGAAAACAGAATACAGTGCTGTAGTCCCAAGAAGATATCGGAACTGTATTAAAAATATTCTGATGTGCTCCATTCACATGACTTTCTCTACATCGCTGTAAAAAATTCTCGTTAAAAAGCATATTCTTCTATTCACTTTATGATAATCGGGATGAACATTAATTACCCCAGGTTTAGTGAGAGATATTTCTCCATTTCTGTAATTTTCATACTTTTGTGTAGGTACTTTGAGTTTCTTGAATGCTCAGTGGATGCTGAGGTTGAGACATTATCTGCAGTGTTTTCCCATTATCAGGAAGACATTGGTTAGCAAGTTTAGCAGTAAAAGTGATGCTGGAGTTCATTTCCTTTATTGTCTTTTCTAAGTTGTACTTAGATAAGGCGAAGGATTGAGGAGTACTTCTTAATGACAATTGTAGATGTCTATTCTTAAATCAGTCATCAATTCTTTGTTGCAAGTAGACCTCAAACAGTCGCAAATTTGAATTTTGCCAGTTTTGGTCCTAGGCACTAAAATTCTTAAGATCATCAGATTTATAGCGAAAATAACTTGGCAACTCACTAATACTTGTGCTCGCCATATGGGTGCACGGCTGCTGCCAGTAGTAGAATCCAATGTTGCTAGATGCCAATAGATGTCCCATGGCATCAAATATACATCCATTTTAAATTAAACACTAGACATTTTAATATCAGTTTCTAGTATAAGTTGCATCTGCACCTTGGAGGCAATTTCCCAAATAAATAACCTGTCTCATAGTCTGCCATATATGTATATCGTATTTTAATCAAAATCATTAAGAGCCACTTTTGAGAAAATCAAAACCAAAAAAATTTAATTGTAAAGGGAGTCACATCCTTGAAAGATGCTGAACTTAAAAGTCAAATTTGATATTTATCTGACCTTTTATTAAGGTTGCAGGTTCAAACCCAATGGAGGTCGATGGACTTTTTTGGGCATAAAAATCCTTAGCGTGGCTTCCTTCAGAAGGGAAGTAAAGCTGTTGGTTCCGTGTTGTAAATTTATGGCACGTAAAAGAACCTTAAGCCTAATAAATAGGCCTCTGAGCAAAATTATGGAGTCCTTAGTGCCCAATTTAGAATGGGACGCTGAGAACCACAGCAGATAAAGAGCATCCAAAAAAAAAAAAAAAATTCACACACACACACATGGGGTATTCTTCTAAAAATGCTTTATTTATTTATTCATTCAGGAGCTCTCAAAACATGTTTTACTTGTGAAATCTGGGTATCAATTTTTTGTATGGAATGCAATACTTTGCTTCTCTACCTATATGTAGGTGGTATAGAAATAAAAGACAGAAAGAAAAAGAAAAAATGTTCATGGTTCTCTTTAAAATTCTAAGGTTTGCCTCTAAGAGGACCATGATAATATTTTCCATATAACAGTTTGGAAGACCCCTAGCACCAATATAATTTGAAATTCTTGGCATTTGGCTTTTTTTTATTCATTTAAGAAATATTCACCTGTTAACATTTCATGTACCAGTTTATTTACATCATTGCAGTTACTGCTACTAGGTGAAGGATTGTATACTAAGGCATTGCCAACTACTGGAATCAAAACAAATTTGGTGAAAGAATCAATTGGTGGTATATCAGAATTCAATACATGATTTTTATTCTTCAGAATAAATATTTTATCCCAAACCATTAAATCTATAGACCCATTTAAGTGTTTAATTTAACTTCAGGATTTATTTCACAATTAAATTTCCAAACATTATCTGCCACAGTTGATTTATCAATCTGTTTGATTTTGATACTTCTAACATCCTTCTTAACTCTGGTTTCCAAATGATATTTGGTCTTACCAATGTAAACAATGTCACAATTAAACAATTTAACTGATAAATGCCAGGTTTTTTATTTTTTGAAAAGCCTAACAATTTTTACTTTCTCTACATGTACTATTTACATAGTATATAGAGAAGGTATTACATTCCACCCAAAAATTTGATGCTGAGATTTCACTGGAAGCAGACGTTTTAGGGTCTCCTGTGTCCAAAAAAAAACAACACATTTTTAGAAAAAGGTCTATGTGTATGTGTGAATACGATAACTCAAAATGAAAAGTCTGTGAAATATCAAACTTGGTATATGAGTTAAGTATCATCCAAGGATGAGATTCAAAAATTTTGAGGAAAATTCTCCCACCCAAACTACCCTTTGCATGGAAAAATGTTCAAAAACTTTTATTTTCTTGAGAATGCTCTAACAATTTTGATTAAAATACTGTATATTAGGGTATAATTAAATATTAAAATAATGTATATTATAGATATTTACACAACAAATAAAATGTATATCTTGAATTTTCTGGGAATAGCCTCTGAAGAGTTGTTCGTTCTGGATGAATTTTGCTGGATTTTGCATATCTAGTAAACCATAAGAGATAGACAAAAACTTACTGCACAAAATATTTAGAGCTCATTGAGACACACAGTTTATGTCATACACTTTTTTTTTTTCATGGAGTTGACCATTTTTTAAATATTCCTTGTATTGCTTTCTTTTAAAATACTTATTTTTCTCACATGGGAATTTATCAACTCCTGGACATACAAACAAAGGAACTTCAATCATATGACCCAAGCTTTTAAAACATTTGAATATTGTTTTAGTCTATGGTACTCCCTTATTTTGCTAATATGTACTCATAAGGAAGCAAGTAATAAGACTATTCTGCTAATTTGTTGCAGAGAAAGTCATGTGAATGAAACACATCAGACTTTTTTATATTATATTTATTTTGAGGAGCCAATTTGTACAAAATTAATAAGAAGCAAAAATCTTGCAGGTGAAAGTTTAGGTTCCATGTTATGTGCTGACTTACACCTTTGCTTGTTGTTTTATCTCTATGGATAAGGGTGTGTTTGATCAATAAAACACAGTGGAGAATGTCTGAGACCACAACTGATGATAAATCTGTCAAATCTTTGTCTGTTGATTTCAAGAAATCTAAGACTAAACCACCTTTTAAATTATGTTTTATGTTAAGACAGGAACCGGGAAGATCTTACATCACACCTTCAAGACCCAAAAAGATAAGCTGTAAGTAGACTCTAAACTAAATTAATGTCTTAATTAATTTTGTTAATTTTAATTTTGATAGTGAGGATTTTGTGTTTTTGACTTCAAGTAATAGAATTCAAGTAAAAGTACCCATTGTATACTAAAAATATATTTTTACTTTCTCTAGCCCTATATATACAATATACATAGGGATAGAGAAGGTATTGTAATGCATCCAAAAATTTGATGTCGAGATTTCACCGGAAATATATGTTTTGCGGTCCCCTGAGTCAGAAAAAAACATTTTTAAAAAAAGGTTCATATGTGTGTGTGTCTGTGGACAGCATAGCCCCAAAACGAAAAGGCTGTTAAATACCAAACTTGGTATTTAGGTTTAGTATCTTCCAAGGATGTGACACAAAGATTTTCAAAGAAATACCCCCACCACAAACTGCCCTTTACATGGAAAAAATTTAGAAAATTCTGATTTTCTTAAAATTGGCTGTAACGATTTTGATTAAAATCCTGTATATTAAAGCTATTTATATCGGAAATAAAATGTATATCTCGAATTTTCTGGGAATAGCATTTGAAGACTCCTTATTCTGGATAAATTTTGCCAATTACTGAACCTTAAAGAGATCACATCAAAACACACAATTTATGTCCTTTATGTTTTTGCTCTGGAGATAACCATTTCCGAAATATTCCTTGTTATTGATTTCAATTGTGAAGTACTTAAACTTTTCTCAGACAGGAAGTATCCGTTTTTCTTTAGTTCTACTGCTGGCCAAGCAAAGAAGCGATTTGCAATGACAATCTCATAACAACAGCTTTTAAAACATTTGACTATTGGTTTAGCCTAGTGTATTCCCTTATTTTCTTCCTACTTATAAGAAACTAAGTAATATGAATATTCTGCTAATGATTATCTCAATTAACAAAATGTAAATAAAAGAATAATCCTTTGTAAGAATATATTGTATTTGGGACATCTAGAGAAAACCATGTGAATGGAACAGATAAAGGTTTTTTTAGCAAGAAGAATAATCTTAGTAAGAAATTTGTAGAACACCTAGAGAAAGTCATGTGAGTGTAGCAATCAGATTTTTTTAAAGTAGGTGTGTGTTTAGATTCTTTAGATCTACCATGTACTTAAAATCACTTTTAAACTATGATTTGATGTCGGAGAAAGTTTTTTAACAAACTTAAAGTTTATAGTCCTTTATTTATTTACTTTCTGCTTTAGTAGCCAAGCTGAATAATGCAGTGTAGATGAATTATTTATTTTGTGTTGCTTAATGCAATACTGCCAACAGTAAATTATACCAACTGTATAACTATGTACACTGTCTGTAAATTAAGATTACTAGCTTTGTGCACTATGTTAACTACGCCTAACCTAAACCTAATCACTATATTGCTGAATGATTTTTAGTGTCACTGTATCACAAATATTCCCTGCATACTGCTGCCCGTATCATCATCATCATTATTGTTAAGTTTAAAAAACTTGAATCTAGAAGTGCATATCAAATGATGAATAAAATGGTGAAATGATGCAAATGAACTAGTGGCACAGGGATGTCAAAGTAACACGACATTCGTCTTCTGAGGAAGATGGAAAACTCTGAATAAATCTTATCCAAATAACTCACCCTTACCTTGATTCGAACTCAAGACCTCTTGAATTATAAATAGACACACTATCCCCACACTATGGAAGTGGGCTATTATTATTATTGTTGTTTTTTTAATGTCTTTTAATGTGGTGAGTCATATCGGACGATGAATGAAATTGATGAAATGATGCTCAAATGATCTCGGGGTCCATGGAGCTTAAAGTTACTTGACACTCGTCTTCTCAGGATAAGGGAAAACCCCGAAAAAAGCCTTATCCGGATAACTCACCCTAAGCGAGATTTGAACTCAGGACCCTTGTTATTATTATTTATTTTTATTATTATTAATTATTATTATATTTATTATTATTATTTATTTTTATTATTATTATTTTTTATTATCGGAGATTATTTGCAGAGGTTGGCTATGACTGTGATAAATGAAGCACATGTTGGCTGATTCGTGAGAAGCAATAGGACTCATAGTCATTGGTATCTGACTGCTTGCGCATGCGCATCGTTGAACCTTCAGATTCAGAAAAATGGTTCACCTCCTTACATCACTTGCCCGAAAGTATCCCCAGTATGAAGTACAAATCTTCTTAGCCATACTAAAAGATGCAAGGCTGTTTTGAATGACATAACTTTCTCTACATGTACTATGAAGGTATTGTATTCCACCAAAAATTGATGTCTAGATTTCACCAGAAATTGGTATATACTTTGAGGTCCCATGAATCCAAAAGAGCATTTTTAGAAAAATGTCTATATGTATCATTAGACATAAACATAGTTAAAAAACAAAAGGACTGTTAAATGCCAAACTTAATATTTAATCTTCCAGAATGTGACACAAAGTTTTGCAAGAAAACCCCTCACCCCAAACTACACTTTATATGGAAAAGTTTTTTAAATTTATTTCTCAAAAATGGCTAACAAGTTTAATTAAAATACTTTATGTCAAAGATATTCACAAGAAACAAAATGTGAATCTTGAATTTATGGAATAGCCTCTGAAGACATTCTCGATGACTTTGTCATAAGGAATTAATATCCTGAACTTCATAGTGTAGCTAACTATTAGAGCAATGTGTTCATTAATTGTTTTTCCACACAAGCCATGTCTGTAGTATTAAACTTTTCTAATCTCTAAGACTTTGGAATAATTTTTGTTTTTCTGTATTTTCTACTCTATTCCTACTTTTCAGAAGCCTCTAATCTGCCCATCTCTCCCATCCAATTTCTTGTAAAATTCTCCTTTTGAGTCATTCCATCTTCCATTACTACCCAAAGTAATAAAATTTCCTTACTGTTTGTAACTCTTCCTCTTCTACCTGCCACTTGTCCTCTTTCTCAGCTTATGGCTCCTTTCAAATGCCATTATTTTTTACTTTTTAAAATTTATTCTCAATTCCCACTTCTTGCAGAATGCAAGTAAAATTTGAATCTGGAGCTACATGTGGTTCTACAATTTACAATCAATCAGATGTTCTGTTGTTTGTAAAACTATAGAACAATTTATTCCTCCATGTTGTTATTTTGAAATCCATTGTTAAATAACCTAAATTAGGCTTATGAGTTTTTGGGCTTGTACAATTAAATGGAATCATGAGATTAGATTTACATGAACTTATAACCTTACAAATTAGAGCTGAAGTTGATCAGCATACACCAATCAGATATGTGGAATTTCATGCCAGAACAGATAGAAGTGCTAAAAGTAATTATACAAAATGTTTACTAGTCCTTTTGATAATTACATACATAATTGCTTACAAAATTAGCTTGTATTTGCTGCTTAATATACTACTTTAATGATAAGTTGTACATTACAAAATTTCTAAGGTTCATAACCTTTTGGGCGAATTGATTGTGTGATAAATCTTGATGTTATTTTGATGTATTTACATCACTCTAAATTTTGAAATTGGATGGCATTTTCATGTTAAAGCTCACCATTGTATGCAATTAGTGTATTCTTTATTCTTAACATATTTTAGACCTGATTAAACATTTTTTTTTAATTGAAAAAGTTTGTTTTTAAATTATATTTGCCTTAAACACATGCTATTCATCTTAGAGTTATTTTAATTTATAAATTTCTTTATTTTCTAGGTGGGTTAAACAGTTTATATGTTGATAACATATTTATCTGCTTAATTTTATGCTGTGTTTTTCCTTCAAAATAATCATGTCATTAACCAAAGAAAAAACTCTTAAACCTAAATTATGAACATTAACATACTGTACAGACACAACAAATTTTAAGTCTCTATCATTTTAAAAAAAGTAGAATATAACATGTGTGTAAAACTTCTGTGAAAAATTCATCCAAAAAACATTAAACAAACAAATTTTACTTTTAAAAGAGTTAAAAAAAGTAAATAAATAAAAAAATAACCAGGCAAACACATTACTTTCTCTATACGTACTATGTACATAGTTTATAGAGAAGGTATTGCATTGTACCCAAAAATTTGATACCGAGATTTCACCAGAAATACATGTTTTGAGACCACCTGAATCCAAAAAAAGCATTTTTAGAAAAATATCCATGTGTGTGTGTCTGTGGGCAGCATGTCGCCCTCCGTGGTGTAATGGTTACCATGCTAACTTCATATACCCAAGGTCACGGGCTCAAACCCGGTGGAGGACGATGGATTTTTTCGGGTGTAAAAATCCTTAGCATGGCTTCCTTCAGAAGGGAAGTAAAGCCGTTGGTCCTGTGTCATAGATTTACGGCACGTAAAAGAACCTCAAGCCTGATAGAGAGGCCTCTGAGCAAAATTAAGCGGTGTTTCACATAAAATTTAGAATAGGACGCTGAGAACCATAGTAGTTAAAGAGCATCTAAAAATAACACACCATTTATTTATTTGTGGGCAGCATAGCAAAAACGAAAAGACCGTTAAATACTAAACTTGGTATTTAAGTTCCATATCTTCCAAGGATGCGACATGAAGATTTTCAAGAAAATCCCCCCAACCCCAACTACCCTTCGCATGGAAAAATTTTCGAAAATTTTGATTTTCTAAAAAGTGGCTCTAATGATTTTGATTAAAATATCATATATTAAAGGTATATACTTGACAAATAATATGTATATCTTGAATTCTCTGTGAATAGCCTCTGAAGACTACTTTATTCTGTATACATTTTATGGAATTTTGTGTAACTGGTAAACCGTAAGAGATAGGCAAAAACTTACCACACAAAAAAATGTAGAGCACATTAAAACGGCAAATTTATATTATATACATTTTTTTCGTGGAGTTGATCATTTTTGAGATACTTCTTGTTTTTGGTTTCAGCTTTAAAACTTATAATTTTCTCATACAGGAATTTAACAATTGCTGTCCATACAAACAAAGGGACTTCAGTCACATAGCAACCATCTTTTGCTATCACTTTAACCTATGGTACTCCCCTTATTTCCCTTCTATTTACAGGGAAGTAAGTAATAAGACTATTTCTGCTAATTTTTTTCTCACTTAGCATGAAGTAAATTAACAAAAATTTGTTGCAGAGATATAGAGAAAGTCATGTGAATGGATTATATCAGATTTTTTTTGGAAATTGAAATTTATTTTAATGGGGATTTTAAGCATGATAAT
This sequence comes from Hymenopus coronatus, assembly GCA_030762935.1. Lineage (NCBI taxonomy): Eukaryota > Metazoa > Arthropoda > Insecta > Mantodea > Hymenopodidae > Hymenopus > Hymenopus coronatus. The sequence continues at coordinate 14,780,445 of CM060897.1, read as the reverse complement.
TGAAGCACAAATTATAGAACTATAGAAATTTGCAAAACAAATGTAATTGTTAATTCAAAATCTTCTTGGGCTTCTAGCCAGGTAAAAACTTGGCTTGACACCAACGTTTTGAAGAAGTGCATCTTCCTCGTCTTCAGGGTGAACTGAAGATGCACTGCTTCGAAACGTTGGTGTCAAGCCAAGTTTTTACCTGGCTAGAAGCCCGAGAAGATTTTGAATTAACACGTCGCCAGGAAAGCTTCAGTTCTTATTTTAAATGTAATTGTGTTTTTTTTTTTCTAAAACTTTGGTTTAGAGAATTAATGTGATGTAAATTGATATACTTTCTCTACCGCTTAGCTTTAGTAAGAGAGGAAGTGTTGCATTCCACCCAAAATTTTGATATTAAGTTTACCAGAAATACGTGTTTTGTGGTTACCTGAATCTAAAAAAAAAGCATGTTTAGAAAATGTGTGTATGTGTGTGAACAACATAACAATGAAAAATCCATAAACACAAAACTTGGTATTGAAGGTCATTTTGAGTTTTATTTATGGATGCTCTTTAACTGCTGTAGTTCTCAACGTGCCATTCTATATTGGGCATGAAACACTGTTTAATTTTCTCAGAAGCCTCTTTATCAGGCTTAAGGCTATTTTACATGTTGTAATTCTACAACTCAGCACCACTGGCTTTACTTGCCTTCCAATAAGCAGCCATACTAAGAATTTTTACACCCAAATACTCCATCACCAAGTTTGGGCCATGACCTTGAGAACCACAATTTAAGTACAGCACCTTCCAAGAATGCAATTTGAAGATTTGCAAAATCTCCCTTAAACTAGTCTTTACATGGAAATCTGTTAATTTTGGATTTTCACAAAAATGGCTATACCTAACAATTGTGATTAAAATAACTTGTGAAGTTAATCTCTATAATTGCGGACTATAACCTTGTATAGACAATTATATTCTTAATATGTAATGAAAAATCCCCTGAAGTGGGTATGAAACATCAACATATGTTATATTTTATGAAATAATACAGATTGAATTGACCAGGCACTCTATGGCTTCATATACCTAAAATTTTTCCTGACACGCATGTGTTTTAGGTATGTGAAGCCATAAAGTGTCTGGTCGACTGAATCTGAATTATTTTATAAATTATTACAGTGCTTCACAGTGTTAATTCTAATTGGTTTTTAACTATTTTGTAACTATATGTTATATTTTTAATTTTCCTTAATCCCACAAACAGTTTTGCAAGTTCTTATAAATTAGGCTTAGCAGGTGAAGCAAATATTGAAATACAATTATATAATCGAACTTTTAAACCTTTGTGTCTTTTCTTTAGTTCTGTAGTTATTAATTAACGTAAATATTAAACAGCATTATATAATGTCAGAACTCCCAATGTCAGTACATAAAAAAGTAGGTGGGTATTAAGATTCTCCACATTCAGGGCAGGGGATCAAGTTAAACATTTTGGAAATAGCATGTAGTCTGCAGAAAAAGAACCTTTGTGGTAGTAGTAGTAGTATTCAAATGTTGTGGAGCTTTTGATTTGTCATCATTCGCTTACGGGCTTCCAAGTAGTATTCGGTAATCTTGAATAGTGTCGCAACTATTTTTTGAAGATTGGTGCAGAGGGCCAGATGATCCTTGTTTATTATAGTATTTATGTTAATGCAAATTGTGCAGTGTGGAGAGGCTAGTAGTTTTGTAACATGAATAGGAAACAGCATATTGATTATATCTAATTGAAACTGAGCTCTGCATGTTTTGCAATCCGATCTTCAATTCAGCTTATAAATAAGAGCATACTAAAACAGCTTATTATGCATATTTTCATTCATAGATGACCTATGGAATAATATTGGGGAAATCCAGTAAATGATAAAAAAGTATTCATTATGCAAAAAAGGTAATAAGAATAATGGCAGGGGAAAGACGATCAACTCGCTGCAATCCACTTTTCCAAATGTTTGGAATTTTACCATTAGCCTGTGAGTATATATTAGCCATATTGTCATTTGTCCTTACTTACAAGAAAACATACAAACAAATATTAACCCGTTAGAACTATTTGATATTGAACACTATCTACACTCAGCTGAAGAATTTACAAAATTTGAAATCTCTTCATGTGCTGAAACAAATGACACTAGAAATAATAAATTTAAGATGCCCAACCAATGAATGGCTACATGTTTATACTGGCGGTTCTAGCTTACCAAATAACAATGGTACTGGTGCAGGTGCAATATGCCCTCTCTTCTCTTAAACAGCTGACTTTCTAGCCAAAAAAATGTAAAAGTAAATGGCGTATTATTTATGGACGCTCTTTATCTACTGTGGTTCTCAGCGTCCCATTCTAAATTGTGAAAGACCACTTAATTTTGCTCAGAGGCCTCTCTATCAGGTTTGAGGCTATTTTACGTGCTGTAAATCTATGATATGGGACCAACGGCTTAACTTCCCTTCCGAAGGAAGCCATGCTAAGGATTTTTACACCCGAAAAAATCCATCGTCCTCTGCCGGGTTTGAACCCGCGACCTTGGGTATATGAAGTCAGCATGGTAACCATTACACCACAGAGGGCGATCTAGCCAAGAAAGGTAGTAAAATTACATCAAATTCATCTGATCCAATAAGTTATCACTCAATCAAAAGAATCATTATATCAACATATAATAACAAAATTAAAGAAAATAATGTGTTACAAACAAAAGGAAAACCATGGGAAAATTTATGTAATAACACGACCAGAATCATTACATTACCAAGAAAATCCTCTGTAGCAACTTTTAGACTCTTAACAGGCCACGACTGTCTCAATAAACATTTATTCAGGATTGGTATAGTGAGATCTCCTCTGTGTCCTTTCTGTACACTTTACTGCGCTGCCCAACCTTGAGTTGACATGATAATATGACATCAAAATACTGCAATGCAAGAGAGTGAATGGCTTCACTGCCAACTGTTCAACATTAGATGCCAACCAACCATATTGTCATTTGTAATAAATAACCAAAAAAAGTTTACAAAAAATATATCTATTCATAACAAACAGACCAGACATAGGCAGGACTTACAAAGACCAACCAATAATTTGCAGTTACTCCAAAAAGGGGCTTACTACAAAGGAATAGTTTTGTTTAATTCACTTCCCTCTGCTATAAAAGAATTGCAAATGAACAAAAACAAGTTTAGATCAGAATTAAAAAGATACCTTATTACTCACACCTTCTATACAGAGGAGGATTTCATTCAATCAAAAAACACTGGTAATAATGTAACATTGTAAATATAATAAACATGAATATTCTAAGAATGCAAGTGCAGGGGTAGGCTTTTGGAAACAGACATGCAATTGAAAATTATGCAAAACTGACACCTCTGAAAATTCATGTCAGAGTTATTATTTGTGAATAAATGTATTAATAATTATGAATAAATATAATTGTTGACATGATCTACATCCGAGAGTTTGGGCTTTTAGTCTAATCTCATAATAGGATCTACAGATTGCAATGTTATGTATGTATGTATACCTTCTCTATACACTATGTCATACTATATGTAGAGAAAGTAAAATGATGCTGGAGTGTGGAAGCCTAGGAACAATAGATGGATACAATAACAAGAAATATAACCAGTAAAGAAATTACAGAAGATGCAGAAGTGTGAAGAAATAAATTTTCTTTGGGTTGAAGGACAATTATTTTACTGTAGAGAAATAAAAACTAAAATAAAATCTAAGTGGTATAAAGTAAATAATTTCCTTGATCTAATTTTGTTTCAGTTCCAATATTAGCTCCGAAGTTTTACTCCAGCCATGAGGCACGGGAAAGTCTTAATCTTGATCCAGAGATCTACACTGAATTAAAGCAGCAGCAAGAGATTGGACCCAAAGAAAAATATGATCAACCTCTGTTGGAAAGTCATAAGTAATTTATTGCTTCTTCATATAAGGAATATTCTGCTTATAAGTAGTTATATATAAGGAATATCTAAAATGGTGATTTCCACGAAAAAAATGTATACATCATAAATTGTGTGCTTCAACAAGATCTACATTTTTTGTGTAGTAAGTTTTTGTCTATCTCTTACAGTTTACTAGTTAGGCAAAGTCCAGCAAAATTCATCCAGAATAAAAAGGTCTTCAGAGGCTATTCTCACAAAATTCAAAACTTACATTTTATTTGTGATGTGAATATCTTTAATATACTGTATTTTAATAAAAATTTTTAGAGCCATTTTTGAGAAAATCAACATTTTCAAAAAATGTTCTATATAAAGGATAGTTGTGAGTGGGGGATTGTTTTCTTGAAAATCTTTGTCATATCCTAGGAAGATACTGAACTTAAATACTAAGTTTGGTATTTAACCAACTTTAGTTTTTGAGCCATGCTGTCCACACATGAACGCACACACACCTTTTTCTAAAAATGCTGTTTTCGAACTCAGGGGACCTCTAAACATATTTGTGGTAACATCTTGGTATCAAATTTTTTGGTGGTATATACCTTCTCTAACCACTATGTATGAGATGCATCCAGAAAGTAAGTCCCAATGACCGATAAAGAGAACAAAAACATCACTGTAAAAAATATTTATTGGAATAATTACATAGACTCACTGGTTACTTTTCAACATAGTCACCACCATTGTTGTGGCATTTATCATAATGATGCACTATTAATTGTATGCCTGTCATAGGATTCTGCCACCAATGTCCGCAGCCACGAAGTCACTTCATTCTGCACCTCAGCATCACTGTGAAAACGTTTTCCTGCCAGAAAACGCTTCATGAGACGGAAGAGATGAAAGTCACTTGGAGTGAGGTCAGGGCTGTAGGGTTGATGTTCGAAGACCTCCCAGCCAAACTTATTCAACACAGTTTGTGTGGCTTTCGCTGTATGGGGTTTTGCATTGTCATGCACAAGCGTAATGTCGCTTGTCCAACATTCCACATCTCTTGTTCTGGATTGCCCGCCTGGGTTTATGCAACGTCTGGCAACATCAATCAGCATTTACAGTCTCCCCTTGCAGTAAAAATTCGCACAAGAGGACACCATGTTGATCCTAGAAGACAGTGCATATGTTTTTTTTGACAGAGATTGTCTGCTTGAATTTGGTCTTCAGGTGAACCACTATGCTGCCAATGCATTGATAGTTGTTTTGTCTCTGGTGTGGCATGCGACACCCATGTTTCATCCCCAGTGACAATATTGTCGAGAAACTTATCATCTTCCGCTGCGTATCATTGTAGGAATGTCAATGCTGTGGCCAGATGTTTGATTTTGTGTTCATCTGTTAGTGGTCTAGGCACCCATCTCGCACACACTTTGTGAAAACCAAGCCACTGGGAGACAATTTCGTGCACAAGCGAGCGAGACATCTGGGGAAACTGACAAGAGAGTTCTGAAATTGTGAAGTGCCGGTTCTGCACAGTTGCTTGCCGCACACTTTCCAACACTTCTGACATCACCAGGGATGGTCGGTCATTCTTCCTTCTGTGAATTGCCTGCACCATCGTCTTACCATACTGTCACATATAATGTCCTGTCCGTACACGCGACACAACTGACAATGGATCTCTGCTGGGGATTGCTTTTGAGCATACAAAAATCAGATGACTGCACGAGCCTTGCATGTGGTGGGAGACAATATCGGAGCAGCCATTTTCTCCTAGCTGTCACAAAACTGAAACTTTACTACAATGTTACCATATACTTCCTCTCTTCTCCTACACACGCGCATTCCTATCTGACTGGTGATGCCATCTCTGGATGCAATCGGGACTTACTTTCTGGATGCACCTCGTAGATTGTACATTTTGGCTAGAGAAAATACAAAGTTCTTATTTTGCTAAATTTTTATTGATATTTTTCCTGTCTCTGTTAATAAGCTATTGTTCTAAAAATATGTTTAATGTTTTCTAGGTATGGATGGTTTTCTGATCCACTAATTCAAATAGATCCCCTGGACAGGAGACTCAGTTTTAAGAGAGCATGGAATCCATTAGTGAAACTCAAAACCTACATAGACACTCAGGACCGAGCATTAAAAGGGCCTTAGCTCTTTTCAGAGAAGTCTTAGTTACCTCTGTAATCATTACTGTAAATCTCCAGTGCCTTAACAATTTAGCACTGTGATCTTTTCAAGTTTAATAAACTTATTACAACTTGAATGAATTAATTTATTTACACTGTATCAAACAAATCAAAATCTGGCATTTACCAAATAAACTGTCAAGATTGCCCCAAAATTTTAATTGGACAGAAAGAGAAACCTTGAAAAAGATTGAAAGAACATCTCAGGGACATGAAACTGAAGCAAACAGTATCACATTACTTCTGGACATCAAACTTATTAAACATGTAAAAACTAAAACTGAACTAGCAATTTGGGAAAGGATACACATTAGGAAAAATACACACAGGTTATGAATTTTGAAATACCACCTGCTGACAGTATTTTAAGATTACCAAGAAAACCAGATGGCAGCACAGATGATATTACGATATGAACCTCCTCTTCTGAAGCCAGTCAAACACAGCTGATGATGAAGATGAAGATCTTTGAAATGCATCCTGGGAAAAAAACTAAGTAAGTGAAACTATAGTGTCCATATTTGACTCAAATTAGTTACATAATAATATCAGTATAGTTGGTGCATAAACCTCATTAATGTCTGAGAAGAAAGCCATGTTGACTCGGCCCCTTTTTGGAGGTCGTTACTCTCCTGAGGTGGTAGGGAGTGGCATCAGTGAATGACCACATTAATTAGCATTTGTCCAATAGCATTCCTCTTGTAACCATTGGTAGTGTACATGTTAACAGACAGCTTACTCCACATGAAGTTAGGATTGGCTACTGTTTGTCTAATGGTGTTTCTCATGTAACCAGTGGTAGTGTACACCTTATGTACTGAGGCAGCTGTGTTTAAAACTCCATATGGACAGGAGTGACTGCTTGTGTGCAGTTGCTATCTGCTGCTTCTGCACCAGGTAAGTCATCATAAAAACTGCATTTTAATGCAGTTAATACACCAGTTATCTGTAGGTCGTATATTAGAACTTATTTAAGTATGACAGAAAGAAAATCCACAGTGGATCGCTGCCCTTATATAGAACATTTCGCCTGCAGTGCAATGGTAGTAAAAGTGGGCATTCAGAACCATCCAAATTGCATGGCATTGCACATATGCAACAAAGATGATTAAACAAAGCTTTTAGTATTTTTAGTGGACTTTTTTTCTAAAACAAAACTTGGCCACCAGGACTGTGTGACCTTCACTGCATTTCCTTGTGCACACATCCTACATGTGTTCCGTTGTCACACGTGCATCTGTCTTCTGTTCTAGCCCAGCTCACACGTGAGTAACATTAGGAATGTTTAGAAGTGTTTAGTTTTGCTTGAAGTGCTTTCAAAATGCAGTATACAGTACCACAAGAGTGTTTATGTATGATACGTATGTGTTACATCTTGAAACTAAATTTTCCTGCGTGCATGTTCCGAGTAGAGGGGCTGTTCGTTTGTTTGTAAATAAATTCAGGGTTATAGGATCCATTTGTGATAGGAAAGAAATGTAAATGGGCGTGTGTGTTTATGGAGCAGAAATTAAGACAAAATCGGAAAAAGGTTAAAACAGTGCACCTCGAAAATCTCTTAGATGTCTTGCACAAGAAACTGCATTTTGAAAGCTTCAGCGTGGAAAGCAACAAAACTTTTAAAACTCAAACCACACAAGGTTACTGTTGTCCAGGAATTTTCAATATCTCCTGTCATAAGGTATACTTTGTGTTTATTTTAATACAAGGGTCAGTCAATAACTAATGCCTCCTATTTTTTTTTTCTTTTAATTTGTAAGAAAATTAAACTTTGATTACACAGCATGAAAGCCACAACATTGAGCAATAAATTGTCAATTTTCAATGCAATCTACGTCCTTTTCCAGTTTTGGTACACCTTTTAACAAGGACGTGTATTCCTGTGTGGTAAAATGCATAGTTTTGCTTCTGAAGTGTTTGACGTACAGATGTTTTCACGGCCTCTGCATCTTCAAAGTGAATCCCACGATGAGCTTCCTTTAGCGACCCAAACAGATGGTAGTCTGATTGTGCTAGGTCAGGGCTTTATGGGGGATGAGGGCACTTCAGTGGTGGGATGACTGGTGTGTGGTTTTGCATTGTCATGCAAAAGAAGAACATCCGCCATGGTTTTTGTTGGGCAAACTTGCCGAAGATGCGCTTTAAGTTTTTTGAGTGTGCTGACGTATCGGATAGAATTTATTGTGCATACCTGCTCCAAAAATTCAACCAGAACCACACCCTGTGCACGCCCAGAACATGTTCGCCATCACTTTCCCTGCTGATGGCACAGTTTTGAAGTTTTTCTTCTTCGATGAGGTTGTGCGATGCCATTCCATTGACTGCCTTTTTGATTCAGTTCAAAAAATTAACCCATGTTTCATCTCCAGTCTCCAGAAACTCCTCTCCCTCCAAAATCATGTGCTGCAAGAGTTCGGTGGTTATTGGTTTTTTTTTTTTTTTGTCTCCTTATTCTCGTCGGTTAACATTCTTGATACCTACCATGAACAAACATTTGAGTACTCCAGTTGTTGAATAATCGTCATTACACTGCCTTTACTGAGGGATGTAGTGCAACACAATTCATCTATTGTTACCTGGTGGTCAGTACGAATGATCTCATCCACTCGTCAATGTTGCGTGGAGTCTCTGTAGTCACTGCTCCGATTTTCATCAGCAATCGGGTTTGCCCTTCTGCTTCATTACAGCGACAGACCCATGTTCTAACAGTGCTGACATCCATTGTTGCATCACTATACACATTTTTCATCCTTTCATAAATGCAAATGGACATTTCAACTTCTGCATGCAAGAATTAATGGCCTAATACTCACATCCAGTCAGCTATTTTGCAAAAGGCAGCATTGCTGCCACCTGTTGACTTAGGAAGTTGTTACTGTAGTGGATTAGAGAAGGTTTAAGAAATTGCGCCGAATTCAAATTGTACACATCGCTAACTTAGTTAAGGAAAAAAAAGGAGGCACTAGTTATTGACTGACCCTCGTAATTGTTAATGTGATTTGAGATTTTATTTTATGCATGTGTGACTGGGTGATGGGTCGTATGACTGCCAGTCAAGTGTACAGTACGTGACTGGGAGATGGACCAGCGCCTGACGGTCAAGTTTTGTACCATACTTACTGTATAAGAGACACAAAGCTTCAGCCTACTTATGAATCTATTTTAACAATTTTAATATTAAAACATTATTTATTACTTGTTAATAATTATAGATCACCAAATATTAAATTGTTTAATAATATTTAAAAGATGTTGATGTGTTCCTTTCACATGACTTTCTCTACATCTCCACAAGTTATTAGAAAAAGCTTATTCTTCTATTTACTTCATGCTAATCAAGAAAAAGTTAATTTTGTCTTATTACTTGCTTCCATGTAAGTAGAAGCGAAATAAGGGAGTACCATAGGTTAAAGTGATAGTCAAAAGCTGGTTGCTATGTGATTCAAGTTCCTTTGTATGGACAAGAGTTGACAAATTCCCATATGAAAAAAGTATATGTATTTCAAAGCTGAAATCAATAACAAGGAATAACTAAAAAACTACCAACCTCATGAAAAAAATGTAAATAACACAAATTGTGTATTTTAATGAGCTCTACATTGTTTGTGTTGTAAGTTTTTGTCTGTCTCTTACAGTTTACCAGTTATGCAAAATTCATCCAGAAGACTTATTTCCAGGAAATTAAAGATATACATTTTATTTGTCATGTAAATATCTTAAATATTAGAGATTTTAATCAAAATCGTTAGAGCCATTTTTGACAAAATCAGAATTTTTAATTTTTTTTTCCATGTTAAAGGTAGTTAGGGGTGGGGGATTTTCTTGAAAGTTTTTGTGTTCCATCCTTGGAAGATATCAAACTTAACTACCAAGTTTAGTTTTTAATGGCTTTTCGTTTTTGAGCGTTGCTGCAACAGACACAAACACACATACATGAACATTTTTCTAAAAAATACTTTTTTTGGGTTCAGGGGTATCAAAACATATATTTCTGGTAAAATCTTGATATCAAATTTTTGGGTGCAATACAATACCTTCTCTATACACTACGTACATGGTACGTATAGAGAAAGTAATATTAATTTTTAAATGTTATAAATTCTTTTTTTCTCATTTTAAAACTTGTTTTTAATTTTAACATTTCATTATTGGGCAGCTAACTGGTGGATTTAAGTATATTTTTTTAACACTTACATTCAGTTATGTAGCATTAATACAAATGATTCTGTACTGTTTGAAGGGAATCTGTCAAAATAGTCAAGAGACATTTTTACAAAGCAGTTTTGTCAACCCCCTTTTTTTCCCTTTTTCAGAGGAAAAATAAGAGAATCTATATATCAAGCTAGGCTGAAAAGCATGCCAAAATTAAAAAAGGTTTTAGTGCCATCTCTTGGGTTTAAGCCACACCATTAGCTTTGCAAACTGCCAATATATAGAAGTACATAAAAAAAAAAAAAATCTTATGTATTCCATTCACATGACTTTCTCTACATATCTGCAACAAATTATTGTTAGAAAGCTTATGCTTCTATTTTCTTCATGCTAATCAAGAAAAAATTAACAGAAATATTCTTATGTCTTGCTTCCTTGTAAGTAGAAGGGAAATAAGGGAGTAACATAGGTTAAGGTCCTTGTCAAAAGCACAGACACTTACATGGACATTTTTCTAAAAATACTTTTTTTGGATTCAGGGAGTCTCAAAACATGTTTTTCCGGTGAAATCTTGGTATCAAAATTTTGGGTGCATTAAAATACCTTCTCTATACACTATGAACATAGTACGTGTAGAGAAAGTAAAAATCAGATGAGTTACACTCACATGACTTTCTCTAACTGTTCTACAAACTTCTTACACAATGCTGATCGAGATAAGCATTAGCAGAATGTGCTTATTACTTAGTTCCTTATAAGTAGAAGGGAACTAAAGGAATACACAAGGCTAAAGTGATAGTCAAATGTTTTAAAAGCTATCGTTATTCATTGTCATTGAAATTGGCTTCTTTGCTTGGTCAGGCATAGAACAAAAGAGAAACAGACACTTCCTGTCTGAGAAAAGTATTTTAAAATTAAAACCAATAACAATGAATATTTTGGAAATGGTTAACTCTACAACAAAAATGTATTTGACATAAATTGTGTTTTTTAACGTAATCTGCATTTTTTGTGTGGTAACTTTTTGTCTATCTCTTACAGTTGGGTTGCCCTCCATGGTGTAGTGGTTACTATGTTAACTTCATATACCCAAGGTCGCAGGTTCAAACCTGGTGGAGGACGATGGAATTTTTCAGGTGTAAAAATCCTTAGTATGGCTTCCTTCGGAAGGGAAGTATAGCTGTTGGTCCCATGTCGTAGATTTACGGTACGTAAAAGAACCTCAAGCCTGATAGAGAGGCCTCCGAGCAAAATTAAGCGGTCTCTCATGCCCAAAATAGAATGGGACACTGAGAACCATAATAGTTAAAGAGTGTCCATAAAAAGCACGCCATTTACATTTTCTTACGGTTGAACCGTTATGGAAAATTTTGCAAAACTTCTCCAGAATAAAGAGCTCTTTAGAAGCTATTTTCAGAAAATTAAAAATTTACATTTTCTTTGTGATGTAAATATGTTTAATATACAGTATATTAATCAAAATCATTAGAGCCATTTTTGAGAAAAACAAAATTTTCAAAAATGTTTCATGCAAAGGGTAGTTTGGGGTGGGGAATTTTCTTGAAAATCTTTGTAATGCATCCTTTATAGATAAACTTAAAATACCAAGTCTTAGTTTTTGAGCTATGCTGTCTCCATGCATGCACCCACCCATGCACGCAGACCTTTTTCTAAAAATGCTTTTTGGATTCAGAGGGTCTCAAAACATATATTTCTAATGAAATCTCGACAGAAAATTTTTGGGTGGAATACTATACCTGCACTGTGCTCTATTTACCTACTTAGTATGTGTAGAGCAAGTAAAAATTTATTAAGAAATCCATAGTTCGGGTAGTAAAACATCATGATTTGTTTCTGAAGGTGACGCCACTGGTTATGATCATATATGTTAATTGTTACAAAGTAAGACAGCATATCATATTTTAATTTATATTTACCTTGACTATACATATTATAAAAAATATTACCTCTTTGAAGTTTTGTACTTTAAACATATAAATACAAATATAATTTAAAAGAAATCAGGTTTCAGTCTTTGATTAGAAAATATGCTATAATTACATCTGTGACATTGAAGCATTTATCATAATTACTCCTCTTAAACGATAACACCAATTTTTGTTTTCCTTCTTTTAATGTATTTTTAATATTATAAAATAAACTTTTTAGACCAAATGATGCAGACTTCAACTGTCATACCTACAAAACCATTTTGGCTATTACTATACATTCATAATGAAATGCAAGCGCAGATGCAACGTAAGTGCAAGACTCATATTATTTAATGTAAGCACTCGTATGCAAGATGCAAGGAAATTCAATGCAACGCAAGAGTTTGCAAACTCCAAACTTAATCCTTGCATTGCATGCAAAGAGGAGGAATTCTGCTTCTTTTCTCTATGCATTGCCTCTGAATTCAATAACAAACGATCGCACTGCAAGATTTAACAGGGCCTGCTGTACATGCATGCTTTTCTATTTGGCCGTGCAGTGCCGCACCATCTCTAATTTCCCTCAAGAGGTTATGACACTCTCCTTACGAATCCTTCTTTGATTTAATGGATGTAACTATCATTTGTGTATAGATTTCTTAGTTCTCATAAATCAAAGACGCAGAGATAATTCTTAGTTCATTAAATGTGTATCTTTATCATTTTCTGAAGTCTCTATGCTTGTACTGTTTTCAATAATTTTGAATGAGCAATTATTGTGACATCACTACCATGAGCATCAGCTGTTAGTATGTAATTTTATAACATTTATTTGTAAAAGATTGAGTGAATTTTCTTATGTGGTATTGTTATGTTATTCAGTTTGTAACTTGCAGAGTGCTTGGAAGATATTCGCATGTAACTTGCGGATCTAGAAACCTGTGTCAACTTCTTGCGTTGCGCTTACGATTGCATTGTGAATGGTATCTCCTTGCATCTGCGCTTATGTTACGTTATGTCTGCGCTTGCATCTCATTATGAATGTAGCATTATGGAGTTTACATTAAAAGATGTGATAAAAACCACAAACTTTACAGGAACTATGTACAGATTTATTTTCTTATCTGTATAGAATAAATATATTGCTTACTATCTTAAATGTTAAAATACCATTAACACTGTGTACATATGGACCTCATTGATATAATGGTTTTCCTCAATTTAAGGCAATGCATCAGGTAATATAGTAAAAAAATCTGATGTGTTCTATTCATATGATTTTCTCTAGCTGCTTCATAAACAAACTTTTCTTCAAAAGATAACTCTTTTATCTACATCATGATAAACGTCAGCAGAATTGCCCTATTACTTGCTTGTTTGTAAGTAGAAGGAAAATAGGGGAATGCACTAGACTAAAGTGGGGCCGCACTCTGCTGAGTGGTAAGACTCGTCTCTCACCTAGACGGACTGGGTTTTATCTCAAGTGACCACATGTGAGATTTGTGGTGGAGAAAGTAGCGCAGGAATGGGTTTTCTTTGGTGTCCCCTGCCATCGTATTACACTGGTACTCCATCTTCATTTCAACTATCAGTATCATAGTGATAGTGAAATCTTTTAACACATTGAAGCTCAGGTGTTTCTTTAGTTGAAGGGCCAAGAAACCCAGAGTTTTTACGCCTACTTTGAGTTATTATTATCAGTTCAGCTGCAATGACTGTGAAAAAATCTACATCAGCCAAACAAAAAGAAATATAAAAACAAGGGCAAAAGAACACCACAGAAATATTAAACTCAAAGAAGAAAACAAATCCGCAGTAACTTGGCATTTTTGGAAAGAGAAACACACCATAAATAGAAGCCCAATAATACTAAAAAACATCACAAGGAAGACAGAATTAAAAGTTGGGAAAACATATGTATTTGGAAAAACAAGAATCGTGTTTTCAATTCTGAAATCCTGCCAGGCGACCTACTGATACAGAGGTTCATCAAACCACCACCAGGGACAGAGACAGCCACCACAGTAAGCAATGCTGGCAGTCGACCAAAGGAATTGACAATGGAAGCACATGGCTTCTGAAACATGTTTTCCAAAATAAAAAGAAAGTGGATGTAGTGTTACAAAATTGACTCAACTAATTTTTCAATACATAATCATGAGGTACATGATACCTCCTAAATTACGGTTACAGAAATCTCAACACTCATCCCTATCTTGGAGTGAAAGTATATGATAAACTACCTTAAACTTAAATAAGAAAAGAAAATTTTTTTTATTTTCAGAGATGCATTGCCTCAAATGTAATTAAAACACTTGAGTAACAGTACATAAAACACACAGACATTAATTTGGCACATGCACACACACAAGACAAAGAAACTCATTCCATAAGAAAGGAATTCGTACAGCAAAACCACTTTAATGAAATAGAATAAAAGTAAACTCAACTAAATATTCAGTTTTATTCATTGCACTATTATGCAGAGTATATTTCACATGCATCATCAGCTGCTGTTGACTGGTTTGAAGTTCGGATCCCTTCTTATATGAACTCTCTAGGTGGTATTTTGAACAATTTTACATATGGTTTCTCTTCAATTCTTTATAAAATCTTTACCCATACCTCCAATTCTCTCACATTTGTTGTGGATTTCCTGTGATTTTATCACCAAAAAGTGACACTATGGTGATTTCTTTTCCTAAACTACTCTTTTAATCTAACAGCTAAATTTCTTTGGTTTTCCAATAACATGAATTTTCCAGGCTTTTTTGGCCTTGGTCAAGTAAATGGTAAAACACTTAACGTTTCACCTATCTCTCAATCAAGCATCCTCAGAGGTAGTCAGCTGATGGCTAGAGTAACTACAATGGCACTTTTTTTTTCTCTATGGGGATTTTGGGAGTTTATCTCACTCCCATTGCTGTTATAGGGCTTATTTTGCCCTCTTCAGCCTTATTTCTTTCCTTTATTTTTATTTATAGCAAGGGAAATAAGGTATCACCTTTTTTACTTTCTCTTTATGTACTATCTATATAGTGTATAGGGAAGGTATTGTATTACACCCAAAAATTTGATACCGAGATTTCAGCGGAAATATATGTTTTGAAACACCCTGAATAAAAAGAAAAAGAAAAAAAAAAAAAAACAAAAAAAAACCATTTTTAGAAATTGTGTGCATGTGTGTGCAGCATAGCTCAAAAACAAAATTGTTAAAAAGCATATTCTTCTCTCCACTTTATGATAATCAAGATAAACATTAGTAGAAATTGTCTTAATTGCTTCCTTATATGTAGAAGAAAAATAAGGGAATACACTAGGCTAAAACGAAAGTAAAATCTTTTAAAAGCTGGTTGCTACTGTGGTTAAAATCCATTTCTTGCAGGGCAAGGAGTTTACAATTTTCCATGTGAGAAAAGTTTAAGTACTTTAAATCTGAAACAAATAACAAGGAATTTCTCAGAAATGGTCAATTCCACAAAAAAATGTATATGACATGAATTTTAATGAGATCTACATTTTTTGTGTAGTAAGTTTTTATCTGTCTCTTACAGTTTACCAGTTACGAAAAATTCATTCAGAATCCTGTGTTGTACATTTACGGCACATAAAAGAACCTCAAGCCTGATAGAGAGGCCTCTGAGCAAAATTAAGCGGTGTGTCACGCCCAGTGCAGAATGGGACATTGAGAACCACAGCAGTTAAAGGGTGCCCATAAATAAAATGCCATTTCATTTAGAATAAAGAGGTCTTCAGAGGCTATTCCCAAAAAATTTACGATATACATTTTATTTGTCATGTAAATATCTTTAATATATGGTGTTTTAATCAAAATCGTTACAGCTATTTTTGAGAAAATCATAATTTTCAAAAAATGTTTCCATGTAAAGGGTAGTTTGGGGTCGGGAGAGTTTCCTCAAAATCTTTGTGTCACATCCTTGGAAGATGCTTAACTTATATACCAAGTTTGGTATTTTACCGACTTTTCGTTTTTGAGTTATTGTGTTCACAGATATATAAATGCTTTTTTTGAATAAGGGGACCCTAAAACATATATATTTCTGGTGAAATCTTGGTATTGAATTTTGGGTGGAGTGCAATACCTTCTCTATACACTATGTACATAGTACGTGTAGAGAAAGCAAAAGTAATTAATACAAAGTTTTTTTAAATAAGTTGAGAATTTAGTCGACTACGAGGGATTTTTGATTGCAGGTCCCATCCCAGTGCAACAAAGACACATTTCTGTTTATAGCCTCTAACAAAGAAGCAGCATACTGTGTGTACCTTCACACCTGGCAAGTTATCATGTCAAGGTTATTTCTTCTATTTTAATTGTTGCTTGATTTGAACGAAAATCTTCTTCCAGCTGCTCTTCTTCTCGCTTCAGTATAATATTTGCTATTTCCCTTTTAGTTTCTATGAGCCGATGTGGTGAAAATGTTTTAACTGTTTTAGCCCAAGAAAGAAAAAGATGGTCCACTGCATCGAAGTCTTCTGCACTTTGGGAGCATTCTAAAGAGTTTTGAGTGTCAGAGTTTCTTGCAATTGTTTCAGACAATCTTCTCTGTCTACTGGTGTTTTGGCCTTCGCAATGAGATGTCGCTGACCAGCTTGAGCCACTTGCATATGAATCGTCAAACCAGAACTGTTTCTCTGTGTGTTCATCATACACCTGTTCTTGATTTTCTGTGCTTTCCTCTTGTAGATAACCATAAGAGTGATCTAAAAGTTGAAATCATGATACATTATTCTACTAGTAAATACAGCTAAATCTAAAATATGAACTCAACAAAAAAAATCTCATGTCCTCAATTCACATGGCTTTCTCTACATCTCTGTAACAAATTATTGTTAATAAGCTTATTTTTCTATTTACTTCATGCCTATTGAGATAAACATTAGCAGAAATATTCTTATTACTTAGTTCCTTATTAGTAGAAGAGAAATAAGGGAATACACTAGGCTAAACCAAAAGTCTAATGATTTAAAATGTGGTTGCTATGGGATTGAAATCTGTTTCCTTGCGTGGCCAATCGTTGACAAGTTCCTGTATGAGAAAAGTTTAAGTGTTTTAAAACTGAAATCAATAACAAGGAGTATCTCGAAAATGGTCAACTCCAGGAAAAAAAAATGTATATGACATAAATTGTGTGCTTTAAGGAGCTCTACATTTTTTGTGTGAAAGTTTTTGTCTATCTCTTCAGGTTTACTAGTTATGCGAAATTCAGAAAAATTCATCCAGAATAAAGAGGTCTTTAGAGACTATTCCCAGAAAATTCAAGAAATATGTTTTATTTGTCATTTAATTTCTTAAATATAAGAGATTAAACAAAACCGTTAAGAGCCATTTTTGAGAAAATCTAAATTTTTTCAATGTAAAGGGTAGGCCTGGACAGTGACTTGCGTTCTGTAAAGGTCCTGGCATTGTTGTGGGGCCACTCTGAAAGGACCTGCCTTGGGGTCCTTTAGGAAGACTGTCCTCTTGGGAGAACCTGGAGACGTGGGGATTATGGGTAGGCACAGAGTCGGATGTATTGGATCTGGAAACGTTAGGGTCCTTTTCCATGATTGTATGTCATAATCCAAATTTGATCACCCTTATCCCAAGAGTGACGTAAGTTGTGAAGGACAACACAGGCCAAAGTGTGGTGCTCTGCTATGTAAGAAAACGTTTCTACAAATATTTTGATCCACATCAAGTACATGAAGAATATGCTTTTATAAGAATAGTTTGTTAAAGAATGAGCAGTGAAATGAATGTGAAAGTAACATATCAGTAGAATTTATTTTTCATTCTTTTGCTTTGGTTTTCAGGCAAGGAAAAGAAGGACTGACTTTGAAAAGAGTTGACTAATGATTTAGTTTACTGTAATTTTGATTTCTCTAGCATGTAGACACAATATCATAGTAGATAGACAAGGTATTGTATTCTACCCAGAAATTCAATATCTATATTTTATCTAAACATAGAGAAACATGTTGGGGGGGGGATTTTCTTGAAATCCTTAATGTAATGTCGGGACCTTCAACACCTAAGTTCTCCTCTGGTAAGCCCCTTGGAGGACAGTATAGGGAGATTGTTTTCAATGTTCCACTTACTTACAAAAACAAGTGATTTTTCTCGCCCTACATTCAGCCATACAAACGCATATTGTAACAATGATATAGCGGTGATGGCAAACTCTCCCTCCATCCCCACCTCTCTTACCATCTTTGAACACAGTTGGCTAAAACGGGAAGAGGGGAAGCAGTTGAAGGCTTGAACTGGACAAACCGAAATATTAGTATTTTTAGTTACCTTGCCAAGCTATAATTTGTATTTTGTGAACAAAGAAAATAAGACAATAAAAAGTAAACTGTTGTTATTACTTTCTCTACTACTTACATGAAGTAGAGGATTTATTCCACCCAAAAATTAAATACCAATGGTTTACCAGAAATACACATTTCAAGGCTACTTGAATCCAAAAGAAGTATGTATGTGCCTGTGGACAATGCTATTGAAACTGAAAAGCTCACCTCTTTGGTGTGGGAGTAGCATATCTATCTGACTTAAAGGGGTCTCAAACTTGAATATCAGTTAGGGTGAGTTACCAAGAGGTTTTTTTCTAGGGTTTACCTTTATTCTGAAAATATGAATGTTGGATAATTTATTTCTATGAAATCCAGGGTTAAAGGAGCATCATTTCATTTATTTCAATTGATCATAGTTTGATATGAGCTAACCAATTAAAGGATGCTAAACTCTATATTACAAGGATTCAACATAAGAAATTTCAAGAAAATCCTTCTGCCCCAAACACTTTATATGAGCTTTATATTTTATTTTTTCAAAAATAATTCTTTAACAATTTTGGTTAAAATAGGTATATTTTTAAGGTATTTGGTTGACAAATAAAACATATATCTTGAATTATCTGGGGAATTGTCAACAGAGATACACAAGACTTGTACTTATACACAACGTGTTAATCTCCTATATTCCCCTTGCACAGAAACTCTAAAAGGTAAAATTGTAAAATCAATAATTAGACTTATGTATGCCTATTATGCCCAATGTTGATATTTATTAACCAGTTCTGATACAAAAAGGGAAGAGGGGAGGGAGATCAGTATATTCAAAATTGAACAAAATTTTCAACAGTCTAAATTTCTGAATACTACCTCATTTTTCTGCTTTTACCATTTGGGGTGCTATAACAATGAAATGTGTAATGAACCAATTTCTGCAAACATTGATCTTGATTAATTAAATACATGAAATGGATTACCGGGCATGGATCCTAACTGATCACTTTTACGAAGTAGCTTTTACATTAAATAACTCACAGCCAAGATATACATGTACATATAATATATAAAATTGACCGAAAGCCATGTAAATGTAGCAGACATTTTGCTAATGCAGTTTAACTCATTACCTATTCGCAATTAAATCAGAGGTTGTGGATCTTGTTTAACAGAAACCAGCCAATCACGAGTCACTTATAATAGGAATCGTGTACAAAATAAGAATAAAATAACTCACCCTGTTTGATCGCTTTATTTTGAAACGTGGTTCTTATAGGTATGGCCTCACAATGTAAACGTGTACGAAGGGTGCTGGTAAAATATCTGGCTTCGAAATGATCAGCACAGACTCTTACATTGTTATGCAATGCTGTGGGTCGTTTGGTGGTCGCTAGATCTAACCTTCCCATGCAAGTTAACCAAATCTTCAATCTAAAAGAGAAACGTCAACTCATATTCCAAACCATTTTAAATGGATAATAAATGTTAAAAGCATGTATATCCCTAAAAATTGGGCAAAATGCTTACTTATATTGTAAGAATTACTTACTTTTCACTACCTCCAGGTATTTTGAAGAAACATTTATTTGGGGAGTTAACTCTATTATTGTTACACCCCAAATAATAGCACTTAACCCTACTTTTTCTATCCATTTACTTTATAACTTTCCGTTGCTCTAATTAACAGAAGTAAACATCCAATGTTTTGAGATTGTTTCTATTCTCAGGGTCGTTAGCTGCAGAGTATGGATAACCAGAACAAATATTTAACATATATTTGATGTTTTGATGCAAAAAGTTAGGCAACAACAGGCCACAGATATAGACAGAATACATAAGAAATTTTTGCATTGTGGTTGTTGAAGCACGTTTATGTCAAGCCGCCATATTTACAAACTACAGTTTTGAGATGAGTGCGGCTTTTGTGGGTAAAATGTGCAACCAAAACTAAGATGTTGTGGTGTTAAATGTCAGTTAAGCAGTACATTTGGAAAAGTTTTAAACCAGTATAATGGTGAATACGTGTGTGGCTTGGTTGCAGTTTCTCGAATAG
Source organism: Hymenopus coronatus (assembly GCA_030762935.1). Taxonomy (NCBI): domain Eukaryota; kingdom Metazoa; phylum Arthropoda; class Insecta; order Mantodea; family Hymenopodidae; genus Hymenopus; species Hymenopus coronatus. The sequence goes on along the minus strand of CM060897.1, from coordinate 14,759,914 downwards.
CAGAAGCAAAAACAAGGAAAGGCAAATTCGAAGATCAAGTTGGCAAACTACTCCAGCTTATTAGAAACCTCATGCTGCTTCGCTCATTTAGCAGCTACCGCGAGAAATAATTACTATCAAATTATGTGCTTATGATACCAGAACCATGAGAATAGGGGACGTGTTTCTCGACTCGGAATGCAATATATGCAGCGCACAGTAAAAGTCATTATAATCTTTAGATACTCTCTGATACTTGTCACTTCTTTGGTGTGCACATAAAATTATTCCAAACATGTGTGTGTGTGTGTGTGTGCGTGTGTGTGTTTACAATGCATCCTACATATGCCTGCCTTATACATATATTCAATTTTCGACCAAGAAATTAGAACAAAATTAAGTTATAGCCTTGCCGCGATATTTACTGCAATAATACCAATTTATCAATAATAACTTCTGACACGCCAAAAAAATGTGATTGCATTACTTATACCTTCAACTAGAGATCTCTCCCTTTCCATGGTTCTTTGTTCTTTACTTCAAAACTTTGAGAAACATTATTTTGGCAGATGTTGCACATTGTGTACATGGTAGTTTTGATTTTCACAAGATGGCGGCTGGACATAAAACGTGCTTCATTTCCGCCTTGTGCAACAGGCGACAGGTTTCTTTTGTCATTGTTGTAGTAGTTTTAGATAATTTAACGATGCGCTGTCCGGGACGGAACCGATCTAATGGACATAGACATTAGTGTCCGAGCAAGATGTATTAGAGGATTATAATTTCATTTTGCAATTAGAGAGATGTCGGAGGAGGACTTTAGAGATATGGACTCCAATATCTTATAGGAAAGAGGGAAGGAACCAAGGGCTGAGGCCATAGCGGGAGGATAACATCGATATGTGGCAAATATACAGAGCAATGAAAAATGAGGTGGTGGAGGTCCACATGTAGGCCACAGTCACAAAGAGGAGAGTCTCGACGACGGATAAGAAAAAGGTATGCTGGCGTCACCGCTGCCTGAGTTTGATCTTAGACATAAGAGAAACCGCCGCTCTGGTGGTTCGGAAACGCTTAAACCAAAGTCAAGCACAGTGTGATTTGAAAGGCGGAGATAGAACCGGAACAATCCAAAATGAAAGACGAATGACTAGAGGAAACGGAACGTAAGGCCTGGTAGAGAGCGCAGAGTTCGGCAGAAAAATTGGAGAAGGACGGAAGCCGGAGGAAGAGTATCTGCAAATGAGTTGTTAGGTTAACAGGCAGTTCCAACCTCACTCGGAGTACGGGAGCAATTGCTGAAGATCAAAGTGAAGGAGAAGCGCCCCTCCTCCTGCAAACATGACAAGAGATGTGCGAATTTTTGTGGTGTCTGGGGAGCTGACCGATACAGATCCGAGGTTACCATGGTAACCCGAGGTTGGTGAACCGTGTAATCTACTAGATAAGGGTAGGACGGGAAAAGAGGGGAACAGCGTCCAAGTCCCGGAATTGTTGAAAAACCAATAGGTATAACGTCACAACGGTATGAGTACACAAGTCCACTTGGAACCGCAAATCGCAACCGAGGAATAGGTACTGAAAAAGGTTTCAGGGGAGTGAAAGAGTTTTGACACAAAGGTCACCATCAGTCGGAGTCTGCGATGGAAAACCTAATTCACGCAGTACAACCTCCGTCGACGGCTTACCACCCACCCCAACAATGCATTTATCAATAGATATTCCCGTACCACACGGTGGAGATAGAGGGGGGGGGGTAGTGATTAGACCATAATCGGGTTTGGCCCGGCAAATAGCAAGATATACTAAGTAGAGACGGCGAAGGCGCCCCTCCCATTAAGATAGCGGAATAATTGTTCGGCCGTTTTAAAGGACGTATATAGTGCGCACGCATGTGACTTGCACCTCAAATTATAAAACAATTACAAACCGACAAACCTAACGGTTCGTGTCAGAGTGATCCGTGCGTCCGCAAGACGTAGAGGGGCCTGGAGTAGGCTACGGTCTCTTTTAAATTAATCAGAAACGCAATTATTGTAGTTGACGGACAAGCCCAGCTCGCGGAGTCTATCAAACAACATGTCCAGGCCAGTCTGTAGGTCCGCTGGCGTATACAACACGTAGTCCAGAGGACGGGAATATAGGACCAAATCCTCTGCATAAATATGCAGGTCACTGTCATAGGAAGGTTGCTCAGGGAACGAATGTAAAGGAGAAAAAGAGGGGAGAGGGAATTAAGGGAATACTTTAAGGAAGTCCCTGGGAACTGAGCCTGCTGTGAGTAAATGCAAAACCGGGTTGAAGTATATAGTGCAGTCAGATAAAGCTGGAGGAAGACATATTGGGGAACGAGACATGAAGGGGAAGTGACTACAATAAACCCCTCAGGTCTGTCTTCTCTCTTGTCATACGAAGCATAGCCGACAAGTCACTAGTACAGCCGAAGCAGTTTGCGATACGATCGCATAGCCAGTTTAGTGATTGTGAATTTTAAAATTGAAGATAGGGTAGCCTGTCCATGGCCGGGTGATTAGACCGTTCGCCTCTTACCAAGGTGATGTGGGTTTGATCACAGGGCATGTGGGACTTGGATGAGTGGTGGCGTCTGGGCCGGTGTTCTTCGCCATTCCTCAAATTCCTCCATAGTCATCTTTCCTGTCATCTATTTCACCGTCATTCATGTCATCAAGTTCCCCGTTCATACCAGGCTGATCATTGGGGTGATCATCCATTCTGGGGCCGCGCCGTGGCTGAGTGGTTAGACCACTCGCCGCTCGAGAGGCGACCGCGTATGGGATTTGTGGAGGGCAAAACGGCGCAGGGGTGGGTTTTCTCCTGCTTCTCCGGTTTCCCCTGCAATCGCATTCCACCGGTGCTCCATCTCCATTGCATGTATCATTCGTGTCATCGTCTGCATTGTTATAGCAGTAAAAGTGGGCGTCATACAGTAAAAAAAAAAAAAAAAAAAAAAGAGCCTGAGCCTCTGCTCCTCTTTATGCGTCTGATTCCAGGAGCTGGCTTGTAAGTTCTGGGACGTTTGAGTCTTACATACGAGGAGGATAAACACAGGAAAGAAAGAAATTTAAAGGTATATTTAACGAGTAACCACAATAAATTTGTGATATTATTAATCATGTATTAAACTTAAATGAAAACAGAGCTGATTTCTCACCCGGAGATCCCGGGTTCAATTCCCAGCTGGGGCGGTGAATTTTTCTTTAACCAAAATGATTCCATATCCCCCACAATCTGGAAGTATGTATGTGAGAGTGAATGTGTGTGTGTGTGCGTGCGCGCGCGCGCGCGCGTGGTTGTGTGAGAGAGAAAAATAAAACGATGTAAACCCAACGTATATAACCTACAGATAACGAGTTGTTTCTTATGCAAAGCCCCTGATATGACCTTAGATGTTAAAGGGGGCTACATAAATGAAAACAAAAATCAAACAAACAAAAAACACCAAAATGTGAACAAAATTACGTCTACGATTTTTACTTTCTCTACACGTACTATGTACATCGTGTATAGAGAAGGTATTGATTGCATAAAATTCGATACTGAGATTTCACCGGAAATACATGTTTTGACACCCCTGGATAAAACATTTTTAGAAAAATCTGATGTGATACATTCACATGACTTGCTCTACATCTCTGCAACAAATTGTTGTTAAAAAGCTTATTGCTCTATTTACTTCATGCTAAATGAGAACAAATTAGCCGAAACAGTCTTATTACTTGTTTCCTTGTAAGTAGAAGCGATATAAGGGAGTACCATAGATAACAGTGAGCTGGTTGCTATGTGACTGAAGTTCCTTTGTTTGTATGGATAGGAGTTGACTAATTCCTGTATGCTTTTCAAAGCTGAAACTAAAAACAAGAAATATCTTAAAAACGACCAACTCCTCGTAAAAAATCTATATAACATAAATTGTGTGCTTTAAAGTGCTCCACATTTTTTATGTGGTAAGTTTTTGTCCATCTCTTACGGTTTAGCAGTTATACAAAATTCCGTAAAATTGATCCAGAATAAAGTAGTTTTAGAGGGCTATTCCCAGAAAATTCAAGATATACATTTTATTTGTCAGGTAAATATCTTTAATATACGATATTTTAATCAAAATCGTTAGAGCCATTTTTAAGAAAATCAAAATTTTCGAAAAAAGTTCCATGTAAAGGGTTGTTTGGGGTGGGGGATTTTTATCAAAATCTTCGTGTGGCATCCATGGAAGATACTAAACTTAAATACCAAGTTTGGTATTTTACCGACTTTTCGTTTTTGAGTTATCGTGTTCACAGACATACGGACACAAACACACACACACACACACACACACACACACACGGACCTTTTTGTGAAAATGCTTTTTTCTTTTATATATATAAGGGACCCTAAAACATATATTTCCGCTGAAATCTCGGTATCGAATTTTTGGGTGGAGTGCAATACCTTCTCTATACACTATGCACATAAAGTAAAAATGTCCGCGCGAGTGTGTGTGTGTGTGTGTGTGTGTGTGTGTGTGTGTGTGTGTGTGTGTGTGTGATCTGTGGGCAGCATAGTTCAAAAACGAAAAGAGCGTTAAATACCAAACTGGGTATTTAGATTTGGTATCATCCAAGGATGCAACACGTAGATTTTCAAGAAAATCCCCCACCGCAAACTACCCTTAACATGGAAAGTTTTTTGAAAAGTTTGATTTTCTCAAAAATGGTTCTAACTATTTTGGCTAAAATCTCTTATGTTTAAGATATTTACATGCCAAATAAAATATATACCTTGAATTTTCTGGAAATAGCCTCTAAACCTGTTTATTCTGGACGATTTATTTGAATTTTGCGTAACTGGTAAACCGAGCTAGACAAAAACTTACTACACAAAACATGTAGATCAGGATAAAACAATTTAAGCAACATTTAAGTATATATTTAGTGGAGTTGATGTTTTTGAGATATTCCTTGTTATTCGTTTCAGCTTTGAAAAACTTATACTTTCTCATACGGGAATTTGTTAACTCTTGACCATAAAAACAAAGGAACTTGTGTCACATAGCATCCAGTTTTTGACTATCACTTCAACCTATGGAACTCCTTTATTTCACTTATACTTACAAGGAAACAAATAATAAGACTATTTCTGTTAATTTTCCTCAATTAGTATGACGCTAATAGAAGAATGAGCCTTTTAACAATAATTTATTGCAGAGATGTAGAGAAAGTCATGTAAATGGAACACATCAAAATTTTTTTTCTGTCTTCAGTGATCCTTTATACATGTATTCTGGTGTAATCTCAATAACAATTTTTAAATGGGTTAATGCACGTTTTCTACCTACTAATGTATATTGTACATATATGCTAGATAAAGTAATTTTTGTTATCCAGGGGGACTCTAAAACAAGTGCCTGTTTCTGGTGTAATCTAAGTGTTGAATTTTTGGGTGGAATTTCTTCTCTGCCTAATATATACATTGTACGTACGTGCTAGAGAAAGTAAAAAGTAGAATATGGTAAATTCAATAAGAGACAACGTATAAATGAATTTCGGTTCTGTAGTAGGCAATGAATAATGTCCGTAATAATTTAATAAATTAATTTCTACTTTCGTAGTTGGTAAATTGCTTACGCCAGACAGGAAATTGAATATCAGTTCTGCCAACATATACACCGGGAAATTTTGTTTGGTATCACTGTATCATACACAAACCCTCAGATTCCGCCAAAAATGAAACAGGGTGGGAAGAAGAAGGTTGTGCAGAGTGTTCAAAATAACGAACTTCGTGATAAAAAAAAGGCGGATGAACGGTAAGTGTAAATTTAATGGTTTTGGTAAATGGAACTGCAAAAATAGTTTAATTTTTTGAGTAATTTTTAGATGCAGTTTTGGAATGTGGCGGTTATTTATAGTCTGCGTAAGCTACCGGTGGCTGAGATTTTTAGTTGGAGATCCAACAGGTTTCTAGATGCATTAAAGAAGGAATTATAATCTGGAATGAAAAGGACGAAATTTAGTGAATAATTCAAAATGAAACTTTCTTTTGTTTTAGTGTTACAAGACCGTGTAAACGAAGAAAGATGTCAGAAAGTGATAACGTAGGAAACGAAAACTTTAACAGTTCTAAACGTTGGTCATCAGTAGATAGAGATGTGGAACCAGAGATCCTTGAAGACATGGGAGTAAGCATGTTGGAAGAAGAGGAAGATGCTTTTGAAAATCAAAATGACTGTGAGAACTTAAACCAGGTAAGGTTTGAACCTATAATTTTGTATAAACAATTTGCAAGAATCATTGTATTTGGATATGAAAGTAGAGCAGTGCATAGTTTAAACATATTATGATCACCAGTACAGTAAGTGTTAAGACTTGTGCCTGAATGTACAGCATATAAGGTGATGTTAACTAATCTTGCCTTATTCACAAATGTAATCCCAAGTGTAGGTGATGGAGCTTTTCAGGGTGAAACTGGTGCATGGTAAGCCCATCCTAAACTTTACCAAAGAGTGATAAAGTGTTTCTTACCTGTGTAAATGTGTTCCAGGATTAGTTTGGAGGCTTTTAACCCACCCACCTGCTCCAATTGGAGCATTTGCTTTTAAAGCAAAAATATGTTGTGCAAGCCATTTTGTTGGTAATGTGCACATGCCATTTCATTTGCCATCCCAAATGAGGATTCAAATCCACTAGACACAGGGTGTAAACTACTATTTCACAAATCCCTTGACTATGCCCTGTTGTCGCTCCCCAGCCACAGTCTTTGCTTTTGGCAGCAACTGCTCCACTCCTCTCCCACTATAAAGCATCCTTTGGCTATACCCTGTAGCTTAGGGCCCCTTGATATTGGAGTGTGTCTTGTGGCTTAAGACCCAACAGTATTTGCAAGTTATATGCTGCATTTCTACATGGGTGGATGAAATCACCAGTGGAGCCAGCTCTACATAACCCAGTATATGTGCATGTGTTTGCAAGTTAATGTAGCCTCCCCATGCAGCTATTTACACAATTTGGTGAAAGCCATGTAAGATGGATGTTTAACCAGGTGCCTCAGCTTTTAGCTTTCTCTCCTTTTTCTTAAAATGTTTTTTGATTTAGGTGTTCTCAAAACATATTTCAGGTGAAATCTTGGTAATAAATTTTGGGTACTACACAATTTAAAAGCCTATTCTTCTATCTACATTAACAGAAATTGTCCTTATTATTTGGTTCCTTGTAAGTAGAAGGGCAAAAATCAAATGTGTTCCATTCATAAGATGTCCTCTAGCAATTCGGCAAACAAACACTTTATTCGTAAGATTATTCTGCAATCTACATTAGGCTAATCAAGATTAGCAGAAATTGTCCTTATTACTGGTAGCTTCTTTGTAAGTAGAAGGGAGACAAGAAAAATGCACAGGCTAAAGCGATAGTCCCATCCTTTAAAAGCCGATCACTATGGGAAAGAATTGAAATTCCAATCTCTTTGCTTGCCGGGAATAAACAAACGAGAAGAAAGATTTCTTCCCATTTGAGAAAAGGTTAAGTGGGTAAAATTGAAACAATAATCCGGAATATCTCTTAAACGGTTAACTTTACAAAAAAAATTAAATTACATAAATTGTGTTTTAATGAGATCTATATTTTCTGTGTAGTAAGTTTTTGTATATCTCTTACAGTTTGCCAGTTATACAAATGTACAAATGTTATCCAGAATGAAGAGGTCTTCAGAGGCTATCCCCAGAAAATCTATATATATTTCGTTTGTCATAAAAATATCTTAAAACATACAGTATTTTAATAAAAATTGTTAGAGCCATTTTTGAGAAAATCAATTTTCAAAAAATGTTCCATGTAAAGGGTAGTTGGGGTTGGGAGGATTTTCTTGAAAATCTTAGTGCTGCATCCTTCAAAGATACCAAAGTTAAATAGTAAGTTTGATATTTAATGGTCTTTTCGTTTTTGAGCTACTGCCCACAGACACACACACGGACAGTTTTCTAAAAGAAATTTGGCTTCAGAGGGTCTCAAAATATGTTTTTTCAGTGAAAACTCAGTATAGAATTGTTGGGTGCAATACAGTACCTTCTCTATACACTATGTACATAGTATGTGTAGAGAAGGTAAAAATGTGTCACTCATATTGGACATGTTAGAAAATTGAACTCACCTCTTGCATCATATATTTGAAAGTGTCCCCCTATCTGTCATTTGCAAATACTTGCAGGTTCTGTTAATTATATCGAGTGTAATCATGAAGGAGTTAAGAATTTATAAAGTTGATGATGTTGCTCACCTTGTTTGCTACCTGAGTTACATATGACCAATATTGACCTCAGCATATGTAAAGTGCACTAAAAGTAGCAGTAACTCAGTGTTGCCAACCTAAGCAAATTTAACTAAAATGAAAATTGTCTATTTGTGATGGTTGGGTGGGTTTGCTCTTCACAGATCCCTTAGGTGTGTCTCCTGTCAAGAGTCCATATCTGCTCCACTTCTCTTCTAAGAAAAATATTCCTGGGCTACGCTTTGTGGCTTATGGCCCCTTACCCTCAGCTTGTTACACTATGTTCATGTTGCTAATCAAGATAAACGATAAAAATTGTCCATTGGTTCCTTATTAGTAGGAGGAAAATAAGGGAATTTGCTAGGCTATGTATCTATACTTGCTTTTTAGAATTTTTATCAAATTACAGTGGCCGTATTTGTATATGTACCGATGGCAGTAAGTGCCCCGATGGTGTCGGATGTGCCTTGGTCATTGGGACCACTTCTTGTACTTTTGGTTTGCCTATGGCACATCCATTTACTCTGCAGAGCTCTATGCCATCTATTTGTTTGCCGTCGAAATCTGGGTGACTGCGTTATAATGAGCGATTCCCTCAGTGCCCTTCAGTGCATTTGTGAGCTGTACAACCACCATCCTATCATACAGCGTATCCAGGCTTTAATGTGGACTGCGCTTGGATTCCTGGTCATGTTAGTTTGCCGGGGAATGAGCTGGCAGATGGCAGCTGTGGAATCCAGTCCTGTGATTTCTAATGTTACAACATCTGACTTCAAGCTTTTTGTGTGCAGATCTGTACTTTCAAGCTGGCATGCAGAGTGGTCTACTCTCCGTGGCAACAAGCTATGAGAAGTGACGGACCTTCCTGTGAACTGGGTAACCTCCTCTCGTTTATCCCATCAAGAGGAGGTGCATTTAGCTCGCTTACGAATCGGCCACTGCCATTTTACTCATAGCTACATTTTTAAGAGAGAATCTTCTGTCTGTCTGCTTTGTGCAGCGTCATTGTCGGTCTGACATGTCTTGGTGGAGTGCGCTTCTCTGAAACTAAGAGCCACTCTCCAACTGCTGGCCAACATTTCAAACATCTTGGCAGATGATACTGGAGCCATATCTAAGATTTTTAAATTTTTATCCCAGCTTCCAGTTCCATTAAGGATCTGATTTTATTGTGATTTTTCATTTCGCTAGGCAGATGTCCATGGAACGCTAGGTCTAGTTTTTTAATTCTTTTATATTAGACACGATTAACTTTGCTCTGTTTCAAGTTAATTGACACTCATTCCCTTACTTTTAGACTGGCTTTTAGTTTTTTACCTGGTCAGGTTTTATTTTTGCTTTTACACTACTTTATAGTTTTAACTATTTTGATTACTTATGTTTTAGACTGCTTTTATTTATATGTACTGCCTATTTTATTTCTAAGGACGCTAATAACCCAGCAGTTGAGCACCCATAAATCTCAATCTTCACCATTGATAGGCTACTTGCCTGCAGTGGCTATCTAGTAAAAGCCGGTGTTAAACACTACAAAAAAAAATCACTAGGATACTGCAGTAGTAAAATCTTTTATAAGCTGGTTGCTATGTGAAACATTTGAATACTAAGTTTGGTACTAAACCAACTTTTATACTTTTGAATTATCTGTTTGTAGACACACACTGACCTTTATATTTTCAGGGGTCCTCAAAACATGTATTTCCAATGAAAGCTCAGTAGTATATTTTTGTGTGCAATGCAGTACCTTCTGTACCTATTATATACATTGTACATGGCAGAGAGAATAAAAATATTTATTTTAAAATAATATTTCCATCTAGATTTATTTAACTAGTGCCGCAGTTCTTGGTCTCCACCTTTGCAGTTGTCTCTTGCTCCTGTTTTGGGCCGAGGAAATAAAAAAGCACACTAATATATGTTGCATAGTTGACAGAAATTTTATTGGTATCAACATTGCATTTCTATCACAGTGTGCCCTTTGAAATAAATTGATAGTTTAGAATTAGAAATTATCTTTATGTGTATAACAGTAAATAAAAGGAGATGAAACAGTAAATTAAAGATCATTTTTAGCATGCAAACAAATGGAGGATTATGTCTACATTGACAAAAACATTTTGATATTCAAATATATAGTGTCGCACATTAAAACTTGCTTCACTTTTATCTTGTGGTTAAAAACAAAACATTTGTCAGGAGTGTTCACTCCCTTACTTTCTCTACACATACTATGTACATAGTGTATAGAGAAGATATTGCATTCCACTCAAAAATTTAATACCGAGATTTCACTGGAAATACATGTTTGATGTCCCCCTGAATCCAAAAAGAGCATTTTCAGGAAAAGGTCTGTGTGTCTGTGGACAACATAGCTCAAAAACGAAAAGACCATTAAATACCAAACTTGGTATTTAAGTTTGGTGTCTTGTAAGGATGCAACACAGATTTTCAAGAAAATTCCCCCACCCTAAAACTACCCTTTACATGGAACTTTTTCGAAAATGTTGGTTTTCTCAAAAATGGCTCCAACGATTTTGATTAAAATATTGTTTATTAAAGGTATTTACTGGACAAAGAATATGTATATGTTTAATTTTCTGGGAATAGCCTCTGAAGACTACTTTATACTGGATGAATTTTACAGATTTTTGCATAACTGCTAAACAGTAAGAGGTAGACAAAAACTTACCATACAAAAAATGTAGAGCACATTAAAACACAATTTATGTTATATACACTTTTTTCGTGGAGTTATTATTTTTGAGATCTTCCTTGTTTTTGGTTTCAGCTTTAAAAAACATACTTTTCTCATACAGGAACTTGTCAACTCGTTTCCATACAAACAAAGGAACTTCAGTCACATAGCAACCAGCTTTTGACTATCACTTTAACCTGTGGTACTCCCTTATTTTACTTCTACTTACAAGGAAGCAAGTAATAAGACTTTCTGCTATTTTTTCTCCATTAGCATGAAGTAAATAGAAACATAAGCTTTTTAGCAATACTTTGTTCCAGAGATGTAGAGAAAGCTATGTGAATGGAACACATCAGATTTTTTTTTTTTCTTTCTAAAATGGGCCATATTACTACTAAAACAGTAGAAGATACATAATTGATACAAAAATGTGTGTTAACTGATATCTTCATGCCCTAAAGGTCAACAATATGGATCCTCCAGCTTAAACCCTCTTAGCACTTGCAGTTTCTTGTGGTTTCCAAAACTTCATGATAAAATGCATGGAATCACTTTTTTGTCATCAGACGAAGCAGTGGAACAAACCTGGTTTCTGAAGTGTCTCGGGAAGAGAGTGGAGTCATTGCTTTAAGGACTGGTTTCATTCTTAATGTGATGTTGAGAAGGTATCAGAAGCAATCGCTTCCTTTCGGCCACAGTGATGAAAAATTTAAGCAACTATCATGTTATTGTAGAACCATTGATTACTCATGCAGACATAATATTAAAGTATGTAGAAACAGGAAGTCATATTTTTCACCTAGTATTCAGATAATTTGCAATGCAAATTTACTAATTACTAGGGATAGCATCTTGGGGACGATAAGAGGGACAGGATCAAAGTTAGCGTAGCATGGTATATAGTTGTGATGTGTTGACAATGCAGTGTGTACTAATAGAAGGAAAATGGGGCAGTGGTAGACTGTGATGTTTTCACTAGCAGTGGAAGGTGATTGAGGTTGGGTGGTTGGTAAACATAAATACCACTGATTTATGGCAACTAACAATTTTAATATTTACATACATTCAATTGCTGTTGTGCAACAAATCACCAGCATCATTATCTCTTAAGATAAATAGATTACAATGCATAACAACATATGTTCGTAATGTCTCAAATGTGAATTGTTTCCAATTGGCGCTTAAACAGGCTTTATATTGTTAAAATCTTTGCTCCACATCACAAGATGTGATTGTAGCAAAATGGAAATATGACACATTGTTGACTGTTGGGTAAGATATTCCATTATTCCATAACAACACCTCATAGTGCATTTTGTATTTGACGCATTATTTTTCCAAACACTGTCTTCACTTTCTTTTTCACATGGCCTGATTAATTGCTTGCACAAGTTCGACCGTTTTTAGGGCTCAAGGCATGCAAAGTACTTCTGTATGAATTGTAGATCTTCATGCAGTCCATTTGAAACAAGTGATTTTACAATCTTGATTGAAGAGCATGCAATATCATCAAAGGCATTAATTACCTGTAAAACAGTACTATAATATACAGCCATGTTCCCCAACGCATGACTATGGGTAGTTTACTTGCATGGTGTGCAGTCGCCAATGCAAGTGAGTCTACTTGGTTGATATGCAACTGGGTCCACATGTGTCTCGTTATCAGTCCCCTAGATGCTATCAACCCTACTAATTATCATCATTGTGACATGTTCTTGGCAACTTTATACACAATAAAGTGATGAAAATGCTGTTCAAGAAAGGAGATGGCATTTTGTACTTGGTGAATGACACTGTGATTACCAGGTGAGGTGAGGTCCATGGTATTATCATAGATAATACAATTAAAAGGGAAAAAATGGAATTCCCTACAAGAAAACCCTCATTCAATTCCTGATTTACCACGCAAATCGTCTGTAGCTGCATTTAGATTGGCAACAGGCTGTGACTGTTTGGCCAAACATCTGTATAGGATTGGAATATATCAATCTCCAAACTGTCCAGTGTGTAACTCAGATCAAGACATGGATTCGGAGCATCTCAAAATCTGCTTCAGTGGCTGACCATAAAAATATCTCTGAAAAATATTGGAGTGCAAGAAGACAAATGACTATTATCAAAAGTCTGGCATTAGACAACAACAACAACATAGATGTTGCACTTGTGTTTTGTTTTCAAAGCCACAGTCTCGTCTGTTAGGAGACAAACATTACTGTTGCCAACCATCATAAACAAGTCATCATAGTTAACAAATGGTCATTTTAAGGTGATTGTCATTGATATGTAAAAAACTGTTGAAGTGTTAATTTGACACCCTTCAAGGTAAATTTGCAAAGGTTGTTGAAACCCAGCATTAGAACTTGCCTTAAGTGTTAATATTTGCTAATGTGTGTATATATATGTTTGTTTTATTAGTCTGTCAGCTCTGCCCCATATTCCTCACCAAAGTACTGCACACTGGAGCATAATAGCTGTGATTCAAGACTTCGACCAACTCTTAGAGACACAAATGGAAGCTCTAGGGCAGATATTGCAGAAGACTTCTTCCTTTTCAGAAGAAAGCAGCCAACACCAGTTAAAGGACATGGTAAGAAAAAAATGCTTAATTCTTCTGTCTTGGACAGTTTTGCATAATCTAATATAAAATACTAGTTTACACTAGTGATGGCATTATCAAATTATTTGATGGTTACCCAAGTATTCGGTAAGATTTCATTAGGAACAATACACAACATTAGCACTGCAAAGGTGAGTTAAATAAATCATACAATGTAGGGAAACTCACAATTTGTCCCAATTCAGAAGATGCTCTCTAATGAAATAATGCATAAATGACATAGCGCCAGATGCCAATATCTTGTAAAAATGTAAGACCATGGAATACAAGATTGTTATAAACATTCAATCAATACTAGTAATGAAAGTTGCTGGCCTAGACAAGAACTAGTAAATAGACTAGAAAAGAGGCATGAAATAGAGCTCATCTAGGCATGGAAACACATTTCTTATGAAGGTAATGTCGATACTTCAAAAATTCATTACCACATTGAGAACACGCAGTCCCCGTGTCCCGAGAGGGTAGTCAAAGGGGATATCTGTGATAGTTTAATACTGAGATAATATTAAGGCTACAAGTCAAAAGTTTTTATTTTGTAAATTGATTAATAACGTTGACATTTATTTGGGCTAAATAAGAGCTTAAAACATACATTTATCTGGATAGGTAGAGTCAGACTGAAAAATTCAGTGCCATAGCTGGGATTTGAACCATGGATCTCCCAATCTCTAGCCGGTTGCTCTGCCACTGAGCTACCATGGCAACATGATGGCATAGTATTGATTTTCTCAACTGACTCGCATGTTTCCTGGTAAACCACAAGGTGATCTCAAATTATGTTGAGATGACGATCCCAATGGCGACACGCTATACTGGCATGTTGCCATGGTAGCTCAGTGGCAGAGCAACTGGTTAGAGATCGGGAGATCCGTGGTTCAAATCCCGGCTGTGGCATTGGATTTTTCAGTGACTTAACTATCCAACTCCTGTCCTACACATGGCCTGTGTGAAGAAAACAATTATTCCATACATTTATCTGTTAAATTGTATGTGAATTGTTATTGCTGAATTGTTTTACTTGTGTTATTGGTATATTTGAGAGACGTGTTTATTCTAAGGCAAAATGTGTAAGTAAAGGAGTTTTTAATGTGTTGGCTGGGAATATGACCAAGAGTTGCAACAAGGAATAATGGTGTATGTGCATTTCTGAAACACTCATATGTTACATGACCTTGAAATGAACACACAACACAAATATTTTAGTTTAAAATTTCTTTTAAAAAAGGAAGATCAATTTTACTAATCAACTAAACAAGGAGTAAAATTGTGTATTCTTCAGGTAAATACAAATTATAATTTGATTTTGTGTGTATATGTTGCATCTTCAATGATTTACAATAAATTCAAAAGAATTTAATAACAATTAATATTTATTTATGGTAGCTGAAACCAAAATACACAATGCGTCTCGTATACTACAACCCTGCGAAAAGAGAATATACATGGTAGTTATGAAAATTAAATACTCACGAACAATCATATTCGTTGCAATACTTAGGTAATTGTGCCAAGTGGGGTGATTAGGAGTATTAAGGAAATCTTTCAATAAGGTGACCTGATTTGGAGACATAAGTTGAGGTATTAATACAACTTAATCACGGAATGTGTTATCTGAGATTGAAATTCTATATCTATGAAATTTTCTCAATATTATTTGCTAATAATATTAGTTAATATTTTTATAGTTATATATATATATATATATTACTTATTTTAATATCATTGTCAGATTCTTAGATAGTAAATTGTGCATTGAATTTGGCAAAGGGAAATGATAACCATTGTAACTAAATATTATGGAAAATATTCAATTTTATTTCATGTATTGTAAATGTTCAATGGGTTCCATATTGTGAATTCATATTTAAATGTGTTTGACTGCTGGAAGAAGCTTGGATCCGTTAAAGATTTTCACGTGATTAAATTTCGGCAAAGCCATGCCATTTTCAATTTTAGTGAAGTGAGATGTAGGAGTGGAGTTAGCATGGGGTAATGTAGGCTGTTTGCTCAGCCAATCGGCGAGAGGCCAGGCATGGCTGACGCTTATGTGACCAATGAGCTACTCCTACATCATGCAGTCTTGTAACCAAGTAGTGGGAGTTAGCGGAGGTTCAGTAGTATATTGTTGGAGTAAGTTCATGCACTCTGATTTAGGACAGTGACGCGACTAGAAGTGCTCAAGTCGGCGCTAAGCTCATGCAAGCAGCCGCGTGTGCAGTGGGGAAATAGGAGTTCAAACTTGCATTAGTTTATTTTGCATTGTATTATGGGGACATGGCCTAGAGATATCATTAGCAATAACCAGTGAAAGATTTAATGTGGCTACCAAGTATTCATCCTCATTTTACTGAAATAGTAGTCAGTCTTGCTGCATTTTATTTAGTATTTGTACACGACACCTCCACAACTGCCAGAATCGCTGTTTCTCTCTCAACCCTGAGATGATATAGCTTTAAACACCCAAAACAGTAAGAGCCATGCAGAAAATAATAGCTTGTCTGGGATGTGGGGTTGGAACCATTAGGTGATGCTAAACAGTAACGAGGGAATCAAGATGTACTTGGCCTTGTCCAGAAGCCGAGGACATCGCAGCACCATCGTGGAACTGCCTCATAAAGTCTCACAGCCACACCAAAGGGAAAAGAGGCGAAATATTCAGTATGATAAACACGCTTATCTGGGGAAGAAATCATTGTTTCATTTCTCCATCACACTCTTCCTGAGAGCCTCATCACTGTGCTTAAGATCCTTAAGACTAAAAATGGCAAATTTTTCAATTCTTTTTTATTTCACTAATTGTTGTTAATACATTCAGCTTTATGTTCCCAAAGTTTCCTAACCTAATTCAATTTCTTTGTGGTCCAAATAAATTAAAAAGTTAGGACTTGTCATGCCATGCCCACTTTTTCTGCTTGCTTGATTATCAGCTTCTATGTTTCTTACAGGCAAACAGTTATAAATATTTAGGAGGTATGTTTCTTTAGTTTCTGACCAGGAAGAAGAAGCTGACTAAAGTTATGGTGGATTTTAGGCAGTGTCTAATGTATGTAGATCACTCCTTAAATAAAACAAACAAATTTTTTTTTTCTCGTTTTCTCAGGTTTATAATTTTTCACTTATGTACCTTTTTCTTGGAAACTATTTGAGATATTGCAATGAAATTTTGTAGACACATATTTCAGACCACAATGACTATTTTGGTGCAGCTAGTTTTCTTTTTATTTAGATTCTGTAGGTATTGTGCTATGAAATACATAATAATTTGAAATAAAAAAAACTCAAATACATTGAAAAATACTTTAAAAATCATTGAAGGGAGATAGAGAAAAAACTTCTGCTCCAAAATATAGCATAATTCTAATACTTTATGTACACTTGTTTTGAAGCAACTTCACTAAAAGGATAATAAGAAAAAGGTACATAACTTTTTTGATGTTTGAAAATTCCAATGTGTATTTTCTTTTATTTGTTGACAAAATTACTCATAACATAGCACAGTCATAGAAGATATGAAGACAATTAACTGTGCAAAATTTCATTGCTTTAGAACAGAAATTATAGCCATGGTAGAATTTTTGTTATGTCAGGTATTTCTGCCTTAATTCTTAAATGAGCTGAACGGCTTTCCTCTCTCAACTCCTGAACACAGTTATCAACCCAATGTCTATAAAAACTACATTAAGCTTAAATGATGAAACTATACTGTACTATTATTGCAATTTCTAGAATTACAAATATCTTCTCCCAATGTGGACATGAAAGAATATGAATTAAATGTTAGACATAAAGTTTCATACATGCTATCAACTGCAAAGTAAAGTTGTTTAACATGTTTTAGATGCATTCTCAAAGATGTCAGATGAAATGGTGCTAATGATCTTCCGGTGGCTTCCAAAGAAAATGCTGATTCGTTGTGCTCTAGTCTGTAAACGCTGGCAGAGAATAGCATATGATGAGATATTATGGGTAAGAATGGATTTAGGAGCAAGAGCGTTAGGTCCAGGCAGTCTGGGTCATCTCCTGTCTCGTGGAACTGCAATTCTGAGGTTGGCTCAGGCAGAGGTAAGTGATATATATCTTTATTTCAATTGCTGATGTGATAATTTCATTGAATGATGTACTTCCATTTTTACTCTCTCTACACATACTAATTACATAGTGTATAGAGAAGGTATTGTACTCCACCCAAACATTCGATACCAAGATTTCATTGTAAATACATGTTTTGGGCCCACCTGAATCAAAAAAACATTTTTTTTTTGGAAAAAGGTTCAACTGTGTGTGTCTGTGGACAGCATAGCTCAAAAACGAAAACACCGTTAAATACAAAAATCGGTATTTAAGTGTGGTGTCTTCCAAGGATGAGACACGAAGATTTTCAAGAAAATCCCCTCACCCCGAACTACTCTTTGCATGGAAAAGCTTTCGAAAATTTTGATTTTCTCAAAAATGACTCTTAATGATTTTGATCAAAGTCAAAATATTAAAGATATTTACATCCCAAATAAAATGTATATCTTGAATTTCTGGGAATAGCCTCAGAAGACCTCTTTATTCTGGATTTTTATTGAATGTTGCGTAACTGGTAAAACGCAAGAGATAGACAAAAACTTAGTACACAAAAATGTAGATCACGATAAAGCACACAATTTATGTCTTATACATTTTTTTCGTGGAGTTTTGAGATATTCCTTGTTATTGATTTCAGCTTCAAAAAATTTGTCAACTCCTGTCCATACAAACAAAGGTACTTCAGTCACATAGCAACCAGCTTTTGACTGTCACTTTAACCTATGGTACCCCCTTATTTCGCTTCTACTTACAAGGAGGCAAGTAATAAGACTATTTCTGCTAATTTTTGCTCGATTAGATTGAAGTAAATAGAAGCATAAGCTTTTAACAATATTTTATTGTAGAGAAAGTCTTGTGAATGGAACACATCAGAGTTTTTGTTAATACAATATTACAAGTGTAACTTATACTTGAATAATAAAGCTTTAGAATTTAGTGCATCTACCTGTCAGCTCCTCCATACTCCTAGGTTGTACAAGGGTGGTAGATAAGTTCTCGGAATGGAATAGAAAAAAATACTGGAACATTTTTATTTTTCAATATAGATCAATGCACTTGGTCTAGCGATGTTCCAATGCCTTGATCCCATCTCAAAAATGAGATTCCTCCATTTCTGCAAAATAGTTGTCAACTCCGGCTATCAATTTTTCATTTGATGCAAATCTTGGTCGACCAAGGAAAATTTTCAGCTTCGGGAAGAGATGGAAATCCTACGGAGCCATATCAGGTGAATAAGGTGAGTGTGATAGCAATTCGTACCCTAGTTTGTGTACTCTTGCCATGGTGATGCACATTGTCTCCCTTGCTAAGCCTGGCCTTTTTTCATGTAATTGGTCCAGGAGATTAGCAGAGTACTTTCCAGTAATTGTTTGCCCACTGGGGAGCTAATCCCCTTCACATCCCTGAAAACTGATGCTACTACCTTTGCTTTCTTTGGTGTCAGAGAATGAGCATGCTTCCACTGTTCTGACTGTGGGGTATAGTAATGGGCCCAAATTTCATCTGAGATCACTTTATTCATTGCTCTTAAATCAGGCCAAGCATTGCTCTGATACTTCCATTCTCATGTGTTTTTTATCCAGTGTCAAGAGTTGCAGCACCCATCTTGCAGATGATTTTTACTTTCTCTAGCCCTATATGTACAATGTACATAGGGATAGAGAAGTATTGTATTCTACCCAAAATTTGATGTCAAGATTTCACTGGAAATACTTGTTTAGGACCTCCTGAGTCTAAAAAAAGCATTTTCAGAAATAGGTCCGTGTGTGTGGGTCTGTAGACAGCATAGCTCAAAAATGAAAAGACCTTTAAATACCAAAATTGACATTTAAGTTTGGTATCTTCCAAGGATGCGACACAAAGATTTTCAAGAAAATACCTCACCCCTAACTACCCTTTACATGGAATTTGTATTTCATAAACATGGCTCTAATGATTTTGATTAAAATACCACATATTAAAGACATTTCTATCACAAATAAATTGTATATCTTGAATTTTCTGGGAATAGCTTCTAAGGACCTGTGTATTTTGGATGAATTTTGCTTAATTTGGCATAACTAGTAAACCGTAAGAGATGGACAAAAACTTACTGTACAAAAAATGTAGGTCATATACATTTTTTTCG
Organism: Hymenopus coronatus; assembly: GCA_030762935.1. Taxonomy (NCBI): domain Eukaryota; kingdom Metazoa; phylum Arthropoda; class Insecta; order Mantodea; family Hymenopodidae; genus Hymenopus; species Hymenopus coronatus. Next base: position 14,740,168 of record CM060897.1, on the reverse strand, counting down.
TGGAGCTTACTGTTTTGGAGGTATTCCTTGTTGTTAGTTTGTTGTGAAGTAGTTTTCTCAGACAGGAGAATCCGTTTTTATTTTGTTCAACTCCTAGCCAAGCAAAGAAGCGATTTGCAATGAAAATCGCATAACAACAGCTTTTAAAACATTTGACTATTACTTTAGCCTAGTGCATTCCCTTAGTTCCAGTCTATTTATAAGGAACTGAGTAATAAAATTCTGCTAATGTTTATCTCGATTAGCATGGTGTTGAAAGAACTCTTTTGTAAGAAGTTTGTAGAGTAGCTAGAAAAAGTCACGTGAGTGTAACACGTTAGATTTTTTCATATCTAATTCTCCAGTCAAAATGCAATATACCATTTCAGATAACATTGGCAAGCTTGAACATTTATGCACTTTCAATCAGCGATCCTCCATTACCGTTTTTTACACTTTTGCAATAATTTCTGGGGTAGTGACACACCTTGCTGGCCACTGCGTGGATCATCATGTAAGCTCTCTCACCAAATTTAAATTCGTTTATCCACTTGGCAACAGTTGAATATGAAGGAGCAGTCCCCCAGGGTATTAAAAAATTGGCATGAATGTCCTTTGCTTTCATACCTTTCTCTCTAAAATACTTAATCACTGCTTTAATCTCCATTTTTTCCATCTTTGCAAATCAGTACTTGGGAACAAAACAGCTGTCTTCAGAGAACACCTGTGTGACATGTGTTTACAGGTAACAGTCTAAAAGAATATCACGTGAACAACTCATGGCACTAGGGCTAACCTCTGGTGGTGATTCCGAGAACTTCTCGAACCACCCTTGTATGTATGGTATAGAGCTAGTGTACTAAGCTGTTCCCTCTCTATCCACTTCTTTTTACATTTCCAACAGTTTCCCCATTTATTGTTTTTGCCCTTGGAAATGCCAACATTTTAATTGCAAGCATTTGCGTTGTTAAGTATAAGTATTCATTTCCAAATAAAATTGAATTATTTGAGTATTTTCTTCTCAAATCCCAATCTTTATTTCCATTTCACTAAATTATTTTTAGCATTTAAAAGTTTTATCCTTAGTTTCATAAGAACAACAGCATTAAATTCACTTTATTAAAACTGATTCCTTTATTGAATATTTAAAGTTAAGCTAAATAACCTTAGAAAGAAATCTAAAAACCGTGCAACTGACTTTTAAAGAACTAGATTTAAGGGAAATATTAATTTATTAATGCATATTTTAACACACAATTCCAAGTCAAGTACATATTTTTAATGTAGTGGGTGCATATTGCATGCTGCATATTTTAGCATATTTTAAGTGCATTTAAATCTGTGGTCCACTCATCAGTTTCGATTGTCAGTGGTGTAGTTCTGTTGGTTGGTATTTGAATTACTCATGCCAACTGGTACATCCATCAACCACATGCAAATTTTGATCTTTACTCCATTTATCCCTGCTTAAAAACAATTGTCGATAAGAGTGTGTATGGGATTTATAAGTACATAGTATACAGAGAAGGTATTGTATTGCACCCAAAATTTGATAGGAAGATTTCACCAGAAATACATCTTTTGAGATCCCCTTATTTTAAAAAAAAATTAGGAAAATGTCCAGTGTGTGTCTGTAGACAGTATAGCTCAAAAATGAAAAGTCAAGTTAAGTACCAAACTTGGTATTTTAAGTTTACTATCTTTCAAGGATGCCACACAAAGATTTTGAGGAAAATCCTGCCCACCCCAAACTACCCTTTGCATGGAAAAACTTTTGAAAATTTTGTTTTCCTCAGTTTGCTTTAACAATTTTGATTAAAATTCTGCATGTTAAAGATATTTACATGACAAAACGCATATTTTGAATTTTCTGTAAATGGCCTCTGAAGACTTCTTTATTCTAGATAAATTTTGCATATATAGTAAAACCTAAGAGATAGACAAAAACTTGCACAAAAAATGTAGATCTTACTAAAACACACGATGTCATATACTTTTTTGTTTTGTAGAGTTGACCTTTTCTGAGATATTCTTTGAAATTGGTTTCAATTTTAAACTACTTAAAACTTTTCTAAAGGGGAAGTAAACTTTCATTTCTTTTCTCTTGTTTTACTCCCAGGCATATAAAGAGAGTCAAATTTTAATTGTTTCACATTGTGATGAGCTTTTAAAAGTGCTTTAGTCTAGTGTATTCCCCTTCTGCTTACAAGGATCTAAGTAATATGACAATTTCTGGCACTGTTTACCTTGATTAGCATTATATGGATAAAAGAGTAAATTTTGCATGTGATTCAAATATAAACAGTAATTTTGTTAAAAATATTTGATTAAATATATACACAAGTGACTTCATCAGCATTTCTCAACATAGCCTCCTTCACACTCTACACATTTTTGCCAACGTTTTGGAAGCCTGAACATTCCTTCTTCAAAAAAATTTTGTTGCCAACCAATAGCACATATGCTCCTTGATGCTCTCGTTTTCAAAATGTTTCCCTCCAAGCGATTCTTTCAATGGTGCAAACAGAAAATAGTCTGGGGGGGGACAAGTCTGGACTATAGGGCAGGTGTTCAAGGGTTTCCCAGTGCATGCCCGCCATTGTGTCTATTGTCAAATTGGCGGTGTGCGGCGTAGCATTGTTTTGGAGAAGGATCTCTGATGGGCATACAACGTCTTTTGCTTTGGTAGGCAGCTATTACAGACCTTAATAATTGGCAATAGTAAGCTGCAGTCACTGTACGCCGTTCATGAAGAAAATCAACCAGTAAAACTCCTCTGTAGTCGAAAAACACAGTTGCAAGGACTTTTCCGGCTGGGTGGCATTGTTTATCCTTCCGATGCCACTCCTTACTTGCCATTTTTGTTTCTAGAGTGTAATGATTAACCGATTTGTCATCACATGCAACGATCCGTCTCAAGAAGTCCTCTCCTTCTTGCCGGAATCGATTCAGATCTCCAACCTGGCCGGTTAACAACTTCGGAACCCATCGAGCACTAATTTTTCTAAAGCTAAGATGGTTGCTAATAAGGTATGAGCACTCCCAATGCTGACACCAACTTGAGAGGAGATTTCTTTGACAGTATAGCACAATCACCTTCAATATGCTCTCGAACAGCATGGATGTTGTCATCTGTGAGACTTGACCTTGGGCATCACGCCTGACCTTTGTTTTCCACAAATTCTCGGCTGCCCTTAAATTGTCTGGCCCAAGTAAACACTCGATTCTGCGACAGTGTAGTGTCCCAAAACTGTGCCCTTAATGAGTTAAATTCTCCGAAGGTTTAACCCCTTCCTTGGTTAAAAACTTGATAATTATGTGTTACGCAACACAGGAAGGGACTTCTTGCTCACTCATGGCTGCACTGATGCCAGCACCTAGCAAAGTGGCTGAAAAAGCTAGTTCCCCCTCTCTAACATACCGTCGGTCGAACCCCCCCCTCCCCCCATAAACCAGCCAGAACTGCATAAATTGAACAAGAAATATAGAAAAATAATAGTTCCAGGAACGACAGAAGTTTGACTTATAATATTTTGTGATTTGTTAAAAAATTGTTGGACTTCAGAGCTAGCTTATCTAGTCCTAATATTGAGTGTTGAGAGTTGCAAAAGCAAGATAATGGTTTTAAACATATTTTTTTGACAAAACTGCCTAATGTTCACTGATGTAAGTAATTTTCATGTTATTAACAAATCCAGATACAGGAAGATGTGATCTTGCATTGTAACCCTGTTAATAAATAAAAATATTTTCTAATAATTTTGTACATAATTAGTATGTAAATAAACAGTTTACTCCTCAAAAATGCTATTTTATGTTTGACAAGGTAAATTAGGGAAATTTTAATTGGAATAAATGATCATTTTTATATATTAATTTTTTATTTTGGTAGACTTAGGATATAGATTACGGTTAGTAATTTAGTTAAAGTAATAACATTACATTGTTTATCCTATCACGATAATCCTTTTAAATCAGGCATTTTACTAATTATTTTTTAACATTTTCTCTTTTTTGTATTTGCAGATTGCAGATAGCGTGTTTCACAAATCATTTCTGCATAGGGAATTCATAAGCAAGTTACAGTATTTAGATTTAAGTATGGCAGTTATATCTCAAGAAGGTAAGTATTTATTGGTAGTTTTACAGGTTGATAGTGTATTGATTTATTTATGCATACAAGTAAAACCAAGTATACAATTTTCCAGGAATAGAAATGGGAATAAAGTTATATTGACACTCTCAAATGCTAAGCCTGCACAATAAGTGGGAAACACAATAAGTTCATTAGTATGTGAACTGCGTTGGTCATGTGTGGGCCATGTATGCGACGTTCCCCTACCTAATCACTTATAGCAGGTCTCTCTCCATGTACCTGTTTGTAGTGACAACTGCTATAGTTGCCTCAGCTCCGCTCAAATCTCCGATGACGGAAAGTGACTCACTCAGGTTGGAATAACAATGCGGATAGTTAGGAGTTATACTTATGAGTATCAAAATACACTTTAACTTGTAAATCTAAATTTATTTGTGACTAGAACCTTTAAATATCACGACAAGCACTTTTGCTTAACATACTAAAGTTACTTTGTTTCCTAGCACTTCCTGCAACTTTATATCTCTGAAAACTGAACTTTACATTGTATATCTAGCAACTGAGCATTACGATGTGCCTCTAGCAACTGAATATTACGGTCTGCGCCTAGCAACTGAACTTAACATTTGTGTGTCCAAACTGTCTTCAAGCTGCGGCTTACATAGAAAAACATAGTTTCATGGCTGCTTTATTTCTGTTGGTTAAAAAGATCGTGAACTTGGCATCTATGCATCCCATAATACAGTTTTTATTACCCATACTGCACTATAAATGCCTCGTGACTACACTTATACAATGGAGAAAAACTCATTTCTTGTACATTAGAGATTTCGCTCAGTTCACTTTCTCTTGTTACTCTATTGCACGCACATACATAAAGGTGTACGTGACTTTTACCAATTTTCTACCTCAACAAAGAATCTTCCCTTTATGCAGCGACCTAGTTTCGTAAACACCATAATCTGTGCTTCCTTCAAGCTAGCTTTCTACACATATTGATAAATATTTTATTTGTACATTAAATAATAACCAGTAATTAATAATAATGATAGTAATAATAATGACGAGGTCAACTAATGGTCTCTGAACAAAACTGATGGTCAAAAGATGTACATTTCTGGCCATAACTAGAGCCTGGCTATTTCGGTATTGTTACAAGGGCTGTTCCAGAAGTAGCCGACCTAACAAAGAAAGCACAAACATTTTGGGGAAAAACATCTTTATTTCTCTACATAGTTTCCTTTCAGCTCAATACACTTTTCTCAGCGATGTTCAATAGTTTTGATGCAAAATAGCCTTCAACCTCTTCATTGTTGCCAAATCTTCTACCAAGCCATATCTTCCAGTTTGGAAAAACACAATAATCAGAGGGGCCTAAATCTGGCAAATAGGGTGCATGAGAAACGCTTACATCAAGGCCTGAAAATTCAAAATCATTCTCACTTTCTTTTAATATATCAGGAACTTTGGCTCTTATTTTCTCTTTTATTCGTAACCTTTTGCTAGACGATGCCATTTTTCAACCAACATAAAAATGAGCGAAGAAATTAAATTTGGAGCTATTTTGCACTTTGGAATGTAAGGATAACTTCATTCTGTATAACCCTTGGCTCCCAATACAATTAGGCTCAACCACCAATGTGAAAGGAAATCAGCTATTAGTCTTGGAGACAAATATTTTTTTCTAATGAGATGCTTACAATTCTTGGTCTGTTAACAGCTAATTTTACACCGCAAAATAAAACACAAAAACTGCCATAATCAACAATGGCCTTGGCGGTAATCTTTAGTCTTTACCATTTCCCCAGGCTTTGCCAATGCCGTACTTGTGAAATTTGAAACTTTTTCCTGCATGCTATTTGAAAGCACATTGCAAGTTCTCAACATTACTAGGAGCGTTCAATAAGTCCTTAGAAAATCCTAGAAATTACACTTGTAGAATTGTAAAAGCTTGTATTTGTAACCGTTGTCTCTTTCTAGATGACAGTTAAAGTTTCAGCTATATCCATATATTGCAACAATTTACAATTGGGTAAATGAATTTAAACACACCTGTACACAAATGATGAACATCATTCTGGATGTCCAGCAGAAGTGACTTCCTCCGAAATTGACAAAATCCAGGATATGGTTTTGACTGATTGATGAATCAAAGTTTGCAAAATAGAGAACAGGCATATCACAAGGTACATTGTTCTGACCAAGGTCTTGGCAAGATGGGTGCCACGTTTGCTCAATGGAGAATGAATGCAGTCATATGATGGATTAGGAGGCTGGTTTTGCACTTTTCCGTTGCAATCCTAATGAGATTTTATCTATAAGTAACTGTGGTTGAGAAATGGATATACAACTATACTCCAGAGACAACAGTTCAGTTGAAACAGTGAGTTTTTAAAGGCTCTGAAGAAGGAAACAGTAGTGAAATCTGCAGACAAGGTGATGGCTTCGGTTTTTTGGGATGCGCGCGGAATCATCTACATTGATTATTTGCAGAAAGGAGGAACAATAAATAGAGAGTATTGTACAACATTATTGCACCAGTTGAACGGAGAAATCAAGAAAAAGATGCCCTCATCTGGCAAAGAAAAAGATTCTCTTCCATCAACACAATTCAAGGGTGCACACCTGCACAGTTTGGAAGGCAAAAATTGTAGAATTAAGGTTTGAATTACAACATCCACCATATTCACCAGATTTGGTGAATAAAGGGACTTTTTTTATTTCGAAACACTAAAAAAGTGGTGCGATGGAAAATAATTACTATGTAACAAAGAGGTCATCTCCCAAACTGATGCCTATTTTGGGAACCCTTCAAAATCCTATTTTGTAAGTCTTAAAACAGTTGGAGAAATGCTGGGAAAAGTGTATCGAGCTAAAAGGAGATTTGTTGAAAAATAAAAGAAATCAACTGAAAATAATTTCTTTTTCTATGGACTTATTGAACACCCCTTGTATTATTTTGGAAAAAAAAACATTGTCTTGTATTTGGATAAATCTGGTAATAAAATAAATGTATATAAAAATGGAAAAGAAGCTGTTGCAACGATTCACAGGGTAAGGTTTAAGCATGAGCACTAATCAGAATATTTACTCTTTACCTAACTGCTCATTGTAAAACAGGGCCATAGAGTGGCTTGTTACTTTTGACCCTGTACACAAACACTCTGGTCGTTGGTGCGTGAGACTTTGTTAACTACTTCTAAATAAGTAACTCATTTTTTTCCTCTGTTCACTACTACCAGATGATCTAAAAACATCCAAACCAGCTGTGCAGATTTTGCTTGTCCGCGCTCTTGGCACTTGTTGCTGTCTGCTGCTATCATAGAAAGGCGTTGGTGAAACTGTGCTGCATTTTTAAAACTACCTACTTTTAAAGGCTTTACTTACCAATGTTATTAATGGAGATGCTGAAACTGGGCACCGGCGTTGTCCATACAATTTTTGGCTCAGCTTTAGGAAATTATCCATCACTCGCTGTTGTTCACATTAAGAAATGCTGGCAATTTCCTCACGAATACTTTGGTTTAATTCTTCCAGGGTGTGTGGGTTGTCTTGTACACTTTATGCTTAAAGTTACCCCAGAGATAGAAATTGCAGGGGGGTTAGCTCGGGGGACCGAGGGGGCCACAATCTCTACTAATTCTGTCCTGAAAAACACTTTCAATTGTTCTCATTAAAACTCTTTCTCCACTAATGGTGCAACATACACCAATTTTTTTAGTCACCCTCCGTGGTGTAATGGTTACCATGCTAGCCATTCATCCCGTGTCATAGATTTATGTCATGTAAAAGGACCTCAAGCCTGATAGAGAGGCTTCTGAACAAAATTAAGCGCTCTTTCACGCCTAGTATAGAATGGGACGCTGAGAACCAAAGCAGTTAAAGAGCATCCATAAATAAAACTCCATTTCTACACCAATTTTTTGTTATAAAGGGGTATTTCATGAACAATATTAGGTTTCTCAGAGCTTCAATAATTATTTTGTGAACACACAGCCATGAAGGTGGAACCAAGCCTCATCCGTGAAAAATATTAAATGTGTAAATTTTGCCATTATATACACTATTGAGAGACCACTCACAAAATGTGTTAACATACACAAATCATAAATAAATGAACGCTGTGCAATAGAAAACAATTGTTGAGCCATAATACACTTTGTGACTAAGTAAAGAGAAAATAATAAAGCATACTGGTAATAACTCAACCACACGATATCACCGTCAGCTCAATACTGCAGTTTCAGAGCCGAGAAAAACAAGTGAGCACTGTGACATTGTATACAGCAGTTGTATGTTACATTGCTGGATGTTTTTGGGTCACACGGTATTGCCCACATGTTTGGTTGCTTAGTAATGAAATAAATGATCAAGCTAATGTGTATCTTGTAAAAGCATTCAAATGTACGAAACCTATTAATGTTTTGATACTTAAAATGTTTCATTTATGTTACAGGTCTGGCAACTTTGCTAAATGTCTGCAGATTTCTACGAAAGCTGAGTTTAGAACATTGCACAGTTAGTTTGCCATCGTGTGTAGCTATTGGCCGAAATTATAATTTAGAGGTTCTTAACATGTCTTCATGTTACGGTTTAACTGAAAGGTGCATCAACAGCATTTTAACAGGATGTAGAAAGTAAGTGTTGTGTACATAAACCACGCATGAACACTGTCTCTCTTCCCTCTTCTGTAATTAGGATAATTTGATGGTGAAACATACATAACTATAACTCAGATATAAACAAAGTGACTTGTGAGCTGCATGGAGAGACAAACATTTTAAAAGTTTCAAAATAGAGAGGGATAAGGTGCTAAAAAGTTGAACTGAATTTTTACTTTCTCTACATGTACTATGTACATAGCGTAAAGAGAAGGAATTGTGATGCACCCAAAATTTTGATACTGAGATTTCACTGGAAATACATGTTTTGAGACCCCCTGAATCCAAAAACAGCATTTTTAGAAAAATGTCTGTGTGTGTGTGTGTGTGGGCAGCATAGCTCAAAAACAAAAAGACTGGAATTTAAGTTCGGTATCTTCCAAGGATACGACACAAAGATTTTCAAGAAACTTCCCCCCTACTTCCAACTACCCTTTACTTGGAACATTTTTCGAAAATTTTGATTTTCTCAAAAACGGCTCTTGACGATTTTGATTTTCTCAGAAATGGCTCTTGACGATTTTGATTAAAATATAGTATATTAAAGATATTTACATGACAAATAAAATGTATATCTTGAATTTTCTGGGAATATACTTTGAAGACTACTTCATTCTGGATGAATTTTAAGGAATTTTACATAGCTGCTAAACCATAAGAGATGGACAAAAACTTACCACACAAGAAATGTAGGGCACTTAAAACACACAATTTATGTTGTATACATTTTTTTTGTGGAGTTGATCGTTTTTGAGATAATCCTTGTTTCTGGTTTCAGCTTTAAAAACTTATACTTTTCACATACAGGAATTTATCAACTGTTATCCATAGAAAGAAAGGAACTTCAGTCGCATAGCAACGAGGTTTTGACTATCACTTTAACCTATGATACTTCCTTATTTTGCTTCTACTTACAAGGAAGCAAGTAATAACAACTATTTCTGCTAATTTTTTCTCGATTAGCATGAAGTAAATACAAGCATAAGCTTTTTAACAATAATTTGTTGCAGAGATGTAGAGAAACTTACGCGAATGGAACATCAGATTTTTATTTTTCTACTGCAGGATTGGACTAATTATCTTATTTTCTGATACAAAATTATCTTATTATTAAAGTCAGAGCTAAGCAGAAAATGTAATCTTGCGATTCATACTGATTTTTGGTATTTTCAGTACCAAATTTGGTATTTAACATTCTCTTCATTTTTGAGCTATGCTGTCCACAGATGCACACACATGGACCTTTTTTGCAAAAATATTTCTTTTGGATTCAGGGGGTGTCAAGACATGTATTTCTGGTGAAATCTCTGTATCAACTTTTTGGGTGCATTACAATACCTTCTCTATACGCTATGCACATAGTACGTGTAGAGAAAGTAAAAAAGCTTTTTTAGAAAAAGGTCCATGTGTGTGTGTCTGTGGACAGCACACCTCAAAAACTAAAAGACTTGGTATTAGGTTTATTTTCCAAGAATGCAACATGAAGATTTTCAAGAAAATCCTCCCTCCCCAACTACCCTTTACATGGAACTTTTTTTGAAAATTTTGATTTTCTAAAAAAAATGGCTAACGATTTTCATTGAAATATCTAATATTAAAGATAATTTACCAAACAAAACGTCTATCTTGAAATTTCTAGGAATAGCCTCTGAAAACTACTTTACTCTGGATGAATTTTATGGAATTTTGCATAACTACTAAACCATGTGAGATGTACAAAAATTTACCACATAAGAAATGTAGAGCACGTTAAAACACAGAAATTACATTATATACATTGTTTTTGTGGAGTTGATCATTTTTGAGATATTCCATATTATTGTATTCAGCTTTAAAAAACTTAACACTTTTCGCGTACAGAATGTCAACTCCTGTCCATACAAAGGAACTTCAGTCACAGAGCAACCAGCTTTTGACTATCACTTTAACCTAAAGAACTCCCTTATTTCGTTTCTACTAACAAGGAAGCAAATAATAAGACTATTTCTGCTGATTTTTTCTCGATTAGCATGAAATAAGTAGAAGCATAAGTTTTTTAACAATAATTTGTTGCAGAGATGTAGAGAAAGTCATGTGTTTGGAACATATCAGATTAGTTGATTATAGTTTAGAAGCAGTTGCAATTATACAATTTCATTAAATCAGGTTAATTACCTCAGAGCTGTTTTCAAGGAATCACTTCCTCATTATCAGCTGATTGCAACTGGTTGGCTCTCCTCTGATGGGTAAGATTGTCTCTTAGTCCCTCTGGCGGTGATGCTGTGAATTTAGTGAATGGTTTTGCTTCTATTGGGATCCTGAAATTCATTAATCTTGGACTAAATTGCCAAAGAAATATTTTCCCCCAAATATTTAAATCCCTGATTTTTACAATAGATTGCAAAGAATGTGATCATATCTATTTAGGTCAAATTAAGCAAAAATAGAAATGAGGCTTAAGGAACACTTTGAAAACATCAAATCCAGGGAGGAAGAAAAATTAGCAGTTGCAGCACATTTTTGGGTAGAAGTATACAAAATTGTCAACACAGCATCGCTTGTTAGGCAGGCACAAAAAACTGCCAATATATTTGGAAGAAAGTATTTCTGGAAATTTTGCCCAAGATCCCAATTGAAGAAAATCTGAAGGCTAAATTCATAGAACTAGCACAACCATAACCATCAGGGGAGCCAACCAGTTGCCATTAGCTGATGATGAGGATGTAATGCCTTGAAAATAGTTCTGAGATGAACAACCTAATTTAATGAAATTGTATATTTGTAACTGCGTCTAAACTATTTTTTTTTGACCATCACTGTTACTAAATTCCTCCAAACATCAATCAACATATATTTTTTATGTTTATTAATGAAATTGAAGTATGCATGATTGGTCATATAAAACTTCCTAATGAGTCTGTTAAAGTCAGGGAAATGGATATAATAAATTTCTGTTTGAGCACTGCCTTTGCTACTCAAGTTGGTACTGAAAGGGCTAATGTATTTTTACTTTCTCTATTCGTACTATATACATAGTATATAGAGAAAGTATTTTATTGCACCCAAAAATTCGATACTGAGATTTTACTGGACCCCATGAATGCAAAAAAAAAAAATTTAGAAAAATGTGTGCGTGCGTGCATGAGTGTGTGTGTGTGTAGCATAGCTTAAAAATGAAAAGACCATTAAAAACCAAACTTAGTATTTAAGTTCGGCATCTTCCAAGGATGTGATAGGAAGATTTTCAAGAAAATACCCCCACCTCTAACTACCCTTTACATGGAAAAATTTTCGAAAAATTTTGATTTTCTTAAAATTGGCTGTAATGATTTTGATTAAAATCTCTCATATTTAAGATATTTACTTGTCAAATAAAATGTATATCTTGAATTTTCTGAGTATAGCCTCAAAAGACCTCTTTATTCTATATGATTTTTTTATTGAATTTTGTATAACTGGTAAACCGAAAGAGATAGACAAAAATTTACTACACAAAACGTGTAGGTCATGATAAAACACATAATTTAGGTCATTTACATTTTTTTCATGGAGATGGTGGGTTTTGAGATATTCCTTGTTATTGGTTGCAGGTTTAAAAAGCTTATACTTTTCTCTTATGGGAATTTGTCAGCTCCTGTCCATACAAACAAAGGAACTTCACATAGCAACCAGCTTTTGACTATTACTTTAACCTATGGTACTCTCTTACTCCCCTTCTACTCACAAGGAAGCAAGTAATAGGACTATTTCTGCTAATTTATTCTCATTTAGCATGAAGTAAATAGAAGCATAAGCTTTTTAAGAATAATTTGTGGCAAAGATATAGAGAAAGTCATGTGAATGGAACACATCAGATTTTTAATGTTTAAGAATGTTTCTTGTTTTAGGTTGACAGCTTTGAACGTAGCTTGGACAGGGCTAGCGGGTAGAACTTTGGACACATTGTGCACTAATTTGCCCCGATGTATGCAAAGAATCAACATCAGTGGTTGCCATAAGGCTCTCACAGATAAGCGTAAGTGAATTTTGTTTTGAGATGGTTGTCACCTTTATTATATCTTGAAGTGTAGATTTTGAGAAATGTAAATGTTTTATTGTTTTCAGATGTTAGGCAGCTGGTGGCCACCTGTCCAGATCTTGTGGAGCTTGACTTGAGCGACTGTACGACCATTACCATAGACACGTTAGATACAATCTCTGTGTTAGAGAAGATAGAATACTTGGCTCTTAGCCGTTGTTATAGCATAACTCCTAACGCATATACGTGAGTATCTAGGCTTTACAAGTGCATTTCAAATGGTTTTAAAAACTTTAACACATAGCTCGAGCCATGCGAAATGTTCATGCAGCCCACGCACGAGCATAGCTCGGGCAGGTATTTCTAACTTTTTAATGCAATTCCACGACCTCAACTCGGTCTTGGGCTATGTGGCAAAGAACATGTAACTGTTATCATTTAGTTGTCTGATTTGTGCTACCATCTGTCCTCGCTTTAGTCAACTATTAGAAAATTTAGGAAAGTTAGTAATATTGTCTGCTCTCTTGTAGTTGTGCCATTTTCCTTGAAGGTTCTTAAATGTTAAAATTCTGCATTTTCCTCGATTTCTGTGAACTGAAACTGAAATTCAAGATACAAATGAATCTCTGGAAAATTCCGATTCCGAGGGAGAGTTTTTCGAACTTTCAATAAATGGAGTGTAAGCAGCTTTATGCAGATTTTTTCAAATTAGTATTTGATACTTGTGATAAATTTAAAATAAAATGTTAATATGAAAGTTATGACTATTTTCTTACTTGTTGAGAAATCCTGGAATACCATACTTTTAGATTGCACCAATACTTTTTGGCAGATTTGATTGATGTACTGAAATAGTAACTCAAAGTAGGTGTAAAAACCCTGGGTTTCTTGGCCATTCAACTAAACACACACCTGGGCTTCAATGTGTTAAGAAATGTTAATTAATATACAAGGGCTGATAAACAGAGACTGATGGCTTCCCTGATAATTACTATGTGCACACTTTTTCTGCTTGCCTGGCACCATAGTCTTCATTTGGAAGCTTTGAGAGCAGAGACTTGAAGTAGTATTATCAGAGACTGATATCTATTATCTATTCACCCTTAAGTTGCTTCCTCGCGTGCATGTCGCTGCGAAAGTGATTTTAGCAGGACTGCAAATTGGGCATTGCCTTTTTAGCCATCAGTATCTTTTACGTGGGGAACCCGCACCTCAATGTGCTTCATGTAATGCGCCTTTGACGGTGCGACATCTTTTATTGGAGTGTCGCTGTGTGCATCTTTATTCCTGGCCGCTGATTTTGATCTTCCCACACTGCTAGGTGACCACCCTAGTATTTGTGAGGGACTTTTTACTTTTCTATGCCGCTGCGGAATGTACAGTCGGGATTAATTTTATCTGGGGTTTTATCTTTTTACCGACTCATCTTTTAAATTTTCATCTTCGCTCAGTGGATTTATCCTCTGCGATTTTCCAGTCCCTCGGTTTTAGTCTCACCTGGGTCACTTTTTATGTTGTCTTCATGGTTTTAACTCTTGTGTGATAGTCTTGATTTAGTCTTTTATTTCCTTTCAATTTTAATTTTTAACCCTAGGGCGCTATAACCTTAGTAGTTTTGTGCCCAAAAACCATACTACTACTACCCTAAAGTTGATCTGCACCAAAACAAAACCAGGCACCATGATAACGTAGCCTTCCACCATTCATGCCTAAGATAGTGTAACAAAAATTTTTTTTCTACTGTTTAGGCAGACAAAGATATTAATTAATAAAGGTTTAATGAGTTTGAATTAGAGAATAGCATAACTTTATTTCTTTCAGAAATTGATAACAATCAGAATGTACTTGCATAAACTCTTTCTTCAATGTGTTGTAACAATGTTGTTGTTTGGTTTCTTTTCAACATACAGCTCACGACGAATTTCTCATTGAAACTCAAGTGTTGCACACAATGCCTTCCCAGCGAAAATTCAATGTCTGGCAGGGCTTTGCTGCCCTTTTTATACCTCTTGATCATGTGACTGGAAACTTCCAAAAACAGTTGCGTGTGTAAACTGTCACAAACTCACTCTGGTACAACAGTGAAGCTCAACGTCAAAGAACCTTCTGACACCACACGTGTCCACTCCACAAATGTAACAATCACAGCTGAGAAGAACTTGCAACCAGAATAGGGTCCACTAATGAGCGTGTGTCTATGAATTACGAAGCAAGCTGTCCACACACATTTAGTGAATACAGTCATAGAGTATATCACAATATTTGGACTTTCACGACCACATGGACTGCACCATGGCTTAGTGGTTAGACCACTCACCTCTCACCACAATGTGGTTGCCTCACATGTGGGATTTGTGGTTGACAATGTGGCGCAGGGCGGGTTTTCTACAGATTCTCCAGTTCCCCTGCCATCGCATTCCATCGGTGCTCCATCTTCATTCCATGTATCATTAGTGTCACCGCCTGTGGTGCCATAAGCAATAAAAATGGGCATTAAACACCAACAAAACAAAAACAATATAATACATTCAGCCTTCTTCTGAAAACTTAAAAAAAATAACAAGCATATTCTGCTATTGGTTAAAGGTTTTCAAATAATAGTTATAACAAAATGAATGGGCGTACACATAAGAATTCTAAAAGAATGAGCCAAGAGGAAGTACCAGATATGCAATAACTTACATTTTGGTATATTTTGACAAATTTGATCCCAATTTCATACTCAATTTTATAAAAGGGTGTTCTTATAGGGCAAATCTGGAAATGTTAATTTGCTGTAACATTTTATGAACTGGTGGCAGGCATTTTTAAAAAAGAAATAGTGTACTGTCATGCAAAGTGCATTCTTCAGAAAATCGTTGCATTGCTACATTATTAGTTTTTCACTTTTCCCATTTAACCTTTTTCTTTATGAGCACTGTTTATACTTGTAGCTGAAACACTAGTTTATTTCATCACTTTTATGGGAACATATAACATTGTTTTGTCACCACTAGTCAATGGTTACCAGTCTTAGTCTCCATGATTCTAAACAGTGCGATGTACTGTGTGTGTGTGTGTGTGTGTGTGTGTGTGTGCGTGCATGTACACGTCAAGATCACAAGTCCTCTGAGTGACGTAACTGGTTGATGTTGCAGTCCGCCACTGATACACCTGTTGCCGTCGGCTACTCAGGAAGTTTGGTTTGGAGTCAATGGTAGAGCATGTTTTTTTGACTCGCCCAGTGGGAAACCAAATAGGAATACACATTAAATAAACTTAAATAACACACAACACAGAACTGCTACATATAGTACTTTATTTAGCTGAAAATATGTTTGGTCATCGTGTAGCATACTTATTGGTACAAGCACTGAGCTTACAATATTTCTAAGTTCGGACTTACGTTATTACTGCGCGACACTAGCACATTCACTCTTTCACACTTGCATACCCAACCGGACTCTGCACGTCACATCTCAACTCCTTTCTGTCCTTCACTCCCTTATGTCCAGGTAGCAAACATATACCTCTTTCCTGAATGCTTAAAATGTTACAATACAATTTTGGGGGTAGGGGAGATATGCTAATCGATGTTGGAAACACTTTCCCTTAGATTAAACAAAGAGATTCTGCCTGGCTTCAACCCTCTGTTTGTCAAATCCTGTATTCCCAAAGATTTTTTGAAACAGGCGTATATACATGATACATGGGAACAAACAAATATATAAATAATTAACATACCCGTAATTAGTTATGCTTCTGAATGTTACCGTTTGAACAGTATTCCAGATATCAGATGGCTAATATGAATATCATGTTGGGGCTTGTAGCTCTGTTTAACCTCTTAACATATGTATTCATATACAATATTTTACACCTAACAATTTTGATTAAAATATTGTATTTTAAAGATATTTACATGGCAAATAAAATGTATATCAGGAATTTTCTGGGAATAGTCTGTAAAGACATCTTTATTCTGGATGAGTTTTGTGTAACAAAAAACACACAAAAGTTTTTCTACACAAAAACTTACTACTCAGAAAATGTAGATCTCGTTAAAACTTACAAATTATGTCATATATATTTTTTCTGAGATATTGCTTGTTACTTGTTTCAGATTTAAAATTTAACCCCATAGCAACCACATTTTAAAACATTTGATTGTCGGTTTAGCCTAGTGTATTCCCTTCTCTAATAAGGAACCAAGCAATAAGATCATTTCTGCTAATGTTTATCTTAATTAGCATGTTAACTGTAATTTGTCACAGAGATGTAGAGAAAATCATGTTGATTTTTAAATTTTATTATACTTTTTAGCATGTCTAGGTTGCATGGTTAGTGTGTTTAAGAAGAATGTCCATAATATTGAAAATTTGCAAGTATGCATAGAAGCTTGTGACAGTGATTTGATTAAATAAAAAACCAACTAAAATTCTTTTGTTTTTTACTGTCCATAATATCTATGAGTAAACCATTTTTATTGCTGTGGAGAAAAGAAATTACATATAAACGTTTTGATGATTTCAGGCAATTGTCATCCATCAGTTCTCTCATGTACCTGGATGTTTTCAATCTGATGAGTGAACAGGCCTTGGCAAATCTCCAGAAGGTACTTCCGGATGTGCACATTAACAAGTTCCTCTTCTCAAGTGTTGCACGTCCAACTGTAGGAATCCGACGGACTAGCATCTGGGGACTTTGCGTGAGGGATTGACATCGGTAACTTGTTAGTTTGTGATAACTGTTTAGGGTTGATTCCTCTGTTGGCTTATGCATTTTAACTGTTGGTCGTGACAGAATACAAATATCTGAGGTGAACAATGTTTTGCAGTATTATATTTAAACATTCCATATATAATTATTTCTTGTTTCAAATTGTCTTAAATTTGACTCTATTCCACAACTGTTGTGTATCTAAATTAATTATTCCCATTGTAAGTATTTAATGTAATTTAAATTCTGTAATTACTGCAAAATTCAAAAGAATGAATTAAACTAGCTTTAGAATATATATTTAATTTGGTAAATACAGTAGACTTGCAATATCCTAGCTATACGAGGGTGTATCGAAAAGTAATAGAAAAACAATTTTTTTGGACACCATGATTTTATTTTATTTTATGTTTTTTCAAATTTAATTACAAACTTTCAAAATAATTTCCTTCTAAGACTACCCACCGATTCCAACATTCTATCCACTTTTCAAACCCTCAGGGAAG
The DNA here is from genome assembly GCA_030762935.1 of Hymenopus coronatus. Lineage (NCBI taxonomy): Eukaryota > Metazoa > Arthropoda > Insecta > Mantodea > Hymenopodidae > Hymenopus > Hymenopus coronatus. The sequence continues at coordinate 14,722,231 of CM060897.1, read as the reverse complement.
CCCTTGTTTGACTTCCTGTTCAGTATACCCGAAATAATTTTTAGTTCTATATCAGTTTGAAAATGGCACCCATAAAGATGTGTTTTCACTTGTGGAGACAGGTAGAAATCGCATTGTGCTAGATCTGGCAAATATGGTGGGTGGGACATGATTTTGATACCAAGTTGAGTGATTGCCTCCTGTGTTGCTCGATGAGCAAGGGGTGTTGCCCTGGTGGAGAGGATCCATCAATTGGGAGCAAGTTCTCGTCTCTTGGTAGCCATTTTCCTTAAACCTTTTAGTGCCAGAACAAATAGCAAAATGCTGTCTGAAAAGTGCCAAGCAATCTTAGAGGAGAATGCAGGGCTTTAAATTATTAGTAATAGAATGAGTACCAAATGACATAGCTGAATATTTTTTTAATTTTTAATAAACCCTTTTGTCTACTATATAACATGCATTATATGGATGAGAATTCTTATTATTTTTCAAAATTTAGAAAGAAAAGAAAAATTTGAAAATAAAATTAAAATTCTCAAAATAATAATTAGGCATACAAAAGCTTACTACACAGGCTAATTAAATGAAAGGTATAGACATTTCTTTACTAAAACAGCATCCTGTTTTTGGTCTGGTATTTTGTTTTTAAAGTATAAAAAACGAATTTGTGTAACCTGAAGCTGAAAAAAAACCACCAAAAACCCACACACATAAGCATGATACCACTATTAATCAAAATAGCATAAAACAACAGGATACAAATGTAACGAGGATTACTGGACAATTTAGCACTTGTATTATTGTGTAGCTGAATGGTTGATTTACATTGCATTCATCATCTGGATACACCTCCACAAATCATTGTTGCATGTGTATGAGGGCTGCTATTATCGGATGGATTTTCAGCGCTGAAGCTAGAATATATATCTTCCTCTGTTATGTCGATGTCAGAAACTCTTTAATCAAAGTCAAAATCACCAACTTTTTCCTAATACATCGCAAACTGCAGCTCTTTTCTCTTTGTTCGTAACCTTTGGCTAGAGGACACCTGTTTAAACTAGCATAGACAAACACCGGTTATAGAAATTAAATTTGGAGCTAATTTAGCGCTTTTGAGTGAAGATAAGGTCCTGAAACACTCCAGAAAACCTTTCTCTATATCAACATTTAATAACAAAATTAAAGAAGATAATGTATTACAAACAAAAGGAAAACCATGGGAAAATTTATGTAATAACACAACCAGAATCACTACATTACCAAGAAAATCCTTTGTAACAACTTTTAGACTCAACAGGCCATGACTATCTCAATAAACATTTATTCAGGATTGGTATAGTGAGATCTCCTCTGTGTCCTTTCTGTATACCTAAAGAAAATATGGATGGAAACCATCCACTGCGCTGCCCAACCTTTAGTCAACATGATAATGTGAAATCAAAATACTGGAATGCAAGAGAGCGAATGGCTTCACTGCCAACTGCTCAACATTAGATACCAACCTTTCTCTATGGATATGACATTGAAAGTACACAGATTTTCCCGCTGGAAAGAGTTAAAACGTATGAAAATGGCATAACAATTAGATCGTGATTGACACTAAAAGGGTTAAGGACATTACTGCAGTATTGAGCAGTTACTGTGGTGTGTTCCTAAAACTGCGTGTACATAAATTATCTCAGTTTTGTCGAAAAATACAAGATGCACAACTTTCCCTGCACTTTTTTGCACCTTTGCTATTATCACCATCTTGAAACTATTTGTCATTCAGAATCACATGTTTTTGATAAAGCTTGGTCTCCATAATGCTTCCTGTATCATTTTCAGCATTTCAGTTCCATATTTTTTCAGAAGAACACAAAACCAAATTGCCACCTATTCTAACCTGAAATCCATGTTGAATCACTGAAACACTGCTTAACAGTGGTTACCTCAGACAAACTGAACAGCGCATGGACAGTGTTGTGCATATCCCAGCCTCAGTCAAGTCAGACCTTTCTGTTACCATGATTGGTGAATTTTGACGGTTGCATGGTTAAATAGAAAAAATAATTCCTGTTACTTTTTGATGCACCCTCATAGTATTGCCATTATATCTCCAGCTTTGACATTTTGTGTGACCAAAAGAGGTAGTTTTTCCAGCTCTTGCCACTACTGTGATATCTCATTATAAAATGCAAACAGTGAAAGTTGAAACGTTAAGTGCAACTATTAACAATAACTATAAAAAGGATAATAATCACACACAAAAAATGCTTTACATGCACTAAAGCAAACGACTGTTGATGACACTTGCTATACTTACAAGAGAATTGCTAACATGATCGAAAATAGTATCTGCACATGGGGAGAAAGCGTGTAATCGGTCCAAGCAGACATGTTTAATTTTTTTGCATTGTGTTATGCATGTAGCAAAGCTCTAAGCAACAACAGTAAACTGTACTTAGTAAAAAGTTACAGAAAATTAAATTAAGAGTGTTGATGTATCTGTAGATAAGAATCAGAATAATTTCCTTTACTGCGGAAATTCACAGCATTATTTGTCCATCCTTACTTCATTGGCGATGTAAACAAATCAGAATGTGTTCTTCTGCAAATGCACGGGCATACATGCATGGTGTTCATCTGCTGTACTATTGTAAAACTGCCTACCTATGTTTGGCAGGAAAAGAAGTAGCTACCTACTTTCACTGTTCACAGGTAATGATTAACTCTATGAAATGTATAATAACTAAAACAATAAAATAGGCAAGTTGTTGTTCAGTTCAAAATGTAAAATTCTCCCATAAAATTATAAAATATAGATGTTGTTTTGAAACTGTGCTGATGTATTGCATACATACATCACTCCAACAGTTTTTTTTTTTAGCACCCCACAAACAGACAATCATAACATGCACAGTTCTTAATAATGCAAATGACTTACCCAGAAGAGCCAATCTGAAGGTGGAACTGGTTCTGTTCCTTCAAGAAACGAGTCATCAGTTACATTTGCACTCAAACTGTGTGAATCATCACTAAGATTGATAATAATTAGTCAACAAATCATTTCCTCCAAATCCCACTATGTTTGCTCTCTCAAACAATGTGTGATACAGATTCACTGCATTTTCGGTTGTCAGTTGTTGAAAAGCTGCTGGCACAAGATGTTGCACCTTGGCAAATTTAAACATTTTGTATGCTGTTTTTGGAAACGCCAGTAAATTCTACCGTTAAGCTGAGAATATTGTTTAATGCAAAAGTAAAGCATTCACAAAATGTATTATGTACATTAGAAATAATTTTTTTCTCGACACTTTATTTATAGAGGTTTCCTTGCTTATGTCTCACTACACTGGTATTACATGTTTCCGCCATTATTTGCTCACTAGAAGCAGTCGTTACAGACGAAATGCACAACATATATGCATTGTTACATAAAGAAATAATGATTAAATGATCAGTAATTTTGTTCCTTAATCGTTCATACCATATATTATTTAGACAACATTGTATAGTTTCATACAATATTTCTGTACACTTGGCAGTTTAAGGGGAACTATTCTGTGATGGAGAAAGGTGATAAAACTTCAGCAGCCAGTCAGAACTATTACAACCTGTTGCTTTTGTTTACATCACTGGTGAGGTAAGGATGGGCAAATATATGCTATTGCTGAAGTTGACCATTCTAATATACACCTATCTATTTCTGAATTGAGTAAAATCTTACCGTCAGAAAATGTCAGGGCTGGAGATACAGCAGCAGTATAATCTTTGGGACCAAGAATAACTCTGGTATAAAAAAATGTAGATAATATGGATATAATGTGCTAATAGACTATAAATTATGCAAAAACAATTAAAATTATATAATTCTGTATTCATTCTAATGCAAGACGACCCCCTTTTTTCAGAATTTAATTTTGGAATTTAGCATATCGACTACATTATAAGGAGACATAACTTAAATTTTTAAATGAAATTTTAAAGTTTTCCCATATATTTTGAACAAACTAAGGGACACTTAAGCTGATTTAAGTCCCCCCCCCCTTTTTTTTTTTACTTTTTTGAATTTGTGCAGAAATTCATTTGGTGGGTAGGAGAGTGGGAAAGAGAACGGAAATGATGTAGCGATCAAAGAAGGTAATAGTAGTAATGGCAGTGCAACTGAAACAACAATAATTGAAAAGATTTTCTATTTAGATAATTACCTAATAAAACACCCCAGTGTAAAAAGTTTTATCAAAATTAATAATTTGAATTTGTGCAGAAATTTACGTTTTGAGCACCAGAGAGATGGAGAGGGGAATATGGAAACGTACAGAATATGTGTGTTTACACATGTGGCGGTGGCCGCAGCATGGTTTTAACGACAATTATATATGCAATTTTCTATTAAGACAACATCTATAAAAAAAAAAGCTTTACTTAATTTTAATTTGATCATAAATTCATGTTGATGCTGCAAAAAGACAGAGGGGAAAACAGAAATGCACCGGTGTATGTGGGGTGAGAACTGTGGTAATGTGCAGCTAACCTCTCTGCTTGACTATTGTCTCCCAATACATTACTGCAATCACCGATGTGAAAACAAGTCCTCTAATTTTATTTTAGTCTCAGTGAGAAATATTTTTTCTAACAGCTAATTTTTGGCACCAAATGAAAACAAAAAACTGCCACCTATATTGTGACCTTGGCTGTAATCTTTATAATTTCCATAGGCTTTGCTACTGCCGCACCTGCAAAGTTTGAAAACATGGTATTCAGAAAACATATACTGTTAATACAAGAAGAATCTTGTACCTGAACATTAATATTTTGGAAAAAAACATTGTCTTGTATTCAAATAAATATGGTAATTGTTTATTTCATTATTCATTAAAATTTTTATTGAATACTTTCTATGCTAATGAAAAGGTAAATAGATTATAATATTAAATGAAAGGATAGCTTTTTGAAGGAAAAAAATCTTTTAGTTATTTGGGCTAACCTTTGGCCTCTCTTGATTACTGCAATTTAACACCATTACTGTCAGTGGATCAAGCAGCATAGACTCTTCTTGCTGTTCTTCATTTGTAATACAGATTCCTATCATACTATCTCTGGGCGCACTTCAGCCTGGGGCTTATTGTGCTATCTGTATCGATTAGAGCCAACCCATTACATCTGCATCCCTTAAAAAGGATTGTAGCCTTGCAATGGTATGAATGAAACTTCTGGTTCTATAAACATTTTCCCAAAAGCTTTGTATCTTCCGTGAGCCAAAGCTTTGCAGAAGCATAAAATATGCTGGGCTGTTTCAGTCTCTTTCCTGCATAATCTGCAGTTTAAGTTTCATGAAGCACTCCAATTGTGTTAAGATGCTTTTGCACAGGGACATGCCCTGTAATTGGTCTCAGCTGAAATTTGCTACATTTTAGCAGGCTCTCAGCTCTTTCCTTACATCGGCTTTTGATAAATAGTTTCCCATGTCTATTTCCTGGGTTTTACACCAGCTCATATGATATTCTCTTTTGGACCAGTTCTTAGTAGCTTCTCTAATTAAACACAGATGTTCCTAGAGCCAGCTCTGGTCCACTTCTTGCTGTGCAATGTAGACTAAACAGTTTTTATCACCATTGGTACCTCAGAATGTAATATTTTCTGGATGCGGATTGTTGATTATATCAACAATGTCATCAGCAGCAATCACTTTAATAAACTCATCCTTATTTTGTTTTCAGAGACACTGTGCACCTTTTCTGTTCGTATTGTCTATACCCCCACCTTTCTAACTTTTCTTTTTGTACTGACTGCGGTATTGTGATGTTGCCAATTAAACAACTGATCATGCACTTTTCTATCATGTCTCATATAAACAGCATGCACAAGTAGTGAACACTGATGGAATAATAACTACCATATTCATCTGAATACAAGATGACCTCAAATGCAAGAAAACTCGCATTTTTCAGAACTTGATTTTGAAATTTGGCACATGAGTTATATAAAAAGAAGACTGATAACTATAATTTTAAATGAAATTTATAGTTTTGCCATATATTTTGATAATTTGAATTTGTTTAGGAAATTCATGTGGTGGCTGGAACAGAGGGAGAGAGTAATGAGTACCGATATATTTGTGCAATCAGAGAAGGTGATAGCAGCAATGTAACTGAAACAATGATAGTTCATAAGATTTTCTATTTAGACAACATACCTAATATAACACACCAATGTAAAAAGCTTCAGCTAAATTAATAATTTAAATTTGAGAGAGAGGAAGAGAGAGAGTGAGAGCTGTAACAGCAATAATGGATATGATTTTCTATTTACACAACATGCTTAATATAAAACATCGTAAAAATGTTCACCTAATTTGAATTTTTACAGACATTTACGTTGTGAAAAAGACAAAGATGGAAAAGGGAGAATGGAAATGTACTGTGTATACTCAACTTAGCTGTGATGATGATTATGGATGCAATTTTCTATTAAGACAATGCACTTCATATAATATAACATAAAATGTTTTACCCAATTGTAATTTTCTCATAAATTCACTTTATGGGTGATACAGTGAGTCACAGAAGAAAATGGAAATATACTGGTAAATGCGTGGCAGCAGGAGAAATTTCTTTCTGCTTAACTGTTGTCTTCAAATACATTACATACAACTACCAAAAGGAAGTCCTCTAATTTTATTTTGGTCTCGGAGAGAAATCTTTTTACCAATAAGAATGGTTATAGGTCTGTTAACAGCTAACTTTTTGGTGTGAAATGAAATGCACAAAATCTGCCATGGTAGTGATCTTTACTGTTTCCCCCAGGTTTTGTCATGCCATACCCACAAAGTTTGAAGCTTACTTTTCCCGGATGGTATTCAGAAAACATTATGAATGCAAGACGACTCCCAGTTCTCAACATTAATATTCTGGAAAAATAACATGGTTTTGTATTCGGATAAATACAGCATGTTTATTTCCCACTCAATTGGAGCCCAGTTAGTTGCAAGTCTGCTGTAGTAAAAAGTGATAATTGTGTGAAGCTAATGATCGTTAAAGTAATTTTAGGATGTGATGGTTTTGTAAGCAAGAATTTCCTTGTTTAAGAATGGGTGCAGAATTTTCTTTTTTAACTAATGAAATTTGTAATACATGTGTTTAAAATTGCCCTGAAAGATGGCAGCTTCAAATAAAATTCAAGTTCTGAATCATAGCAGTATTTTTAGTTTTGGAACAGCTATAATGCATAAAGCCATAGTTTTTTTTTTTTTGTTGTTGTTTGAAATTGTACTCTTGTGTTCAGTTAGGGGTACAGTTGAGATATTATTGTATCCTATATGTTGTGATAATGATCTCTATACAACAGCAATTGTAATTATATGATTTTGTTAATAACTTGAGAGAAAACGTTCTGTCAATTCAAATTCATGTAATAAGATTTTCATCACTGAGGAAATACTGTAAAGCGAGAGTTCAGGATAATGTATGAGAGTTAGAAACATTCAGTACCAATCATATAAATCCATAGATCAGATATTTAATCTTTCCCTTCCAAAATTAGTGTGGGCTAGATTTAACAACATTTAAAACTTGCTCTAAAATTGAAAAATTTTCCCGGTATGTTATCAGGAAAACATATATTCAAATGCAAGATGATCCCTAAGTTCTCAACATTAATATTTTGCAAAAACGTCTTGTATTCAGATAAATACAGAAGTTGGAAACTATATGTTACAACAGTAAAATTGGTATTTAAAGTCATTTAACAAAAGTGCACTCGCTGAGACCCAATATGATTTTTTCCCTTTTCAGGGCTTTCAAGTCCTCTCTTTTTTATGTCCGTCCTCACAATGTTATGGTTTGTGATCTTACTTTTGGCAAACTTAGCATACAGAGTGTTCAAATAAAATTGAATACATTAAGCACATTTTTTCACCAATTTATTTAGCTATACTGTTCTAATCTGCAACATACAGTAGGTCTATATTACACTAACACATTTAATGCTGTTGGATATATTATACCATGAGGGTGATTCAAATATAAATGGTAATTTTATTAAAAATATTTATTGATTAAATATATACACAAGTGACTTCATCAGCATTTCTCAACATAGTCTCCTTCACACTCTACACATTTTTGCAAACGTTTTGAAAGCTTGAACATTCCTTCTTCAATGTTAAATTGTTAAATTGGCAGCGTGAGGCTGCCATCTCTGATGGGCATACAACGTCTTTTGCTTTGGTAGGCAGCTTTTACGGACCTTAACAATTGGCAATAGTAAGCTGCAGTCGATCATGAAGAAAATCAACTAGCAAAACTCCTCTGTAGTTGAAAAACACAGTCGCAAGGACTTTTCCGGCTGAGTGGCGTCAAGCATGACCTTTGTTTTCCACTAATTCTCGACCGCCTTTAAATTGTCCGGCCTAAGTAAACATTTGATTCTGCGACAGTGTAGTATCCCCAAATTGTGCCCTTAAACGAGTTAAAATCTCCAAAGGTTTAACCCCTTCCTTGGATAAAAACTGATAATAATGCATTGCAGAATAGACGGAGGAACATCTTGCTCACTCATGGATGTACTGATGCCAGAACCTAGCAAAGCAGCTAACAAAGCTAGTTCCACCGACCTTCCACCCCCACTCCACTGCCCCGCTCTGCACTGCTTCCTCTGTGATATACAACAATTACCGTTTATATTTGAATCACTCTCATATGTCAAATAATTGATCACGTCTTTTATCCACTTTTGAAAAGGACACCAACAGGTGTAATCAGTTTTCATCCTTCTGTTAGAATGTGTATTGTGTCATTATATTGGATACTTATAAATAATTTTACTATAATAGCGTTCTATTAAATTCATGTGCAATAATTTCACTTAGCCTAACCTAAAGCTAATCTCAAAAAGAATGTTAATAATGCATTTATGAGTATTAAAAACAAAGACAGTCAAATTTAATTAATGGTTGTAATAATAGCATTGATTTTCTTCTAAATTTTGGCTTCTCAATCTATTTAATTTATTCCTCACACCATTCGCAGTATATCCTTCAGATATTTCAATAATGGCTTCTTCTATGTTTTCTTGTTTCTATTTTTATAATCTTTATGTTTTAAATTATACATTACATGTTGTAAATAGGAAATGAGCTCTTTGGTTGTAGGCATTGACCAAATGTACATACCCATCTGCCATTTTATTTTCTTATCATAGATGTGATCAAAAGTGTGGTGGTGGGTATAACTTTTATCACAGAAGTATGTGCTTGGTGATGATGGGTGCTGTGACATAGCTGTAATAATGATGATGATAGATTTTCTATTAGTACAACCTGCTAAATATAATGCATCATACAAAGTTTTATCTAGTTCGAATATACACATAAATTCAAATTGTGGGTGGCAGAGAGAGGGAAGAAGAGAAATGTAGGTAAGTATACATGCAGCGGGAGGAGGTAAATGTATGATTAACGATATTCTCTTTCTGCTCGACCATTGGCCCCCAATACAGCAGCACAATCACCAATGTGAAAGGAACTCCTCTATTTATATTTGTCGTGGAGAAATCTTTTTTTCTAATGAGAATGCTTATAGGCTTGTTAATATCTAAGTCTAACTTTTCAGGGCAAAACAAAATCTGATGCATTGTCATAACCACGACCCTGGCGGTAATCGTTAACCATTTCTCCCAGGCTTTGCCACTGCCATACCTGTGAAGTTTGAAACTTACTTTTTCCTGCATGCTATTCAGAAAATATATTTGAATACAAGACTACCCCCAGTTCCCAACATTGTCTTGAATTTGGATAAATACAGTAGCACTTGAAAATGCAGACATTGTCAAGTGTGCTATAGAGGCTTCATTCTTTCTTCTAAAAATAAAGAACTAAAATATAATAAAACATCTGAATATATTGGAATTTTTTATGTAAATACAAACACTAATGAATGAGTAGTTCAGGAGCTTAACCCTTTTAGTGCCAGACCAAATAGCAAAATGCTGTCTGAAAAGTGCCAAGCAATTTTAGAGGAGAATGCAGGGTTTTAAATTATTAGTAATAAAATGGGTATCAAATGTCACAGAGCTGAATCTTCTTTCATTTTTAGTAAACTCTTTTGTCTATTGTAGAATATGCATTATATGGCTGAAAAATCTCTGCAAAATTTTTAAAAAATTAAAAGCAAAAGAAAATATTGAAAATAAATTTAAAAATCCCAAAATAATCAATAATTAGGCATACAAAACCTTAATACACAGAAAGTTCAGGCTAATTAAATGAAAGTATAGATGTGTCTTTAATAAAGTGCACATGCCACGCATGCACGCGCACACACACCACTATTAATGAAAATGACAAAGCAATAATATACAAATGTAGCTTAGATTACTATATTATTACTTAGATTGTATTTGTTGTCTGTTTACACCTCTGTAAATCCATTTTAATAAGTACACTGATTATTTGCATATGTATGAGGGCCATTGTCATCAGAGGCTTCAAGGTTTGAAAATTCAAAACCCTCACTTTTAATACATTGCGAACTGCAGCTCTTATTTCCTCTTTGGTTTGTAACCTTTGACTGGACGACTCTATTTTTCAACCAACATAAACAAACACTGGCTAGAAAAATTAAATCGAGAGCTAATTTAATGCTTTGAAGTATAAAGTCAAAAGCCCTAAAATGCTCCAGAAAACCTTTCTCTTAGGCTATGATGTAGAATCAGACTTTCCTGTTGGAAAGAGTTAAAACGTATGAAAATGGCATCACGATTAGATCATAATAGGCACTAAAAGGGTTAAGTGCTTTGTCTGATCTTTGGAGCACATCATGCATCTAGACTGGCGCCCACCGTGTGTCTACTTTTGTATGGTACTGGATGTTTTAATGCCCTGAATTCTAAGAATTGAACCTTGAACTTCTATTTTTCTTGTTAGGAGCCATTTCATATTTTCTTGTTATCCATGCCTTCATTTTTTTTAAATCTATGTATATTTCATGTATAAGAGAGTATTAAAAGAGAAACTGATCTTTATTTGCTGGCTTAAGTGTAATTTAATTACTGTACACTATTGTTAATACACAGATGTAAAATAATTTTGTTCAACCTGGAGAGAAGTAACCAAAAGGAATTTTTACTGAGGAGGTTTTCAGCGGTATGTACACATAAATGGAATTTCGTTCTTTGTTCACATAGTAACATAAGTCCCATGTTTAAGTAAAAGTGTGCTTGAATTTTGTTATTTTTTTAGTATGATGAAGATGATAATTAGATCTTAGTTAAAAGCACAGTTTGTGGTAGTAAATGAAGTAAGATATGGCAAGTGTTTCATGGGGGAAAAATAACATTAAGCTAACAGTGTGTATGTCTACTATTGTAGTAAATGAGCCATTATACAGAGATGATTTAGTGTAATATTTATGTGAAGTGAGGGGATGAAATAATAAACTCACTCATTGTTGTACTGTACGGTAGAATGAGAAGACAACAGGTGTGTTCATTTTATTTTTGCTCAAGATATGCTTAATTGCTCTAGTAAATTTGTAAGAGCAAAACAGAAAGTGTATTTTTTTACTGTATAATATATCTGGTTCTATAAAGGAAAAACAAAAACAAGCCTTGTGATGTTACTTTCTCTACCCACTTTTCTACAAATTACGCTTATAAAACCTTATTCTTCTAACTTCTTCTTATCAATCGAGGCAAATGTTTGTAGAAAGGGTTTTGTTAACACAGAGAAGGACACAGTATTTGAATCATACTTTCTGACTTGAGAATGAGTATGCATGTTATACAGTGCGACCCAAATACACCTGAACTGCTGTGCGATGGTTTTCCACTGTGCACACGGAAACATAACTCATAGCTGCTGTCCACAAGGTCATGGTGCTGACTTGTTTTTCTCTGCTCTGGAAGTGCAGTATTGAGCTGACTGTCATATCATGTGGTTGAGTTATTGCCAGTGTGCTTTATTGTTTTGTCCTGTACTTAGTCACAAAGTGTATTATGGCCCAGCATTTGTTTTCTACTGGACAGTTGTATTTATGATTTGTATGCGTTAACACATTTTGTGAGTGGACTCTTTGAGTATATACAATGGCAAAATTGCCCCACGTGTAATATTTTTCACGGACAAGGCTTGGTTCCAACTCCATGGATATATGTGTACACAAAATAATTATTGTAGCGCTGAGAAACCTAATATTTGTTCATGAAAAAATGCTGTGTATGGTACACCATTAGTGGAGAGAGCATTATAGGTTCAATTTTTTTTCGAGTCAACAGTTGACGCCCATACATACATGAATATAATTTTGCCCCCCTTTTTTTTAATATAGAATTAACAGACAGGAAGTGTGATTTTGCCTTTTTTCAACAAGACTCTTAACCACTCATACAGCCAATCTCTCGATGAGAACAATTGAAAGTGTATTTCAAGACAGAATTATTAGTAGAGATTTGTGGTCTGCTCAGTCCCCTAACCGAATCCTCTGCGATTTTTATCTCTGGGGTAGCTTAAAGCATAAAGTGTACAAGATAAACCCACACCCTCTTGGAAGAATTAAAACAAAATATATGCCAGAAAATTAGCAGCACTTCTCAACGTGAAGTACAGCGAGTGATGGATGGTTTCCTAAAGAGGTGCCAAAAATGTATGGACAATGGCGGTGGCCAGTTTCAGCATCTCCTTTAATAGCATTGGTAAGTAAAGCCTTTAAAAATGTTGTATGATTTCATGTGCACTTTTCTATGCTAGTGGCAGATGGTCACGAGTGTCAAGAGTGCGGACAGGTAAAACACTGCACAAACTGTTTTGGAGCATCCAGTACATTTAGAGGTACAGTTTGCCTGTAGGCACGTGTTTGAAGCAACTGTGTGCCTAGCATGTGTAGCAGCAGAGACATTTGCTTGGCACTAAGGTCTGTGGAGTGGTTTAGGAAGGAAATGATCATCTTTATTATAATGGAGCTTGATATAGCTATCTGACATGGTCACATTACATAGTTTTACATAGCAATTAAAATTGTTTGTAACATAGAATTAATGAAACAAATTAGCAAACAAGGTGTCTTAGAATCTATCTACATAAAATTCCCAGAAAATGAGTGGACACACATTTATACTGATGGATCTAAAATTGGACTTAATTTTAATGATACAGCAGGTGCTAGAATATACAGCAAATTATTTTGCTCTTACATATCTCTTGGTCCAAATTCAACCCATTTTGATGGTGAACTTAAGGCAATCAATTCCGCATTGAAACAGCTTTTCTACCACATTAATGATTTCAATAAAGCAGTCGTCTTCAGTGATTCAAAATCTGCTTTACAAGCCATTTGTACCAGTGTGTGCAACAAAAAGAACAGCTGAAATCTACCAAAGTATTAAACACTTACAATCTCTTCACCAATCAATAGTTTTACAGTGGCTTCCCTCACACTGTGGAGTTCTTGGTAATGAAAAGGCAGATGCCTTAGCAAAAAATCTGATGTTACACTCACATGACTTTCTCTAGCTCTTCTACAAACTTCTCACATAATATTCTTCTTTCTGCACGTTGCTAATGATATAGTCATTAGCAGAATGTTCTTATTAATTAGTTCCTTATGAGTAGAAAGAAAGTAAGGGAATACACTATGTTAAACCGATAGTCAAATGTTTTAAAAGCTGTCGTTATTTGATTGTCATTGCAAATTGCTTCTTTGCTTGTCTAGGAGTAGATCAAAAGAACAGACACTTTCTGTCCCAGAAAAGTATAAGTACTGATAAGTGAAACCAAAAGCAAGGAATATTTCAGAAACGGTTACCCTCACAGTAAAAATGTAAAGGACATAAATTGTGTGCTTTGAACAGATCTACATTTTATGTGTAGTAGGTTTTTGTCTATCTCCTACAATTTAGCAGTTAAGCAAAATTTAGCAAAATTCATCCGGAATAAAGGGATTTTCAGAGGCTATTCCCAGAAAATTCCATATATACAGTTTATTTAGTATGTAAATATCTTTAATATACAGGATTTTAATCAAAATCGTTAGAGCCATTTTTTAGAATATCAACATTTTCGAAAATGTTTCCATGTAAAGGGTAGTTGGGGATGGGGGGATTTTCTTGAAAATCTTTGTGTCATCCTTGGAAGATACCAAACCTAAATACCAAGTTTAGTATTTAACAGTCTTCGTTTTTGAGCTATGCTATCCACAGACACACACACACACACACAGACCTTTTTCTGAAAATGCTTTTTTTTTTGATTCAGGGGGTCCTAAAACATGTATTTCAATCTCGGTATTGAATTTTTGGGTGGAATACAATACTTCCTCTCTACACTATGTACATAGTATGTATAGAGAATGTAAAAAAGGTACAACGATCCACCAAACTAAAAGCTCATCATTATAGTTTCACTCATAAAAACTAACAATACAGAAAAACATGACAGTTTAAACCAAGAGAGTATAAATAAACAATGGAAAACCTTGTTGAACAATGCAACAATAATTCCAGAATGTCCAAGATCAAAAGCTGTTTTTCTATTTCGTTTACATACAGGACATGATAGCTTGGCTGCCCATCTACATAAATTAAACATTCTTCCAACTTCAAATTATATGCTCTTTGTAGAGAAGAGAATTCTACAATGAATATGGCTCATCTTATGACAGCAACAGATCTCTCATTGCGCTACTGGGAAGCAAGAAAGCAAATGGAAGAACTCTAATATGCTGAGCATTAGCAACCAACCAACCATATACACATTTACCTACATTTTGCATATATCGTAGTTGTCTTTTAAAACAAAGAAGGTAAGTATAAATATAACAAATAACAGTATCACGAGTATAAATAAACAATGGCATGTATTTGTGAGTAATATAGAACAATTGGGTGATTACAATATTATTCTTTACAATTCAAGATATATAGGCACTTGGAGATTAGGAATTGTTTCAATTTTTTCTTAAAAATGTTGCCTGTAGTCATTTTAAGTTTCAGAAGGAAATTTGTTAAACATTAATGAAACAGTAATATGGGGATTGTTATCAGTGTTTTTATTAGTTGATATTCTGTGAGTCATTTCTACTTGGTTTTCACTGCTTTTGAGTCTAAATTCGGGACTTTCAACTACTAATTTGGACAACTTTATATACAAAAGTGAGTAAACAGTCAATATACTTTTAGATTGAAAGATTGGTCTACAAGAAGTATGTTTCTTATCCATTATTGCAATTACTTTCTTTTGTAAGATTATTTATGCAGGTGTGTTTGGGTGCACTACCCTATACTTGAATGCCATAATTTAAATGTGGGAAGATCAATCCATAATACATCATTCCCATAATCCATTCATCCATATAGTTTCTAATTCTTTTGAATAAATAAATAGCTTTGAAGGCTAACTGCCAGATACCAATCCATGAGGTATCTCCCAACAGACCTACCATGAAATTTTCACAAACTGAATTAAGTTAGTGAAGCCAGCCAGATATAACTTTGGTAAATGTTCTCAATAAATGATGTAAATAAATTTCCCATATTTCCAAATTGTCTTATTTATTTTCTTTAAATACAGAATTGTGATAATGTATTAATTGGGGATATTTTAGGAAAAATCTAGAAACTTAAAGAATATGTGAATTTTGAATAAGGATTCATAATTGGACTTGTTTGGACTCTGGAACTTTGCACATAGAGTTGTTCCCCTGAAGATGCTAGATGCAGATTTTGCGAAATGGTGATGAAAACATTTGGACCACAGCCTATAAGACCGGTAATCATATATAATGAAGTTGACATTGGCTGTGAAAGCCTAAGCATTTATGTATAAGTCACTATCAGATTATTCTTGTAACCCTCAATAACAGCATTTTCTCCATGCATTTGCAATATCAGGCATGATTCCTTTGTAGTAGATAAAAATTTTGGTAAATCTTCGAACTATATCTTTATAACTATAACCATTCATAGTACATTAGGTTCTTGGTTTTTGCTGGAGGGAAAGTTAATTTACTTGTTTATATGAATATAAACTTACTTGTATTTCCCTTCAATATTGAATTAAATTCAAAAACCAGAGTGGTCAGACCATTCGCCTCTCACCTGGACGACCAGGGTTCGATCCCAAGTGACCGCATGTGAGATTTATGGTGGACAAAGCGCCGTAGGGGTGGGTTTTCTCCGGTTTCCCCCGCCATCTCATTCCACTGGGGCTCCATCTTCATGTATCATCAATGTCATCGCCTGCGGTGCCAGAACAGTAAAAGCGGGCGTTAAACACTTAAAAAAAGAATAATTAAAAACCAGAGAAACATATCGCCAACTTAAGGAAATAAATCTGATTTATGCAATGCTATATTTACCACAGAAAAATAAAAAGCAAGTAATTTGCATCATATTTGAAAATACCGCTTCTATTTCTCCAAATTAATCGTCAGATGGCGATGTTTGTAAACTTTTTGAAGGTGTATGAAACATGAAAGGTGAATCAGTGCGACGTTGTCACCTCTACATTTATCTTCTTCCGTCAGCCCTTGTGTCCTTCTGTTCATCCCTAATTCGGGATTAGTCATGTTGTGAAATGTTTGTCGGAAAAAGAATGTGAAGTAACCATGTGAATAACATGTCATCCACTTCCAGACAGGCCATCACTTGATTATTTACACATTCTGTTGTGAAAAGCCGATCCGAAGTTTTCTTTCACAGTGTAAGTAAATTATTAAGTAAGTCGTAGATTTGAAGGTTGACATATGGGGTTCACGTTACTTACTAAAAAATATGTAGTTCTGTCGAATATAACAGGAAGAAAATATTTTTGGAGAGCTAAAGTTCATAGTATCAAATTTGTATTTCAGAATCACGATGTCCACGTTTTCTGAAGCTGATAAGCTTCTGAATGCAGCAGGGCGTGCTTCTTCAAGTTCACCGTCCCGTATTGTGGATAGCCTCAGCACTGTAACTGAAGATTCAGGAAAATTGCTAAGTAAAGGCGAAACGGATATAGAAAACGCGATCTTGTCTGCGGGTAACAGAAATGCGAAACGCGTTCAATTTAGTGCAAGTGTTTCTTCTACAGATTTTATTGCCAATGAAAACATAAAACCTCCCGCAATTAATGATAGCACAAAGCAGAAGGAAGAAGAAAAACAAGATACTTGTTCTGTAACAGTAGAAGAAGAAGGTATGTATTTGAGAAATATTTAAGTAGGTACATAACCTCATTACTAAACTAATTTGGGGAATTTGAAAGGGGACATTAGAATAATTTATAATAAATACCGACAAAGAAACTGCTGTAAACATCTTTGATACATTCAGATTAACCAAAAACTGTCTGTATGTAGAGCACGTTTATACCTCTGTTAAAAAGAAGCTTAGGTCTTTGAAATTATAGTAACATTTGCATAATTATATAATTCAACCCAGCTTTCGCCCAGTGACCGAAGAATAATTGGCTGGTCTTAAGGGATTTAATACCAGGGCACTGGTCATCCACTGTTGTATTTGTACCATCTTGGTTAGTTTGCATTTTTTAAGTGTGAGTAAACATTCTGCAGATGAACTTTGGACATAATTTAAAGGTTAAGGCAGAGAGGATTTTTTAGCATAAATTTCCAAGTTTCTATGTGAAATATAAATCAGATTGTGTACACATTCTGTACTGAATGTAATTCATGTTTTGCTATAAAGATGGGTTTGGATAAGCTAGATATGAGAATAATGAAGGCAAGCTTATATATTGGTAGACTGGATTTACTGTGGCAAAGGATGAACATGTTAAGCATATGTTAGTTGTACTGTGTGTTAGAAGGAGGTTTTGAGGTTACATAGAGTTGTGTTAAGATTTAGTGACTGACAAACTTGCATAACTATCAGGGATTTTGACACATGGAAGGTGGCAAACTTGTCCAGTAGGTGGTATTTTCTCCACTGCCAAATATGACTAGCAAATCCGGATAAACTTCCAACCTAGGGGATAGGTATAAGTTGATATTTCTGTCACATTACATATTATTCCAATACCAAAATATGGAGAATACACACTAATTACACTTATTTGCCTACATTTTTCACTTATAATATGCTTATAATCATAACATTTTCACTTCTGTCACTTCTGCTTCACATAACGGGTGTCCCACCAAAGGCATCATAGCAACATTTCTTCTATGTCCTTGACTCTCTACATGTTACCAACATTCACAATCTGAGCATAACGGAAGAAGCGGTATAGCTTGGCTGTGGGATTGAGGGTACTAAGCCACAAAGTGTAGCCAAGGAATGGTTTTTAAAAGAAGAGGGTGTAGCTGAAGATCTGTAAAGCTAAACCACAATGAACCATTGTGCAGCCATAGTGTAGGAGGCCTAAACCCACCCGAATTACCAAATATTGCAGGTTTTCATTTTAGAAGCATTTTCATAGATTGTCAACGTTGATTTAACATTATTTTTGTGCCCGTAATAGACAGTGTAGTTGATAATGGTGTTATATTGCCATGTATAAGCAAGCTCTCAAACAAGGGCAGGTGGGTGGGTAAAATGGCGTCATTCGGGCAATGTCATCTGCTTAATATATTCGTTGCTCTTCAAGGTTACACTTACATTGGAATCTGTAAATTTTAGGCAGTAAAACAAGAAATCCTATTGGGAGGTGGTACTGCCAACATCATACCATAAGCCACAAAGTGTAGTCATTGGATCTGTGAAAGTAAAAACCCAATGATCTAGAGCAAAACTGAGGGATCTGTGAAGTTAAAACCATAATGAAAACAAGATTATTACTATATGGTAGTTACGCCACTTGGCATTACATCAATACATGGGTACTTTTGTTATTCTGTCATTAGAGCTGCTTTGTAGTTACTTACTGGTCTTTGTAAATGTTTAGGGCCCTAAGTTGCAAAGCATAGCCCAAGGTGGAGAAGAAGTCAAAACTTCGGCAATCTGGCGCCTTTCACATCTGAACAGCTTAATGTTTTAAACACTTTCAAATATGGATCACCATTAGGGGTCACCTAAACTAATTCTTAAGACCATTGACTGTGTGTCTGCCTGTCCAAGTGTGTGCTGCAACCATCACATAGTTTTACCAAAACAAAAATCTAGGGATTTTCTCTATGCCATAGAGTTTTTAAAGCTTCTACACACTATTTTCTCAACTCTCCCTATGTCATAAATGACAAAACAAAGGAATAATAACAATAAGTTAACACACCATGAATCTAGCAAATTTTGATCGCTATTTTAGGTTGGAAATGAATCAGTGCATGCACATTTACCACATTTCATGGCGCATTGAGATCAATTTGAGTACACCTAACATATTAAATACTGCATGGAAACATGGATTTAAATTATATTGAATTTTGGGTCCAATCCTCTTAAAAATGGGATCAGAATGAGTTCGGATCAACATGGAAACACCTCCACATTGAAATTGTTTTAAATACGGTAAAGAAAATCTTATTCTGCTATACCTCATTGCAAATGGTAGTCATATGTTAATACTTTTTACTTTCTCTACATGTACTATGTATGTAATGTATAGAGAAAGAATTGCATTCCATCCAAAATTTTGATACTGAGATTTCATTGGAATTAAATGCTTTAGGGTTCCCTGTATAAAAAAAGCATTTTTAGAAAAAAAGTCTGTGTCTGTGGACACAATAACTCAAAAACAAAAAAATGGTAAAACACCAAACTTGGTATATAAGTTATAAGCTTAATGTCTTCCAGGGATGCGACAAGAAGATTTTGAGAAAATTCCCCCTACCCCAAACTACCCTTTACATGGAAAAAAATGTTGAACATTTTAATTTTTTCAAAAATGGCACAAACAATTTTAATTAAAATCTCTTATATTAAGGATATTTGCGTGAAAAATAAAATGAATTGGTTATTATAGAGAACTTCGGCCCCTCTATAAATTAAACTAATTGTAGTTTGACTGTAAGTTTGGTTTATACTTGTTACGCTTTCACTAATTGTTTTTATTGGAAAAGCTCCGTAATTAAATTAAACGCTAATTTATTACGTGCGCGTAGCGATCCTTTTTTGTGAATATTTATGAAGTATGCTGCCCAGAAGGAGTAGAATATAAATAAAGAAGTCTTGTAGTACTTTTGCAATTTAAATATATAATAATACTACACACTAAAGTGCCTAAAACCTGAGTTTTATTGTTGGCGGCAGGCGAACAGTGTTGTGGAATGCAACACCGGCATATGTCGCTAGACGCTGTGCTGATGTATGGCAAGTATGTTTCACGCATACAGCTGTTCAGTGAACTTTATTATGCAGAACTTTGGCCACTCTAAAATCGAATGAAACTAAGTGCGATTGATTGACTTTGTATTTATGATGACAATTTCAAAGTCTGTGGATTTCAAATTTAGTGTGAGGTTAGGTTCCAATCCGTTTAGGTTAGTGTGTGTATATAAACAGGTAGCAACATTTGTTTTTTAAACCATCTCCCCACCCCTAATCCCCCTCTAACCACATCTGTCCTGTTAGAGTGCAAAACTGGTATAAGTCGCAGTGGAGAGAGTTAGCGGCCCAACTTGTAAATGATTACCAATGAATTTTTTGGGAATAGCTTCTGAAGACATCTTTATTCTGGATTAATTTTGCA
Organism: Hymenopus coronatus; assembly: GCA_030762935.1. Taxonomy (NCBI): domain Eukaryota; kingdom Metazoa; phylum Arthropoda; class Insecta; order Mantodea; family Hymenopodidae; genus Hymenopus; species Hymenopus coronatus. The sequence continues at coordinate 14,701,653 of CM060897.1, read as the reverse complement.
TAATTGGTAAACCGTAAGAGATAGGCAAAAAACTTACTATGGAAAAAAATATAAATCTTGGTAAAACTCATATATATTGTTGACAATTTCTGAGATATTCCTTATTATTTTTTCAGATTTAAAATACTTGAGCTTTTCTCACACAGACATTTGTAAACTCTTGGCCATGCATAGAAATGGATTTCAACCACATGGCAATCAGCTTTTAAAAGATTTGACTATCATTTTAGCCTAGCGTGTTCCCTTATTTCCCTTGTACTTACAAGGAAGCAAGTAATTAAGACAATTTCTGTTAATGTTTATCTCCATTATCATAAAGTAGATAGAAGAGTAAGTTGTTTAACAATAATTTGTTACAGTGATGTAGAGAAGTTCATGTGAATGGAACAAATCAGAGTTTTATTTGTTGATCTGTGGTAGATTATAAGGGAAAGCTATAGGATGTTTCCACTACACGGACATGCGCACGTACATACACACACACCACGCAAATGGTTTTAAGACTTTTACTGGCGATCCATGCTTGAAAGTGTTGAAAACATTAAGTTGTTCAGATGTGAAAGTTGCCAGATTGCTGAAATTTTGACTTCTTCTTGGGATCATTGGGTTGTAGCTTCACAGATCCCTTGGCTACACTCCTCAACTTATAAAAAATATCCCCTGGCTATGCTTTGCATTTTAGGGCCCTAAATGTTTATAACAGACTAGTAGCTACAAAGTGGCTCTAATGAGGAAATAACAGAAGTGCCCACATATAGAAGTAATGCCAAGTGGTGGAACCATCGTATACTTATAATGATTATAAAGAACCACTTTTATGGTTTGTAGTTATGCAATGTATTCTCAAATACAATTATTTAACTTCAAATCCTGTTTATAATACACAGATAACAAATATATAAAATAAGAACTATACAAATATATGTTTAACAGGTTTGCCAATGCAATTCCAAAGTTGACCAATATATAAATGGATGAATAAAATTAATTTTGAGCTTATGTATTTAAAATGGTTTCAATGCACATTGAATTCAAAATGTGAAACGTGGATCGTATTGAGATAGAGTTGGGCCCCAATCAATTTCACCATGGAAACCTGGTAAATATGATATGGTTTTGCCTTCCCTGCTTCCATCAGTTATCCTGTAAACATTCTAGAGGCAAGTTTAAAGGCTTTCAAACTGTCAAGAGCTCCTATTAAAAGGTAATACATGTATTTTATTATTTTGTACGCAGGTTGTAAGCCCTGGTAGATAGAAAAGTTTCTGTCCCCCTTTGTGACCTTAATATGAAAATGATTAAAGTGACCCTATTGTGTTTATTATTACATCAGTTTATTGTTCCTTCACGAGACATGGGAGCCTGAACAATGGGGAGGACAAGGGAAACAATAGACAACTCCAAACTTATATTTCTCAACAGAACATAGACTTATGTGTAAGGCAAAAAAAATGTGATGTTGCATTCACATGACTTTCTCTACCTCTCGGTAACAAATTATTGTTTAAAAGCTTATTCTTCGATCTACTTCACACTAATCAAGATAAACATTGGTAGAAATGGTCTTATTAGCATTACTTGCTTCATTGTAAGTAAAAGGGAAAATATTAGGCTAAAGCAATAGTCAAATCTTTTAAAAGCTGGTTGCTGGTGGATGAAATCTGCTTCCTTCTATTGCCAGGAATCTACAAATTCCCATAGCTATGTGAAAAGTTTTAAGTATTTTAAATCTAAAACCAATAATAAGGAATATCTCAAAAATGGTCAACTCGATGAAAAAGTGTGTATGAAATAAATTGTGTGTTTTAACAATATCTATATTTTTTGTGCAGTAAGTTTTTGTCTATCTCTTACGGTTTACCAATTATGCAAAATTCCTCAGAATAAAAAGCTCTTCAGAAGTTATTCCCAGAAAATTCAAAATATACATTTTATTTTAATGCAAGTACATTTAATATACAGTATTTTAATCAATATCGTTTAGAGCCAATTTTGAGGAAAACATTTTCAGAAATTTTTCCATGTAAAGGGTAGTTTGGGGTGGGAGATATTTATGAAAATCTTCACGTCACATCCTTGGAAGTTATCAAACTTGAATACCAAGTTTGATATTTAACAATCTTTTTGTTTTTGAGCTATGCTATCCACAGACACTTGTGCGTGCACGCACACATGCACACACACACACACACACACACACACACACACACACACACACACACACACACACTTAGATCTTTTCCTAAAAATGCAACCATTCCCATATTTTAATAATCAACCTACTTCTGGTATAGAAATAGAGGCAATTCAATCAGCATAATGAAGGAAAACCTTCATACTTTCATAAAAGACAATAATCCAAAAATTGAATTTGACAGAGAACCCATTCCTTTAAGTTTAGTATTTTCCAGGAGTGCAACAAAAAGATTTTGAAGTTCCCCCACTCCAAACTACCCTTGATATGGACATTTTTTCAAAAAAAAAATTGTTGAATGCATTTTTTGAATGCAGGAGGACTCAAAACATATTTCTGCTTGGCTTGAACAATTATCATTTACTAGCTGTCAAGTTGTCATTAAATTTTTCCATTTCATGCTTTTCAATTCTGCTGCTTAAGCCCACATGGGTAGTGTCTGCCTCACATTAAAAAGGTCTTGAGTTCGAATCTCGCTTAGGATGAGTTACCCGGATAAGGTTTTTTTCAGGGTTTTTCCTTATCAGAGAAGACTAATTTAGAGTAACTTTAAGCTCCATGGATCCTGAAATCATTTGAGCATCATTTCATCGTACAATATTACCAGGTTAAGCTACAACACCACCAACAAAAATCTGCTGCTGTTTCCTGTACCACGGAGGAGGACAAGAGAATCTACTGGTAAATGGTTCCCAAGGCTCAAACCCAGCGAGGGCAATGGAATAAAAACCTTTAGTAACCCTTGAGGCTTCTGAGCAAAATTTGAGCAGTCTTTCATGCACAATATAGAATGAGACATTGAGAACTGAAGAAGCTAAAGAGTGTGTATAAACAAAACTCAATTTAGTTTAGATGAAGCGAGGCTCAGAAGTGCAAAAAATGTGCTTTATAAACTCTTAAATCAAGCAAAACAGTTTAAAGAGGTGTAAAAGGAAGATAGAACTGGATAATGAGGAGAATTCTAATGAGCCAAGTTATGGTGCAGGCATCTATGGAGTTTTAAACTTTGGAGCTCATTTCCTGCACGTTAAAATTTCCCTCACATAAGGAACATTTTCTCAGTTGCCAATTAATATTTTGATCTGAAGATTTAAGAAGATCTTTGTGTCAGTGTTTTACATACCCTGAAATAAGCATTTTGAAAGTACTGTACTTCAAAATATGGGGGAAAAATTGTCACAAGAAAAAAACTAATTTTACTTCCGTTACACTACTATGTACGTAGTGTATAGAGAAGGTATTATAATGTACCCAAAAATTCGATACCGAGATTTCACCGGAAATACACGTTTTGAGATCCCCTGAATCCGAAAAGAGAATTTTTAGAAAAATGTCCGTGGGTGGGTGTTATTCACCGGAAATACACATTTTGAAATCCCTTGAATCCGAAAAGAGAATTTTTAGAAAAATGTCTGTGGGTGGGTGTTAAAAACCAAACTAGGTTTGGTATCTTCCAAGGATGCAACACAAAGATTTTGAGAAAAATCCCCCCACCCCAAAATACCCTTTACATGGAACTTTTTTCGAAATTATTGATTTTCTTAAAAATAGCCTTAACGATTTTGATTAAAATACCGTACATTAAAAATATATACCTGACAAATAAAATGTATATCTTGAATTTTCTGGGAATAGCTTCTGAAGACTACTTTATTCTGGATGAATTTTACGGAATCTTACATAACTGCTAAACTGTAAGAGATAGACAAAAACTTACCACACAAAAAATATGGGGCACATTAAAACACACAATCTATGTTATATACATTTTTTTAATGAAGTTGATCATTTTTTAGATATTTCTTGTTTTTGGTTTTAGCTGTGAAAAGCTATACTTTTCTCATACAGGAATTTATCCACTCCTGTCCATACAAACAAATGAACTTCAGTCACAAAGCAACCAGCTTTTGACTATCACTTTAACCTATGTCGCTTCTAATTTCAAGGAAGCAAATAATAAGACTAATTTGCTATTTTTTTCTTAATTTTTTTATTTATTTATTTATGCTAAGCTTTATACAGGTGAATATGACCGGTGTTCAGCCCTGGCTCTTTACCGGTCATACTCATATTTTACAATAGTTTATTAATTCTAGTTTATTACACCATTTTGTCTATTTACTGTCCATATCCATTTATTTTTCACTTTGCATAAGAATTGTCCAATCTTCTTACTATTTTTTTGAAACATTTCAACTACTACTACATTTCTATCTATTTTAAACCATTTCTTATTAATATACTTTTTTCTCCAAATTTCAGTTCCTTTACATTTAAATAAAATGTGTTCTATATCTTCATTTCCGCCACATATAGGACATTGATTTTGTGGAATACCTTTCCTTAGACCTTTTAATCTCCATACTCCTGCTTTCAGCCATGCAATACCTTCTCGCTCCTCTTTATTTGTCACATCAATGTACTTTTCCCTTCCCCATGAGACTTTCATTGGTATATAGAAAACTAAAGATCTCTTTTCAGCTATTTCACTAAATATTTTTTGTATTTCTATATCCTCAAATCTTTTCCTTGCCAACTTCCAGAAGTTATTCACATTATTTTCTCTTCTTCTCCACATTTCCCCTAACCCACTACTTTCCAGGTTATTTCGAAGACAGTCTACCCATCCCTTGTTCTTTAAACTTTTCTCTTGATATACTAAACACTGTTTTAACAAATTCCTTTCTTCCAATTTCAATATCCTATGCCAAAATTTCAATGCCCTTTCCATAATCTTTCCCTTACTTGCCACTCTACCCAGCTCTATTTGTGCTACCTGCCTAACAGTTGCATTTGGTAACCCCAGTATTTCTTTGCAAAATTTCCTATGCACCTCATCTATGCCTTCCCATCCTCCTTCTAATCCCCATACTTCTATCCCATATAGCATTTTTGCCTCAACCACCATATTGTACACTTTTTCTAACCATCTAATATTTATATTAGGTGCTTTGTATTTGCAACTTCTAATAGCTGATAAAGCTCCTTTTCCTTTTGCCAATGCAAATTTCTTTTGCTTTTCCCAATTGCCACCACTATCAATTTTAACTCCTAGATAAATACATTCTCTCACTACCCTGTACTCCTTTTCATTCTCATTCTTCCATTTTTCATATTTGCTCAATTTTCCCCCTTTTTTGAACACTACAATCTGCGTCTTGTCCTGGTTCACTTTTAAACTCCACTCTTTACAGTAATTATTTAATGTTTGCAAGGATTGTTTCAAGCCATTCACTGTAATTGCACCTATAACTAGATCATCTGCAAACAGTAATCCTGGAATCTGAATATTATTAATTACTGGCATCGAGTTATTATTTCTCCCAATTTCTGTTAATACATCATCTATATATAAATTGAATAGGACTGGACTTAACTTACATCCCTGTCTAAGGCCTTTCTCTTGTTGGATTTCTCTTGTTACAACCCCTTTTCTTAATTAGAATAAAGTAAATAGAAGCATAAGATTAACAATAGTTTGTTACAGAGATCTAGAGAAAGTCATGTGAATGGTACACATCAGATTTTTTGGATACAAAGTCTCTCAAACATATATTTCCAGTGATATTATGGTGTTGAATGTTTGGTGGAATGCAAATACCTTTTCTATCTATGTATTATGATTGAAGTAGAGAAAATAATAAGTAACTTAAAATACAAGCAATCTTAGATTTTGTTAAAGTACACCATTTATTCCTCATTGGTTTAGATTTTAAAATACTTTTCTGAACCGGGAAGTCTGTTTTTCTTTTTCTCCTGGTCATGTAAAAAGAAGGACCTAAGAACCAGTGCTTAAAAGATTCAACTTTCACATTAGCCTAGTGTATTCCCATCTTTCCCTTCTACTTACAAGGAACTGAGTAATAAGACTATTTCTACTAATGTTTAGCATTACAAACTAATTATTACAAGAAATATAAATATACAATATACAGGTGTGACAGAATACAGTTAAGTAGTTAAATATCTAAGTTAAGAAATTCATTTATGCTATAAAATTTGTGTTTTAATAACCATTTATACATTTTAGATTTAAAGAATTTTCCTGGCACAGCTTTTAAAGATTTGGGTATCTTATTATATAAAATTATTCCTTTGTGGGATACACTATTGAGAGCTTTATTAAGTCGATGGCACTGTAGACGTATTGCTTCAGCTGTTCGGGTATTATGGGCATGATAATCCTTGTTTCTCTTAAAATATTGCATATTATTATGAATGAAGGAGACTGTTTCTAGGATATATATACATGGTAGAGGGAGTATGTTAAGCTCTTCAAAGATAGGTTTACTTGGAACATGGGGTGGTTCCTGATTCATTATTCTTAATATTTTCTTTTGTATTTTAAATACTATATTTGATTGGGTAGAGTTTCCCCAAAAGAGTATTCCAAATGAAATTATTGAATGTATATATCCAAAGTATACCACTCTCATTACCTCTTTACTACAAACTTTGCTTAACACTCTTATTGCGTAAGTTAAACGATTCAATTTATTACTAAGAATGAGAATGTGATCTTTCCATGTTAATGTGTTGTCAATTGTAATACCAAGGAATTTAGTAGAATGTTGGTGACTTGTTGGGCTATTTTCTACAAGTATTTGGAATTGATTTTTGAGGTTTGGATACTTTTCAAAATTTAAGTAGCTTGATTTATTAACATTTAACAATAATTTAACCAGTTACACAATTTTGACATTGAGTCATGTATAGTCCGTTGTAGCAAATTTTGGCAATGACTTTTGAACACAAAGTTTGCATCATCTGCAAAAAGAACAGTATTAACGGGAGTCATGTGTAATGGCAAGTCATTTATATAAATAAGGAAGAGAACTGGCCCTAATATGGAGCCTTGTGGTACGCCACACTCGGCTATTTGTAAATTTGACCGCATACCATCAATTTCGACTAAATGGGCTCTATTTGTAAGGTATGATCTAAACCAGTGGTTAGCAACTCCTCTGATGTCATAACCCACCTGGAACTGTTTCTAAAAATACTTTTCTTCGATTCAAGGAGTCCCAAAACATATATTTCCGGTGAAATCTCATCAGTAGCAAATTTTTGGGTGCAATGCAATACCTTCTCTATACACTATATATGGAGAGAGAGAGAGAGAGAGAGAGAGACAGAGAGAGAGAGAGACAGAGAGAGAGAGAGAGGGAGGGAGGGAGCGAGGGAGGGAGGGAGCGAGGGAGGGAGAGAGAGAGAGGGAGGGAGAGAGAGAGGGAGAGAGAGAGGGAGGGAGAGAGAGGGAGAGAGAGAGGGAGAGAGAGAGAGAGAGAGAGAGAGAGAGAGAGAGAGAGAGAGAGAGAGAGAGAGAGAGAGAGAGAGAGAGAGAGAGAGAGAGAGAGAGAGAGAGAGAGAGAGAGAGAGAGAGAGAGAGAGAGAGAGAGAGAGAGACACGTGGACGTGTTAAAATTGTTCTATATTGTTAATAGGATTGTGTATGGCATCATTTTGCAAGCTTCCTGCTCACAATCTGAAACACCATTTTTACCACTTGTATAAGAAAAATTTTTTTTTTGCAGAACAGGTAGAGAAAGTCATGTGAAGGCAATACATCAGAGGTTTCTAAAAATGTTTTTATTTATTTATTATTTATTTTTTTATTCGTGAATTCAGGGTATCTCAAAAGGTATATTTCTGGTGAATTCTTGGCATCAGATTCTCTCTCTCTCCCTCCCTCCCTCCTTACTGTACTAAAGTGAAAGTACTGTGAAGAAACCTACATTTTGATTTTCACAGATGCATTGTCTTAAAAGTGGTTTCAAGTGGCTGTATTAATCCTGTGCAGCTCAATTTATTACTTTCTCTACATGTGCTATGTACATAGTGTATAGAGAAGATATTGCACTCCACCAAAATATTTGATACCGAGATTTCACCGGAAATATATGTTTTAGGGTCCCCTGTATCCAAAAAAAGTATTTTCAGAAAAGGTCTATGTGTGTGTCCATGTGTCTGTGAACACGATAACTCAAAAACGAAAAGTCGGTTCCAGGGATGTGACACGAAGATTTTGAGAAAAAGCCCTACACCCCAAACTACCCTTTACATGGAACTTTTTTCGAAATTTTGATTTTCTAAAAAATGGCTCTTAATGCTTTTGATTAAAATATCGTATATTAAAGATATTTACCTGACATATAAAATGTATATTTTGAATTTTCTGGGAATAGCCTCTGAAGACTACTTTATTCTGAGTGAATTTTACGGAATTTTGCATAACTGCTAAAACTTAAGAGATAGACAGAAATTTACCACACAAAAAATGTAGAGCACATTAAAACACACAATTTATGTTGTATACATTTTTTTGTTTGAGTTGATCGTTTTTGAGATATTCCTTGTTTTTGTCTTCAGGTACGAAAAGCTGAACTTTTCTCATACAGGAATCTGGCAACTCCTGTCTATAGCAACAAAGGAACTTCAGTCACATAGCAACCAGCTTTTGAATATCGCTTTAACCTATGGTACTCCCTTATTTTGCTTCTACTTATAAGGAAGCAAGTAATAAAACTATTTCTGTCTAATTTTTTGTCGATTAGCATGAAATATATAGAAGCATAAGTTTATTAACAATTTATTACAGTGATGTAGAGAAAGTCATTTGAATGGAACACATGAGATTTCTTTGATTGAAATTGCTTTTTGAAAACTGGCCCTCTGCATATTTCCCTTAAAAAGCTGGTAGCTCAATTATCTAAACTCTAAAACATTGAATATCACTGATCAAGTTGGAATTGTCACTACAATTCTGCAATGATAAAGGAAGGGATAGGCCCAGGTACAAGAAATGCTGATTGGCATGTCTAAGTGGTATTTACTGGACCTCAGTAGCATTGTAACACAATCAAGTTTTTTATTTCTTAGGAAAAAATCTAATGTGCTCCATTCACATGACTTTCTGCAAGAAATTATTGTTAAAAAGCTTATCCTTCTATTTACTTTATCTAATTAGAAAAATTAGCTGAAATAGTCTATGTTTTTACTTCCTTAAAGTAGAAGCGAAATAAGGGAGTACCATAGGTTATAGTGATAGTCAAAAGCTGGGCAGGAGTTGACAAATTCCTGTATGAGAAAAGTAAACGGTTTTTAAAGCTGAAATCAATAACAAGGGATATTTCAAAAACATTCATCTCCATGAAAAAAATGTATGTGACATAAATTGTGTGTTTTATCATCTATATTTTTTGTGTATTAAGTTTTTGTCTATCTCTTACGGTTTACCAGTTATGCAAAATCCGATAAAAATCGCCCTGAATAAAGAGGTCTTTAGAGGCTATTCCCAGAAAATTCAAGATATACATTTTATTTGTCATGCAAATATCTTATATATAAGAGGTTTTAATTGGAACCATTTTTGAGAAAATCAAAATTGTCGAAATTTTTTCAATGTAAAGGGTAGTTTGGGGTGGGGGGATTTTCTTGAAAATCTTTGTGTCCCATCCTTGGAAAGTACTAAATTTATATACCAAGTTTGGTATTTAACGGTCATTGCATTTTTTGTCATGCTGTCCACAGACATACATGTACCTTTTTCCAAAAATGCTTTTTTTTAATTCAGGCGGACCCAAGTCATGTATTTGTGGTGAAATCTTGGTATCGAATTTTTGGGTGCAATACAATACCTTATCTATTCACCATGTAGATAGTACGTGTAGAGAAAGTAAAAATATATTATCGAAAAGATTTTATGTTCGCTTTTGCTGGTATTAATCCATGTTAATATCAATAAATTTAAAGAAAATACTTAAATATACACTATTAAAGTAAAGAATTATTGAATGTTAACCTTTACCAACTCGAACATTAGGCCGGAAAGGATTAAGAGTAAATTATTCAACAGTTTGCAAGAGAACTGAAATGTTGGGCACATAAAAGCAGGTCCTCCCTCTCTGGCAGTTAAGTTGTCTCTGCTTGTATAACTTTTTTTTTGTTTCTCACAGCAGTTGAGAGGTTTCTTAATCCTGCAGGTAGAGCATATATTGGCTGTATTAGTTTCTTTGCCTCTTTCTTCTGTTAGTTGCACACGTTAGCAATGCCTGCTAAGCTGAGAAGAAGAACAAAATATACACAGCCAAGTATGTAAAATATTTATTATACAGAGACATATTTGTATGCTATCATCATATTTATAATTATGGCTTTTGAAACTTTACAATTGAATATAAGTAAATAAAAGCCATTATAAAAATCTGATGTGTTCCATTCGCATGACTTCCTCTATCTTTTCTGCAAATATTCTCACAAAACCTTATTCTGCTATCTTCCTTAAGCTAATTCAAAAACATTCTCCCAATGGTCTCCTTACTTGCTTTCTTGTAAGGGCGTACACTAGGGTAAAGCTATAGGCAAATCTTTTAAAAACTGTTGCTATGTGATGCAATTAAAATTACCTTTGCTTTACGTGACCAAGATAAAAAAAAAAAAAATCTTTTGTGTTCCATTCACATGATTTTTTTCTTTGTTTTTGTTTATTTTTATTTTGGTAGCTTAACATCCTTTAGCCTGGTTGGTCATATTGGACGATGAATGAGATTGGTGAAATGATGCTCAAATGATCTCAGGGTCCATGGAGCTTAAAGTTACTAACACTTGTCTTCTCAGGATAAGGGAAAAACCCCAAAAAAACCTTATCTGCCCTAAGTGAGATTCGAACTCACGACTTATTGAATGTGAGGCAGACACGCTGCCACCACCTACGCAGGCAAGCTACACATGAGTTGTCTGCCCACTCAATAACAAAACTATTCATCGAAATTCTTAGGCTTTCACGGCCGGTGTCAATACTGGCTGGAGTATAATCCGGGCTTGTGGGCCCTGGTCTACTGGGCTCCTCCTTCTCAGTTGAAACGTCCACTAGAGCACTTTGACTTCGCCACTGCCACCGAAGATGTCTGCCGTAGTCGTAGACGAAACGCCTGGGAAGAAGAAGAAGGAGCCCAGTAGACCACGGCCCACAAGCCCGGATTATACTCCAGCCAACAAAACTATTGTTACAAAACCTTCTTGTATCCACTTCATGTTAATCAAGGTAACTTGAGTCATATGTAGATACCATTTTGACTCTGAACTACGGCTCTGTCATCAGCTGGAACAGATCGAAACTTCACCGGCACACAGAAGAATTATCAAATTTGGAGCACCTATGTTATACAGTGGTACCTCACTTATATGTTTTTCAAGGGAGACCACTAAAATACTGTATAAATGAGAAAATGTACAACTGGTTTTCTCTTTTGGTGTGGACCTCATCCAGAATTTTTAATTTTTCGCCAAGAGTTTCTTGTTTTCTTTCTTGCTGGTTGATATTCCTGTTTGTAAATTGAAACTCCACATAAAATAGATAAGTGACTGTTGGAACAATATGATGACAATGAAAGGATAAATGACAATGAAAACAGCACACTAGCAGTACTCGACTTAAAGCAGAGAAGTGACTGTTGTAACCAAGGTTAATAGATTGTTGGAATGATATGATGACAATGAAACGATAACTGTCAATGAAAACTGCAAACCAGGCAATTCCAAGGCACAACAAGCATACCACCAAACATTTTTATAAAAATGTATAAATGGGTACAATTTGTGTATGGGGATCAGAAATTACTGAGAAAATGTATGCCAAAAATGTATAATTGAGCAAAATTTTAATGGTAAACGATTGGTCCCTAAAATTTTAGCATATATGTGTGAAAAATGTTGAAGTCAATAACATATAAGCAAGTTTCAACTGTATATATATGTTAATGGCTTTTTAAAAAATTGTTTGTCATTATATGTTGAAAATGACCCCTCATTGTTTCCATTTTAAATAGTGTTTGAATTTTATGTTGCAGAGGAGAGTGCAGAATCTGGACCAGAAGCAGAAACAAAGGATGCCAGTTCATGGCAGAAAGTGGAAGGTCGAGGCTCCAGCAAGTCTGCACAACATGACTCCAGCATCGACTCTCAACTTCCTGAAACTGTTGCACTGCTGAAGACTCCTGATGGTGGTAAAGTCTACCTCGTGGGCACTGCACATTTCAGTATTGAAAGTCAAGAGGATGTAGCAAAGGTTCGTTTCTTACTCTTCTTTCAGAAGTGCTCATAGTTACTATGATGATCAGCTTTAAGAAATATACTTGTGTATGACTCTGCACAGCTTACGTGGTCTAGTGACAGTGTTGCAGCAAATATCTTTATATACTTCCGTTTCAAATGCAGGCCATTAATTGATACTTGTCTATTACAAAAGCTTCTGTTTATTTTTGTATAAAGTAAATAACGTCAATGTGTATTTTCACATAGCAACGTGTTACAAAGCACTGTATAAATTACGTCATGATTCTTAAGAAATAAAGGTTTCCCTTTCCAAACTTTTAGTATAATGTTTCCCTCAAGTGCAATAGAAGACCTTGAAATAAAGAAGACATTCTTCTACTGATTATTGCCAACTAATCATACACAAAAACAAATTATGACTTTTAGTTTAACTATGAGTTCAACCATAAATCACAAGAAAATTCAAATTGAAATTTATAGTAATCTTATGAACTAAGTCATATGTTACACTGCTAACACCAGCTTCTTCATAAACCTGGTTACACATATCAATAATATATTCAATAGGACCACCAAAAAAGAGACTCTGCATAATTTGTTAAAATCGTCCAATTTTAACATCCAATGACAATTTAATGATTTCAATTAACTACAATGGTTACCATAACAACAAAGTTCACGACATGAATAGTAGTAGAATTAAAATTATTCACTGATATAACATTTAATATGTCATATTATAATTATTTTTGGCATTAAAAACGTATTTCCTTAAATAAACGTAGATAAAGTAGATAAAGTAATGTATTCAACAAAAGTAGCTTTATTAACACATTTGAAGCCCAGGTGTTTCTTTAGTTGGAGAGCCAAGAAACCCAGGGTTTTTACGCCTACTATGAGTTATATTTTTCAATACATCAATCAAATCTGCCAAAAAGTATTGGGACAATCTAAAAGTATGGTATTTAAGGATTTCTCAACAAGTAAGAAAATGGTCATAACTTCCGTATTAATATTTTATTTTAAATTTACAAGTATCAAATATGAATTTGAAAAATCTGCGTAAAGCTGCTTACACTATCTTTATGGAAAGTTCCAAAAACTATCTCGGAATCGGAATTTTCCAGACCTTCATTTGTATATTGAATTTCTGCTTCAGTTCACAGAAATGGAGGAAGATGCAGTATTTTAACATTTAAGAATACAAAATGTAACAAACAGATCACCCACCACCTTCAAGGAAAATGGCAGACTACCCGAGAGCAGCCAATATTACCAACTTTCCTAAATTTCTTAATAGTTGACTAAAGCAAAGACAGATGGAAGCACACATCAGACAACTAAACGATAACTGTCGCATGTTCTTTGCCACATAGCCCATGACAGAGTTAATGTCGTGGAATTGCATTAAAAACGCTTGAAATACCGGCCCGAGCTATACTCGGGTGTGGGCCTCATGAACATTTCACTCATCCTGAGCTATACTAGGGTGTGGGCCTCATGAACATTTTGCATGGCCTGAGCTATACTAGGGTGTGGACCTCATGAACATTTTGCATGGCCCGAGCTATACTAGGGTGTGGGCCTCATGAACATTTTGCATGGCCCGAGCTATACTAGGGTGTGGGCCTCATGAACATTTTGCATGGCCCAAGCTATAGTAGGGTGCGGGCCTCATGAACATTTTGCATGGCCTGAGCTATACTAGGGTGTGGGCCTCATGAACATTTTGCATGGCCCGAGCTATACTAGGGTGTGGGCCTCATGAACATTTTGCATGGCCCGAGCTATACTAGGGTGCAGGCCTTATGAACATTTTGCATGGCCCGAGCTATACTCGGGTGTGGACCTCATGAACATTTCGCACAGCCTGAGCTATACTAGGGTGTGGGCCTCATGAACATTTCGCATGGCCTGAGCTATACTAGGTTGCGGGCCTCATGAACACTTTGCATGGCCTGAACTATACTAGGGTGTGGGCCTCATGAACATTTCGCACAGCCCGAGCTATACTTGAGTGTGGGCCTCATGAACAGTTTGCACAACCCGAGCTATACTAGGGTGTGGGCCTCTTGAACATTTCGCATGGCCTGAGCTATACTATGGTGTAGGCCTCATGAACATTTCGCACAGCCCGAGCTATACTTGGATGTGGGCCTCATGAACATTTCGCATGGCCTGAGCTATACTCGGGTGTGGGCCTCGTGAACATTTTGCATGACCTGCGCTATACTCGGGCTTGGGCTTCAATGTGTTAATTAGTCGGTCTTAGATCTGTTCATTAATAAAGCTTGACTTTTGCACCTAGTTAATATACTATTATTGATTTAATCGGTTACAAAAAGTCTTCAAGTCTCTGCTGCAAATAATTCACTTGACACTTTGAAGTGGACAGTTGATGGCTGACTGTCAGCCAAGCAATGGTTCCTGAAAAGGTTCTCGAGGGCCTGCAGACTTTGGGATCACATTCAGTACTTCTGCTGACCATTGGTTGTGGAAGACTCACTCTCTCTGCAACTACTTTCTCGGGCGTAAAATCCTTGGCATGGCTTCCTTCGGAAGGGAAGTAAAGCCGTGGGTCTCGCCCCTCAAACCTGATAGAGAGGCCTCTGAGCAAAATTAAGCGGTCTTTCATGCCCAATATAGAATGGGATGCTGAGAACCACAGCAGTTAAAGAGCATCCATAAATAAAATGCCATTTCATTTTCTCTGCAACTACTATTGAATTTGGCGTAAATCAATAGGATACGAATGTAACATAGCTTGCTGTACAATTTAGCATTTGTGTTGTTGCATAGCTAAATGATTGATTTACATTGTCTGCATTGTCTGGTTACACCTTCGTAAATCCATATGGATAAGTACACTGATTTTTTGCATACGTATAAGGGCCATTTTTATTGCGGCAGCCTAAATATATATCCTCTCTTACAGTGATGTCAGAAATGCTTTCATCCAGGTTTGAAAATTCAAAATTATTTACCTTCTTCTAATATATCTCTAACTGCAGGTCTTATTTCCTCTTTGGTTCATAGCCTTTTGTTAGATAATGCCATTTTTCAACCAACATTAATACTAGGTAGAGAAATTAAATTTGGAGCTAATTTAGCACTTTGGAATGTAGAGCTAAGGACCTGAAATGCTCCAGAAAACTTTTTTCTATGGTTATGATGTTGAAAGTACACACATTTACCCACTGGAAAGAGCTAAAATGTCATCACAATTAGATGGATGGTTGGTTGGTATCTAATGTTGAGCAGTTGGCAGTGAAGCCATCCGCTCTCTTGCATTCCAGTATTTTGATGTTATATTATCATGTTGGCTAAAGGTTAGGCAGCGCAGTAGATGGTTTCCATCCATATCTTTTTTAAGTGTACAGAATGTTTGTAATACATTATCTTCTTTAATTTTGTTAATATATGTTGATATAATGCTTCTTTTGATAGAGTGATAACTTATTGGATCAGATGAATTTGATGTAATGTTACTACTTTCTTGTCTAGAAAGTCAGCTGTTTCATTACCCTGTATTCTACAATGTGGTGGTATCCATTGAAGTATTAATCTTGTATTTAAATTCATTAGTTGTTTTATGATTTTGAGACATTCTGCAGTATTTAAGTTATTAGGTGTTACATCAGATGTTATGGATATAATAGCTGCTTTAGAGTCAGATAATGGTACAACTTTTTCAAATTTAGTTATATGATTTAGTAGGTTTTGTAAGCTCTGTAGTGTTGCCAAAATCTCTCCATCAAAATTTGTATTATTTAAGCTTAATCTTTTGTAGAAAGAGAAGAGAGGGCATATTGCACCTGTGCCAGTACCACTGTTATTTGGTAAGTTAGAACCGTCAGTATAAACATGTAGCCATTCATTGGTAGGGTATCTTACATTATTATTTCTAGTGTCATTTGTTTCAGAACACACGAAGAGGTTTCAGATTTTGTAAATTCTTTAGCTAAGTGTATAGTGTTCAATATCAAATAGTTCTAACGGGTTAATATTTGTTTGTATGTTTTCTTTTAAGTAAGGAAGTTTTAATCTGTTTGATTTCTTTGACTTTAGTGAGGAAACTTTGTTGAGTTTCTAGGTTTACTTGTGGTTTTCTTTTTTCCCAGTCATTAATTGTGATTGGCACTAAAAGGGCTAATGTATAAGAGCACTTTATTTCTGTCTCAATAAGTTATATTTACATGGCCATATTCTCGGAGCCAGTTAGACTAGTTCAGCAACCTAGTAAATTTAAGAAGAAAGAATTTTTGCATTCTAGCCGGATGTTTGTTTCTAGCATTCTAGTTTCCTTATTTCCCTTCTACTTACAAGGAAGCAAATAATAAGACTATTACTGCTAATGTTTATCTCGATTAGCATGAAGTAGGTAGAAGAATCTTTTATAAGAAAAGTTTGCTGCAGAACAGCTAGAGAATGTTATGTGAAAGGAACACATCAGATGTTTTTTGAGTTTTGTCATTATTGTTGATGTGCGAATTATGTGAGACAGGGTTAAATTGATTAGACTTAGTAGTTAACTGTATGTGTTGGTTTTCTGTAAATGCTGAATTTTAATCCTGTTTGGTTTCTTATGATCTTTAGGTAAGAAATGAGAAGACTTTGTGCTCTTTTCTTTCAATTCTCTAGCTTTTTCTGTAGGTTTAGTATGGTCAATGATTGATATTTTAGTTGAAATTCAATAAAATTAACACTTTATCTTTGTTTTATTGTTATAGATTATCCGTGCCGTGCAGCCACACATTGTAATGGTGGAGCTGTGTAAAGCAAGAGTGAACATTCTTCAGTTAGATGAGAAGACTATCCTGGAAGAGGCCAAGAATATTAATTTTGGTAAGAGCTATTTATTGTTACTGTGTGTTTAATCTCTACAGGTATATTTAGTAAGTAGAAGTAGGACAGACAGAGCTTCCTACAAAGGAAATTAAATGGAGTTTTATTTATGGGTGCTCTTTAACCGCTGTGGTTCTCAGCTTCCCGCACCCCAGTGTTATTTCATTGGGCATGAAATACCACTTAATTTTGCTCTGAGGCTTTCTATCAGGATTAAAGTTCTTTTATGTGCCGTAAATTATGACATGGGACCAACAGCTTTATTTCCCTTCCGAAGGAAGCCATGCTAAGAATTTTTACGCCCGAAAAAATCCATCGTCCTTCACCGGGTTTGATCCCGCGACCTTGAGTATATGAAGTTAGCATGGTAACCATTACACCACGGAGGGCAACATTCTTCCAAGAATTAAAACTTGGGTTTTTATTTGTATTCTTTCTTTGACTCTTCCCATTCCATTTTGAGCATGAAAGATGGGCAATTTTACTCATATGCCTCTATCAGGCTTGAGATCCTTTTTATATGTCTTAAATCTCTGACACAGTACCACTGGTTTTACTTCCCTTCCAAGAATTTGTGGAATACCATACTTCCCTTCCAAGCCTTACTAAGAATTTTTACACCCAAAATATCCATCACCCTTCTCCAGATTTGAAACTGCAATCTCTGGAGCCGGAGGTTAGCATGTTACCCCATGACCACGAAGGACAACTCTCCAAGAACTGGGGCACACAGCACAAGTAAGCCACAGTGGATTCACAGATTTTGGTTTGAAGTAGCTGGAATTGATGAGATTTTTGATTCTGACAAAACTACAAAAAACAGGCATATAGAGAATCAATTGCAAAGATTATGATAAAATATACATTGGTAGGACAAAAAGAAATAAAGGAACCAGACTGAAAGAACACTTTGGTAGAACTATAAATTTCATGAAAGTGACAAAATTGTACAATAACATATGTTTGTTTTTCAAATGTTTGTATGTAATTTTATTGTTTTCTCAGTTAAATGCACTATTAGTGTTTCAAAACATTGTAATGTTATTGTAGAATCCTATTTTATTATATGTGCTTAAAATAGTTGCAATAGGGCTTGAATGTTGAAGTGACATTAAATAAATTAAAAAAAGAAAACACTTTGGTCATGTAACAAATAAGCGCACCAAAAAATATCATTCGCCTTCTAAAACAGATGCAAAAAGCTTTTGAACTGGAAACCTGGGGAGGGGGGGTGACATATATGGAAGAATTCAAAACCAGACTTATGAACTTTGATCTCCTGCTAGAAGAAAATTTGCTGTTGAAGTTTGTCAACACCCCACTAAAGAAAAGCTGACCAACTCACCTGCATCCAGTAGTGGTATGCAGCTGATAATGTAGGACAGATCCTACGATACCGGTTCTGCTGTGCAACAATACTGATAAAGCCTTGTGTAAAATAACTCATAGTGCCTGAGAATAATCATAATTAAACGCATAAATTTAGAAGATGGTAATTTTAATAATGCTAAACCTGAAATTAAGCTATATTTCCACCAATTGATTCTCTCACCAAATTTGTTTTGATTCCAGTTGTTAGCAATGCCTTAGTACACAATCCACCTAGTAGCAGTAAGCACAACAATATAAACAAGATAAAAAAGAAATTGAGCTGACGATGCAATACATCGTTTTGTTGCGAAACTAGTCCTTGGATTTCAAAAAGATACATGGAGAATTGTTACACTTATTAATTGTTATATTAATATTTGTGTTACTTCACTGTTACAAGCTTCCTCTTTACATTTATAAGATGGTAATTTGCTTAAACAATATTTAAAATACCAAGTTTACAAAGTACAAGTTGGGCAAGTAATTTAAGAAATAACTTGGAAAATAATGGTTTAGGCGATATTTGGAGGAAAAGAGAAACAAATTATAAAGGTTTCTGGAAGGGACCAAGTAAAAGATTTAAAGATGTAGAAATTAAAAAATTGTTTAGTAAGCTATCAGAAAAAGGATCACTTGTATTTTATATAGCTGTAAAAAATGGCTGGAAAGAGAAAGATGCTAAAAGGACAAGGATGCAGGCTCCCACAAGCTGAATGTCCATTATGTGGGGAAAAGAAGATGTATAACGTATAATTTTTGATGAAAAGAAAATATACAGTCAAAAATTAATAGGAAATCCGATACAAATAAAATTATAGATAAGAACTAAGATATTAGGTCAGTATTTAGAAAAAGTAAAAAATAAATGGAATTGGACTGTTAACAGAGAAGAACTAGAGTTCATGAGATTTTGTTATAGTGGTAGTGGTAGCTATTGTAATATGTTGCTTGAGTTAGTTGATTTTGTAACACTACATCACTTATAAATGTAAAAAGAAGCTAGTAACAGTGAAGAATAACACAAATATTAATATAAAAATAATAGTTGCAACAAATCTTCACTTATCTTTTGGAATCCTTGCAACTATTATTTTTATATTAATACTACATCACTTACTTTTATTATCGGAAAACATGTTTCAGAAGCCATGTGCTTTTGTCAATTCCTTTAGTCGACTGCTGGCATTGTTTGCTGTGGTGGTTGTCTCTGTCCCCGGTGGTGGTTTGATGAATCTTGGGCATTTTTGGAAAGAGCAACACACCATAAATAGAAGCCTGAAAATACTCAAAAATATCACAAGGAAGACAGAATTAAAAATTTGAGAAAATATATATTTGGAAAATCAAGAACCATGTTTTCAATTTTGAAATCCCACCAGGCGACCTACTGGTACAGAGATTCATCAAACCACCACCAGGGACAGAGACAACCACCACAGCAAGCAATGCCGGCAGTCGACTAAAGGAATTGGACAATGGAAGCACATGGCTTCTGAAACATGTTTTCTGATAGTAAAAGTAAGTGATGTAGTATTACAAAATCGACTCAACTAATTAGTTGCAATTGCTAAAACACATCACTGTCACAAAGTCCACCATATATCAGTAATATTGTAATATGTTTTTTGTATAACTTAAACTGGACTGCTCACTGAAAAAGTGGCCTGGACCAGATTCTAGGGGGCAGTACAAGTTATGAGGTTGTATACAAAAGTAGCGGGAACTATATTTTCTGTTTAAACACACGCCTGTCAAACTTCACCAATCATGATAACAGAGAGGTCTAACCTTGACTGATGCTGGGATATGTGCATCACTGTCCGTGTGCTGTTCAGTTTGTCTGAGGGAGCCACTGTGATCCAACATGGATTTCAAGTTAGAACAATTGGCAATTCAGTTTTGTTCTTCTGAAAAAATCTGAAACTGAAATGCAGCAAATGGTACAGGAAGCATATGGAGACCAAGCTTTATCAAAAACACATGTTTTTAAATGGCATAAAAAATGTCAAGATGCTGAAAAAAGCAAAGGTGCAACCAAGTGCTGCAGTGAAAGTCATGCATCTTGTTTTTTTCGACAAAACTGGAATAATTTATGACCACGTAGTTCCTAAACACACCACAGTAAGTGCTCAGTTACAGTAATGTCTTTAAAGGACCACTCAAGAGGAAAGCAGAGCTTGCTCCCATCAGGGCAACTCCCCTGCTCATTGAGCCACATCAACTTCACCCCCACCGCTGAATCCTTGGGAGTTAAGTTGGTACACCTACTTAATGAAAATCTTTATGTTTGGCTTTCACAAAGCAGCATTCCGGTCAGTCACTCAGTGGAATCTATGAGTATAAAAATAAACTAAATGGGACCAATGTTTTCAACTGTTCTTAAAAGTTGGAATTTGGGCAAAAATTCTTTTTTTGGCAGGAAGGGCCTTTGTTTAATTTTACTCAATTCATCCCTCACTTGGAGCGGAAACAGATCTAAATATCACACTGTTGCAATATCTGGCTATTTCCAACTGCATGCTCAGTTTGTGAACTCATAACACGTGCGTTGAGTTGTTCTGTACAAACTACATATTATACGTTGTTATTTATATTTGTTGTAAATGTTGTTGGTGTTTGTATGTGAGGGAACATACAAGACTTTCACAATTGTAGAGATGGATAGACTTTTGCGTGACGTGTGGCGAGAGTGGACGTGGCTTTGTGAAAGAAGAAAGTGAATCTTGTACACAAAATAATAAAAAAAGCACAAGAATTAGACGGAACCATCAGTGATGTGAACGACTAATGATATGTCTTGGTGACGACAACGATGTTGATAATGACAATGACTACGGTCACTTGGATGGAATTGAGTCACTAAAATTCAAAACCAGTGAAAATGACTTTGTTATACCTTTCTCCCATTGTAACGAGCTATTTTGCATTAATTTGTTCTATATTTGTTATATTCATAAATACGTAATGTATGCTACATACATTATAGTATCACTGTTATTTTCAATTACATCAATAATAACGAATTAGTTTCATTATTCATCGGCATTCATTTATTATTTACATGTTTATATTCGTCTTTACACTCGATAGAGATCAGCTGTTGTTAACTAGTTACTCTGGCAATGTCACAAAGGCGGCATAGCCAACCTTACGCGAAACCACCCGAACTGTCAAGTGCAAAGATTCAACGGCGGGGGTATAGGTATCGAAATCATGCCCCACCCACATATTTGCTGCATCTAACACCCTGTGATTTCTACTTGTTTTCACAAGTGAAAAAACATCACAAGTAAGTGCCATTTTCAAACCTATACAGAACTAAATAGTGCTATTTTGGGTATACCGTACATGATGTCAAACAAGGCTTTTCTGAGCGTTTCAAAAATGGATAAAACGTTAGAACCAGTGTGTAATCTCGGAAAGAGATTATTTTAAAAGTTTGTAATTACATTTGAAAAAAAATAATGGTGTCCAAAAAATGTTTTTTCCTGTTATTTTTTTATGCACCCTCGTATGTATTGTACAATATATGTATTTCTTAGTACTTCAACAAACTTAAATTAAACACACTGAAGTAGTTGCTAGTTACTTAGCAGCCACTCTGTATATCCATACATTAAACCAGAAATCCAGGATTCTAGTCCTGGATTTTTTAATGTGATGTACCCTTTTCTGCATTTGTCCCACATTTTATTGTATGAAAGAATCTTTTTCAATACAACTATTGTTGTTCAACAGAGAAGATACGATCAACTATAAAGGAAAATGGACTGTTTCATGGCCTCATGTACATACTGCTACTGAGCATGTCTGCACATCTCACCGAGCAGTTGGGGATGGCCCCTGGTGGAGAATTTAGAAGAGCTTTTGCTGAGGTAAGTTATTAAAATTATAAATTGAATTTTTTGAAGTTCCAAAGTACTCTTGTGGTTCACAAATGCTCAGTTGTGTATCTATGGACAGTCAGGGCCATACATTTTGCCAAGGCTTAACACATTCTTAAGCCTATAACTGATTGTCGCATTCTATTCAGCATTATGTAACTTGTTAACAAAACAAAATTTTGTTAAAAATATGAGGGTGATTCAAATATAAACGGTAATTGTTGCATATCACGGAGGAAGCAGTTCATAGTGGGGTGGTCGAGAGGGGGGTTGAAGGTCGGTGTGTCAGGGAGGGGGAACTAGCCTCGCTAGGTTCTGGCGTCAGTACAGTCATGAGTGAGCAAGAAGTCGCTTCATCTGTTGCACAACACATTATTATCAATTTTTAACAAAGGAAGGAGTTAAACCTTCGGAAATTTTAACTCGTTTAAGGACACACTTTGGGGACACTACGCTGTTGCAGAATCGAGTGTTTACTTGGGCCAGATAATTTAAGGGCGGCAAAGAATTTGTGGAAAACGAAGATCATGCTCGATGCCCAAGGTCAAGTCTCACAGATGACAAAATCCGTGCCGTTTGAGAGCATATTGAAGGTGATCACTGCTTCACTGTCAAAGAAATCTCATCAGAAGTTGGTGTCAGTGTTGGGAGTGCTCATACCATTATTAGCAAGCTGCCTTCTGAAGCAAAAGACTTCGTATGCCCATCAGAGATGTCATCCTTCTCCAAGACAACGCTTCGCCTCACACTGCCAATTTGACAATGGACACAATGGCGGACATCCACTGGGAAGCCCTTGAACACCCTCCCTATAGTCCAGACTTGTCCCCCCAGGCTATTTTTTGTTTGCACCCATGAAAGAAGCGCTTGGAGGGAAATATTTCATAAACAACGGGGACGTCGAGGTGCAATTGGTTGGCGACATGTCCTCAAGCTTTTTTTGAAGAAGGAATGTTCAAGCTTTCAAAATGTTGGCAAAAATGTGTAGAGTGTGAAGGAGGCTATGTTGAGAAATGCTGATGAAGTCACTGGTGTATATATTTAATCATTAAGTATTTTTAACAAAATTACCATTTATATTTGAATCAGCCTTACATTTAGTTGTTGAATGCAACAAACACTGAGACCTTCTCGCTTATGTCTTTGTTACACTATAGGTTCACCATTTTAATATTGCTGTAAGAGGAAAAGTATGATGAAAATTGATATTTTAATTATGAAGTGTTTTTTTTATTTTATTTCTGTTAAGCTGATAAATGAGCATGACCACCATTTTAACCCAGGCTCTTAGCTCATCAAACCCACCCATATAATTTACATCTACACACATTTTATTTCCCTACAACTATCAAAAACAAATAGCTAACAGAAAACTGCATTAACTGTCTTTGAACAGACAGTTCCATTTTTTGTTAACTTCACTTAAAAGGAGATTATGTTGGAAAAAAAAAAAACAACAATAAATAGATTGTTTTTCTATCTTTTTGTAAGGACTTATTGAACACCCCTTGCACCTAATCACGTACCAGAGACCTTTTCCCTTTATTCCATTTAATGGTTTTTGGATTTCTGTTTTGTTGTTTTGCAAAATTTACTATGATTATTTCCTCCTCTCCTCCAGGATTCGCCCCTCCCCATTCACTTCCAAGTTCATTTGGATACTACTAATCCATCTGAAGTAACCAAGATTGTTTTTCTGATATTCCAATCACTTCCGTTAACAAATTTTTCTTATCTAGATTCAGGATCCTAAACCAATATTTCATGCTGCTTCTATAATCATGCCCTTTCTTGACACTCTTCCTATTTCCATCTGTGCTACTACTTTCGTCACTGTACTTGGCAAGTCCAATACTTCCCTACAAAACATCCATGGAGCATATCAATGCCCCCCCCCCCGACCCTGTACAATCCCATATCTCTATTCCACATATCATTTTTGGTTACAGCACCACGTTTCTTATCCAAAAACAAGACAAGCCCCCAATTTTCATAACTTAATTTTTGAATTTACCATATCATCTATATAAAAATCTGATGTGTACCATTCACATGACTTTCTCTATATCTCTGCAACTTATTCTTAAAAAGCTTACTTCACGCTGATCAGTAAAAAATTAGCAGAAATAGCCATATTACTTGCTTCCTTGTAAGTAGAAGTGAAATAAGGGAGTACCATAGGTTAAAGTGATAATCAAAAGCTGGTTGCTATGTCACTGAAGTTCCTTGTTTGTATGGACAGCAGTTTACAAATTCCTGTATGACAAAAGTATAAGTTTTTCATAGCAGAAACCAAAAATAAGGAATGTCTCAAAAATGATGGAACTCCATGAAAAAAATGTATATAACATAAATTGTGTGTTTTAACGTGCTTTACATTTTTTGTGTAGTAAGTTTTTTTTCCATCTCTTACGGTTTAACAGTTATTCAGAATTCAGTAAAATTCATCCAGAATAAACTACTCTTCAGAGGCTATTCCCAGAAAATTCAAGATATACATTTTATTTGTCAGGTAAATATCCTTGAAATACGAAATTTTAATCAAAATCGTTAGAGCCATTTTTGAGAAAATCAAAATTTTCGAAAAAGTTCCATGTAAAGGGTAGTTGGGGTGGGGGGATTTTTCTCAAAATCTTTGTGTCGCATCCCTGGAAGATACTAAACTTAAATACCAAGTTTGGTATTTTACCTACTTTTCGTTTTTGAGTTATCGTGTTCACAGACACACACACACACACACACACACACATGGACCTTTTTCCGAAAATGCTTGTTTTTTAGATAAAGGGGACCCTAAAACATATATTTCCGATAAAATCTTGGTATCAAATTTTTGGGTCGAGTGCAATACCTTCTCTATACACTATGTACAGAGTTCGTATAGAGAAAGTAAAAAAACGAAATAACTTTTGCCATATATTTTGAACTTAAGCTGTGTAAGGCCCTTGGTTTTTTTCTTTCTTTCCCCTTAATTTTAAGTGGGAGACGAGAATACAGAAATGTACAGCATGTGTACATGGTTTGATGTGCATGGCGGTAGTGCAGCTGTAACATCAATGAATTTCTATTGAATCATACTTTCATCAAAATTCCAACATGAATATTTCGCTGTTAACAGTACTTCTGTTTTTAATCTTTATAAGTAACTTACTTATGGTATATATTAAAATTTCAGAAAAATTTGCATGAAACTATATTAATGGTTGATCCTCATAATGAAACTGCACAACATCAAAACAATTCTGCTAATTCCAAAGCTTTAGAAAATAGATTGCAATTCTTGCTTTTACTGTATGTGGTGAAATACATTGAGAGGAGTTGTGCCATTAACCTGTTTATCTTATTTTTAAGGCTAAACAGGTGCCTAACTGTCCTATCCATTTGGGTGACCGTCCAATACATATTACTCTACAGAGGGCACTTGCATCATTGTCATGGTGGCAGACACTGCGTCTGACATGGCATCTTCTTATGTCCAAAGAACCAATTAGGTAAGGTGCTTTTCTTTTGTCATTTTAATAAAAATATGTTTTCAGGAGCTAATTCCTCCCCTTATCAGTTCCAAACTATGATATGAGGGGCATTGGATAAGTCTTTAGAAAATCCAACAAATTACACCTGTAGCATTGAAAAAAGTTTGTATTTAGTAACCGTCGTCTCTTACTAGATGGCAGTTAAAGTTTCAGCTATATAAATCACATGGTTTCATTGCCATAGGCAATTGAATCAACAGTCTTGTGCTTCTTTAAAGTTTTGTGCGCTGATAAAAGACTTCTAATTAAAAGGCTGAACACCAAAAGAGATAAAAACCAAATTGGATGAAGTTCATAGCACATCTGCTCCTGCATTTGCAACAATTTACAATTAGATAAATGAATTTAAACATGGCCGTACATTAACAAATGGTGAACATCTGAAACGATTGACAAAATTCAGGATATAGTTTTTGATCGACGAATTAAAGTTCGCGAAATAGTAGAGGCCACAGCATATCACAAGATACAGTGTTCTCAATTTTGCACCAAAAATTAGGTTCGACAAAGGTCTTGGCAAGATGGGTGCCGCGCTTGCTTTCAATGGAGAATAAACATAATCATGTATTCAATTTGAAAGCTGTTTGGCACTTTTCCGTTGCAATCCTAATGAGTTTCTGCGTCGATGCATAACTGTCGATGAAACATGGATATACTACTGCACTCCAGAAACAAAAATACAATAGCACTCAGTGCCGCAGAATACTAAAACCAACAGAGAGTGTGTGGAACCAGTTCAACGAATTCTGTAAGCAACGAGGCCATGATTTATGATTTGGATATCAAGTTGCAGTGATTTTAGTGCAACTATATGTCACTGGGATTTTAGGAATATTATTCTTCATGACCATATAGGCTAATCATTGTTATTTTATTCACGAAATAGTCTTATTAAATACAACTCAAGCTTCAACTTTTCTCTAGATAAAAGTTGGAGCTCTCGTTATATTGTGATAAAAGAATTTTGTAGACTTGCCATGATTTTGCCATCAAAATTTACTGAATACATACCTATCTAATTTTTTATAAAATGAGAAAAGTGGGCATGATGCTGCAGCACCAGTGCCCCTCCATCATTTGGTAGACTGGAACCATCCGTAAAAATATGTAACCATTCAGGGGAAAGATATTGTAAATTTATTATTTCCAATGTCAGTTGTTTTAAGATGTCTGGAGAAGTTTCCAACATTTTCTGTGTTTGAGTAATGTTGCAACTGTTTTACAGCAAGGAAGAAGTGGAGAGGTGTAAAAGACGTGACCTCCTTGAGGAAATGCTGGCAGAGATGGCAGGAGAATTCCCAGCTCTTGGAACTGTCTTTGTGGATGAACGTGACATTTACCTCACCAACTCCCTGCAACTCGCAGCTCTTCCACAACGCTCTAGCACAGGTATTTTTAACCTGCAAATATATTCTAGCCATATTGTCATTTGTAATAAATAACCCAAAAAAGTTTACAAAAAATAGAGCTATTCATAACAAAGAGCCCAAAAAAGGGCAGGACCAACAAATAATTTGCAGTTATTCCAAAAAGGGGTTTAGTACAATTATCCTGATATATGGTGGACTTTGAGACAGTGATGTGTTTTAACAATTAAAATTTAGTTGAGTCAATTTTGTAACACTACATCACTTACTTTTTTATTTCGGAAAACATGTTTCAGAAGCCATGTGCTTCCATTGTCAATTCCTTTGGTCGACTGCCGGCATTGCTTGCTGTGGTGGTTGTCTCTGTCCCTGGTGGTGGTTTGATGAACTTCTGGATGAGTAGATCGCCTTGCGGGATTTCAAAATTGAAAACCCGGTTCTTGTTTTTCCAAATATATATGTTTTCCCAAACTTTTAATTCTGTCTTCCTTGTGATGTTTTTGAGGATTTTTGGGCATCTATTTATAGTGTGTTTCTCTTTCCAAAAATGCCAAGCTACTGCAGATTTTTCTTCTTGTTTGAGTTTAATATTTCTGTGGTGTTCTTTTGCCCTGGTTTTTATATTTCTTTTTGTTTGGCCGATGTAGATTTTTTCACAGTCATTACAGCTGAACTGATATATTCCTGGTTTGTTTTCTTGTGGGATATCATCTTTTAATTTAGAATTTAAAATGTTTTTTATAGAGTAATTGTTTTTAGGGGCTAGAATGATGTTATGTCGTTTGAAGATCCTCTGGAATTTGTAGAAAGTTGTAGGGTGGTATGTAAACTTCTTGTAGATCTTGTTTTCTTTCTGGTTTTGAGCGAGTGTGCTGACTTCTTTAATTCTCTTTCTATTTTTGGCTTTATTAACTTTTTTGTACACCAGTTCTGCCCAAAATCCTACAGAGAATGGATCCTACAGAAATATAAAAACCAGGGCAAAAGAACACCACAGAAATATTAAACTCAAACAAGAAGAAAAATCTGCAGTAGCTTGGCATTTTTGGAAAGAGAAACACACTATAAATAGAAGCCCAAAAATCCTCAAAAACATCACAAGGAAGACAGAATTAAAAGTTTGGGAAAACATATATATTTGGAAAAACAAGAACCGGGTTTTCAATTTTGAAATCCCGCAAGGCGATCTACTCATCCAGAAGTTCATCAAACCACCACAGCAAGCAATGCTGGCAGTCGACCAAAGGAATTGACAATGGAAGCACATGGCTTCTGAAACATGTTTTCCGAAATAAAAAAGTAAGTGATGTAGTGTTACAAAATCGACTCAACTAAATTTTAATTTAGTACAATTGTTAATTCACTTCCCTCTTCTATAAAAGAATTGCAAATGAACAGAAACAAGTTTAGATCAGAATTAAAAAGATACCTTATTACTCTCACCTTCTACACAGAGGAGGATTTCATTCAAACCAAAAACGCTAGTAATAATGTAACATTGTAAATATAAAAAAATTAATATTCTAAGAATGCAAGTGTATGGGTAGGCTTTTGGAAACAGACATGTAATTGAAAATTATGCAAAACTGACACCTCTGAAAATTCATTGTCAGAGTTATTATTTTTAAATAAATGTACTAATAAGTATGAATAAACTTAATTCTTGACATGATCTACATCCTAGAATTTGGGCTTTTAGTCTAATCTCATAATAGGATCTACAGATTGCAATGTTTTGTATGCATGTATTTTTAATTGCTAAGTAAATCACATAATGGAATATACAAGATCTGGCACTAGTCACTTATCCTACAGATATCTGTAGGTACAGTTAATACAAAATTTTATTCCTGACTCTTATTCTCCAAATTTCAGTTTATCTTAATCTTAATGTTTCAGGTACCAATGAGCAATATACTTCAGTTTTACAGAGCTAAATTGACCTAATTTTACATTACAATCTAATAAGACCTAATATTTTCGATAGCATGCATTGTACACAGTAGACAGAGAAGGTATTGCATTCCACCCAAAAATTAGATATCAAGATTTCATTGGAAATAAATGTCTTGAGACCCCCTTGAATAAAAAAAAAAGCATTTTTAGAAAAATGTATGTGTGTTTGTGTGCACGCATGTATGTGTACAACGAACCCAATTCCCTTGGCTACACTTTGCAGCTTAGGATCCTCATTATCTTTCAAGGATGTGAAACAAAGGTTTTCAAGAAAATCCCCCCCACCACCAACTATCCTTTACAGGAACATTTTTCAGACTTTTTATCTTCTCAAAAATGGCTCTAACGGTTTTGATTTAAGTTCTATAGTTTAAGATATTTTTATGGCAAACAAAATAACTCCATGGCACGATAGCTCATGGGGAACCTTGGCCTACCGCCCGGCCGGTGCATCCTCCATCTCGGTCCACTACAGACGTCATGGATGGGGTGCAGTATTGGAGGGTGAGACGTGGTCAGCGCCTCGAGCCCTTCCTGGCCGGTTAATGCAGTCCTCATGACCTGGAGCTGCTACTTCTCCATCAAGTAGCTCCTCAATTGGCCCCCCAGGGACCTTACGAGGTTGAGTGCATCCCGGTCCAGGTCTCCCAGCAGGGGAAAAATCCCCACGTCGGTACTGGGGATCAAACCCAGGTCTCCTGCTTGGTAAGCAGCTGCGCTACCACCGCGCTAAGGAGACGACCTCTGGCAAACAAAATATATATCTAAAACTTTCTGAATGAGTTTTGTATAACTGGTAAACCATAAGCGATAGACAAAAACTTACTAAACAAAAAATGTACATATTAAAACACAAGTTGTCATACACTTTTTTACTTTTCTCTACACGTACAATATACATAGTGTATAGAGAAGGTATTGTAATGATCCCAAAAATTTGATGCCGAGATTTCACCAGAAATACATGTTTTAGGACCCCCTGAATACAAAAAAAGCATGTGTATGTCTTGTCTGTCAGTCTGTCTGTGGGCAGTATAGTTCAAAAATGAAAAGTTCATTAAATACCAAACTTGTATCTTCCTCAGTATCTTCCTAGGATGTGACACAAAGTTTTTCAAGAAAATTACCCCCCCTCCATAACCACCCTTTACATGGAAAAGTTTTAGAAAATTTTGATTTTCTCAAAAATGGCTCTAACGATTTTGATTAAAATATATATTAAAGATGTTTACCTGACAAAATGTATATGTTGAAATTTCTGGGAATAGCCTCTGAAGACTACTTTATTCTCAAAGAATTTTATGGAATTTTGCATAACTGCTAAACCGTAAGAGATGGACAAAAACTTACTACACAAAAAATGTAAGCACATTAAAACAGAATTTATGTAATATACATTTTTTCGTGGAATTGGTCGTTTTGAGATATTCCTTGTTTTTGGTTTCAGCTTTACAAAACTTACTTTTCTCATACAGGAATTTGTCAACTTCTCTCCATACAAACAAAGGAACTTCAGTCACATAGCAACCAGCTTTTGACTATCACTTGAACCTATGGTACTCCCTTATTTCGCTTCTACTTACAAGGATGCAAGTAATAAGACTATTTCTGCTAATTTTTTTTTTTGTTTAGCATATAGTAAATATTTGCATAAGCTTTTTAATAATATCTTTTGCAGAGAGATAGAGAAAGTCATGTGAATGGAACACATCAGATTATATTATTATTATTATTATTATTATTATTATTATTATTATTATTTTTTTTTTTTTTGTAGAGTTGAAAATTTCCTAGATATTTCTTGTTATTGGTTTCAGTTTTAAACCAGTAACTTTTCACATGGGATCACCTTTTGTCTCATCTCTCTTGTTGTACTACTGGCAATGCAAAGCAAACTTCATTTGTTTATATGGAGACCAGCTTTAAAAGGATTTAACTGTCTAGCTTTATTCTGCTTATAAGGAAGCAAGTAATAAGGCAATTTCTGCAAATGTTTGTCTTGATTAACATGATGTAGATAAACGAATAATGGTTTGTAATAATAGCTGGTTTGCAGAACAGGTATTTTGCCTGTGATGTAAATCATGCTTTCAGCCAACAATATGCATTAGAGAGTTAGTATAATCTTAGTAAACAAGATGTTAGTGTAATTAGTGTTAATTGTTTTTTCCTCACAAGCTGTGTGGACAGGTAGAGTCTGACTGAAAAATTCAGCACCATAGTAATTGTCATGGTATTTCAGTGGTTAGAGCAACTCTCTAGACAGAGAGATCCATGGTTCAAATCCTACCTATGGCATTGAATTTTCCAGTCAGACTACCTACAACATTTTAAGTCACCATTGGTATATACCATCTCAAAAAAATGTTCCATTCACATGACTTTCTCTATATCTCTGTTACAAAATATTGTTAAATAGCATACTCTTCTATCTATTTCATGCTAATTGACATAATCATTAGTAGAAATGGTCTTATTACTTGCTTTTGTGGTCAGCTCCACGAAAAAAAATATATATTACATTATTTATTTTAACAGGATCTACATGTTTTTTATAGTAAGTTTTGGCTATCTCTTATGGTTTACCAGTTATGCAAAATTCAACAAAATTGATAAGGAATAGTCTTTAGAGGCCATTCCCAGTAAATTCAAGATATAAGTTTTGTTATAAAAATATCTTACTGCACAGTATTTTAATCGGAATTGTTAGTCATTTTAGAGAAAATCAAAATTTTTGAAATTTTTCAACGTAAAGGTTTGTTTGGCATGTGGGGATTTTTCTAAACATCTTTGTGTCGCATCCTGGAAGGTACTAAACTTAAATTCCAAGTTTGATATTTTACAGACTTTTTATTTTTAAGTTATCGTGCCCACTATGCTTGCAAGCATGCACGTGCACACACACACACACACACATGCACAATTTTTCTAAAAATGCTTTTTTGCCTTAAAATGTGTATTTCTGGTGAAGTCTTGGTATTGAAGTTTTGGGTGAAATGCAATACCTACTCTATATAGTTGCCCTCCGTGGTGTAGTGGTTACCATGCTAACTTCCTATACCCAAGGTCGCGGGTTCAAACCTGGCGGACGGCAATGGATTTTTTCAGCTGTAAAAATCCTTAGTATGGCTTCCTTTGGAAGGGAAGTAAAACCGTTGGTCCTGTGTCGTAGATTTATGGCACGTAAAAGAACGTCAAGCCTGACAGTGAGGCCTCTGAGCAAAATTAAGTGGTCTATCATGCTCAGTATAGAATGGGATGCTGAGAACCACAGCAGTTAAAGAGCGTCCAAAATAAAATGCCATTTCATTTTCCTACTCTATAGACTTATGTTCATAGTATGTGCAGAGAAAGTAACAATTTGTGATCACCTTGTGGTTTACTTGGGAAACATGCATGTCAGTTGAGGAATTTAATGCCATGTCAGCATGTTGGCATGGTAGCTCAATGGTTAGAGCAACCAGCTAGAGGTGGGGAGATCTGTGGTTTAAATCCTGAATGTGACTTTAAATTTTTCACTCTGATTGTTCCTATCCAAGATGCTAGTGGTTTTAGCACCGGTCAATGAAACCTGTATTAACAAATGTTTGTTTTCATATTTTAATATATTCACGTGTCTTGATTGCAGGTATTATTCCATCTCGTGTTGTTGGCGTGGTGGGCATAGGCCACGTGCGAGGGATAGTGGAAAACTGGGGTAAAGTTTCTCCAGCAGACATCCCACCAATCATGCGAGTACCTCCCCCATCACTTTCCAGCAGAATGCTCAAATTGACTTTCAAAGCATCATTGGTCGGCCTGGCTGTGTGGGGAGTGACCAGATTTGTCCCATTGCCCAAGGTGATCCCCAACAGTGTGGACACTATCCGCAGCAGTGTTCAAGGCTTCTTGCATATCGGAGGTGCAGCTCCTGGACCAGGCAAGGTGTAGAAGGGCCAGCGTTTTCTTAAAAAGCAACAAGGTGAGTTACATAACTAGGTTGGGTCCAGACAATGTCAGAAAATGTGTGTTTAATGTAAAATACTTGGGGCGTTTAGTAAGTTGTTAGAAAATCCAAGAAATTACTCTTGTAGCAGCGAATAAAGTTGGTGTTTAGTATTCGTCATCTCTTACTGATGGCAATTAAAATTTCAGCTAATCCATGCCATGGGCGATCGAATCAACAATCCTGTGCTTATTTAGAAAGATGAAAAAAAACTAGTTTCATGCAGTGATTAAGCTCTTCTGTTTAAAAGGCTTAACACCAAAAGAGTTAAAAGCCGAGATAGATAAAGTTTATGGCACATCTGCTCCTGTGTTTGCAACAATTTACAATTGGTTAAGTGAATTAGAAGTTGGCCATACATTTGTGGATACAAATGATGAATATCGTTCTGGATGTCCAGTAGAAGTGACTTCCTCTGAAATGATTGATAGAATCCAGCATATGGTTTTGAGTGACCGAAAATAAAAGTTTATGAAATAGTGGAGACTACAGGCATATCACAAGGTACAGTATTCTCAATTTTGCACCAAAAATTGGATCTGACAAAGGTCTCGGCAAGATGGGTGCCATGTTTGCTCTCAATGGAGAATAAATGCAATCATGTGATGAATTTGGAAATTGGTTTGGCACTTTTCTGTAGCAACCCTGACGAGTTTCTGGATCGATATGAAACGTGGATATACCACTCCACTCCAGAGACAAAAGTACACTAGAAACAGTGGGGGTTTTAAAGGTGAACCAGCTTGGAAGAAGGCAAAGGTGGTGAAAATATCTGCAGATAAGGTGATGGCCTCTGGTGCATGTGGAATCATCTACATTACATGCAGAAAGGAAGAACAATAATTGGAAAGTATTATGCACCGGATAAACAGAGAATCAAAAAAAAAAAAGTGCCCTCATCTGGAAAAGAAAAAGATTCTCTTCCATCAAGACAATGCAACCTGTGCAGTTGCGATGGCCAACATTGCAGAATTAAGGTTTGAATTATATGTTATATTAACTTGTTGAGTTGGTTTTTTAACACTATGTACTTACATTCTTATTATGAGGGACTAGTTTCGGACTACGCTTTTCAGTTTAGGGGCCTCAACTCCTTGTCTACGCTTTTCAGCTTAGGGGCCTCAACTCCTTGGCTATGCTTTTCAGCTTAGGGGCCTCAACTCCTTGGCTATGCTTTTCAGCTTAGGGGCCTCAACTACTTGGCTACGCTTTTCAGCTTAGGGGCCTCAACTCCTTGTCTACATTTCAGCTTAGGGGCCTCAACTCCTGGGCTACACTTTTCAGCTTAGGGGCCTCAACTACTTGTCTACATTTCAGCTTAGGGGCCTCAACTCCTTGACTATGCTTTTCAGCTTAAGGGCCTCTACTCCTTGTCTACATTTCAGCTTAGGGGCCTCAACTACTTGGCTATGCTTTTCAGCTTAGGGACCTCAACTACTTAACTATGCTTTTCAGCTTAGGGGCCTCAACTCCTTGAGTACGCTTTTCAGGTTAGGGGCCACAACTCCTTAACTATGCTTTTCAGGTTAGGGGCCTCAACTCCTTGGCTATGCTTTTCAGCTTAGGGGCCTCAACTCCTTAAGTATGCTTTTCAGGTTAGGGGCTGCAACTCTTTGTTTTTTGTTAACTTCCTTTAATTGGTTGGTCATATCAGATGAATAAAATCGGTGGAATGATGCTCAAATGATATCGGGGTCCATGAGCTTAATTACTTGAATTTTGTCTTCTCAGGATAAGGGAAAACCCCGAAAAAAACGTTTTCCAGGTAACTCACCCTAAGAGACAGAAACGAACTCGCTACCCGTTGAATGTAAAGTAGACAAGTACTACCGCACTACCCAGGCAGGCGGAGCCTCAACTCCTGGACTATGCTGTTCGGCTTAGGGGCCTCAACTTCTTGGCTACACTTTTTAGAACTTAGGGGCCTACTCTCCTTGGCTACGCTTTTCAGCGTAGGGGCATCAACTCCTTGGTTATGCTTTTCAGCTTAGGGGCCTCAACTCCTTGGCTACGGTTTTCAGCTTAGGGGCCTCAGCTCCTTGGCTATGCTTTTCATCTTAGGGCCCCAACTCCTTGGCTATGTTTTGCAGCTTAGGGCCTCTAAATCCTTGAAATGAAATGGCATTTTTTTATGGATGCTCTTTAACTGCTGTGGTTCTCAGCGTCCCATTCTATACTGGGCGAGAAATACCGCTTATATTTGCTCAGAGGCCTCTCTAAGAGGCTTGAGGTCCTTTTACGTGCTGTAAATTTACGACACAGGACCCACAGCTTAACTTCCCTTCCAAAGAAAGCCATGCTAAGGATTTTTATGCCCGAAAAATAGCCATTGTCCTAGCCGGGTTTGAACCCGCGACCTTGGGTATATGAAGTCAGTATGGTAACCATTACACCATGGAGGGCAACCTCTAATTCCTTAATTATTCTTTGTGCCCTAGAGCACTCTACCCCTTGTCCACGTTTTGGTATTTAGGGCCCTCAATCTTTTGGCAACACTTGGCAACTTCGGGCCCTCTACACATTTACTAAGATTTACAGCTTGGAGCCACTCACCCCTTGGCTCTGCATTGCAGCTTGGAGCCCTCAACCATTTGGATCTGATTTACAATTTAGGACTCTCAACCACTTGGTTCTGCTTTGCAGCTTAGGGCCCTCAATCACTTGGCTCTGCTTTGCAGCTTAGGGCGTCAACCCCTTGGCTATTCTTTATAGATTAGGGCCCTCAACCTCTTGGTTTTTGCAGATTAGGGCCCTCAACTCCTTGGATATTCTTTAAAGATTAGGGCCTTCAACTCCTTGGCTATGCTTTAATGATTAGGGCCCTCAACTCCTTGGCTATGCTTTAAAGATTAGGGCCCCCAACTCCTTGGCTATTCTTTAAAGATTAGGGTCTTCAACTCCTTGGCTATGCTTTAATGATTAGGGCCCTCAACTCATTGGCTATTCTTTAAAGATTAGGGCCCCCAACTCCTTGGCTATTCTTTAAAGATTAGGGCCCCCAACTCCTTGGCTATTCTTTAAAGATTAGGGCCCCCAACTCCTTGGCTATGCTTTAAAGATTAGGGCTCCCAACTCCTTGGTTATTCTTTACAGATTAGGGCCCTCAACTCCTTGGCTATTCTTTACAAATTAGGGCCCCCAACTCCTTGGCTATTCTTTAAAGATTAGGGCCCC
Organism: Hymenopus coronatus; assembly: GCA_030762935.1. NCBI lineage: Eukaryota > Metazoa > Arthropoda > Insecta > Mantodea > Hymenopodidae > Hymenopus > Hymenopus coronatus. The sequence goes on along the minus strand of CM060897.1, from coordinate 14,665,291 downwards.
CAACTCCTTGGCTATTCTTTAAAGATTAGGGCCCTCAACTCCTTGGCTATGCTTTAAAGATTAGGGCCCTCAACTCCTTGGTTATTCTTTACAGATTAGGGCCCTCAACACCATGGCTATGGTTTATGGTGTAGGACCCTGCACTACTTTGCTATGTTTTGAGTTAACGGCCCTCAACCACTTGGCTATGCTATACATTTTATGGCTCTCTGTTGCTTGATTACGCTTTATAAATAAGGGCTCTCCATCCCTTTGCTATGCTTTGCATTGTAGCGCAGTGTAGCACTTGGCTAACGTTACAGCTTAGGTCCCTCAACACCTTCGCCTTGCTTCCAGCTTAGGACCCTATGGTATCATTTAAGGGCCCTCAAACTACTGCCTATGCTTTGCGGATTATACCCACAACCCCGTGGCTATACTTCGTAGCATAAGAACCTTAACCCCTAATCTACGTTTTGGAGTTTAAGGCCCTCAACTTCTTGGTAAAGCTTTACATTTTAGAGCCCTCAGACCCTTGGTTATGCTTTAATTTTAGGGCCCTCAAACTCTTGGTTATGCTTTACATTTTAGGGCCCTCAGCCCCTTGGTTACACTTTAGGGCCTCCAAACCCTTTGTTATGCTTTACATTTTAGGGCCCTCAAACCCTTGGTTACACCTTACATTTTAGGGCCCTCAACCACTTGGTGACACTTTACATTTTAGGGCCCTCAACCACTTGGTTACACTTTACATTTTAGGGCCCTCAATCCCTTGGATATGCTTTACATTTTAGAACTCTCAATCGCTAGGTTATGCTTTACATTTTAGGGCCCTCAATCCCTTGGTTACGCTTTACATTTTAGGGCCCTCAAACCCTTGGTTATGCTTTACATTTTAGGGCCCTCAAACCCTTGGTTATGCTTTACATTTTAGGGCCCTCAACCCTTGGTTACACTTTACATTTTATGGCCCTCAATCCCTTGGTTATGCTTTACATTTTAGAGCTCTCATCCCCTAGGTTATGCTTTACATTTTAGGGCCCTCAATCCCTTGGTTATGCTATACATTTTAGGGCCCTCAAACCCTTGGTTACACTTTACATTTTAGGGCCCTCAGCCCCTTGATTATGCTTTCCATTTTAGGGCCCTCAACCCCTTGGTTACACTTTACGGCCCTCAAACCCTTGGCTATGCTTTACATTTTAGGGCCCTCAACCCCTTGGTTACACTTTACATTTTAGGGCCCCCAGCTCCTTGGTTACGCTTTATATTTTAGGGTCCTCAGCCCCTTGGTTATGTTTTACATTTTAGGGCCCTTAACTATTTGGATAAGCTTTACATTTTAGGGCCTTAATCAGCTTGACTACTTTTCAGCATAGAGCCCTCTTCCCCTTGGCTTTGCTTTGCCTCTTAGGGGCCCCAACTCCTTGACTGTGCTTTGTGCCTTATGGTCCTCAGCACCTTGTCTACATTTTGGTTTTTAGGGCCCTCGATCCTTTAGCAACGCTTTGCAACTTGGGGCCTTCAACCCCTTGGCTCTGCTAGGCAGCTTAGGGCCCTCAACCCCTTTGTTACACTTTGCAGGTTAAGGCCCTCAACCCCTGGCTATCCTTTGCAGTCTAGGGTCCCTGCTTCTGTTTTGCAGCTTAGGACTGTCAACCCCCTGATTCTGTTTTGCAGCTTAGGGTCCTATATGCCTTGACTATGCTTTGTTACAGAGGGCTCTCAACCGCTTGCTAAGCTTAGGGCCCTCAACCCCTTGACTACAGTTTGCAGCTTAAAGCCCGCAACCCCTTGACTACATTTTGCAACTTAAGGCCCACAACCCCTTGACTACAGTTTGCAGCTTAGGGCCCGCAGCCCCTTGACTACAGTTTGCAGCTTAGGGCCCACAACCCCTTGACTACAGTTTGCAGCTTAGGACCCACAACCCCTTGACTACAGTTTGCAGCTTAGGGCCTGCAACCCCTTGACTACAGTTTGCAGCTTAGGACCTGCAACCCCTTGACTACAGTTTGCAGCTTAGGGCCCGCAACCCCTTGACTACAGTTTTCAGCTTAGGGCCCGCAACCCCTTGACTACAGTTTGCAGCTTAGGGCCCGCAACCCCTTGACTACAGTTTGCAGCTTAGGGCCCACAACCCCTTGACTACAGTTTGCAGCTTAAGGCCCACAACCCCTTCACTACAGTTTGCAGCTTATGACCCGCAGCCCCTTGACTACAGTTTGCAGCTTAGGGCCTGCAACCCCTTGACTACAGTTTACAGCTTAGGGCCTGCAGCCCCTTGACTACAGTTTGCAGCTTAGGGCCTGCAGCCCCTTGACTACAGTTTGCAGCTTATGGCCTGCAACCCCTTGACTACAGTTTGCAGCTTAGGGCCTTCAACACCTTAGCTAGGCTTTGCATCTTAGGATTCTCATTCCCTTGGCTACCCTTTGACTTGGGCCTAGAGTCCTCAACTCATTGGCTTTGCTTTGTGGCTTCTTCTGCTTTGCTCATATTGTGAATGTTGGAAACACATGCAGACAGAAGCACAGAAGGAGCAATATTTCTATAATTTCATGCATGTAAATTGTCATTTTTGTTTTATGCCCATTGTGTTTGAGTTTCATATGAATATAGGTTTTTTGAGTATTCCATGTTTGGGAGTTTATTGAAAAGTTCTTATATAAATTGTGTGTGAATGTTTTTTATTTAGTATCTTAGAAATGGGGCATACTTATGACATTTTCCTTTCTTTTCAGGGAAGAAAAAATATCCAGTGAGCTACATTTCAGTGACAGAAAATTGGTGCTGTGATTTCACTTGCAGTTTTAATTTTGCATGTTGAACTTCGACATTTCCTGGGAAAGGCAGGTTTTGAAAGTGCTCGAATATAATTGTTGCTCCTTTTAAAGTGAATTTATAGGTTTATTACACATTTTTGAATACAGATATGGTTGAGGAAGTTGAATGTTGTGCAATTGAAGATGACTATTGTCATGTTTTACCAAATGTTTTATACACTGCTGCTAATATACCAGGTCCTGGTGCAAACCTAGAAGATTTTCACACACAATACACACATCATTGTATTTGTGAAGAAGGGTCCTGCCATCACGATATCTGTGCTTGCATAAACAAGTATGGAAGGAATTATGAAAATGGCAGACTCTTAGCGTCTAAGTTTGAAGGGCCAGTTTTTGAATGTAATTCTCTTTGTAAATGTGCAAATCACACAAAGTGTGAAAATCGTTTGGTCCAGTTTGGTCCCCGAAAGGGATTAGAAGTGTTTGAAACAGACACAAGTAAAGGCTTAGGATTAAAAACTAACAAAGACATTCTAAGAGGAGAATACATTTGTGAGTATGCAGGAGAAATTATAAGTGAAGAAGAGGCCAAACATCGCATTCTTTCTGATAAAGGAAAAATGAATTTTATTTTCATTTTGAATGAACATGTATCAGATAGGATTTTTAAGACCTGTGTGGATCCAACAGCAATTGGTAATATTGGTCGTTATGTAAACCACTCATGTGATCCCAATTCTGTAATTATTCCTGTCCGAATTGATAATCCAATTCCAAAACTTTGTATTTTTGCATTGAAATTGATTAAAAAGGGAGAAGAAATTACTTTTGACTATGGAGGCTGTGCCCAAAGGCAAGTTGTGAATGTGCATGAATCCAAGAATGTAATCAAAGAAAGAAAATTGTGTCTATGTGGTGCAGAAACGTGTAAAAAATTCTTGCCTTTTGATGATACTCTATTTTAACACATACAGTATTTTTGTCTGTTAGCTTATTTACATTATAATACTTAAATGTTTGATATCAGAAAAACTACAATGTTATAAAGACTTACCTCCTGTTGAATCTGTAAAATTTAAGGAAATGTTATTGATACATGTAAGTTTAGTTAATATGCTGTCACATTGTGAAGACGAACCTAAATGTTTTGCTGTACACCTTTTCTTTTCAAGTGTTTTCTTTTGCATAATGGTGTAAATGGATTATACGAAATTTGTAATTTCACTTTACTTCATCTGCTTTTTAATGAAGCTGAACTGCTGGAAGACTATTGTGATGGATTTGAAACAAAATAAACAGAAAAAATAAAAACTTTTGGTCTTTATTCCTTTAACCCATTTATTCAAATACATATACACACATATGAAAGTTTTACCTACACCTGTACATAATAGCACAACATGGAAGACCATTTCTTTGATTTTGAACATTACTTACATTTAGGAACTTGCGTTCTTTTGTTAATTAAGTACCAAGAATGTCAAGTAAGTACAAAATTATATACAAACATTTAGGCAGAACATTTATGCTGATGTTTAGTCTAACAATATAATCTGCCATAAAAATTGGATACTATGTTTACAAAAGCTAATTTTTAGAAACTTTTCTGTGGAAAAATACAGTTTTAAATTACCATGGCCAACTTTCAGTTATTCAACTAGATGTCTTACTGTTAATTGAACAGTTGTTGCAGAATATTCTAAGGAAATGTGAATGTTAACGCATAAAGCAGGAAGCAATGATTCCATATTCTAAATATCCAGAACTATATTCGAAAGCCAATTCTGGGAGAAAAAGAACTTGCAATATATTTCGGAAGAGAGGTGCTCTTCAAATGTATGACACCTTTCCTGAACCTGATATAAGAATTTAATATGAGGATAATTCAAATATAAACAGTAATTTTTTAAATATTGATTAAACAGTTACAGGAGTGACACTTTCTCTACGTAATCTCCTTCATGCTCTACACACTTTTGTCAATGATTTGGAAGCTTGAATATTCCTTATTCAAAAAAGTTTGAGGACACATAAATGGGAATGGAGTTTTATTTATGGTTCTCTTTAACTACTGTGGTTCTCAGCATCCCATTCTGTGTTGGACATGAAATTCTACTTAATTTTGCTCAGAGGCCTCTTTATCAGGCTTGAGGTTCTATGACATGGGACCAACAGCTTTACTTCCCTTCTGAAGGATGCCCTGCTAAGGATTTTTACGCCCAAAAAAATCCATCGTCCTCTGCTGGGTTTGAACCCATGATGTTGGTTAGATGATGCCAAGTCATAAATTTTGATATTTCACAAACAAATGGACTCATCTCAGAATTCATCTATCCAGAAGAGAGACCTCCACAGGCTGCTACCACGAGTTCATCAGTGAATCTCCATTGAAAATTGTGGCAACAGCCACCGAAACATGTCGGAAGTAAGTTACTTTATTTCAAGAGTGAAGTTTGAGTGTAATCTATGTTTTAGTCCTAATAAATTACATGTGTAATCTTTGTTCAAAAGTTAATTCAACTTCTGCGTATGCATAGGTAATGTTTTACTTTAGGAAACAGCAAAAACAGACCCACCACATTGTTATCAGCCTGCCTTTGTGTAAATTGAGAACAAGTTCAGTTTTTCTGATGTTAATCAGCGTGTAAGTGTCAACAAAGCAAGTTAAAGGAAATTTGTAAAAGACGTGGCAGGGAGAAACAAACACATGAGTTGACATTAAAATAAATAATTTGGGGGGGGGGGTGCATGAATAATCGGGAGTATACTGTATTTATAACTTTGAAGTGACTTTTGAAAGACCCTATATTGAAAATGTTATTTTTCAGAAAAATCACTTGAAAATTAAGACGTATATTATAGTCTAAAATAGGTATGCCTTTTATATCAGAATTTTTGTAGAATACATTTCTGGGCAGTTAGAATACAAATTCATGCTGCCTGAATATGGAATCTCTTGCTTTTATTAGATATATATTTCACGTGAATTGGTGCCCTTTTTTCTCCTTCAGATTTGTACATTGTAAAATATTTGTCACTGGCATGAATAGAAAATCTAGATGTGAAATCCTAAAGGCAGAAAAAAAGGTCTGTGCAATTATTTGTCAAGTATAACTGATCGTTGACACATTATACATTTTATACAAATCCTAAGAATCTTTTAAACAATTTTTAAATGTTTAAGATGCTGCTCATTGTTATCTGATAGCAGCTGGAATGTTGATAACATATAATACTACATTTGTTAACAGTAAAGCATACCAACAAGTGTAACATTTCGATTAGATCCTAACTAACCCCTTTGTACCTAAAATGTAATTAGAAGGGTTTCTACAAGTGTGTTCAGTTTCTATTCAGCACATTGCAGTGAGTGAACTATCTATAATGCATCTGAACTGCTTCTTTCAAACAAGTACAGGTGTTCAGAAAAGTGAAGCATTGAAAAATCATTGTTTTATTGTGGTTGATGAGAAATGTCTTTGTGATTGACACTGCTGGCAGGGGCTTGTCAGGTTGTTGACAAATCATATTGTAAAAATACATAACCATAGGAGACATCATTGGCTTTGCAACACCTATGGTTTCAGAGGAAATTTATGTGCGCGTTCTCATGCACGACTGATCTGATTGTTTGATCTGATTCTGTGAAAATTTTGGTTATGTTATACACAGTGATTCTGTAAGGATTTACATTTATAATCATTACTACCTTTAATATGTTTCACGGATATTGATCATGTTCTCATTCTAGAACTACCTACCATGAGTGGTATTGTGATAAACCAGTTGAGGTTACGTTAGCTAAAATAATAAAACTTTGTTTTGTGAAGTACAGGATCCAGTGTTGAAAGGAATAGATGATGTAACTATAAAATTGAAACTGCTGTTGGACTGCTCTTTGGAGTGGCAACAAGATCATAACAATTAGTTTTGTTTACAGTAGATAGCATGGAATTGTAAAGAAAATATCTTCATCTGTACAGGGCTTTACTGTGGTTTTTCATTGATGGCAATTTCAGGCCTTCCCTCTGAGTTTGTGTAATATGTCCTAAAGGCCAAGTAAAAGCTGTACAGCTCCCGCAGTAAATGTAATTCCATGGCAAGACAGTCCTTAAGGGACCTTGGCCTACCGTCTGGCCACTGCATCCCCTATCATGGGTGCAGTGCTGGAGGGTGATGAGTGCCTCAAGACTCTCCCGGTCACACCTCCCCTAGTATTCACTCAAATTCAAGTTCCCTCATGCCATGTCAGTGTATTGAGACATCTAGTGATGTCAACAGATGGCACATGGACAAAACCACAAATATGCAAATGTGAAAATGGTGGAATTTTGCCCAGGGACCTTCTCTTTCATGGTATGGGGTTCTTTTGCTTACATATAAGCATTACATGGGACCAACAGCTCTACTTCCTTTCTCAAGGAAGCCATGCTTAAGGATTTTTATGTTAAAAAAAAAAATATCCATCACACTCAATCAGGTTTGAAACCATGGCTTGGAAACTGGAGGCTAGCATGTTTCCCCTAAACCACGAAGGATGACTTGGAATTTGCTGCAGCTGCTATGGGTACATATAAACTCTCTAAAACAAATTCAGATAATATTTGCTTGCAACCCAAGTTGTAAAATCAAACAATGTGCTGCAATACTGTTATCTTATCCTTTAGTTATTTTTGCCACTGAACATTATAGGCAGAATTATGTGGCTTATTCAGTCTCACTCACAACTCAACTGTTTTAAATTGTAATCTTGCTTCTTGAAAGAACTATCAGTTGCATAAAGTCTTATAAAAACTGCCTGCCCCTGAAAGGAAAAAGAATATTGTTTCATGTAATATTTTGCTGATGAATTAGAAGGGGTTCTAAGAGTTATGTTGCAAATTTTAATCTAATCAGAGTGTTACACTTGCTGGTGTCTCCTTTTTAGTTTTTAAACAGCAACAAAGAAATAACAAAAGTTTTGCAAATTACAATAAGTTATTGTTTGACTAGAAACTACATGAAGTTTGTGGAGGGTTGCAAGAAAACTGTTCTGTAAATTGCTATTCTCTGTCAGACACTTAATGATACATAAACTATTAGAAACAGCTGAAAAATTCAATACTATAGCCAGGATTTGAACACATTTTTCCAGCTCCCTATGTAGGCCAGGTAATATTCATATACTTATTCCAATTATTGGGCAATTTTGTCGTTATATTGGAAATGTAACATTAACACCCTACCAATAATAGCATACTGTCTGAATATTACCCGGATATTTTTTTTATTTATTTACCTTAATTCTTACAAGAGATATGTGTTTTTCTATAGTGTTTAACACCCGCAGGCAATGACACTGATACACGGAGCACCGGCAGAATGTGATGGTGGGGGAAACTGGAGAACCTAGAGAAAACCCACACCTGCACCACTTTGTCCACCACAAATTTCATATGTGATCACTTGGGATTAAACCCGAGCTGTCTAGGTGAGATGCAAATGGTCTAACCACTTGGCCATGGTGCAGCCATACATGGGTATTGTCAAAGAATATAAATAATATAATATGGATACAATTATTCTGGGTAATAACATTTTTTAGGTTTAGTCAAAATTAACTAGGATCAGTCATCATCATTATGTTAAAGTATCTTCAAGGTCATTGTCTTGTCTTTAGCTTCAGTTTGTGCTCACATGATACATAGGAAAAGAAATATTAATTTATGTTTTGCTCATACAATATTCTAGATATTCACTCACAGAATAAAACTTTTTGTTTTAAAAATTTTAATATTTCTACTTAATATTTATTTTCCGAAGTAATGTTCTTAAAACATTCAGGTAATTGATTATATTAAATAGAAGTGTTTCTGGAAGTACATACAATTTTGTTCCATTGCCACTGCAAATGTATTGCAGTTCATTGTCTATCATCTGACTCCATTACAGATGGATCGTGTTGTGTTTACAGTTGTTAGTGAGCATTCAAAATTTCGGATACTTTACATGTGGCACAAGATGATGAGAGATTTTTCAAAGTTCGAAGGTTCGCCAATGCACATGTGCAAGCAGACAGAACAAACCAAAACAGAAACGTTATGTGATTCAAAATGAATAATTTGGCTGCACTGCATTCTTTAGAATGGCTACATGTGTTGTAAGTAAATAAATAAAGGATTATAAACCTTAAGTTATGTTAAGAAAATGTTTTCTGGCATGAAATCACAGTAAAAAGTGATTTTAAATCCATATTAAATAATAAAATGTAAAGCCGTACTTTGAAGAAATATTCCACTCACGTTGGACTAAGAAAAATTCCTGTGTCATATATTGGAAAGAAGAGCCACAATTTCTGATCCCACTGACTGTGAAGTGCGGCCCACAATACTGTTTTTCAACACAAGGAGTGTTAAGCCAGCTGTAATTCATTAACTTGCAGAGATTTACAGTGAAAATGTAATGCCAGATGGAATGATGAGAAAATAGGTTAAGCAATTCAATGATGGATGATCCAATGTACTTAACAAAGCATGGGGTGAGTGGCCTTTTGTTGTCACTGATGGTTTTGTTGAACAACTGAGGCAATCGTGAAAACTGACAGTATGCAACAAGTATGCTTTGTGATGTGTTTCCACAAAATATGACAGCATTTTTATTTGAAGGGGGCATTCAAAAGTTAGTTCCCTACTGTGGTAAATGCCTGAACAATGGTGGAAACTATGTCATAAAGTAGGTTAAGGAATACTCTTTCATGAACAAGGAAATGTTTTGAAAACAAATATTTTATGTCTTTTTTTTCAAAATGGTACTTACTTTCTGAATGCCTCATACTTAGAATATGTTAGTTGTGAGACATATCGGTTGGTAAAAAACATGAATCAGTTGGAGGATTGAAAGTCATTCTGGCATGTCACAGTAGCTTTATGGTTAGAGCAACTGCATGGAAAGTGGGAGAACAGTGTTCAAGTCCTGGCTGTGGCATTGAATTTTTAGCTGGTTCTAACAGTAAAACACCTACCCGTTAGGGGTTAATATAACACCATTACTAATATAATAATACTAAACTATTCCTTCTTTAAACAAAATAATTGAGCTAATATAGGCAGCACCAATTTGTTCTTCTATTAAACATTATGCAGCACCTTAATATGTCACCATTCATGTTAACAAATGTACGCAACAAGACAAGCCTTTAACCCTTCAATGTGCAAATTAATTTGCTACATAAGCCATTCTTCATATCCCTTTCATTTTTACCTGATGCAGAAATGGTTTGAATAGCCACTGGTCATCCATTCAAAGCCAAACGTTTGTATTTGAAACAGCTAGAGAAAGTTATATGAATTGAACACATCAAATTTTTTTTATTCCATTTATACCCTTCCTTTAACTGCATGGTCCTATCAGCGTCATTTTCCTGTAGAGCATTTGTCTATCGGCAATGGTGTTAACTCATGTACTGTTTTTGGGTTTCTATTTCCTTTTTAATTATGTTCGTTAGATATCTCTCTGTCTCTTATTCTTCCATACTCTGGGGAGGATGGGAAATAATCTGACCTGAAAAATACCTACCTCAAATGGGAATCAAACCTAGGACTCTGCACAGCAGGCAGGAACTCTACCAAGTTAGCTGTGGGCCCAGCCACTTAGATTTTTATTGGGCTCTTTGATTAAGATGCTATAAGTTTTGTTCCTAGGGATTCGGAACTCGAATCACTATTTGCAGTTTGAGCTTATCAATTTGTTATACACATTATCTGGATTACACAACATACAGTTGCAGATGCTTCAGTTTGTTTTAACGTACATTACACTTTTCATCAAACCAATAACACTGCACACAATTCTTACAATGAACATAGGACCAAGAATACTACAAATTGATGAACATGTTCTTGCAACCCAGTCTATTTAACTGCTAATTGTGAACAATTTCCAGTGACATATACTCTAACTCATAAATTTTGCCATTCATTATTGTCACATTTTGATACACATATCCTGGTGTTCACATTGGTAGTGGCACTAAGTTTTGGTAACATTTAAGGCTGTTCATCTCTTTGTTAAACTGCTAAAATCCCTTACAGCAGATACAGGTGGGGTCTGTCCAACAGTGCAATAAAACAATATAACATGTAATAATATAAAAATAATAGTTGCAACAAATCTTCACTTATCTTTTGGAATCCTTGCCTAGTTTTGCAACGATTTCATTGCATTATCAACATATCCTTTTGGTCTCTTTTTTGATGTTGTTTTGTTGAGGATATGTTGATAATGCAATGAAATCGTTGCAAATATTATTTTTATATTAATATTTGTGTTATTCTTCACTGTTACTAGCTTCTTTTTACATTTATAAATATAACATGTACTCATGTATCGAAACAAGTGCTCTATCACTGTTTTTAATCACTACAAAATAAAATGATCTTTTAGGTGAGTGGTACCAAGATGGAAAAAGAATGGAAGCCCTTAAAAACATACACAAATAATAATAGATTAGAGCAGGCCTGTTAAGTTTGCTATGCATGCTACGATAGCAAGCTATAAGATAAATAGTGCCTCTCCAGCATAAGTACCTTACTCTTAGCTAATTTGTGCTTGTGGCCACCCTGCTTAGACAAAATGACTCTGTCTAGGGGTGCACACAGAAAGTAGATGCAGGTTTGTGGTTAGAGTTTATTGAAATAAGAGTGACCATCTGCTATGATGGCAGTGAAATTTGTCTTCACCACAGAATATAGTAGAATTTTACAAAAGTCCTGATACTATACTATTTAGTGATCTTAAAAATAATATCTATGTTTGGCAATAATTACGAGGGCCACTAGATATGTATTGAGACATGGCATATTGGCCACCCTTGGGGAAAGCATTGTTGCTCTGTCTAAGTAGCTGAGTCACTGGTAATGAAATGCTGCATCATTCACTTTCCTTCATTTTATATTTGAAGTTTGGAAAGGGTAAACATTCTTGCAAGTGCAATGGAGATTCAGAGAGAGCATTTTCATGCAATGATTTGTATGACTTCAAATGTATCATCTGAGTGTTTGAGGGGGACTCTTATGTGCCACTGTGTTCCGCTGTTCTGGACAATTCAAGAGGGGGCAGCAATCTCTTAAATATGAAGGGAAGAGTGACAGATCAACAACAGCACTGACCAAAAAAAATATTCCACAGTGGAAACAATGATCAGGGAAATGAAAAGAAACGCTGTTTTATTTTTGGACACTCTTTAACTGCTGTGGTTCTCAGCGTCCCATTCTATATTGCTTTACTTCCCTTCCAAAGGAAGCCATGCTTAAGGATTTTTACGCCCGAAAAAAATCCATCATCCTTCGCCAGGTTTGAACCCACGACCTTGGGTATATGAAGCTAGCATGGTAACCATTACACCACGGAGGGTGACAATGATCAGGGAAGATCCAAGACTAACCTACAAGGACATTGAGCTGACATTCGCAATTAGTTCACTTGATCTGCAAGATGGATGTCTCTTAATTTAGAAGCACAGAAGCTGCATAAGTGGGATGGTGCCTAGAAATGCTGCAAATATTTAACAATGAAAAGTCTTGTCATGTTTCAGATATTGTTATGTGCTTCGAAACATGAATATATCATTTTTAAAAAATCTTAACATAAAGGAAGAAATAGAGTTGATTAAATATGTAAAGAAACCAATTAGGAGTAATAACATAGATTACACTCAAACTTCACTCTTAGTTACTTCAATGTACATTCCCATTGATGTTTTAAATATAAAGAAACCTTTGGAACTGCAAATTTGGGAAAACATCTATATTACCCTTATGAATTTTGGGGTCCCTGCCCTTCTATTGACAAGAAAAGAGGGTAGCACAACACTAGGCTGCACTCAACCACCTGTTGGTTGTAGCATCAGTCAACCTCGAAACTGAAGATAGGGTTAAGGTACCCAAAACCCGTCTTCCCAAACAAAGGCAAAGTGGAGCAAAAAGTGTAAAAAAAAGGTAATTCATTTAAATTATGGTGCTCCACTGTCTAAAATGTTTCTTATTATTTGATATATGAATTTATCAGTTTGACCAAGAAACAAAAAGTCAGTCCCCCTTGACCAACCACCTGTCAAGATCAAGAGAGCTAGGAGTGCCAGAAAGAAAATGGTTGCCTCTTTTTTCTTCTTTAAAACTGAAATGAAATGGCGTGTTATTTATGGATGCTCTTTAACTGCTGTGGTTCTCAGCGTCCCATTCAATACTGGGCGTGAAAGTCCACTTAATTTTGCTTAGAGGCCTCTTTTTCAGGCTTTAGGTTCTTTTACAGGACCAGCGGCTTTACTTCCCTTCTGAAGGAAGCTAAGGATTTTTACACCCAAAAAAATCCATCATCCTCTGCCAGGTTTGAACCCACAACCTTGGGTATATGAAGTTAGCATGGTAACCATTACACCACAGAGGGCAACATTCTTTACAAGTGGTCCTGGCCAACAGTTATATTTAAAAATCAGAAAACTGTTTCTGCAAAATGGTACAGAGAAGTTTGCATTCAGAAAGTGTTTTAAAAATCCCAAGAAAAGTGTCCTAAGAGCCATTTTGTTGCATCAGGACAATGCATCAGCTCACACCACTAATGTACAATAGAGTTTCTGCAAGGAACTGAGACAAAAGTATTAACTTATCCACCCTACAGTCCCAATCTGGCACCATGGGATCTTTTTCTGTTTTTATGGCGAGAACTGGCCTCAAGGTCATCAATTTTCTATCCCTGGAAAAATTGTTGAAGAATGTGAAGAGGATTTATCTGCTGCGCTGGAAACTGAAAGTAGAATGCTGCATACGTGTCCTGAAGAATACTTTGAGAAACTGGGATAAACAAAACGGGTCAATGAGCATTCATTATTTGCAGTCTCAATACTTATCTAGTGAACCTTGTGCACTTTCTGTCATGAAGCTTTTAAAAATCCCCATGAGAAAGATTAACAGATAATCTTAGTATGGTTTAAATTATTTAGTTTAATAAAAGCTGATGTTTTGGATGACACTTTACTTAGGCCTGTATTACACAATCACATTTCTGTGTTACAGAATGTGATGAAACCTTTGATCACATATTATGAAAATTAAGGGCATGGATGCATTCTGAATGTTGACTGTAGCATATGGTGAAGCTACCTTGGACCAAAGCAACGTTTATCGGCGCTACAACATATTCTCAGAGGGTCAAGAAGATGTGAACGACGAAGAGCGAACCAGATGCCTGAGCTTGTCAACAACAGACAAAAACATTGAAGAAGTGAAGAAAATAGTATTTTCCAGTCGTTGAGAAGTTAGAGAAGTTGCTGAGGACCTAAACATATCGATTGGCTTGTGCAATTCAATTTTTACCAATGATTTGGGCATGAGATGGGTCGCTGCAAAATTCATACCAAAGTTGCTCAATTTCGACCAAAAACACCATCCCATTAACGTTGCTAAGGAACTGTTGAACTCTGTGCGCGACGACCCAAATTTGCTCCAGAGGGTCATAACTGGTTACGAATCATGGGTTTACGGTTATGACGTGCAATTTAAAGCTCAATCATCCCAATGGATGCTGCCACATGAGCCAAGTTCGGTCGAATGTGAAGGTTTTTTGCTTACAGTTTTCTTCGATTGCAGGGGCATGGTGCATCATGAGTTCTTGCCACAGGGTAGAACAGTCAATAAGGAATATTACCTGCAAGTTATGCATAATTTGCGTGAAGCAATCCACCAGAAATGCCCGGGTTTGTGGAAGAACAAAAATTGGCTTTTGTACCATGATAATACCCCTGCTCACACATTGTTGCTTGTGTGCAACTTTTTGGCCAAAAACAACACACTTGTGATGCTGCAGCCACCGTATGCCCCAGACCTGGCACCCTGTGACTTTCTTTTTTGTTCCCGAAACTGAAGTGATCCATGAAAGGACGATGCTATGCCATGATTGAGGAGATAAAGACGGCATCGTTGGAAGAGTTGAACAGGATCACAAAAGTGCTTTGAGGATTGGAAAAAACGTTGGCACAAGTGTATAATATCTGGTGGGGATCACTTTGAAGGGGACAAAATAGCTATTAATAAATAAATACTTTTTGAAAAAACACAAAATTTGCAATACTTTTTGAACACACCTTATATGTAATATCTGCCATTTTATTTTTTAATCAAAATGTGATCACAGGTGTGATGGTGCGTATAACTTTTATCAAAGAAATATGTCACGTCTAGATGTGGTCAAAGATGCTACATTACTCTATGAAATGCTTTATCATATCTGTTTGATTACATTTCTGTGACATACAAATGTGATAGTGTAATATAGGACTTAGTGTGATTTTCTTTCTTATCCCTCTGTAAGAATTTAAAATCCCTTTATTGTCAAATGAAGAGCTTTAATACTACATGTACAAGAGAATACTGCCACATGATCTTTGAAGGGCCGACCAAAATAGCATTTATTTTCTGGCCACTTTCCTTTTTTCCATTACTGTACCTAACACCTAACAATACTTTTGGCTGCCACTGATACATTAAACAATAAACAATTATGTTTCACACACTTAGCAGCTATTTGAAGTCCAATGCAGAATAAAACATAATTGCATTATTTTCTTAGAAGTGGAACATTGTCCTCTGCATGGAGATCAAAAATAAAGGTAACTTTTAAGTTTGATTTGGAGAAAGATTATGGATGCCATTGGCAATTGAGAACATTATTTTTTGCAAGAGTGGGCTCAATATCTTCAGAAATGACTCAGGAGCCAAGCTCTCTTTATTAGAACTGCTGCACTAAACAGACATATACACACATACAGAGAGTGTTAATGAACTATACTAAAATATTTTCACAGAATATGTAGATTACTTAAATAAGTAATTTGAGATAGGAGACTTATGGCTATAAGTAACGCTATAAGTTTCTGAAGTGCCAGTATGCCACTGGGTAATTTATCAACTATTCGAGAGCATAACATGAAAAATGAAGGAACATATTACAGCGTACCTCTCTGGCATAGTGGTTATGATACTGGCTTTCAAGTGAAAGATAGTGTCCAAGTTCAGGTCTCGTTCACATATCACGGCACTTTGTCTGGAATGAAAAAAATAAGAATAAAAAAAAACATTTACTCAATGACGAATCGAACGTAGGACCTTTGGGATAACAGCTTCCCGCTTTATGCATTAAGCCACCAGAGCAGTTGAAAAAACACCTCCAAGTAGGCTACATAACTCAAGAATGTAGTTAATGAATGCTCAGTGTCGCATAGTCAAGAGATTAGTTCGAGATTTTACAGATTTTTGCGACATTAAATCTTGAGAATGCTAGTAAAGAGCTGCTAAAAATTGATATTTCTATACTCGGGCAGCAGTTTTAAAGATATTCTAAGCCATTTTGTCAACCTGCTTTGCTTTAACACTTACTTATCAGCACCTGATACCCACACGTTTAAAGCTATGTAGCTGTGTTATGCTTATCCGGGGACCATGCATCGCTGATCTCAAATTACTTATATCAGTCATGTGCACAATCTCGCAAATTATTTCAGTGTAGTTCATTAACACCCTGTATATAATTTTTCAGCCACTTTTTTTTTATTATTAGAAGTGGCTGAAAAATGCAATACCACAGCCGGGACTTGAACACGGTTCTCCCACTCTCCCTGCAGTTATTCTAATCATTGAGGTACTATGACAACATGCTGGTATGACATTCATTTCTCCATAGATTCATGTTTTTTACCCAGTCAACCAACCAGTTTATCTCCCATCAGAAAACACCTTAACCCAATCAAGGATCCCCAATAATGGGGCTGAGGTGTTAAAATTACATTATATAGTCAGCTTACCCTCCCCATATATAGGACTGACACTCCCCTAGGACTATAAGCAGGTACCTAGGGGTCAGAAAACAAAGGATACAAACTACAGAATGCAGAACCTGGAATGAGCGGTCTGCCAGGCATGAACGTGAGGAAGTGGATAAGAAAGGTGATGATGGAGCATTTCAAGGAATGAGTGGCGGGGGAAACTGGAGGACCTGGAGAAAACCTGCCCAAATGCTGTTTCATACACCACATGCGGGAGCTTGGGACCAAACCTGGGCTGCCTAGGTGCGAAGCGAGCAGTCTAACCACTCTGCTACGCCACCGCCTTGTGTTAAAATAATTAAAAAATGTATATATATATAATTAGTCCTTTGGGGTGCAAACCTCCAACCATACCCACATGGTCAACTCTCACATGCCATGCCTGGTAGTGCATGGCCATTCAGACATATGATAACTGCAGTATTATCTGTTCTTATAATCTTATAATGCTGCATAATGGTAGTAGGAGTGTTTATTTTTCTTTTCATATTAAAATTGTAAAATGCATTTATCTGTTTTCAATCAATACCCATCAGCATCCAACCATATCATCACACTGATTGCTTTACTTGGACCCTCCCCATCCTTTTCCACAATTTTTCTTGCATGTAAAACATATATTTTGACTGGATTCAATCCCACTATCCTTGGTTTGATAAGTTAGCTACTCCTATTGTGCTTTAGACCGCATAACCATAAATCCAGGATTTAAGATTTACCACTTTCTTATTATGAAGTTTGAAAACAGTGTTGTTATAAATTTAATTTGATGAGTCAATTAATTATACAAATCAACACTTATTTGAGATTTTTGCCGGAACATGTTTCGAAGGACTAGTTTCCTTCATTTTCAACCAGACATCAACTAAAACACTTAACAGGAAAACTAGAGCTGGCCACATGGGAACACATCTACATCTTAAAAAAATAGGAATGCAAAAGGATGCATTTAGCAAGTTCATTGAACCACCACCAGAGGAGATAGCACTGACATCACCAGCTTCACCGCAAGAAATTAGTCAATGTCCGGTTAAAAATTAAGGAAACTAGTCCTTCGAAATATGTTCTGGCAAAAATCCCAATTAAGTGTTATTTATTGTAATTAATCAAGTCATTAAATCAAATTCAAGAATGAAGGTTGGTAAAATAGGTTATTTAACAATCATGCACAGGATTTCATATCACGTCCATATTGCTGAAGGGGTTAATGGCAACTTACATTTGTAAATATGTGCTTAGCATCTGGGTAATATACAACTATCGGCTCATTTGATTGTTGTATTGTATGGGAGCATTACCAATAGAAAAATGAAGATTTCTGTTTCATGTGTCTCAAAATAGCATGAGAGGTGTACATCAAATATTTAAGTAATACAAATACAAATTATAATATTTTAATCCATCAATACTTATTTCACATAAAGCGCAAATTTTTGCAGTTGTTTTGTGGCAACATTTTGAAATGTATGCTGCAACCAAGCTCTTTTTTTTTTACTTGACAAATGATGTATGCATTTTTGTTCAGGATTTAATGAAAGTTATCTTTAAAAATATAAATAATTTCAATGAAATTTATTACATACAGTTATAATAATAATTTTTAATACTTGGCTTACCCTCCTCTTGTCTATATAAGACTGACACCCCCTAGGACTTACAAATGGGTGCCTAAAGGTTAGAAGCCTGTTGGGGAGCTAATGGCACTGAACCACAGAATGGAGAACCTGGAACGAGCAGTTGGCCCTTAGCCAGGTATCAGCATGAGGAAGTGGATGATGTGAGATGGATAATACAGCAACTGCTGGAGTGAGTGGCAGGGAAAACTAGAGGAACCAGAGAAAACCCACCCAGATCTGTTTTGTCCACTACAAATCCCATATGTGGGTGCCTGGGATCAAATCCAGGCTGCCTAGGTAGGAGGCAAGTGGTCTAACCATTTGGCCATGGCATCAAATAATAATAATAATAATAGAATGAAAAGAATATAACAATTCTAATTACCCATTAGATCTTTAAATTTAAAATTAAAAACAAATGAAAGATAATCACTCCCTCTATTTTTTAAATGAATAACTTCTGATTTTGCGTCCATTGGTAAGCTAAGAATTTGTATCTTCAGTAATAAAAATCACTAGTCTGGCTATACTAACATGTTTCAGTTTGCTTCAGCTGCCTTTGTGACTCGGAAGCCACGAGGAAATTGCTGATGATACCCTCAAGTGAGGGTGAAACATGTTCAAGGTATTAAATAAAATTTATGAAATTTATAAATGTTTATGTTGACTTTAAAATGTTGGACTTAAATTTTGAACAAACTAAGGAACACTTAAGCTGATTATGTCTTTCTTATTTTGCTTAGTTTGAATTTGCACAGGTAGATGTGAGAGGAGAGGGGGAGAATGGAAGAGTACTGGTATATATATATACATCTCTTCCCCTCTCTCTTTGACTCCCAATACAACATTATGCCCAACTCCAACGTGAAAGGATATTCTATTTTTATTTTAACCTCAGAGAGAATTGTTTTTCCAATGAGAATACTTATAATTCCTATAGGTCCATTAACAGCTAACTTTACGGCACAAAATGAAAAACATAAAACCTGCTATTAAATGTTTTTTTAATACTCCTACTATATTTTAAATTACACCTGGGTAATGTTTTTATTATTAGAACCAGCTGAAAACTTCAATGCCATAGCCGACATTTGAACAATGGTCAGAGCAACCATACAGAGAGCGCGAGAACCATGTTCAAATCCCGGCTAGAATATTGCATTTTTTCAGCTGGTTCCAATAATAAAACTGTTTACCTCATCACTTTGGCAGTAATCTTTACTATTCCTTCCAAAGCTTTGCCACGGCTGTAACCATAACGTTTGAAACTTTACTTTTCCTCGGCATGTTATTCAGCAAAACATATATTGCAAATGCAAGATGAACCCCAGTTCTCAATGTTAATATTTTGGAAGGAAACACTGCCTTGTATTCAATAAATATGACAATAAAGGAACGACTCTTGGTAAGATAAGTTTTGCTACAGGAATCAGAAATAATAAATGCTCTGCATTTAAAAATTAAGAAATGTTTACTGCAACAATTTTTCATGTTGGAAGCAGATGAAATGATAACTGGTGAGTTTTCAAACAAATGATGTCCAAATATGCAACATCACTTTCAATCCTGCTACTAAACATGGTCATAGTAAGCCTTTCCATTCTTGTTTTCCTGTTATGAACCCAAATGTTGCACCCTGTTTTGTTTCCTGTTTATTATGAATCAGCCTTATATTTATTGATTACCTTAAAATGTTCTCAGCACAACTTCAGCTCATATTCTGGGAACATAAGCAGACACACAGAGCTCTTCTGAGTCATTTCTGAAAATTCTTTGAAGTTCAAATTTTCCACAGCGTTTTACATCTCCTTATAAGCAGTATGCAAATCAACAGAGGGAAAGGGTAAAGAAATTCCCTGGAATTGAAAATCATTTCTCCCTCTCATGATTCTGCAATGACATATGTTATATAGCATGATGAGCTGTGCATGGCAAAATGTAGTAATATAATATCATAGTGTTGACATATCCAAGACTTTTTTCAAATAGCCTCTCAATTATATTAGCCCAGCATTAAAATTGCATAACCTTGATTCTGCAATTCACATGACAGCCATAGCACCATAGATGATCCTCACTGCTTGGATATACTGCATAATCTGTGGTTGCTGAGGCAGCATCCCACTAAATTTTAACTGCTTTCATTTTTAAATTTTATCCTCAATTTTCTATATATAGTAAATGCCTACTGAAAACCAATTCCTTTTTTTTTTTCTCTAATTAATAAATTAAATAAGTAAATAATTAGAGTGTTTTTCACAAACCTACAACACAATTAACGAAGAAATACAGTAAAACCCTGTGATTACACCCCCAATTATAATGCTATCCCATTCAATTGTAAAGTCCCTGCATGTTCCATAATAATACTGCATCTTTAAAGCTTCCAAATCCTGCTATTAGCCAATAATTAATAAAAATATTGTATATCATTTGTAAATTAATGTTTTAAAAGTATGAGAAAATAGGATACTGTAGGTAAGCAGTGGTCGAGCACTTTACCTATATGAGCCCTAAGGTCGGCACCTTTTCTTGAATGGAATTTATACTTTCAAAAGGCCCCCTTTCAATGTGTTTTATTCTTTTATCCTTTCTTTAAATTCTGTGTTGTGTATAGTGAGTTGTATTACAAAATAGCAAGGCATAAATTTAATAATTTACAAGATGGCAATCAACAATCAAATACGAGGGCGGTCCAGAAAGTAACCTCCGTTTGTGCGTAGCGCAGGAAGTGGTGGGGGTAGCGCCGTTTTCTACACATCAGTGTGCACAGTGGTCAGTATGCTTCTAGCTGTCTAAGGAAGAGCATTGCACTGTCGCGCGTTTGAGAGATATAACCTCAAAACATGAGCGCCGCAATAGAAAATCCCGCCAAGTGTGAGGTGCGCGGTATTATAAGGTTTCTTTTGGCAAAACATCACTCAGCAGCCGAAATTCATCGTGAATCGTGTGCAGTATATGGTCCTAACATTATGAGTGAAGGTGTTGTCTGTCAATGGGTACGATTTTTTAAAAATGGAAGAACTAACATTCATGAAGAATACAGAAGTGGTAGGCCTACTCTTGTCAATGATGACCTGGTGGTCAAAGTGGATGGAAAAGTTCGTGAGAACTGTTGGTTCACGATAACGAAACTTTCCGATCATTTTCCCGAAATTTCTCGGAGTCTTTTGCACGAGATAGTGACCAAACACCTAGGCTATCGCAAGTTTTGTGCTCGTTGGGTGCCAAAAATGCTGACTGACGACCACAAAACCAAAAGAATGAGTTCTGCCATCGACTTTCTTTCTCGGTATGCCACTGAAGGAGAAGCATTTTTGAACAAAATTGTTACTGGCGATGAAACTTGGGTGGCCTACGTGAATGTTGAGACAAAACAGAAGTCAATGCAATGGGGACATACCGCTTCTCCAAGCAAGCCAAAGAAAGCCCGTTAAACTTTGTCTGCGAGGAAAGTCATGGCTACGGTTTTTTGGGATACTAAGGGCATCTTACTCGTTGAATTTATGGTACGTGGCACGACTGTCAATTCTGAAGCCTACTGTGAAACGTTGAAAGGACTAAGAAGGGCAATCCAAAACAAACGTCGTGGTCTTCTGTCATCTGGTGTTGTGTTTCTGCATGACAACGCTCGCCCGCACACAGCTCGAAGAACAAATGAACTTTTGACCAGTTAGTTTCAAATGGGACGTTTTAGACCATCCCCCCTACAACCCGGACTTAGATCCCAGTGATTTTCATCTGTTCCCATACATGAAACAGTGGCTTGCATCTCAGCATTTCGGCAATGACGAAGAGCTTCATCACGCCGTGACGGATTGGCTACGTTCACAGGCGGCAGAGTTTTATGCAGAGGGTACTTCAAGGACTGTTAAAAGGTGTGACAAGTGCTTGAATTTCTTCAGAGAATATGTAGAAAAATAAAAAAAATGTTGTATTTTTCATATATAATAATAAAATTGTTATATCTCAACTTGTTTAATTGTTATTTCCAAACGGAGGTTACTTTCTGAACTGCCCTCGTATTTATTAATTAATGAGTTGCACTCTAACTCCACTTTAAAGTTTCTTACCTAGAAACATGTTTTTGCCAGCCATTGCCAGCATCTTCAGCTAATGAGTCTGGTTTGATGAGCTGTGCATCATCTTGGATTCCTCTATTGTCGGAAAAATTAACTTAAAGTTTGGATTGTGGTCTATGTTGACATTCCAATTCGTCAGATAATTTTCAAATTTTTTAATAAATATCTTCTCCTAGACCTTTAATTTATTGTTGTTGCTAACATGTTTTAGCAACTTAATGATAAACAAAATGATAAGCTACTGCCAATTTGTCAATTTCTTTGTTATTTAAATGCCTGAAGTGCTCTTTTAAGCAGATTGTTATATTCCTTTTTGTCACGCCAATATATACTTTTTCACATTGTTCACACTATTCACATTAATTAATGCTTATTGAATTGCACTTCAATGTGAAAAGTTCCTTATTTGGATATCTAAAAATTAATTATTTTTTTTTCATAAGAAATGTTCTCTTCTTCTTCATATTCAGAAATAACATTTATTGTGCTGTTTTTACTATTAAATTGTGTCAAAATTACTTTTTATATCCAATAAATGTCCTGTGTGTAATGCTATACACCCTTGCAGGGTTTTACTGTATTACTTTTTTTAATGTCTGTGAGTAAAAATATTGGTGAAATATTTTCTTGCTCTGAGCAAGAAGCTTAATTTGCACACTGCTTATAAGCAATATTTTGTGCTTCCAAAGATAAACATTTGTACTGAAATAAGTAAAAGGTTTCTACTAGCAAGACGATAACAGAGAGTACTTGCTTGAGTGTTTAGGTATGTTCTGGAAGGTGTGACGCTGCACATCGGAAGCCAAGGTTCCCAGCTGAACTGTCTGGGGTGTTCTGACTTCGAGCTGCACAGCGATATCGGTAGCAATAGCTCTTATGGCAAAGGTATGAGCCCCCTTTCTTCACTCGATCTGTTCCACTGTCTGGTCCCTTCTGTTCACAAAAAATGTTTAGTCACATTTTTAAATACAGAATAATGATTCACTTATGCCTCTTCCTAGCGCATCGATTGTCAGGAAAAAAAACAAAAAAAAAAAACGAGATTTTGTTATTGAACTTCAACCAATAATAAAGAGAAATAAAATAGAAAGCTATGCATTCATGTTGATTAATAAATTAGAAGGTACACTATGAAATAATAATCACTTAAAGAGAAAAGTAAATAATAAAACACATCACTTTTCTTTTTGTGGAAATTTGTAAACAGTATTGTTATATTCATTTATTTGACGAGTTGATTAATTACACTAAACAACTCTTACTTGGGAGTTTTGCCAGAACATGTTTCCAAGGACTAGTTTCCTTCATTTTCAACCAGACATTAGCTAGCACCAGTAAACCGTAACAGCATAAAAAATGAATTAGGCTCAAATATCAAGGACGTCATCCCAGCAAAGAAAAAATCGGGCATATACAAAATGGAATGCAAGGATGTAATTAGATTTATATTGGAAAAACAAAAAGAAATCTACAAACAAGATCCAAAGAACACTTCAGAAATATAAATAAAAAACAACTGGAAAAATCAGCAGTTGCCACCCACTTTTGTACAAAACACTACAATATAAATTCAGAACAAAACTTCTAAAACACATCTTCATTGTAAAGAATAGAAACAGGGTTTTCAATTTTGATGTTCCACAGAAGAATGCGTTTAGCAAGTTCATTGAACCACCACCAGAGGAGACAGCATTTACATCGCGAAGAATTAGTCCATATCCGGTTGAAAATGAAGGAAACTAGTCTTTCGAAACATATTCTGGCAAAACTCCCAAGTAAGTGCTGTTTATTGTAATTAATCGACTTATCAAATAAATAAAATACATATTAGATTAAATGGAAAATTATTAGATAAAACTGAAAAATTTCAATACCTAGGTAGCAAAATAATCTGATGTAACATTAAACATTCACATGACTTTCACTGCATCTCTGCAAAAAAATATTATTAAAAAGCCATTGCTTCCATTTCCTTCATGCTGATCGAGAAAAAAATTTAGCAGATATAGTCAAAAGTAGTTGCTATGTGACTAAAGTTTCTTTGTATGGACAGGAGTTGATAAATTCCTGTATGAGAAAAGTTAAGTTTTTCATAGCTGAAATCAAAAACAAGAATATCTTAAAAACAATCAACTCCAGAAAAAAATGTACATAACATAAATTGTGTGTGTTTTAAAGTTTTGTTGTGTGGTAAGTTTTTGTCCATCTCTTACGGTTTAGCAGTTATGCAAAATTCCATAAAATTCACCCAGAATTCAGAGGCTATTCCCAGAAAATTCAAAATATACATTTTATTTGTCAGGTAAATATCTTTAATATACGATGTTTAATCAAAATCGTTAGAGCCATTTTTTAGAAAATCAAAATTTTCGAAAAAATTTCCATGTAAAGGGTAGTTTGGGGTGGGGGAATTTTTCTCAAAATCTTCGTGTGGCATCTCTGGAAGATACTAAACTTAAATACCAAGTTTGGTATTTTACTGACTTTTCGTTTTTGAGTTATCGTGTTCACAGACACACAGACACACAGGGACCTTTTTCTGAAAATATTTTTTTTGGATACAGGGGACCCTAAAACACATATTTCCGGTGAAATCTTGGTATCGAATATTTTGGTGGAGTGCAATACCTTCTCTATACACTATGTACATAGTATGTGTAGAGAAAGTAAAAAAGAGATCATTAATACAATATGTCAATCAAAAACTTTTATGTGTTCCATTCACATGGCTTTCTCTACATCTCTGTACCAAATTATTGTTAAAAAGCTTATTCTTCTATCTACATAATGCTAATGAAGATAAACTTTAGCAGAAATTGTCCTTATTACTTGGTCCTTTATAAGTAGAAGGAAATAAACCTAATGTGTTCCATTCATAAGATGTCCTCTAGCTGTTTGGCAAACAATCCCTTTATTCAAAACATTAATCTGTTATCTACATTATGCTAATCAAGATAAACATAAGCAGAATTAGTCATATTACTATCTTCCTTGTAAGTAGAAGGGAAGTAAGAGAATGCATAAGCTAAAGCGATAGACTAATCCTTTAAAAGCTGGTAGCTATGTGAAACAGTTTTAATCACATAATAACCAGCTTTAAAAGATTTGACTATCATTTTATTCCCTTATTTCCCTTCTACTTATAAGGCGCTAGGTAATAGGACAATTTCTGCTAATAATGAATAAGCTTTTTAACAATAATTTGTTACAGAGATGTAGAGAAAGTCATGTGAATAGAACACATCATTAATAACCATGCATTTCAAAGCAATAATGTAACATATTACTGTCAGTAAGAAATTTCTTTGTGATTGACACATGCAAGGGCTCGTCAGGATGTTGACCAATCATAATGTAAGAATACATAACCATCAGAGACATCAACCCATCGGTGTTGTATCATCTACGGGTTCAGTGGAAATTTACATATGCATTCTCATGCATGTACTGATCTGATTGATTTCATTCTGTGAAAAGTTTGGTTATGTTATACACAGTGATTCTGTAAGGATTTACATTTAGAATCATTAGTACCTTTTATATATCATGAACATTGCTCTTGTTCTCATCCTAGAACTATCACCAGTGACACCGTGATTTGAAAATGTCTTACAGCCTTGATTTTAATTGTTTTCTCACAGAAACTGTGTGTAGGACAGGAGTTGGATAGGTAGAGTCAGACTGAAAAATTCAATGCCATTGCTGGGATTTGAACCACGGATCTCCTGGTCTCTAGGCGGTTGCTCTAACACTGAGATATGGAAATGGCATATTATTTATGGACACTCTTTAACTACTGTGTTTCTCAGCGTCCCATTCTAAACTGGGTGTGAAAGATTGCTCTCCATCAGGCTTGAGGTTCTTTTATGTGCTGTAAATCTATGACACAGGACCAACAGTATTACTTCCCTTCTGAAGTAAACCATGCTAAGGATTTTTATACCTGAAAAAAATCCATCGTCCTCTGCCAGGTTTGAACCCACGACCTTGGGTACTCTATCTCTGAGCTACCATGGCAACATGGCTCTACCTACCCAACTCCTGTCCAACACACAATTTCTGTGAGAAAACAATTAAAATTATCACAATTGACCATAATAATTGGCTATGCTATGAATCCTGGGACTTAAAGTACTTACAACATTGTAAGTTGCCATTGTAAGTTGTCATCTCAAAATAATTTGAGATTACCTTGTGGTTTACAGGGAAACATGCGAGTCAGTTGAGAAATTCAATGCTATGCCGGTATGTTGCCATGGTAGCTCAGTGGCAGAGCAACCACCTAGAGACTGGGAGATCCGTGGTTCAAATCCTGGATATGGCATTGAATTTTTCAGTCTGACTACCTATCTTACAGCCATGATAAGCGAGTTGAGGTTACATTAGCCAAAATAATAAAACTTTTATGTTTAGTGATGTACAGGACCCAATGTTGAAAGGAATAGATGAGCTAACTAGTGAGAAGTGGGGAAAAGTAGTTCAACACACAAGAAGTGTGATAGAAAATGCATGGAAAGAACACATTTTAGAGTAAGCATTGGAACATTTGGCGCTGCACATGGATAGCGAGTAAATATGGCAACAGCGTACTGAGACAGCCACATGTCAGCAGGAATGTCAATCACAAGGTAATTCCTCACCAATTATAAGAATAAACTAACAATTATGCACATATATAATTTTACTTACCGGATCCACAGTTGGTGTTGTATTATGTTTGATATTCCACCAGTCTGCTGTCCACTCCCAGACATTGCCCACCATGTTACGCAGCTTGTAGTTATTGGATGGAAATGCATTCACTGGAGCTGTACTTACATATCCATCTTCAGCTGTGTTTTTTTGTGGGAAGTCACCTTGCCAGATGTTTATCCTGTACCAGTATTATGTTTTCAGCAATGATACAAAGAGAAGTGGTCATAAAGTTTTAATTATCACCTCAAAAAATATAATTAACTAATTCTTTTCTACTTTCTCTAGCACATATGAACACTATACATAGTAGATAGAGAAGGTATTGTATTCCACCCAAAAATTTGATACCAAGATTTCGCCAGAAATACATGCTTTTGAGTCCCCATGAATAAAAAAAAAACATTTTTAGTAAAATGTGTGTATGTGTGCTTGTGTGTGTGAGTGTATGCATACATGTGTGTATGTACCATAGCTTAAAAATGAAAAATTATTTAAATCCCAAAAGTTCAGTTACTTCTAAGCTGTAGCCGAGTGGTTAGACCACTCACCTCTCACCTAGATGGCCCGGGTTTGATCCCAAGCGACCGCATGTGAGATTTGTGGTAGACAAAGGGGAGCAAGGGTGGGTTTCCTCCAGTTTCCCCCATCATCGAGATCCACCAGTGCTCCATCTTCATTTCATGTATCACCAGTGTCATCGCCTGTGGTGCCACAAGTAGTAAAAGCAAACACTACAAAAAAAAAAAAATCTTCCAAGGATATGACATAAAGAGGAACTTAGTATAGCTCAAAAATGAAAAGTTATTTGCATCCCAAACTTGGTATTTAAGCTCAGTATCTTCCAAGGATATGACACAAAAAGCAACTTATTATAAATTCCTTATAAGTAAGACAAGCTGTTTGTAAACATTGTTATATACCTGAACTTATGACTATCCTATGTATTTAGAACATATGGATGAAATGAAATAATGAATTTATAGAAGGTAAATTATTGTCCCTACCATGAATAGAACATTGGACCTCTGGATTTATAAAATACTAACCAATAAAAGTTCAAACTATAACATTATTAAAGCATTAATGGGAATGCACAGTGAAGTAACTAATCAAGTAGGAGTAAAAATATAGATTACACTCAAACTTCACTCTTGTAATAAAGTAGCTTACTTTGGACATGTTTCAGTGGCTGTTGCCACCATTTTCAACAGAGATTCACTGGAGTAAAAACATAGATTATAATCAAACTTCACTCTTGAAATAAAGTAACTTACTTCGACTTGAGTAAAACATAGATTACACTCAAACTTCACTTTTGAAATAAAGTAGCTTACTTCAACTTGAGTAAAGGCATAGATTACACTCAAACTTCACTCTTGAAATAAAGTAACTTACTTTGACTTGAATCGCCATTGAAAATGGTGGCAATAGCCACCGAAACATGTCCGAAGAAAGTTACTTTATTTCAAGAGTGAAGTTTGAGTGTAATCTATGCCTTTACTCCTATATAACAATAGTTGTTCATAAACTAAAGTACATGCTTAACAAGACAACAATGCTTACCAGTGCTCGCCCTTGGGAGTGAGTTTATTTCCCCAAGGAAAAAGACGCCCTTGGAGTCCCCCCCGACAAGCGTACTCCCATTCAGCTTCTGTTGGCAGACGTTTACCTGCCCAGCGACAGTATTCACTGGCATCATTCCAAGACACGTGAACTACAGGATGATCCATGCGATCTGTGCAATATAAAAGCAAGAATTGAAGTGAACTTCTTTTGGATGCTTAAAGGATAACTTTTTTGCTTTCCCTACTCTTGCTTGGAGTAAATATATGAAGCATTGCATTTTACCTAGGGTTGTCAGGTTTTCAGAATGCTATTACATAAAAATCTTATGTGTTCCATTCACATGCCTTTCTCTACATTGCTGTAACAAATTACTCTGGCCAACAATGAAAATGTTTCGGGCTCAAAAATAGATAATTCTTATATATTTCCATCCACTGAATTAAGAAATTGCCATAAAAATGACAGATTAGCTCTTGTTTTGGAGATATAGCGGCATTTAATTTTCATATCAACATTTTTAGTTTGGGCAAAATTTTGTTTTGGGAGTTGGCACTCCTGTCCAATATCAAAACATAAATGCTCTTAAGCTGTTTGTAAGTCATAAACATAGATACCATTGCTGTGACTGCGAGTTTCATATAGTTTCTGCTGCAATTAATGCAGAATTTCTGGTTTGAGAGTGTTTTTGTAGTGTAAAATTCATAAAAATGTGTAAATGTGGTGAATAATTTTTGTTACATTTGTGGTGAAATAAAATATTCCTCACAGAAATACAATCTGATGCCTCTTGTGAAGACTGCCTATCAGCATTATTTCGGAATGAAAGCAGGGGACCAGGATAAGTCTTGGGCTCCACATATATGTTGCAACGCGTGTTCAGTTACACTGCGAGAATGGTTAAAAAAATAACGATCTATGGCTTTAGCAGTGCCTATGAACAAAGTTTGTCAAAGGCATGAACCAAGAAGGACGGGCCTTTAAGTACATAAGAGAGAAATTTCCGAAATTAAGTGATGTAAAAGTTAAAGAAGGTATTTATGTCGGGCCACAAGTTCGAGAACTTGTAAAGGAACCAAGTTTTGGGGGGAAAGAAAAGGAAGTTTGGGAAGCCTTCAGGGGATTTTTAAGCAACAAAAGAGATGATGACTACACTCAGTTGATGACAGTGCTCCTGCAAAAATAATATAACCTTGGATGCAATATGTCCCATTTTCTCCACTCCCATCTAGATTTTTCCCTCCTAGATGTGGATCTGTCAGTGATGAACATGGAGAAATATTTCAACAGGACATTTCTATTATGGAACAAAGATATCAGGGCCATAGGAATAAAGCAATGCTTGCGGTTTGCTGTTGGTCTTAGTTTAGAGATGCTCTTACAAGACGTAAGCTAAAAGACAATGTTCTCATGAAACCACCACATGATTCTCTTCAGACCCAAGCATTGTATTCTTCCTAGAATGTTAACTACTGTTTAAAACAATTCAAACATATTTTCAATGTTGTTAGCATACGTAATCTTTTTCTC
Source organism: Hymenopus coronatus (assembly GCA_030762935.1). Classification (NCBI taxonomy): domain Eukaryota; kingdom Metazoa; phylum Arthropoda; class Insecta; order Mantodea; family Hymenopodidae; genus Hymenopus; species Hymenopus coronatus. Next base: position 14,635,185 of record CM060897.1, on the reverse strand, counting down.
TTAATCCGTTAATATGAAATACTTTCACCTAATATGTATCACAGAGCGAAGAAAAACATTTTCATTGTCATATTCATTTTTTTCGACCCAAAATTAGCAAGAATTGACTCATGAGTGCAGGAAACATTCAAAAATTGTTTTTTTGTTGGCCAGTGTTATTGTTAAACAGCTTATTCTTCTACTTTATAATAATTGAGATAAACATTACCAGAAATTACCTTAATTACTTGCTTCCTTGTAAGTAGAAGGGAACTAAGGGAATACACTAGGCTAAACTATAGTCAAGTCTTTTAAAAGCTGCCACCATGTGGTTGAAATCCATTTCTATGCATGGCCAGGAGTTTACAAATCTCTGTGTGAGAAAAGTTTTAAGTATTTTAAATCTGAAATTAATAACAAGGAATATCTAAAAAATGGTCAACTCCATGAAAAAAATGTAAAGGACATAAATTAAGTATTTTAACAAGATCTAAATTTTTTGTAGTATGTGTTTGTCTATCTCTTACGGTTTACCAGTTACGCAAAATTCATCCCGAATAAAGAGGTCTTTAGAGGCTATTCCCAGAAAATTCTAGATATACAAATATCATTAATATAAGTATTGTAATCAAAATTATTAGAGCAATTTTTGAGAAAATCAAAATTTTCAAATTTTTTTCCATGGAAAGGGTAGTTTGGGGTGAGGGGACTTTTCTCAAATTCGTGTCGCATCCCTGGAAGATGCTAAACTTAAATACCAGTTTGGTATTTTACTGACTTTCCGTTTTGAGTTAGTGTGTTCACATGCACGCACACACACATAGACCTTTTTCGAAAACTGCTTTTTTTAAATACAGGGGACCCTAAGATACATATTTCCAGTGAAATCTCGGTATAGAATTTTTGGGTGAATACAATACTTCCTCTGTACACTATATACATAGTACGTGTAGAGAAAATAAAAATATGAGAGGTTGGTGTTGTTTGTCATCAGTTGCTTATATGTAAACATTGAGCCGGTGGTCTCGCCTTGGCTTGCCCAGTCAGCAGAGCACTTTATGAGATCTCTTATTTCTCAGGGCATAGTAATTGGTATGGAAGGAAGACATTTTCTTTTCAATACTTTACTTTTTATTTAATAAACATCCAAAGCAATCAAAATCAGCATAAACAATAGTCTTCTGTTTGAAACACAATGGAACATTTTCAAATATGTACAATTATAATTCCAACGGATTAATAAGTAGCATCAAAATAATCAAATTATCTCTTATATTTACTTTTTAAATTATTAATTCTCCTTTTATCACTTCAGCAAAAATATTCTGGAAAATAATCTAATTACTTTCCCATAAAAACGTAATTATCTCGTTGAATAGCACTAATACTTCCTTCTCTGATGAAGTCTGTCAAAGAAGCGATTAAAATTTAAAATCCTATATGGTTACAGTGGGATCGCCCTCCGTGGTGTAATGGTTACCATGCTAAATTCATATACCCAAGGTCGCGGGTTCAAACCCGGCGGAGGACGATTTTTTCGGGTGTAAAAATCCTTAGCATGGCTTCCTTCGGAAGGGAAGTAAAGCCGTTGGTCCCGTGTCGTAGATTTACGGCACTTAAAAGAACCTCAAGCCTGATAAGAGAGGCCTCTGAGCAAAATTAAGCAGTCTTTCACGCCCAGTATAGAATGGGACGCTGAGAACATTATGTCTGGTATCTGTATTGACTTCTGACGTAAACAAACCATGCAAAGTATACAGTCTGAAAAGAGCAAATGTAACACTCCATAGTGATCTAGCTCTAACACATAGCGGTAAAGAGGCAAATGGGTAACATGTGCGTTACCACAATTGCATTTCTTTTGTGTGCACTGTCCTTAGTTGTTTACTGTCTGCCCACCTATGCTCGCTGTCAAGTCAACATGTATTTTGTGTCATGCACAAAACCTCTCACCTAATTAATAAGGGTCATGACCACGTTGACAGTTAAGGCATGACTTTAATTGAAGAAAGCATTAACTTGATAGAATCTCATTTGAATTAGAATTTCTGAAAAGTGTACATTTCCTCTGTATTACTTTCTCTACACGTACTATGCACATAGTGTATAAAGAAGGTATTGTATTGCACCCAAAAACTTGATGCCAGGATTTCAACAGAAATATATGTTTTGAGGTCCCCTTGATTAAAACATTTAGAAAAAGGTCTGTGTGTGTCTATGGATAGCATAGCTCAAAAACTATGAAGACATAACATGAAGCTTTTTCAAGAAAATCCTTCTGCCAAAACTACACCTTACATGGAAACATTTTTGAAAATGTTGTTTTTCTCAAAACTGGCTCTAACGATCTTGATTAACATACTGAGATATTTACATCATAAATAAAATGTATACTTTGAATTTTCTGGGAACAGCCTTTGAAGACCTCTTTATTCTGGATGAGTTTTGCAGAATTTTGCATAACTGGTAAACCGTAAGAGATAGACAAAAATTTACTACACAAAAATTCTAGCTCTTGTTAAAACACATATGTTATGTCATATACCTATGTTTTTTTATGTAGAACTGACTATTTCTGGGATATTCCTTGTTACTGGTTTCAATTTTAAACTGCTTTAACTTTTCTCAAGCTGAAGGTGACTTTTTGTTTCATCTCTCTTATTTTACTGCAGGCCATGCATAAAGATCATTTTTCTTTACTAATGTCTAGTACAAAAAATAAAATTAATTAGCATACAACAGCAAAGACAACAAATATTCTAACATTTAAATTGTATGGAATTTTGTACCTATTTGTCAGGTTGTAAAAGTTGTTTCAAGACAATTTCACTAATGAAATCTCCTTGTAACCAAAGAAAAATGCCACTGTTATGAATGATCATGATAGTAATGGTTTCATTTTTAAAGTGATAAAGTAGCAGTGTTTTCTAAACTTATCACCTAATAACAATTATAAGCCTTTGAAATTGACTCTTGAAAAGTTTCTTAATATGATTTGAAAAGACTTATGGTAAAAATGTGCTCTTTTCCCTGTCTTAAGAGTATTGTATTTATCTATAGTCTGACACTGCTACCAGATACTTCTATCTTACTTGAGCCACCTTCATTGATAATTAAAAATTAATTTCTGATTTGCAGTGATATAACATTAAAACTACCTTTCAGGTTCACTACCATTTATTTCCATTCATGTGTAAAACTATTCTTTTTTTGCAACTTTAAAATCAATGCATTACAAAGTGTATTATGCTAGTGGTTTATAGAAGCTCCATAGTGCATAATGAAGTCAACTTCACTCGTAAAATGTATAGTATTAGCTGCAGTAACCAATGTAAACTGTTACTAGATTATATTGTATATACGGAAACTCACTTTTGTTAGGACCCCAGGGATAATGGATGCATTTGTTTAATATTTCCCTGATTGCAAATTTACCACTTACTTCCACATATTATCCAAATTTGGTACTTTTGATATATTCATTAGAGACATTTGTAGTTACTTACTGGTCCCTTATACACTTCAAGGGCCTTGAGCTGCAATGCATAGCCCACGGTGGAGAGCACCAAGCTGCAAAGTGTAGCTAAGGGAAGAGAAGAGGAGCAAAGGCTTCGATTGTGGAGTGTTAACAGGATGTAGCCAAGAGATCTGGGCAGCTAAAATCTCAATGATCCCAACAAGAAGTCAAAACTTTGGAAATTTAATAGATTTCAAATCTGGGGATGTTAATAAATTCAACAATTTCATATTTGGATTGCCTGTGGAAGTTTTACCCAATTTTCAAACAGAAACACATCGCATATATACCTTTCATCGTTGAGTCACTACCTTCAGGATGTCTCCAGCTGCAGTTCTTAACAGGTAACCACCAAGGTGCTGCAGCCACAGCTTGGGTGATTGATGATTTGGTTTGTTCGCTTAGTAATGATTCAAAAACAAAGGAATCACCGAATACTTCTGCTTCTGTCACATATCCTGTTGAGTTTACAAACAATTCAAATTCAGCATTACTCACTTCATATATATCCATATAAAAATCCGATAGTGAAATTTTTCTAGCAGGTCCTTCACCATCTGCCGCAAACACAGGTTCATCTGTGCCCATTATGAACTCTCCTCCCTTAATAAATATCATTTGATTTGTGCGTGGATATAGACTTTGAGCATTTGCAGCTGAAGAGTACTTTCCACTTTTGATTTTTGTCGAACTCTCATATATTTCGGAACTAAGGCTATCACTGAGTTTTTCTGCAGAATTCCTTTTCAATGAATTGCAGCCACAATCACTTTTAGCGTCTGAAATTTCCATTTTAGTGGCAACATCACCAATCTCTTCGCTGAGATAACAATTCATGAGCATAAAAATAAACATTATAATTTTTAACATTTTGGCTTCAAGGGCCAAGTTACTGAAGCACAGCTTAAATGTAGGAGCACAGAACGATGGCACCTTCAGCATTTTGAACAACATATTGCCTACACGATGGATCGAAGGTGTGCCCAAGAGGCAGCATATCACAGTGTTTTAAAAAACCCGGGCCTAAATACAACCCCCAAAAGCCAACAAAATTTCTGCGTGCGGGCGCTTATTAGCAGAAGCCATTGCGCATTTGCATGTTTAATTGTTTATGCCTGCTGGATAAACAGAATGGCAACTTTCGATACTATTACTGCGCTTTCATTTTAAAACAAGTATCACTTAAATTATATACAGACGAAACTGAAGAACTTAAGTCACAATTCACTATTCTTCTTAATCAATGAATGATAAAAATAGAAATGAAAAAGAGGAATTCCTCTTCTACTACAAACTGCAAATGATTGGCTACACTGATTAAAGGAAAAGCAGAAGACGTGGCACGGTGAGACACACTGTGCTGTTTTAACTTAGATATTGCTATAAAATAAACTATAAATTAGACTAATTACGGCTCATAAGTTCAATTTTTCATAAATGTAATTATGCAAGTGATCGAAATGACACAATCATTTTTATTGTGAACATGTGTTATCATGTTGGCAATGTTATGAAAAAATAAGACAATCGGTGCACGAGCATCACAGATATACAGAGAATAGACAGGAAATGTTCCGTCAAATATAAATGTAAATGGCGTGTTATTTATGGACGCTCTTTAACTGCTGTGTGTGGTCCTTAGCGTCCAATTCTATACAGGGCGTGAAAGACCGCTTAATTTTGCTCAGAGGCCTCTCTATCAGGCTTGAGGTTCTTTTACATGCCGTAAATCTACGACACGGAACCAACGGCTTTACTTCCCTTCCGAAGGAAGCCTCCACGGAGGGCGACGACTTTCACTGTGCATGTATTATATTCCGAGTCCGAGAAACACGCCCCCTTTTTCTCACGGTTCTGATATCATAAGCACATAACTTGATAGTAATAATTTTTTGCGATAGCTGCTAATTGGGCAAACTAACAAGAGATTTCTTATAGACCGGAGTAGGTTGCCAATTTTTTCTGCGAATTTCCCTTTCCTTGTTTTTGCTTCCATTTACGGTGTAAAACTTTCACTCAAAATTTACTTCTTAGCTGAACACTTAACACTACAAAAGCCCTTAAATAAGTACCCTAACCTATGAATTGAAGCACCTCTCCCTTTCCTTGTTTTTGCTTCTGCTATTTGAGGAACTACAACCACACACCACATACGTATTGACCATTATACTGGTTTAAAACTTACAGTCTAAATACTGCTTAATTGAGCATTTAACACCACAAAATCTTATTTATGGGTGCACATTTACCCCACACGCAGCCTACTAATCTCAAAAGTGTAGCATCTAAAACTGGCGGATTGGAAAAACGTGCTTCACCAACCACAATGCATAAGGACGGAACATTTAGTCGCCCTCCGTGGTGAATTGGTTGCCATACTAACTTCATATACCCATGGTCGCGGGTTCAAACCCGGCGGAGGACGACGGATTTTTTCGGGCGTAAAAATCTTTAGCATGGCTTCCTTCGGAAGGGAAGTAAAGCAGTTGGTCCCGTGTCGTAGTCTGATAGAGAGGCCTCTGAGCAAAATTAAGCGGTCTTTCACGCCCAGTATAGAATGGGACGCTGAGAACAACAGCAGTTAAAGAGCGTCCATAAATAACACGACATTTTCATTTTTATATTGAAAGTCATTATAATATTTAGGATTGACTCTGATACTTGTCGCCCCCTTTTTTTTTGTGTGCACTTAAAATGATACAAAGCCTGTCCCAAACATGTGTGTGTGTGTGTGTGCGCGTGTGCGTGTGTGTGTGCACGCACGAGCGCGCGCTTACATGAACTCTATATATGACTGCCTCATACATATATTCAGGATCGTTTATTTAGTGCATTCATTAGAGGAAAAAAGATTAGATTAACTTTATATGTAGTGGAATCAATGGCTATAGGATTGAGAGACAACAATTAGTTTGGTCAAAAACTGATATTTTACCACCCTTCAGTTTTAGACCAAGAAATTAGAACAAAATTGACATTGCCACGATGTTTACAGCAATAATACCAATGTATGAATAATAACTTCTGACAGACCAAAAATGTGATTGAATTAAATATTCTTTCAACTGGAGCTCTCTCCCCTTCAATTGTACTTTGTTTTTGTCTTCAAAAACCATTAATTTAACAGAAATTGCGTAAAAATGTCTGTGGTAGTACAACAAGATGGCCACTGGTCACAAAACGAGCTTCAGTCCTGTGGTTTAACCGCTCCATCCGCGCACCGATGTACGAAATCGATCAACACTAGCAACACTGGAGCATTACAGAGCCATCTGGAATGTAAAAACTTAACGTAGCTTTAATCTGATATTTATCTTTGCGCAGCACAATGTCAATGTCAAACTAACGAAACGAGATTCTGAAGTCTTACATTGCTGCATCTTTTCGCTATCTTAAAGGTGAAATTTTAATGTTTATGAAATATAAAACAGTAACCACATTGTGACATTGTTGAATTTTACAACATCGTGCGCCAGATGAATGTTATAAAATAGGCACCTGAGCGTTGTTTGAAAGTATATAGGTTAGATTGATCGTTTGCTTTTAATTTTGAGAGTAGCGTTTTTATTGCATATTACTCTGCTTCCAGAATTTGCATCTGTATAGTATATTCTTAAATAAATTAGGCTGTTTCAAGAAAGAACACGTAGCTTCGAGCTTTAAGAATAAATAATAGCAGAAAGACGTCGATTGGACCGTTCTGGGAATAAGAATACAAATTTCTCATCTCGGCGAAACTACAGTATCTTTTATCAATATTTTAGGGCCTTGTATTTGGTAGGAATGTTTCGCCCATTATTCAACATCGTCTCCATATTATTTTATTCATAAAATGTTATCCCAGTTTATAGAATTTGATTTATGTAGCAACATACTAAATATGATGCAATAAGTGTCTGAGGAACTTCCTTTACTCCTTTCTTTTTTTTTTTTATCTTGTTTCACAGAACAGGAAAGTAATATGCAAAGTTATTCCAGTAGGTTATGCATAAACAAAAGAATGAGCAATGTGTTAAAATGATTAATTGCTTGTAAAAGTAACTGAATTGTGTAGATAAAACAATTTGTGCAAAGTTAATTCCCAGCAAATTATTTAGAATTTATGCATCTGGCCCTGGTAGTTTTAGTGTTTATACCTAAATGTAATTAATGAGCATTTTAAAGCATTACTGTTGTAGGAAATAGTCTTCAGTAAAATTTAGAGAATATGTACCCAAAATATAGTTAAATGATAGTGTATGTGTTTGCATTTGCAGTTTATAAATGCTACGTCAGTCTGCAAGACTTCTTGCTAGAAATGCAGAGAATGCAAGATCCACTGTAACCCTGGTGAGGAAGCTGGATACAAAAGCGTTAGTCCTTAACCATGATCCGGAAAAGCAAGAATTTTATTTTCAGCTTGAAAATGGTAATTTCCCTTGAAATGGTCGGTAAACATTCATTTCCATATGAAATCCAGATTTGGTACTTTTGTTATTTTACCATTAGAACTGCTACAGAGGTTGACATGTGGCAGGTACCGCAAAATGTCAGGTAGGCTACCTTGCAGAAATAAAACTTGCTAAAAATCAGCTAATGTGTCTTTATGCACCAAAGTTGTTACATTACCTCTGGTTACTGTTGTTGCACAATTTATTCTACTCTGGATGTTTATTGTTGTAAGAATTTGTCAATATTAGACATGGATAACCTATGCATTGTTGCAGACCAAGAAATTTTGGATAATTACACAGTGCTGAATGACAATCAGGACTTTGCAGACGAACTAGCAACATTGACTCTCTGTTTCAATTTTTGCATCTATTATTAGTTTTGTTGTATTTTTTTATTACTTTGCGATATTATTTATATTTGTCTGTGCTTTCTGTGTCATGATTTACATCTATTATTAATTTGTGTTATACTTGTTTACTGTGTCGCAGTGGTTATTCATTCATACTATATTTCCTTTAGGTTTCTTACGTCTTCTTTGCATTTATTTACTATTTCACAGTTTTCTTTTGGTGCAATTTATTAAATTTTGCAACTGCATCAACTATTTTGTGATTCCTATAACTGCAGCCGATTTTCTGCTCAACAGTTGGTACCTGACATTGTGCATTAGCAGCATCTGCCATGACATATTGATCTGTGTGGCAACATAACCATTATTTACTGGTCTATAACCTTACAGTAGCTTAATTCGCAAAGCATAGCTGCAAAGCTATGGCTAAGGGATCTAAAATTAAAGCCCCAATGATCCCAAAAAGAATCAAAACCTCAGCAATCCTGTGGACTTGTTTATATTTTCCAACACTTTGAAATCCAGATCACCTGTGAAAGTTTTATTAAAAACATTTATGTTATGGTAAAGCATCAATAATTAGCCCATGTTGAAATTGTTAACCTGAGTAATAAATATCCATATAAAAGTATGTTTTGAAGTAGATGTGATCACTTTGAAATGCTATGGTGCATCCCTAATTTAAGATGCTGTCTTATATAAAAAATCTGATGTGTTACTCTCACATGACTTTCTCTAGCTGCTCTACAAAACTCCTACAAAAGATTATTCTTCTTGTACACAATACTAATCAAGATAAATGTTATTACTTAGTTCCTTATAAGTAGAAGGGAATAAGGGAATGCGCTATGCTAAAGTGAAAATCAAATGTTTTAAAAGCTATTGTAATGTGATTGTCATTGCAAATCACTTCTTTGCTTGGCCAAGAGTAGAACAAAAGAAAAACAGACACTTCCTGTCAGAAAAGTTTAAGTCTTCACAATAGAAACCAATAACAAGGAATATCTTGAAAATGGTTACCTCCACAACAAAAACGTGAAGGACAAAAATTGTGTGTTTTGTCATGAGGTACATTTTTTTCTATCTCTTACGGTTTAGCAGTTAAGCAAAATTCATCCAGAATAAAGAGGTCTTCAGAGGCTATTCCCAAAAAATTCGAGATATACATTTTATTTCTGACAGAAATAGCTTTAATATACAGGATTTTAATCAAAATCGTTCAGGCCATTTTTAAGAAAATCAGAATAATGACCCTGTATTTATTTTTAAGCCATGGTACAAGGAAAATATAGTTGCTAATAAAATGCATTAAAAAAATGAAATAAACATTCATAAACACTAGAAGTTGCAATGTTAGAATATATTTTTTAATGCATTATTTTAAAGGTGCAAGGAAAGGATAGTTTTGTGAATGAAAGGAAATAAATCACATGTTTTATTGAGCCTTAGAGACTCAAAATTTGATGTGTTCCATTCACATTATTTTCTCTGCCTGTTATGCAAACAAATTATTCTTACAAAAGATCCATTTATCTTCAACATGCTAATCAAGATAAACATTAACCGTCTTACTACTTTCTTCCTTATAAGTAGGAGGGAAATAAGGAAACACACTGGACTAAAGTGATGGTCAAATCTTTTAAAAGCTGGTCACTGTATAATACAATTAAAATTTGATTCTCTTTCCATGGTTAGGAGTAAAACAAAAGAGCTGAAACGAAAGATGACTTCCTGTTAGAAAAATGTTTAAGTAGTTTAAAATTGAAACCAATTACAAGGAATATCTCGGAAACGGTTAATTCTACAAAAAATGTATGATATAATTGTTGTTTTAATGAGATTTGCCTTTTTTGTGTAGTTAATTTACATCTATCTCTTACAGTTTATAAAAATGTCATAAAGAATGAAGTGGTCCAGAGGCTACTCCCAGAAAACTTGTTTGTCATTAAAATACCTTAAACATATATTTTATTCATAATTGTTAGAGCCATTTTTGAGAAAATTAAGATTTTCAAAAATCTTCCATATAAGGGTAGTTTGGGGTCAGGGGATTTTCTTAAAACCTTTGTGTCGCATTCTTGGAGGATGTCTTAAATATCAGATATTTAAAGGACTTTTTAGCATATATTTCTGGTGAAATCTCAACATCAAATTTTTGAGTGGAATACGATACCTTCTCTACCTTATATGTACATAGTAGGTTAAGAGAAAGGATAAATAGATGTGAGAAATTGTTAAAACTGCTTCTCATTTTGCAGTAGTTTTTGTATCAATGTTGGCAGCCACTACTATCATGAAGGATAGGAATGGAAACGACAACCTTATAAATAACTACAAAACCATTTCTAGTGGTTGAATAACTGTCAAATCTGGATTGTCTATGGAAGTACATGAATATTGTATGTAAGCGGAGTGGCAGAAGTGTAGTTAATTAGATAGTGGGCCAATATAGTATATTTACTACATATTTTGATAAATCTTTATTATATTTTTCAGGAAAAGCCACAGTGTCATATGAACTAATTAATAACAATGGTTTGCATTTAACGGATACAGAGGTCCCTGAAGAGCTTAGAGGAAAAGGAATTGGTAAAATTTTGGCAAAGGTGGGTTATCCATTATTTCCAAAGCAAAACTAGTATGTATATACTGTTTTTGGTTTCAGAAGGATATTTATTGTATGTTTGAGGATAAAACTTTAGGGAAAGTGCTACTTCCAGTGACTGGTAATTATTTAGTTTAGCATCCAATGACCTTAAACCATGTTCAGTTTGTACTAAATTATACCATAACATGTTTCTGGTAGTGTTTTTAGGAGAAAAGCACTATTTTGAATTCTTTACCATATCCTTTGCTCCTTGCACCTAATTTCCACCCTGTACCTCTTATCCCTATTTACAACCAATCATTTTACTTTCTCTACATGTACTATGTACATAGTGCATAGGGAAGGTATCATATTGCACCCAAAAATTTGATACCGAGATTTCACAGGAAATAAGTGTTTTGGGACCCCCTGAATTAAAAAAAAAAAAACATTTTTAGAAAAAATGTCCTTGTGTGTGCATGGAACATAGCTCAAAAATGAAAAGTCTGTTAAATACCAAACTTGGTATTTAAGTTCAGTACCTTCCAAGGATGTGACATGGCAGCTTTCAAGAAAATCCCCCAACCCCCAACTACCCTTTATATGGAACATTTTTTGAAAATTTTTGATTTTCTCAAAAAGGGCTCCAACAATTTTGATTAAAACACTGTATATTAAAGCTATTTATACCCCAAATAAAATGTACATCTTGAATTTTCTGGGAATAGCCTCTGAACACCTGTTCATTCTGGATGAATTTTGCATACTGATAAATCCTAAGAGGTAGACAAAAATTTACCACACAAAAAATGTAGATCTTTTTAAAACACAAAATATATGTCATATAATTTTTTCGTGAAGTTGAACGATATTCCTTGTTATTGGTTGCAGTTTAAAAATACTTAAACTTTTCTCATACAGGAATTTGTCAAGCCTTCAATTAATTATTGAAGGGATTTAGTAACAAAAGTCTTTCCGCAGCCATTTCCAAATGTAATGAAGCCTATTTACACTTATTCCTTCTCCCAACATCCCACCTAAGCACTGTAGAAGCCACAGCACACTCTGTTTAAAATTATACACTTAAAACTTAGAGCCTTTTTTATGGTTTTATTGGGGGAAGAAGAGACAGATCACCTGCCTGTCTTTTCCTCAGTGTTGTCAACAAAGAAAGTTTCTTTCTTTGAGGCCCTCGTCTGTTATAATGAACAGACTATCTAATTTCTGCAAACTAGCTGAATTATTAAACAATACACAGCATACGAGCATGTCTGTTAACTCTGAGATCTAAAGACATTTTAACATTGAAGCCACTATATATGAGGATGTATCATATTTATCTGAATGCAAGATGACCCCCTTTTTTCAGAACCTAATTTTGGAATTTAGCATATCATTTATATAAAAAGAAGACATAACTTAATTAAAACATTAATGGGAATGCACAGTGAAGTAACTAATCAAATAGGAGTAAAAACATAGATTACACTCAAACTTCACTCTTGAAATAAAGTAATTTACTTCGGACATGTTTCAGTGGCTGTTGCCAGACAATTCAGCTGTAGCACAACATTTTTGGACTTAAAACCATAATTTTCACAGCGAGCCCAAGTTATTAAATTAGTGTAGAATCCAATTGGATTAACAGTTTGGGAAAATGTATTAATTTTAAAAATAAAAACAAGGTCATAAATTTTGACATACCACAAACAAATGGACTCATCTCAAAATTCATCTCTCCAGAAGAGAGACCTCCACAGGTCACCATGAGTTCATCAGTGGATCTCCATTGAAAATGGTGGCAACAGCCACGGAAATATGTCCAAAGTAAGTTACTTTATTTCAAGAGTGAAGTTTGAGTGTAATCTATGTTTTTATTCCTATTTACATAACTTAATGTTTAATGTTATATTTTGAGCAAAATAGTGAACACTTAAGCTGATTAAGTCCCTTATTATTATTAATTTTTTTTATTTGCTTGGAAATTCACGTTTTGAGAGGTTGTCAGAGAGGGAAGTATGGATGCAATGGTACAATGTGATGGCGGTGGCAGCAGCATAACTGTAATGGTGATGTTTGCATAGAAATTCACATAGTGAGCAGGAGAGATGGAGAAGGCAGATTGCAAATGTACGGTATGTGTGCGATGATGTACGATGATGGCAGCAGTTACGATGATGGATGTGATTTTCTATTTAGACAACATACTTTATAACGCAAGGTAAATTTGTTTACCTAATTTTAATTTGCACAGAAGTTCACATTGCAAGAGGGAGAGAGACAGAGAAGGGGGAATGGAAAAGCTACTGGTATGTCTGTGTTCAGTGGTGACAGTGGTAGCTTAGCTGTAATGATATGGATGATTTTTAATTTAGAAAACAAAATATATCGTAAAACGTTTTGCAATTCAAATTTATGCATAAGCTCATGTTTTAAACGGGAGAGATGAAAAAGGGGCGTAGGGATGTGCGGAATGTGTGTGATGAAAAACATAGCTAAGCTACGAATGGTAGAACATGAAGACAGTGGCACTGGCGGGAGATTAGCTGTAATGCTGATTATTTTCTATTAAGAAATCATATTTAATATAATATAAAACATTTTACCTAATACAAATTTACATATAAATTCATTTGTGGGCAGCACAGGGGCAGGTAGAGGGGAAACCAGAAATGTGCAGGAGGGGAAATGCACAGCTAACCTCTCTCTTTCTGCTTGACCACCAATGTGAAAAGAAGTCCTCTAATTTTATTGTGGTCTGGGATAATGGTCTTTTTTTCAATGAGAATGCTCATAAGGCCATTAACAGCTAATTTTTGGTGTAAATGAAGTGCACAGAATCTGTTGCATATGTTGCAACCACCAGGCTTCATCACTGCCGTACCTGCGAAGTTTGAAACACTGTTTTTCCGCATGGTATTCAGAAAACATATCGCAAATGCAAGGTAACCTCCCAGTTTTGGAAAACACATTGTCCTGTATTCGGATAAATATTGTGTAACGTACTTAATGCCTCAATGTTGTCACTGTGTTCTGCTTCCGGAATTGCACAAAACCTACCAAATAAAGACTAGGGAACCGAGTACCCAAGAAAAGGTACACGAATAGTATGAGTACCACTCATAGTTTTATACCACATGGCGGAAATGCTAGCATTTTGTTGAAGCACGTTTTGTGTCCAGCCGCCATCTTGTAATACTATACACTATCATATACACCTTACACATCATCTGTCAAATTAATTGTTTTTCTAAGTTTTTGAAGTAAAAAACAAAGACAATGGAGAAAGTTATTACTGATAAATTGGTGTTATTGCAGCAAGGTCATAACTTAATTTTGTTCTAATATCTTGGTCTAAAACTGAAGGAGGGCAAAATATCAGATTTTAAGTTAACCTTATTGTTTGTCTCTCATACCTATAGCCATTAATTCCACTACATGAAAATAAGTGCACAAAAAAAAAAAAAAAAGGTAACAAGTATCAGAGATTATCCCAAAGATTATGACGACTCACCGTGGGCTGCATGTATTGCATTCCGAGTCCATGGAACATATTCTCTATTCTCATGGTTGTGATATCATGAGCAAATTAGTAAGAGGTTTCTTATAAACCAGAGTAAGTTGACAATTTCGGCTGCATCTCAATGGTCTTTCCAAGTTGGAAATCTAAAATCTAATAAACAATGCAGAATCATTCTGTTGATAATGTATAACATATTTCACTATGTATACCACTGAAAAACCACTTAAATAAGTGGACTAATCTATGTATTGAAACACGTTTCCCTTTCCTTGTTTATGCTTTTGCTATTTGAGAAACTACAACCAAACACTACACACGCATTTACTGCTTAATTGAACATTTAACATCACAAAATCTTTTTTTTTTTTTTTTTTTGGGTGCACATTTAACTGTCACAAAGCATATACTCATCTCAAAAGTGTAGTATCTAAAAATGGTGGCTTGGCAAAAACATGCTTCACCAACAATGCATAAGGATAGAACATTTTCTATCTATTCTCTGTATCTGTAGGTTACACATTCAAATCTTCACTTTGAGCCACTAACTATGAATTTTGTTTACAGGCTGTTCTTGACTACGCTGTGGAAAAGGATTTGAACATGAAGATTTCATGCACATTTTTGCAGCATTATCTCAGCGAAAACATCAACCCAGAATATGTGAAGAGGATCATTGACTAAATTACTAGTATGTTTAGTTTATATTAGCCTAATTTAATTGACTTAGAATGGCACTTGCTGCCCCTTGTGAAGCACAAGCAGGTTTTAGTTTTGTTATAAAGGTAAATTTGTTGCTAATATTCTATTAAAATAACAGACCTTTGAACTGTTATTTGAAGACTTAACTTATTTTAAATACAGAAGGCTGACATTATAGCATGTTCCTAAAAGAGAAGAAAAAACTATAATATATGTATAAGCTTTAAAAATAAAGATAAGAACCAAAAGCAAAAATTGAATTTAATTTGTGATGCTCGTTATTCAATGGTTAAATTATGGCTTGAGTGAATAAAGACTGTATAAACCCTTGTAATGTTATCCATTAGAAGCAAATACAGAAAGAAGGTGTATAACTGCATGTTGATTGAAAAATGTTGCTCACCATGTGTTATTGTAATAACATCTTATCACTTATGGTATGCGTAAATAGGGCTCGGAAGTTGAGGACCTAAAAATTAAGAAAAATGACCAATATATGGACCTCAAAGTTATGAAAATATGACCAAAATTACAGGAAAATAACCTATAAAATGCTGTTAAATTTGTGAAAATATGGTATAAAAATAATATAAAAGAATTAAAATATGATTTTCCTCTTAATTTACAAAAGAATTACTCAAACTTGCAAACATACCTTATTCATCATTACAGTAAAGAACCTTAGATGTTCTTAGAGTCTTAAAGTTGAAGGATTCCTGCTTGTCCTTAAGAACATTTCTGTGCATTTAGAAAATTATTATTTGCTCTTGAACTGAAGTTCTGGGTGCATACCTTGTCGGTCTGGGTAGCTCAGTTGGTTAGGTGCTGACTTTGTGATCACAAGGTCTTGGGTCCAAACCTGACCCAGACAGATGGAGTGCTTAAAAGCAACAGCCGATATCAGTAGATTTACAGGCATGTAAAAGAACTACTGCGGGATAAAATTCTGCGTTGGTGCTGATGTGATCCTGGCAATTAACAGCATCGTTAATAAACAAATAATTTAATTTAATTTTGGTGCATAGCTGAAATATGCATTGTCTCCTAAAGCCTATTCAACCATTAAGTTAATCCTCGTCAAAACAAAACCCAGGCAACCAGTACTCCATTATAATATAGCCTTCTGTCATTTGCGTCATATTTTCATGATCATATGGCATGTGCATGCAGCATATTGTAATGTAAAATGAAATGAGTCCATATTCCGACAACTTAAACAGTAAATAAAATATTCTATTAGGTATAATGGTAATAATATTGGTAGTCATAACAAAATAAATGGGTACATATGTAATAATGAACTCTAAAAAACTTGAGAGAAAGAATAAATGCGATAACTTACATTTATTCACTCTCTGGAAGTGGCTCTATTCCCTCAGAATCATCATCTGAGCTGTTTGTGGTGCTGCTTTCCACTCCACATTATCAACAATGGTGTCAAACTATCCATCTCCCAAAACAATGCTGCTTCTTTCGTTACATGTAACACTTGATCAACTGTTGGTGGCTCAGTTTTAAAAAAGAAATTGTGCACTATTACATGAATTGCATTCTTCACAAAATTGTTACATTCTTGCATCACATATTTCACATGCGTTCTGTTTTCCTGGGTGTAACCACTTTTTTCTGTTTAAGATTTTTCTTTGTGAGCACTGTTCATATTTGTAGCCGAAACACGGCTGAACTCAGGTGTTCACTTCACTACTTCTTTCACAGGAAGTGTTGGATATTTCTCACAAAACTTAGGTAAACATTCAACACTATAGCTTTTTCATCATTAGTCACTGGTTAACCAGCCTTGTGCTTTATGTAACTCGACAAAGATGCAAGAGGAAATTCACAGCGACCGTTGTCTATGATTCTAAACAGCAATTGTTACCGTATTAACAATATTGCACAAATCAGGTGACTGATACAAATAGGATGTTGCTTGTAGCTCTGTTTAACGGTACAAATAAACATCAATTTAATTGTTAGATATTTGTATAGAATATTATACAATTTAAGAATAAATTCATTCCATAACTTATATTGTTAGAATTGGATTACATTGTTGCATGCACTTCTATTGTGTTGAACCATGGTGCACCGAGCTCGTGGATCCATTTTGGTGCAGATTAGCCTAAGAGTGAAAAGTCTTCTATAAGTACATCAAAGTCAACTTTTTCACCTTTCAGAATTTTATCAATTTTACACATTGTCTGCTAACCATATTCTTTTACAGCATACTTTTAATTTTCTTGACAAATTTTAGTGACACAATGTCCTAAATGCTGTTTGACACTTTGTATCTTCTCAAGAACTGAGTGCATCTCTCATCTAACAGTGTTCTCAATGCTGCAGAATCTACCAGCAAGTCCTGACAAATTGCTATTACTGTAGTGTTTGTCCTGTCAAAAATGTCAATCAGTGATCTCACTTCATCAAAATTATCATAAGTAATGCCAAGTGTTTTCATCTTTCAGTAATTCATGACTGGAACGAAGCGGCGAGAGTCAGTAATCCTAAGAGATGAAAACACGAGTTGTATTCGATAAGGCAATTCAGCAAAATAGACTATTAATAATCTATAACATATAGGGTATAAGTGAGATTTTATCAGGTTATCATTGTTATACTTACATTAGTTCTCAAATGGTGGATGACTCATTCGACCATGCTTATTTACTGATTTTTTTTTTCTTTCTTTCTTTCTTCACTGCCTCCAGAATTATGATATGCCTACACTCAATGTGTGTATATCGATAGCAACAATAGAAATAGGGAACAATTATTTTATTCCAGCTTTTAATAACTAACACATGAAACAGAAACAAATGTTATTTTATTTGAGGTTATTGCATTCATGTCATACATAAGAAATACAAATAGATTATTTTCACTCCTTTTTTTAACTAAATACATTATGAACTGGATAAAACTTTAAATAAACATTGTAACTGAATTAATTGAAAGTGCAATTGTGGAACTGACTGTTATTAAAAGTGAAGGTTGACTGCCTGCATTGTCACCTTGTTACCATAACCTAGACAGGAGATTAAACAAATGAACATAACTGCGATAAGAATTTTCAACAATATCGCTCCAGTCAGATGACTGCGATTGGTTCAACTTGCTAAATTGTCAGAATAATGTTCCAGGACCAAAACAGAATGTTGCAATTAGAGGCAACATCACATAAGCTATTACCCAAACTCATTGTTAAGGAATTACAATATCCCTTTAACTGCAGTGTTGCAAAAGTCTGTTTGGACAATGAGAGAAGAAAACATATGCAACAAAAGAATAAAAATTTCCTAAACAATCATATATCAGTAGACAGTAAAATGCCAAAAAAAGTAGGAAAATGAATTTCAGTTTCTTTAATAATATAAAGGGAAATTAATTTATATTTCACCATTCAGCATTTTCTGTGATGTTATGGAAAAATAATATGACATTTTATCAACTTCCGAGCCCTATGTATAATGCATGCAGTGTAATCTGTACATATTTCTAATGGTTTAATAAAATAACTTGTTAGTTTTTGTTGTTTTTGTTAGGTGTTGTACTTCCTCTTCCCCATAAAATGGACGCATGACCTAAATCTCAATGACATTACCTTTATCTACTACTTATCTAAAGTAATAAACAGAGGAAGATTGTGTTCCACACAAAAACTTTATATCCGGATTTTGAAATGTGTCTTAATGTCTCTTGAATCCAAAAATGCATTTTTAGAAAAAAGGTCTATGGGCATTTGTTTCTGTGAATACGTAACTCAAAAACTTGAAGTTCAGCACCTTGCAAGGCCTTCCACCAAAAATAGCTAAGGTTTACATGAAAAGTTTTTGTTAACTTTCTTTCTCACAAATGGTGCATTGATTTTAATTTAAATACAAAATGTGAAAGATCTTTGCATGAAATATATATCTTGAAATCTCAGCACACAAAAGATGTAGACTATATTAAAGCACACAATTTATATGTTTGTAGTATAATTTTGTGCAGCATTAATTATTTCCCAGATATTCTTTGTAATTGGTTTGAATATTCAGATACTTAAACTTTTCTCAAGTAGAATTAGTATAACTAACAGTAATTATTTTCAATTACAATACCAGCTTTGGCAAAGAACATCTAAATCTGCCATGTAAAGGTTAGTTTGGGGTCGAGACTGAAATTCCATATCTATGAAATTTCCTCAATATTAATTATTTGCTAATAATATTACTTAATATTATTATATATATTACTCATTTTAATATCATTGTCAGATTCTTAGATAGTAAATTGTGCATTGAATTTGGCAAAGGGAAATGATAACCATTGTAACTAAGTATTACAGAAAATATTCAATGGCTACCATATTGTAAATTCATGTTTAAATGTGTTTGACTGTTGGAAGAAGCTTGGGTCCATTCAAGATTCTCACGTGGTTAAATTTTGGCGAAGCCATGCTATTTTGTATTTTAGTGGAGTGAGATGTAGGAGTGGGAGTTAATATGTAGGTCACATAGGCCGTTTGCTCAGCCAATTGGTGAGAGGCCAGGCGTGGCTCATGCGTATGTGACCAATGGGCTACTCCTATTCATGCAGTCTTGTAACCAAGTAGTGGGAGTTAGCGAAGGTTCAGTAGTATATTGTTGGATTAAGCTCAGACACTCTAATTTAGGATAGCGAAGCGGCTAGAAGTGTTTAAAGAAGTCGGCGCTAAGCTCATGCAAGCAGCCTCGTGTGCAGTGGGGAAATGGGAGTTCAAACTTACATTAGTTTTTTCCGCATTGTAGTATGGGGAGGTGACCTAGAGATATCATTAGCAATAACCAGTGAAAGAGTTAAGGCGGCAACCAAGTATTCATCCTCATTTTACAGAAATAATAGTAAAACTATAGTTCATCAAAGTCAGTCTTGCTGTATTTTATTTAGTATTTATACACGACACCTCCACAACTGCTGGAATTACTGTTTCTCTTTCAACCCTGAGATGATATAGCTTTAAACGCCCAAAACAGTAAGAGCCATGTGGAACTTAATAATAGCTTGTCTGGGATGTGGGGTTGGAACCGTTAGGTGGTGCTAAACAGTAACAAGGAGGGAATCCGCCTTGTCCAGAAGCCAAGGACATCGCAGCACCATAGTGGAACCACTTCATAAAGCGAGACAAACCACCTCAGGGTTGAGAGATTTTCCTAAAAATCTTTTTTGCATCCTTGGGTAATACTGAAGTTAAATATCACCAAGTTTAGTATTTAACCCACTTTTTGTTTTTGAGTTATGCTGTTCGCATACACATTCTCACACTTTTTTCCAAAAAGTGTTTTATCTTTAGTCAGGTGTCTCAAAACTTGTATTTTGATGAAATTTCTGTATTAACCCTTTTACTGCCAATTACAATCTAATTGTGAACTGAAAATTACCAATCACGATCTAATTGTGATGGCGTTTCATACATTTTCCTCTTTCCAGCAGGAAAGTCTGTATATTTTCTATCATAGCCATAGAGAAAGGTTTTCTGGGAGCATTTCAGGACCTTTCTTCACTTCAAAGCATTAAATTAGCTCAACATTTAATTTCTCTTGCTGGAGTTTGTTTATCCCGCTTGAAATATGGTATCATCTAGCCAAAGGTTACAAACCGAAGAGAAAATAAGAGCTTCAGTTCACAATGTATTAGAAGAGAGTGAGTGAGTGATTTTGAATTTTCAGACCTTAATGAAAGAGTTTCTGACATTGACGTAAGAGAGGAAGATCTGGCTATTAATTATTTTATTAATTATTTTGGGATTTTAAATTTTCTTTGGTTTTCAATTTTTTAAAAATATTGAAGAGACTTCCCATACATATAATGCATATTATACAGAAGACAAAAGGATTTACTAAAAATGAAGAAATTATTCAGCTCTCTATGTCATTTAGTACTGTTTTTATTACTAATAATTTAAAACTGTGCATTCTCCACTAAAATTGCTTGGCACTTTTCTGACAGCATTTTGCTATTCAGGCTGTCACTAAAGGGTTAAATTTTTGAATGGAACACAACACCTCTGCCTACTATGTACAGCTGTGGACACATGTGTCAATTGAAGAGCTTAGTGTATCTTTGTAAAAGCTGTGTTCACAATGTACAAGAAAGAACTGTACAGTGGCCTGCGACTGACAGCTCAATGGTTAATTTATTTATGAGTACCTTCTGAAAAGGGATGACAGAACAGAATTACGGTGGCTGAGAGATTAAAACAGTCTTGCTTCCACTCATAAGTACCTAGGTTCAAATCTCGCGCTGCTTGTAATTTTTTTATGTTAATTTTATGACTGGATATGTAGAACATAATATTGGTCAGCTCATGGGATTTGGCATTTGAAGTTATGAGCCCATCTATGCTCACGAAAACATAATTCTACTAACACTTGTATTAAATATCTAAAAAATATGTGTAAATAAATGCAATTAATAGCGGGTGTATGAACCCTCAACCTGTATGATTGCCCTCAATCTTCAGGGCATAGACAAAATTATATGCCTTTAGTATGTGTACGAGAAGCTACAGATTCCAGGCTTCTTGAATTTGTGCATAGAAGCCATCTTTTGTCCACCCATCTATAGGTAAATTGGGGTGTAGCTCCCTTTTCACCTCAGCCCACACATTCTCAATAGGGTTAAAATCTGGTGAACATGGAGGCCAGTCCACCACTCTCTGATATCCTGCCTCCCTGAAAACCAATTTGAAACCTTTCGAGATGTGTGGATAGGATGATTATCCTGTACATATTCAAGAATTCCATCAGTATATCTCATCCTCAAATAGGGAATCAAAATATTATAGAGTATTACTGTGAGCTGCACACCATTCAGTGTATCGTCAAGCTGCCAAGCATCCGCTAATCCAGCCCCATCACAATACAAATACACGACCATGATGGAATTATGCAGTCACGTATTTTGTATCATATTGGGACTCCTATGGGCGATAGACAATCACCTTTCCCTTACATGTAAGTAAGGTTTTAGGGCGCCCAACCTGTAAGATAATTAGCGTTCCTTACGTGTGGTAGAAAATATCACCTAATATGAAAAGTTGCAGTTAGATCAGTTTCTGAAGTAATAGAAAAAATCCTACCTCAAATTTGCCCAAAACTGAATTCTTAAAAATGTTTTTAAACATTGGTTTTCTTAACAATACTTTTAGTATTTTTTTCATACTATGCACATTCTGTTTGTGCATCATTCTGCGCACCACATACATTCGTGGGCAGCATATTGCAGTTGGTAAAATAAATTCTTAAAGAAGCATCATAATATTATTAACTGAGCAGAATGTCATGTATGAAATAAGTATGTCTAAAATAAATAACTGCTATGGGTTGACTCAACATCATCAAGAGAAGGAAAGAAACATATTTGCTATATGCGAGAAGCGATCCTCACCAGAGAAGTTTTGCTATAGCGCTACAGTGAACACACTTGGAAGGTGGCATACAATACAATGTGTCGTTAATATTGATAAATTATTGTTAAAGAAGCTTGATCCTTTTAGTGCCAGCCTGGATAACTGAATGCTGTCTGAAAAGTGCCAAGCAATTTTGGACAGAATGCAGGGTTTTAAATTATTAGCAATAAAATGAATACCAAATGAATCAGGGGGCTGAATCTTTTTTTCTTTTATTTTTAGTAAACCGTTTGTCTATTTTATAGGTATTATATGGATGAGCATCTCTTCAATATTTTTAAAAAATAAAAAACATTAGAAAATTTTGAAAGTAAAATAAAAAGTCCCAAAATAATCAATGATTAGGCATTGGCTAATAAAATCAAAGTACAGATATATTTTTTATTAAAACATCAATCTGTTTTGGTCTGGTGTTTTATTTTTTAAAATATAAAGAATAATTCATGTAACCTGAAAAAAATCACCAAAAACACTCACATAAGCATAATACAAATGATGATAAAAATGGCATAAAGCGATAAGATACAGATGTAGTGTAGATTACTGTATACTCTAGTACTCGTGTTGTTGTGTAGCTAAATGGTTGATACACATTGTCTGTGTTGCCTAGTTACACTTCGGTAAATCCATTTTGATAAGTACACTGATTATTTGTATTCATACTGTATCTTTTATTTCATCTTCAGTTCGTAACCTTTTGCTAGCCGACGTCATTTTTGAACCAATAAATACTGGCTAAAGAAATTAAATTTGGAGCTAATTTAGTGCTTTGGAGTGTAAAGCTAATGCCCAGAAAACCTTTCTCAATGGCTATGAAGTAGAAAGTACACAGACTTTCCTGCTAGAAAGAGTTAAAACAACATCACGATTAAATCATGATTGATAATTCTTGCATAATTTTTGGAGCACAATTAGATCATGATTGGCACTAAAAGGCTTAAGTTATGTATTTGATTATTGATCATATGGGTTAGTAATATTAAGATTTGGAACATGTTACAAACTTGTTGCTGCCGCTACACAACTGTATCATGGATGGTGTACATAAGGCGCTGTGCTGTGTAGGACATTGAAGAATTTGGCATTCCAGACATGACTCATTTTTTTTTGTCCACTGGTGTACCTTGTGTGTGGTAGAGAAAGTAAAACTACAATTGTGTGCAAAATTAAAATATGCAATCGGTATTTTAAACAGTATTTATTAAAAGCCTCAACTGACCCGCGTGTTTCCCGGTAAACCACAAGGTGATCTCAAATTATTTTGAGATGACAACCCTAATGGCGACTTACAATGTTGCAACTACTTTAGGACTCATGTTTCATAGTTTAGCCAACTATCATGGTCAATTAGTGTTAATTTAAATGTTTTTCCACACTAGCTGTATGTAGGACAGGAGTTGGATAGGTAGAGTCAGAATGAAAAATTCAATGCCATAGCCGGGGTTTGAACCATTGATCTCCCAGTCTCTAACCGATCACTCTAGCTTCTGAGCTACCATGGCAACATGCCAACATGGTATTAAATTCTTCAACTAACTTACATGTTTTTGAATTTTTCATTCTGACTCTACCTATTGTACTTGTGTGAAAAAACAATTAAATTAATACCATTTCATAAAACCAGTAAGTTTTTGTGAACTTTGTTCTTCCACCTTCAATTAATGTCAATCAGTTGGCCTTAGGTGCCACAGTTCAGCTGCTTTCACCACCTGTAGTCAGATGGGGGAGTGCAGCCAGCCCTCAAGGCTCTGACAACCAGACGATGTTAAGGTGCCATTTGCCTAGTTCCATTAACTACCTACACTGTATTTATCCAAATGCAAGATGACCCTCCCCCCACTTTTCAGAACTTAATTTTGGAATTTAGCATATCATCTGCATAATAAATGTTTAAAAGACATAGGTATATAAACAGAAACATTTCTATATTAAATTTAAAGGTTTGCTTTATATTTTGAACAAACTATGGCCACTTAAGCTGTTTAAGTCCCTCATTTAATTATTTTTTGTACTTAATTTGAATTTGTATGGAAAATTCTGTTTTAAGCAGGTCCCCGAGGTTTCGCCATTGCCATACCTGCGAAGTTCAAAACTTACTTTTTCTCCATGTAGTATTCAGAAAACAAATATCACCAATGCAAGACATTCTGAATATTAATATTTTGGAAAAAAAAACATTGTTTTGTATCTGGCCAGATTGGTTAGCTCGTGGGATTTGAACCCACAACCTTCTGAATATGGGCCATAAAATTACTGCCTGAGCCATCCTGCCCTGTGTTGTTGGTGTTGATTCAGTGCTTTTTTCATAAAATGCAAGGCAACCCAAAAAAAAAATGTGTTTCACATGACTTTCTATATCTGATCCACAAACAAACTTTCCTTTCAAAATATTATTCTTTAATCTCTGTCATGCTAATTGAGATAAACATTTGTAGAAATTGTTTTACTACTTGCTTCCCTGTAAGTAGGAGGGAAATAAGGGAATACACTAGGCTAAAGCGATAGTCTGTATGTAAAACAATTGAAATACATTTATCATTTGCATTCCTGGACTTTTGTATAGCTGGTAACCTTAACATATAAACAAAAACTTACTACTCAAAATCTTGTATATGTCTTTAAAACCCACAATTTATGCAATGTACAGTTTTGTTTTTGTTTTGTTTTTGTATTTGCAGAGCTAATATTCCCTGTTATTGGTTTCATATTAAAATACTTAAAACTTCTCAAACAGGAAATCCTCAGTTGTTTCATATCTCTCTTGTTTTACTCCTGGCCATGGAAAGAGACTAAATTTCAACGATACTTGCATAACGAAGGCTTTTAAATATTTGGCTGTCACTTTAAGCAACCTTTATTTCCCTTCCATTCATAAGGAACTAAGTAATAAGACCATTTCTGGTAATGTTTATCTTGATTAGTATGAAGTAAATAAAAGAATAATATTTTATAAGAATAGTATATTTAGAGAAGGTCATATGAATGGAAAACATAATGTATGTTAAAATATATTAACTGTATTTAAAGGGAAAAAATGGATTAAATTCATATAATTTGGATGACTTTATTTCAGCCACAAGATTTAAGAAATACTTTATGCTCATCTAATACAAATTGTACTTTAATATTTGCTTTCAGGTGATTTTACAGCAGAGGAATATAACATAAATAAGCAAAATGGAGGAACGTGATTTGAAAGCAAAAATTCATTATTATTGTCGTGAAAAACTGTACCAGGCAATGCAGTCTACAGCCCTTGATGGCCTGCGCAAGTTTCCCGGCGATGTCACCTTTAGACTGTATAATGGTCTATCACTTGCGTTAGGAAATAGGATCCAGGAAGGTATCCGTGAACTGGAACCTCTAACAAGCGACCAAGATGTGATGCTAGGAGCAATCCTAGGACTCATGTATGCCCATCGTCACTGCCATTCCGTAGACAAAGAGGCATTATCTCAACTTGAAGCTAGACTGAAGGAGGAACGCAAGCGAGCTGGGGAAACTGCCCTCTACCATGGTGCTGCAGTACTTTTCCACACAGGTAAACCAGAGAAGGCACGTGAATACGCCGACAGACTTCTTAAGGCTAATCCCAACTCTAGCGATGGCCTCATCATCAAGGGATGGATAGAGATGAGTACTGGTAAGGAAGGTAAAGCAAGCACAGCTGCGCAGTATTTTGATGCTGTGCTAAATCAACAGAGTAACCCCAGCAAGAAGAATGTGGAGGCTGTTTTTGGTAAAGTTAGGTTTCTGGAACTGCAGAATCACTTTGAAGAAGCCATTGGTTTACTCAATCAGTTAGTGGTCCGTTTTCCGTCACTCACACCTCCTCTAGTTGAGAAGATGAAGAATCAGCTGGCATTGATGGACTGGGAGCAAGCATTGGAAACTGCAAGCAGAATACTAACTTTAGATCCTCATTGCCTGGAGGCTCTGAAGGTGAGGATTCTTAGTGTGATCTGCCGCGAGGGCAACTATGAGGATGCTAGTATAAGTGTAAGACGTTTTTATTCTGAGATAGAAAAGACAGAGTCAAAGAATGCTGAATTATTTGTGGAAAATGCACAGCTATTCTCTAGAGTCTGTGGTCGCAATGCATCTGTGCTCTCTGAAACGTACCGCTTTGCTGAAAAAGCTGCACAGTTGGACACTCACACTGCTGACTATATGACAGAGTTGGGTTACCAATGTCTCCTGCAAGGAAAGTTAAAAGAGGCTGTCAGGTTTTATAGAAGTGCAACCAAACTTGATGACTCTTCTGTGGCTGCACTCTCTGGCCTGACGCTGTGCCAGCTGACGGAGGGTGGTATCCCTACAGACCAGGTGCGCCAGCAGGTGGAATTCTTGAGGGAGGTCCAAGGCACACAACCCACTGCAGATTTGTTGCTGATGTCTGCAAGACTTGCTTCAGGCGATGCAGATGCCGCTATCAAACATCTAAATGATGCCATAGATTGTCACTTTAGAGGGCTGCGTACACTGGCTTTTGGGGCAAAGTACTTGAGAGCGTTAGACCCAGATTTCCTGCTGCAGGTTGTAAAGGAGTATCTTTTGTATGCCCCAAATTCGCCGGTAACCACTCAACAGGGTCAACCACTGCCAGTGGCACTGAAGCAGAGTTTGACAGTGCTTGAGAAGGTGACCAAAGCTTGTCCTGGACTTCTTGAGGGTCTGTATCACCTTGCAAAAGTACAGTTCCTCACTGGTGATATACGCTCAGCCTCTGTGACATTGAAACACATTCTTGATGATATCGATGCTACATTTGCAGATGCACATCTCTTGATGGCCCAGATACATTCCCAGCAAGGCAACTACCAGCGAGCTGCACAAAGTCTTGAGGTAGGGCTGAGCTATAACTTTAAAGTCCGAGAACACCCGCTGTATCACCTCATCACTGCTATGGTACAGAAACAGCAAGGAAACATCAAGGACTGCATTCAGACTCTACAGACAGCAATGATGCTATGTGGGATAAAGCGAGGCAGTGCCGGACCATCCCGCAGCACACAAACTGGGTCCATGCCAATGTTGTCACTGCCTGACAAAGTTTCACTATTCCTGGAGCTGTCGGAGGCTCACATGGCTGCCAACCAGGTTCACGAAGCTGCCAAGGTCATGCAAGATGCAATAGATACCTTTGAAGGCACATCGGAAGAAGGTCGTGTGACCATAGCTAATGCAGAATTAGCTCTTCGTCGTGGTGACACAACAATGGCTCTGGAGCTGTTGAAGAGTGTCTCTTCTGGACAACAGTACTATCAACAAGCTCATTGTAAAATGGCTGACATACACTTGCATCATCGTAAGGACAGGAGGGCATTTGCTGAGTGTTTCCGTGAGCTTGTGGAGAACTCTCCAGGTCCACAGAGCTTTATTATGCTGGGAGATGCGTATATGTCCATCCAGGAGCCAGACAGGGCCATTGAGGCTTATGAGCAGGCAGTCAAACGCAGTCCTCGAGATGCTGCTCTGGCATGCAAGATGGGCCGTGCTCTGGTGAAAACTCACCAGTATGGCAAGGCCATAAACTACTACAAGGAAGCTGTTAAAGGTGAGGACACAGAGCAACTGAAGCTTGATATGGCAGAACTCTACATGAAGCTAGGGCAGTATGACAAAGCTGAAAAAGTGCTGACTCAGGAGCTTGATGTCAAAG
Source organism: Hymenopus coronatus (assembly GCA_030762935.1). NCBI lineage: Eukaryota > Metazoa > Arthropoda > Insecta > Mantodea > Hymenopodidae > Hymenopus > Hymenopus coronatus. The sequence continues at coordinate 14,607,006 of CM060897.1, read as the reverse complement.
TTGACAACAGTGACCTCACAGCTCTTGTGTCACGTACCAAACTTCTGTTGCTACTGGCTAAGGTACGAGAGAGAGCTGGCTTCTTACAGGCAGCTCTCAGCACCCTCAAGGATGCCCGAGATAATCAGAGTCGTGTGCTGAAGCGAACTGCCATTGAAGCAAGTGAAGATGATGCTGAAGAACGTCGAGTAGCAGCTGACATCTGCCAGCAAATGGCAGAACATGCCACTGCTGTGAGAGACTACGAATTTGCTATACGTTGCTATAAGGATGCTCTCGGGTTCATGCCAAACGACACTGCTACATTAGTATCACTTGCCAAACTCCACATGCAGGTCAATAACCTGGAACAATGTCAGGTCACATGCATGACTTTGCTTAAAACTGATGCTGACAACGAGGCTGCAACAGTCATGATGGCTGATCTGGCTTTCCGGAAGGTGGACTTTGAAACAGCAGCTTTCCATTTCCAGCAGCTCCTGCAGAAACACCCTGCTTACTGGACTGCGCTAGCTAGACTTGTGGAAGTCATGCGACGCACAGGAAACCTCGAGGATGTCCCCTTCTACCTCGACAAGGCAGAGGCTGCCTGCCAACGAGCCAACCAAGAAGCTGGCCTTGCATATTGTCGAGGATTGTACGAGTGGTACTCAGGCAATCCAAATGCAGCACTGCGCCATTTCGGTAGTGCCAGACAGGATCCAGAATGGGGCCAACAGGCTATATACAACATGATAGAAATATGTCTCAACCCAGATGATGAAGTATTAGGCAGTTCTGATACAGATGGTGACGATGAAGAACTTCGACGAACCCGCGAAATGTCCATTAAGACAGCTGATCGTCTCCTCAAGGAACTCCAGCCTCGTCCTGGAGGACTTATTGGTGCAGAAGAGGTACTCAACCATCGTCTCTTGGGGAACTTCTTGCTTGTAGCCACTCGCCAGAAACACAACATTGAGCAAGCACTTCAAGATTTTGCTTCACTAGCAAGTCAGGATGCCTACAGAGACCATGTTGGGGCTGCTTTAGGGTTAGCTACAGCATACATGCTACTGAAACAGATGCCAAGAGCACGCAACCAGCTCAAGAGGGTTGCAAAGAATGTTTGGAACTTTGAGGATGCAGAGTATCTGGAGCGATGCTGGTTACTGCTGGCCGATATTTATATCCAGGGAAACAAGTATGACATGGCAAGTGAACTGTTGAGGAGAATTCTGCAGCACAACAAAGGCTGCACCAAGGCTTACGAGCTTGCAGGATTCATTGCTGAGAAAGAGCAGGCGTACCGCGAGGCAGCTAGCCAATATGAGCGTGCCTGGAAATATGGAGGACGTGCTAATCCAGTTATTGGGTATAAACTAGCTTTTAATTATATGAAAGGTAAACGATTCGCTGATGCTATTGACGTCTGTCAGCAGGTTCTCAAGGTTCAACCAGACTACCCACGAATCAAGAAGGAAATCCTTGAGAAGTCAAGAAATAATTTACGTACATAAAAACATTTTGATCTCACTTGGTACTTGTAGTAGGAGGCAGAAAGATTACACACCAATATGCAAATACATGTAATTCAATGAAACCAAATTTTTACAGATGTTTAATAAACTTTTAACTATATTATTCATGAGATTAATGCTCTCTATTCATCTTTAGCACTATCCAACCCAATTTATTTTCAACTGAAATTGCTTTTTGAAAACTGACAGCATAGTATGGATACAGGTAGGCCATAAAAAGTTAGGCCTACCTGTATAACTTTCTAAAGCACAGGATTTCAGCGCGAGGTTAAATCTCGCTGCAGTGCTGCTAAGCAGATAAAGCAAGGGATGGGCCCAAGTAAAATAAATGCTGACTGGCCTATCTTAAGTGCTGGCTAGATCTCGGTAGCAGTGTAATGGAATACAGTTTTAGAAGAAAGGTATCGTTGAAATAAGTTTATTTTCACTTTTGCCTGTTTTAGGCTACTCAATATATTTAAAGGAAAGACCAAAATTGAGAATTATTGAATATTAACCTTCCAAATCCAATTTTTACCTATGTACCTCAAACAATTGTCATTGGGCTGGAAAGAATTAAGTTGGTTCTTGGCAAAACAAAACCCAGGGAGTAGTGCACCGTTATAATGTAGCGTTCTGCCATTCGTGCCAGAAATACTGTCATACTTTCATGACCATGTGAAAAGTACTTAGACAACTCTGACAACTTAAAGTGACTAGCATATTCTGTTATTGGTTAAAGGCGATAATATTGATAGCTACAACAAAATAAATTGGTGTAAGTATAATAGCTTTAAAAGAAACGAGCAAAAGAACATTTCAGTTTCTTTTGATGAATTCAAACCTAATTTCACACAAAATTTTATAAAATTGGGCAAATCTAGTACCGCATTAACTTGCTGTAGTGTTTTATCAATTGTTGGTGACACATTTTTAAAAAAGAAATTACACACTCTTACACAGATTGTATTCTTAACAAAAATCATCACATTCTTGCATTGCATATTTCACATATTTCCTTTTCGTCCTGGTATAACCAAATTTCCCATTTAACTTTTTTCTGTATGAGGACTGTTTATAGTTGTAACCAAAACACCGGTGTACTCTGAAATTCACCACTTTTATGGGAAGTGTTAGATATTTCTCATAAAATATATAATAGGCCGTGAACACTGTTGTTTTTTCACCACTAGTGAATGGTTTACCAGCTTTATGCTTTATGTAACTCGATGAAGACACGAGCAAATTCACAGCAACTGCTGTGAACAACATTCTGAATATCAGGTGACTGGTGCAAATTGGGTATTGCGACTTTAGTTCAGTTTAAATGCATAAATCACTTAGATATTTGTATAGAATATTATACTATTTAAGAATAAATTTCATTCTGAAGTTTAGATTATTAGCATGGGATTACTTTTCTGTGTGTGTTACTACTGTCTTGTATACATGGGTTCTTTATAGGTAAGATTACATAGGTAATAGTAATATGTTTTTTTATGCAACACAAGAAAACATTTCATTTCTCAAAAATTATATCCTACAAATAGGGTGACCAACTTTTGAAATATAAAAATAAGGGAGAATGAACCATGGCAAAATTTAGCAAAATGTTTGGAACATAAATCCTGCATTAATTGAATGGATAAATATAAATTTATTAGAAATCATTCTGAGTTGGAATTAGTAACATAGAACACCATTAAAAGATAATTTTACCTGAACATGTTTTGAGGCATATGCACCCCATTGTCAGCACACACTAACTGATGTAGCAGTGACATAATTGGTACTCTTGTTATGTGCTTCCAAATGACGCTATCTAGCAGCAAATCAGAACTCATTACATTGTCTTGGTTCTTTCTGATGTCCATTTTCTCTCAAACATCCAATTCTGTGTGCATCTTGTTGGCAATGAGAAACACATGTCTTGAAATGCGTCCAATTAAAATACCTTTTACTGATGTTCTAGTGTTATTGATTCCAATTCAAAATGGCTTCTAATTCAAATATACATCACAGTTACTAATTTATGTATATTAATTACAGTATACTCCTGATTATTCGAGGTAATGTGGGGGAGAAGTTGCACAAATAATTGAAAAACACAATTGAGAAATCTGTAATTTAATGCTTTTAAGTTACAACATACATATGTAAATAGGAAATTCTCCCTCTAACCTTAGAACTTTGTGAAAAAATGTAATCTTTTTAAGACACATCATGCTTGAAATAATGACACCTTGTTTTTAGCTAAACCATTGCAGAAGAGTAGCATCTAATTCATCAGATGTAGAGCTCTTCATGCTTATTTGTGCAGATGGTCCAGAACTAGAAAATCTTGCACTTTCTGCTTATTCTTCTTAATGTCCTGAACAGTCTGCTTCCAATATTGTTATTAGCATTTCGTTTTGCAGTAGTTTTTTCCTTCTTAACTCTTTCAGTTAATTGTAATTTTGATATCTTTTGTTTCTTTGCCATCTATTTTACAAATTTATTTTAACTTTTTTTCTCGACTTTTACACGCTAATTAACATCAGAAAATAATTTTTTTTTTTTCCCCTGGGCGCTGATGACCCAGCCGTTGAGCGCCCTAAAACCTACTCATCATAATCTAACACGTTTTCGATTTACGCAGAACAGCTATTTCCTTGAGAAAAAAATATACATCTTTTTCTTAGATCCACGGCCATAAGCCAGATAATTCACATGCAAATAATCAGGAGTGTGCTGCAAACATAACACACCAAATCTTTTAATATAATTTGAAAATTCACACTTATTTGTTCTGTGGCAATAACGAATACAATTACAATTTCATTAAACTTACTCCTATTTAACAACATGTGTTGCAGCAATCTCCAACAGCTCTTTACAAGCATAACCATCCATTAACTCGCTACTTTGATTTTTTTCATCTATCCATTTATTTTTCATCATTAAAAAACTTTCTCTGTATGAACATTTGAGCCCTGAAAGTGTACGCAAAATTGTTGCCACAGTTTGATAGTATTTGATCAAAGCTTAAAAGTTCAACACATATATCTTTGGTGCTATATATTCATAGGTGGGAACAGAAATAATGATTAGCATTCGCACATTTAGGATATTAATATTAAATTGAATTTTTCAGTTACAAATATTAACAAAGAATAATTATGAAAACCCGAAACCTGAGATAATCCAAAAAATAAATCTAAAATAAGAGCTCCTCAGAAATATGGAGAATGGCCTCCATTTTTATAACAGCTATCTGCTATGGATATCATCAGGTGACTTTTGTAACATTCCTAAACAACAATTTCTCTACAAATATTATTTGAATAAGCCTTCACTTCAAATACTGCAAACAGTAGTCCCCAGCAGAGAAATCTGGAAAGCCACAGAATTTCAAGATGGCTTGATTTCTAACACACAATTTCCTTGGAAATTTTAGCAGTGTGTGCTGTAGCACTATCTTGCTGGAACTATTTTGGCTTCCCCAATGGAAGTCTTTTTAATTCTGGTATGAGAAGAGTCTTAATTATTTTGACTCCAGTTATGGCTGTGTATTCAGAAATCTTCTGAATTTTGAGTAACAAATGATTTACAACTGTGACTATGGGATGCAAGACCTTAGTAATAATTGTCTGCTCTGCAGTGATGAAATTCATCTCAATGAACATTCTTGACTCTGAACAACAATCCTTACAGCTGTAATGTTTTCTTGTGCGCTTTCCGTTGGCTTTCTTCAACGTTGAAGCTCTGTATTTAACATTTCTTATTCATGCCCTGACAGTGGTTTAACTATTCATAAAACAATTTTACAGATGCAGCATGCAGAGCATGTTTTCCCATGTATAATAGTAGAATTAAATGAGTAAACACTTCCCATAAAAATTTACCAAAGAGGTAAAACAATTTGGTTTCAGTGAATCAGCTTATACATATCAAAGCACAGCACAAATCCTACAGTATGTTACTATTCTTTTGTAATTTTAAGTGATTTGTAGGTTTCAATTATCTAAAATCTCAAGAGCACTTCAATATTGATAACTGTTAATATGTTGTGTTATATTTTAATAACTTTTAGAAGTCCCAGTTTACATGCTAATAAAGCACAACATTTAAATTGTGTATAAGGATAATAATTACAACTATAACTGCTATGGCTGTGGAAATTATTTCCGTCCATCAATATAACTTTTATTACATTAGTTTCAAGAGTTGTTATGTATTCTTTTGATTTTAAATAAAGGATATCACATTGTAAATGCATTTATTTGTGAGAAAATTCCCTGCTTTACCATATTTTCAGTAGTTAGTATAAAGTAAGACATCTTGGGGACTGATGGAGGGTCCAACACGTTACTTACCTACCGAGTAAAGATAGAACTGTATTGACGACCCCATGCACCACATGTTATAACGTGCACACATCTGAACCATGTTGCAAACTTATTCACAATATGCAACCGTTTATTTTCTAATTAGAGACGATTCACAACTAAGATGCCAAAAATATATGTTGTAATCTACATATCTTAAGAGCATAAAAATCCTTAGCATAGTTTCCTTTGGTAGGTAAGTAAAGCCATTAGCCCATGTTGTAGATTAATGGTACGTAAAAAACTGATAAAGAGGTCTCTGAGCAAAATTAAGCAGTCTTTCATGCCCAGTCTAGAATGGGATGCTGAGAACCACAGCAATTAAAGAATGTCCATAAATGAAACTTCATTTACATTTTAATTGCACAACAGCAAATGAATTATGTAAATATTAAAATTGTGAGTTCCAATATATCAGTAGCATTTATGTTTAGCACCCAGACTACCTCAATTGCCTTCTGCTGCTAGTCAAAGCATCACTGTCTGCAAACCACCAATGTCGCATTTTCCTTCTGTTAGTAACACTTCTTATACAGTACATTGTAAACATGTCACAACTATACCCCCACCACTGAATCTTTGCACTTGACAGTTAGGAGTTAAGTTGGTACACCCGCAAATAACAAATGTTTGACTTTCTGAACCAATCATAAAACAGTATTCTGTCAGTCGGTCAGAGAATGGAAATGCATCTAGATGCAGCACCATTGCAATATCTGGCTATTTCCAACCACGTGCTCAGTTTGTGAACTCCTAACACGTGCGTTGAGCTGTTCTGTACAAGATACATATTATTCGTTGTTATTTATATTTGTTGATAGTGTTTTGGTGTTTGTATGTGAGGGAACATAACAAGACTTTCATAATTATAGTGAATATACTTTTGCGTGAAGGTGTGGTGAGAGTGGATATGGCTTCATGGAAGAAGAAAGTGAAACATGTGCACAAAATAATATGAAAAGCACAGGAATTAGACGGAATCATCAGTGAATGTGAATCACTAATGATGTCTTGATGATGACGATGCTTCCGAGAATGATGACGACGGAGACTTGGATGGGATTGAGCCATTAAAATTCTAAACCGGTGAAAATCACGTTGTTATACCATTCTCTGATTTTAACAAGCAATTTTGTGTTATATTGTTGTAAAGACGTAATGTATGCTACATATGTAATAGTAACACTGTTATTTTAACTAACATCAATAATAACGAACTAGTTCTATTATACATAAGCATTCATTTACTATGTACACTGTTTACATTTGTCTTTACATGTGATAGAGTCATTTGTGATCAGCTGTTGTTGTTTACTAGATACTCTGGCAATGCCATAAAGACAGCAAAACCAACTGAACTGTCAAGTGCAAGGATTTAGCAGTGGGGCTATATTTAGGAGGATCACAATTAGATGTAAGCCAAAGCAGCTTTTTCTAATTTCAGATTGAAGTTGAAATCTGGGCATGCTCCAGCGATGTGGGTATGTCATGCTGGGATGGATTTCAGGCAAGAGCATTTCTATGCTCTGATTTTCTGTGACCTTGGCATTCACTCACTTCAAAGACTGCATCATGCATTTGCCCTTTACAATCCTTCATTTATTGATGTTATACATTGTTTTGAAGCTGAAGCAGGACAGCTGGCTACAGCAACAATGTATGAAAGCAGAGTGAAGGTTGTGGGAGGACCATTGTTGCACACATGCCAGGTCCAAGAAGCCCTAAACATTGGGTCGGTAGCAGTGAAAACAATCCTGAAAGAAAAAAGTTGACGTCAGGAAGCTCTGTAGTTGCTGGATCCCCCCCCCCCCCATCGCCTCACAAATGAAAAGAAACAAACACATGCGCAATGGTACAAGGAAATTATTGTAAAATTCAGTGGAGGAAGGTCCAAAAACAAATGTAATATTATAACAAGTGCCAAAAGCTGGATTTACCAGTATGATCCAGAAACTAATGACAGTCACCAGGGGCTGCGCCTCTCACCTAGACGGCCTGGGTTCGATCCCAAGTGACTGCATGTGAGATTTGTGGTGGACAAAGTGGTGCTGGGGTGGGTTTTCTCCGGTTTCCCCTGCTATCTTATTCCACCGGTGCTCCATCTTCATTCATGTATCACTAGTGTCACCGCCTGCGGTGCCATAAGTAGTTAAAGTGGGCGTTAAACGCTACAAAAAAAAAAAAAACAGTCACCAGACTGGGTGACAGTCTTCCCAGAAGAAGATCCCCCTGCAAAAGTGAAACAAACAAGAAGTGTTGGCAAGAAGATGGGGGAAAAGAAAAGCATTCTAAGACTGGTCTGCATGGAATTTTTTTGCCTCATGATAATGCCTCTGCCCACACTACTCACCAATTTCTGCAGGAGTCTGATATTTGTCCCATCCTCCCTACAGTCCAGATGTGGCCCCATGCAACTTTTTTCTATTCCTCAAAATGAAAGAAAAAATTCAAGGACTACATGCACCTGAAGCTGCAGTAGCTGCTTACAAGAATGTATGTGCACTCTCTCCAAAGAGGAACAGTGTCCAGCATTTGAAAAATGGTTTTAAAGGTTGAGATAGCATAAAAAATGCAATGGAGCATATTTTGAAAAGATTAAATGATCTGATCTAAATTTTTAATATTTTATTGAATCAATTTTCAAAATTTTTGGAGTGACTCTTGTACCATGTTGTGGTAACTTCAGTTCTGTGCCTCTATTGGTCCTAAAGATGCTAGCCCTGTGATCAAATGAATAAGTTACCTGGTGGAACAGAACTTACTATTCCTTCTAATATGTGCTTCATAGAAGCATTACAAACAAAAAGGTTGAATAGCAGTTTGTTCCAAATTGGGGATACGTAATTCCACAAGAATGTACAAAGATAATAGTTTGTTACTTGTAAGATGCGTAGAGCAACGCATTTCTGACATCAGTTTTGGTAGGAATTATGGGACATAACACAGAATTTCGAAATAATAAGTCACTTAAAAGAATTGAAGAAATATTCTGAGCAGCTTTTTCAGACGTGAAGTATCTCAGCAAATTTACGTTGAGGTTGGTCAGGTTTCTGAACTGGCTTCTGGATGTAAACACGTTGGCCACTTGCAAACACGATGCAGAGTGGTGTAATGTTTTGGGAGATAACGACTGCAACTGCCATTCTGATTGACCTAGTGCGAGTGACACCCACATATCCTGCAGTGTTGCCAGCTTGTCTGTCTCTTGTTTTTGAAAAAAACTATAATATATCCGTAGGAAATGGTGAGAGACAAAAATGTAAGATACAAAATGTGTTCCAAATACTGAGATCTATCACTGGTTTAAATTAAAGTAATGACTTCCCTTCCACCCGGAATATAGCCTGTTCCAGTTCAGACTACAGCTGGCAGCTGTTACCTAATGAATGTAGACTGCTGGGCACTCGTGGGGAGTTGTGTCATGCAAAACTGAGTGGCAACACTGCCTGCGTTTGCATCATCAGTGGTAAAAGATGATAACATGAAACAGAAGAACATCTAATGTTTGTTAGCTGTGAGTTTGAAGACGATAAGACCTTTTTAGTAAGTTTAATTGTAGACTGTTATTTTTAGTGTGCTAAATATGTTTAGTAAATATGAACAAAGATGCTTCATTGCAAGAGGTATCAATGCTCGACATTGTCGTACAGAATTATTGGAAGCTTGTGGTAGAGACTTCACCATATCGTACCATGGCTTGGTGGGCGAATGCATTTCGTAGAGAAGAGAAAATGTTCATCAAAAACGTGGAGCTGGCAGACTGCAATCATGTTGCTTGTGATTTTGACAGTGTTCTTATCACTCATTCAGTTCCTCAAGGAAATTGTGTGAATGGTACATATTACAGTTACTTTCTGGAACACCAACGACAAGTTGTGCTTCGTAAATGTCCAAATCTCCTGAATTCTCATCCTATTGTGTTACATGATGGTGCTCGCTCTCACACGGCTGCCCCCATTGTTAATATACTTCGCAGATGGAACTGGACAATTCTGGAGCATCCTCCATACTCCAGATATGAGCCCATGTGATTTCAACCTTTTTAAAAAAATGAAATTACCACTTAGAGGAGCTCACTTTAGAAGCAGATAGACATTCTAGCAGCACTAGAGCAGTCTGTTCGAATATTAGGACAACAAGATGGCATCCGTCCTCTCCCTGAAGTGTGGAGGCGAGTTCTCCGTGTTGGAGGACATTACTACAATAATGTGACTGCTCCAAAAATGTTTTATTGTTGTTAATTCAAATGTTGCTACTAATGACCCATGTTACTTTACTCAAATAGCACAAAAATACATCTATTACAAATACTGTTGCTATGAAAAAGAAAAGCATTGATTTTTGGGAAAGGAAATTTGGGAAGGATACATACATCAAGGTCTAAGTAGGGTACCTCCATGACATCCAAATTATGAGAACGGAGAAAAACAAAGTATCTCACAAGCAAATGTTCTCATGGGGCGGATAAAAATGTGATTTTTTTTCTTCCAACATATTTGTAATGTCAAAATAAGTGCTTCTACAAATTTTTATAATGTGAGTGCGATTACTTTGAGAATTATTTACATATTAGTAAGAGCAGGTGACGTTTGGTTTCATGTGAGAAGAAATAAAATTTCTTACCTTAATTGAGCTTCTCAGGGGTACTACATGTCTTCAAATGTGGTTATTATTCCTGAACATATTCCCTGCAGTAATGGTATCCCACAAAAAAGTGTGTAAAACATAATAACTGCCACTTTTTCGCATTTATCACATAGTCCTTTCAAACTCTTAAAGCATAATCCGTTGTGTTTTTCTGATAGTCCAGCCAGCTGCCAACCGTATGGGAAGAACTATGTGATAAATGCAAAAAAGCAACAGTTGTTAGGTGAGGATGATGTACAGTGAAATTATGTTTTACACACTTTTTTGTGGAATAACATTACTGCAGGGAATATGTTCAGGAATAATAGCCACATTTGAAGACACGTAGTACCCCCGAGATGCATCAATCAAGGTAAGAAATTTGATTTCTTCTCACATGAAACCAAACGTCACCGCTCTTACTAATATATAAATACTTCTCGAAGTAATCACACTCGCATTGTAAAAATTTGTATAAGCTCTTGTTTTGATCTTACTAACATGTGGACTTTCTCTAGCTGCTCTACAAACTTCTTGCAAAAGATGATTTTTCTTTCTACACAATGTTAATCGAGATAAACATTAGCAGAATGTTCTTATTACTTAGTTCCTTATAAGTAGAAGGGAACTAAAGGAATCAACTAGGCTAAATGATATTCAAATGTTTTAAAAACTTCGATATGCGATTGTCATTGCAAATTGCTTCTTTGCTTGGCCGGAGTAAAACAAAAGAAAAAATGACACTTCCTGTCTGAGAAAAGTATTGGTACTTCACAATTGAAAGCAATTACAAGAATATCTCAGAAACGGTTAACTCCACAACAAAAACGTAAAGAACATAAATTGTGTGTTTTGACGAGATCTACATTTTTTGTGTAGTAAGTTTTTGTCCATTTCTTAAGGTTTAGCAGTTAAGCAAAATTCATCCAGAATAAAGAGATCTTCAGAGGCTATTCCTAGAAAATTCAAGATATACATTTTATTTGGGATGTAAATATCTTTAATATACAGGAATTTAATCAAAATCATTAGAGCCATTTTTAAAAAAATCAAAATTTTTGAAAATTTTTCCTTGTAAAGGGTAGTTTGTGGTGGGGGGATTTTCTTGAAAACCATGTTGCATCCTTGGAAGATACTAAACATAAATATCAAGTTTGGTTGGATAAGTAGAGTCAGACTGATCTCAAATTATTTTGAGATGACAACCCCAATGGCGACTTTCAATGTTGTAAGTACTTTAGACCCATTATTATGGTCAAATGGTATTGGTATAATTGTTTTTTACACAAGCCGTGTGTAGGACAAAGAGACTGGGAGATCCATGGTTCAAATCCTGGCTATGGCATTGAATTTTTCAGTCTGACTCTACCTATCTAACTCCTGTCCCACACACAGCTTGTGTGAAAAAAACAATTGTGCCAATATCAGGTTTGGTATTTAATGATGTTTTCATTTTTGAGCTAGGCCGTCCACAGATACACACACTCACATGGACCTTTTTCTAAAAATGTTTTATTTGGACTCAGGAGACCCCAAAACATATATTTCCGATGAAATCTTGACATCAAATTTTTGGGTAGAATACAATACCTTCTCTATCCCCTATGTACATTTTACATACAGGGCTAGAGAAAGTAAAAAATCATATTTTTATCTGCCCCATGAGAATGTTTTGCTTGTCAGGAAGACAAAATCTGTTAAGAATGTATCACATTAGACATTTATGTTTTTTACTTTCTCTACACATACTATGTACATAGTGTATAAAGAAGGTATTGTAATGCACACCCAAAAATTTGATACCGAGATTTCACCGGAAATATATGTTTTGGGTCCCTCTGAATTCAAAAAAAGCATTGTTGGAAAATGATCCATGTGTGTATGTGAGTGTGTCTGTGGACAATATAGCTCAAAAACGAAAAGACTGTTAAATACCAAACTTGGTATTTAAGTTTGGTATCTTCCAAAGATGCGACACAATTTTCAAGAAAATCCCCCAACTATCCTTTACATGGAACTTTTTTCGAAAATTTTTATTTTCTCAAAAATGGTTCTAACAATTTTGATTAAAATATTGTATATTTAATATATTTACCTTACAAATAAAATGTATATCTTGAATTTTCTGGGAATAGCCTCTGAAGACTACTTTATTCTGAATGAATTTTGCAGAATTTTACATAACTGCTAAACCATAAGTGATGGACAAAAATTTTATATACAGAACATGTAGAGCACATTAAAACACACAATTTATGTTGTATACATTTTTTTCGTGGAGTTGATTGTTTTTAAGATATTTCTTATTTTTAGTTTGAGCTTTGAAAAACTTACACTTTCCTCATACAGGAACTTGTCAACTCCATACAAACAAAGGAACTTCAATCTCATAGCAACCAGCTTTTGACTATCATTTAACCTATGGTACTCCCTTATTTTGCTTCTACTTACAAGGAAGCAAGTAATAAGACTATTTCTGCTAATTTTTTCTCAATTTGCATGAAGTAAATAGAAGCATAAGCGTTTTAACAATAGTTTGTTGCGGAGATGTAGAGAAAATCATGTGAATGGAACACATCAGATTTTTATGATTATATATCCTGCCATCTGCTTATTATAATTAATAAAAGGATGCAGTTCTAGGTAAGAAAAACAATCTCAAACAGTTCACATAGTCTAAATGCTTTTTAATAATGTACTGAGCTCTCAATGATCTAATGAATATAAATCAACAATGCAGGTTAACACTTTCTCATAAACATCACTTAGTTATAACAATAAGTGGACATTATCATTGTTATGTACAAATGTTCTAAAATTAAGAAGTACAATGTATTTATAAGCTCTTCAGACAGACTGAATCATTCTTTGTTTACATCTGATTACTTTCAACTTACTGAAGTATGATCTGTAAGTATTATACATTTCAAATTTAAGTAGAAGAACTGTTCCCTTGTAGATAATAGGGAAATCAAAAATTGTTATGCCAGACACACTAAAAAGTGTTAGCTTTTGTGCACAGGCTTGGCACTCATATATACATTTTCGTTTTTTAACCACAATAAACTTACAAACTGTACAACTAAATCTGCTACTTTCACTCCTACTCAGGCAAAAGTCTAACTTCTTAAAGATTTAGAAAAAATGCATCCATCCTTGTTACAGTTTGTGGTAAACAGGAAATAGCAAATAGAAGTAAGAATTCAACCAGATTCATACTCTGACATATCATCTTTGCTACTCTCTACGCTGTTCTGGAAGCTTCCAGTTCATCTTGAACACATTAATCAATGGAGATTGGGCAAGAGCTACCATAAAAACAGTTTTTTTGATGATTTATTATTATAAAAAGTTATCATTACTAAGTCATATAGCATTACTATTGTTTAATATTATGCATTTATATTGTTAAAAGAATGTGAGGGGGTAAAATAATTTGCCAGTGTATGTTAAACATCTCTGTGCTTCTATTTTCTTTAGCTCATATCTGGTAGAGAAAGAATTGCTTCCATCCACTGCTTAATTTCTAAAAGTTTAAGTGTTCAACACAGTTTTCCATCTTTTCAACCATAAAAGTTAAAAGTTTAATTTTTTTAAAACTTGTGACAAAACCTACAGTGAAAATTAATTTTTACAAAATACATCTCTGAACTTCAGGTTTTTAAAATAATTTCTTATAATCAAAAAACCAAAATCACAAGAAAAGTTATCCTTCAATTAAATTTTGTCACTTTTATAATAGTGAGTGGAAAAGAAGTCACAAGTTTTATGTCTATTGACAATAAATAAGCTTATAAAATAAAAATGTTGAACAATATTAGACCTATAACATTCACACAAAAATAAAACATTGCAACAAGATTTGTTTATAAGCCTTGCTTCTGTGGATGTTTTCAAAGGAAAACCTTGCTAACAAAATGAGCACAATAGCTGGGCAAACAAGGCCCTTTGTGTGCTTTCCTGCAAAACAACACCAAATGGTCTTAATAGGAATCTATATCTGGGGGGATGAAATGTGATTTCCCGTAATTTCGAAGACTGGAACCTTCAGAGCCTAGCCATGGGCTATATAGAGAGCTGACAAGTGTCAACTAGGTGTGAAAGAGTTAAAGTCAATCTAATAAGTGATGAATGCTAAAGCAATGAAATGAATGCAGTGACTCACTTGTTTTCTACACCAAAAGTGTAACTGTTGTATTACTTGAGTGCCCATGTGTGAATAAAGTAAGTTGAGCAAAAACTGGTGTTCTCATTTATTACAATATTTTGTTAAGCAGCATTTATAATGAGAAAAACTTCTCTCCACCATCAGTTAGAGCTGGTGAACTCTGATCCAAACTCTTCTATAAATGACTGCATTTGCAAATTTTGCATCTTAGATGCTTTTAGAAAAATATGTTACCAATAGTTTAGCACACAATTGAAAAAAAAGCAAAAACAGGAAGAGCAGACAAGTTAAATGACCTCACTATGGTTGGCGAGAAATTTCCTTGTGATTGACACTTGTGGGGTGTGTCATCCTCTGGCAGGGCATGTAAGAATGCATAACTGTCAGAGAGATCATGTCATCAGTGTTGCAACATCTACGGGTTTAATGGAAACTTACGAGATGCATGACTAATCTGACTGATTTCGTTTTGTGAAAAGTTTGGTTATGTTATATACTGTGATTTTGCAAGGCTTTAAATTTATAATCATTATTATCTTTATATATCATAGACATTGCTCTTGTTCTCATCTTAGAGCTATCACAAGTGACACTGTGATTTGAAAATGTCTTAAAGTTGGACAAACGACTTGAAGCTACGTTAGCCAAAATAATAAAACTTTTATGTTTAGTGAAATACAAGACCTAATGATAAAAGAAATAGATAAGGAAACTAGTGAGAAATGGGGAAAAGTAGTTCAACATAAAAGAAGTATGATAGAAAATGCATGGAAAGAAGAAGGCATTTTAGAGGAAGCATGTGGCGCTGCAGATGGACATTGAGTAAATATGGCAACAGTGTACTAAGACAACCACATGTCAGCAGGAATGTCAATCACGTAATTTCTTACCAATTATAGCTGTGAGCAGATAGTGAATGTAGCAACCCCACTTTGTCTCCGACATCAACTTCTGTAGCGCTGTTAACTTGCAATGCCTCTAACAATAGCCCATCTGCTCTCTCTACTGATGACCAAAAGACTTAGATGAAGAATGAAGATGATACAGAATATATGGTTGCGGAACTCATTGAAGAAGACGAAAAATCTGGACTCAAATTTAATTTTGAAAAGTCTAATTTATAATAGCAGGAGAACCAATGAACTGGGCACCAGCTGTGGGGTGTTTTTCCACTAGGCATGTGGACACATGCTTCCGCACTGCTGCTGTAAACAAGGTCATGTTTCTGATGCAGTTTTACTCTGCTCTGGAACTGCAGTATTGAGTTGACAGTGATATCGTGTAGTTCAGTTATTATGAGCTATTTATTGTTTAGTCACAAAGAATATTATGGCTCAGTATATGTCTTCTAGGTGGCGCTGTGGACAAGTGGTTAGACCGCTTGCCTCCCACCTAGGCAGCCAGGGTTTGATCCCAAGAGCGTGCGTGTGGGATTTCTGGTGGATGGAGTGGCATCCGGGCAGGTTTTCTCCAGGTCCTCCAGTTTCCCCTGTCTATCATTCTACCAATTGCTTCATCATCAACTTTCCTATCATCCATTTTGCTTGCATTTCACATCATCCACTTCTTCATGTTCATGCCTGGCTACAGGCTGACTACTCGTTCTGTGGTGGTTTCGTATTGGCTCCCTCTGACCCCTAGACATCCACTTGTAAGTCCCAGGCAGGTTTCAGCCCTAAATACGGGAAGGGTTAGCAACTGTGAATATGTCTTCTACTGGACAGCATGTATTTATGATTCATATGCGTTAACTCAGTCAGCTTGTCAAGTGAAATATGATTTGCAGAAATATTTCCAGGCAGTACAACAATCCATGAACTTTTCCATATGTTTCAGACCACAGAAAGTATTCAGGCTAAAAAACCTAAAAGACAACATAGGGCTCTTACTGAAGAAACATTAGAAAACATCAGTCATTATTTGGAGACATCCTCCCTCCCCCCCAAAAATCCCTTAGGTGTCTTTCACAGCAGGTAGGCTGGCTTTGTGCAAACCATATAAAATAATTATGGCATATGCTCTTCAACCAGGGGATCCTAGTTTTGTGAGTGGACTCTCAATTATGTATACAATGGAAAAATTGACCCACGGACGAGGCTTGGTTCCACCTTCATGGATATGTGTGGACACAAAATAATCGTTATTGGAGCTCAGACAAACCTAATGTTACAGATGACTTCACGGAATAGCAACTGAGCTAGATCGGAATCAGAGAAATCCAAACTTTCGACCATCTTGACTCTGTGGTCTTCCCTGACGAAGATTTCTCTGATTCCAATCTAACATACATAACATTGCAATCTGTAGATCCTATTAGAGATTAGACTCAAAGCCCAAACTCTAGGATGTAGATCATGTCAACAATTACATATATTCATACTTATTACAAATAATAACTCTGACAATGAATTTTCAGAGGTGTCAGTTTTGCATAATTTTCAATTACATGTCTGTTTCCAAAAGCCTAATTGTACATTTGCATTCTTAGAATATTCATGTTTATTATATTTACAATGTTACATTATTACCAGTGTTTTTTGAATGAATGAAATCCTCCTCTGCATAGAACGTGTGAGTAGTAAGGTATCTTTTTAATTCTGATCTAAAATTGTTTTTGTTCATTTGTAATTATGTTATAGGAGAGAGACATGAAGTAAAACAATTCCTTTGTAGTAAACCCCTTTTTGGAATAACTGCAAATTATTTGTTGGTCTATGTGAGTCCCGCCTATGTCTGGTCTCTTTGTTATGAATATCTGTATTTTTTGTAAACTTTTCTGGGTTATTTGTTACAAATGACAATATGGCTAGAATATATTCACAGGATAATGGTAAAATTCCAAACATTTTGAAAAGTGGTTTGCAGTACTCGGTTGCTATCCCAAGAAGTCTGTAATAATCAACACCGAGAAAGCTTCAAATCTTTAAAAATCTAATGTTTGTTCATGAAGTACCACTCCATGACAACAAAATTGGTGTCCCATACACCAAGAGTGGAAAAAATGGAGAAATGGTTATAGTGTCAATTTTTTTCGACTCAACAGTTGAGGTAAATAAAATTTTGCTCTCCCCCCCCCCCTTTTCAGAGAATTAACAGACAGGGAACTAACTATATTTTACCTTTTTTTTTGTTAACAAGACTCTGCAATACCTCTTACAGTCAATATTTCAATGTGTTTGAAGACAGAATTATTTATAGAGATTTGTGGCCCCTTCAGTCCCCCAACCTAACCCTGTGATTTCTATTTTTGGGGTAAATTAAACATATTAAACATAACACATATCTGGAAGTATTAAAGGAAAATATCTGCCAGGAAGTTGCCAGCATTTCTCAATGTGAACTACAGCGAGTGATGAATATTTACCTAAAGAGATGCCAAAAATGTATGGACAACGATGGTGGCTTTCAATATCCCCTTTTATAAAGTTGGTAAGTAAAACCTTTAAAAGTAGGTTTAAAAATGTTGTACAGTTGCATGCACGTCATTCTATGAGTGCAGATGATCAGGCAGGAAAAACAATGGGAAGCTGGTTCCCAGTTCATTGACTCTCCCTGTAGTTACATGAGGAGATAAACAACATTTGATAATTGAAAATTAAGGAGTTACTAAATGTACAGGCAAATTAAGAAATGATACACAACACAAGCTAACTTATTAGAAGTGATTGTAAATAATGACATTTTTAAAATAATTAAAATTTGTATTAATAAATATACTAATATTTAAATGCCATTTTCCAGACATATTTAAGATAACCAAGGTTATTCTGGACATAAGAAAGGTATACATGTAATTTTGCTGTGTCTTGGTTCCTATTCCATCAAACAGTTTTGAAAATGTCGTGCTTAAACAATTGTCTGTTCATTTTGTATAAAATGATTTAGTATATAATGGCCAGTCTGTCCTAAAACAAACTTTATCAATTTATAAATTACCTTTGCTAAGCAACTAAAAATTTGTTCTCTTATTATGAGGCAAAGATACAAAACAATTTACTATAATCTCCTGTGATTTGCAATTGTTTTTCAAAATATAAACATATGCCTCAAGAATCCATACACTGGCGAATAAGCTTACTCCCTCCTGAAGATACAAATATATCAACTTTATACACATTAAATTATTTAACATTTGCATATTATTGATTATGTTTTAATTTTAGCATAATAGCTCATTTACATTGTTTTATTTATTTTATAAAAAGAGATAGAAGAATCTACTAAGAGTTTTAAGATAGTATTTAAAAGTGAAGAATGCAACAATTAGGACAATCTTTTTTTATAATTTCCATTCTTAACTTAGGTTTTACAATATTTAACCAATGCATTCAATAGTTTGTAATTATAGACAGAGAATTATCCAATGTATTATCAAACATATATGCTTTTCTGTCTTATTTATTATAAAATAACTGTCCTAAATGTTATAATGTGCAAGGAAGAAGAGTTTATTTATTTTTTTGGCTTCCCCTCTAGATTTCCTGGTTAGGTAAACAACATTCTCTTGTTTTTACAAGACTCCCAGAGTTCTTCATTAGAGTTCACTTTCTGGATTCACCATTTTATGAACAGTTAAAAGCATTTTATAAATGCAAACAAATTTAAAAAAACAAAAAAAGGAGTACATGTCTCAGTTTCAGTTACAATTTATGTATTTTATATAGCTATCCCTTTGGTTAGGTTTGTTATTTCCAAAATATTTTCTCGGTTACAAGAATCACATTTGGAATATGCTAGTTGGCAGAGAGGTAAAGAAAATATTTTTAGTTTGAGCTTAGTATATAAAGAAATAGTTGTGCAGGCATCTATTAGTTTTAACTAGTTTATCAGAGAACCATTTTTCTTTTTTTCATACATGTTATTGAATTTTCCAAAATGTTCAAGTTGATGTTACAGATTGAATTGCACATTTTTATGATGAAAATACATTGAAAATAAAACTACCTGTGTCTTAGCTTTCTGTCGTTTAGGGTCCCTAACCGGGGTAGAAAAATTATAAAGTTTTAGTTTTAATGGCTGCCTTCAGGTGTGTCTTCCACTCAACTATTAGCTGCCTTAGTATGCCAGGCACTGCAATAGACTACAAGTATTATCTGTCCATTCTTACTTCACCGGTGATGTACAAATCAGAATGTATTGTTCCCCAAACGCACATTCACACACCATGTGGTGCTAAGCTACATTCGTCTGCCGTACAATTGTTCAACCACATACCTACATTTGGCTGGAAAAGAAATAGCTATCTGCTTTCACTGTTCAGAGATAATAATTAACTCTATTAAATGTATAATAAATAAAAAAATAAAACAGATATATGAGTCATTATATATTCAGTACAAAATGTGAAATTCTCCCACAAAATTATAAAATGTGGACATGTTTTGAAAGTGTGCTGAAGTAATGTGTGCGTACATCACTCCATCTGTTTTTTTGTTTTGAATTTTAGCATTCACATATGGGCAACCATACACTGCACATTTCTTTAATATGGTGCCATAATTCAATGACTTACCGAGAAGAGCTAATCTGGAGAGAATCCTTCAAGAGTTGCAAATGAACTGTCTGAATCATCACATTGATTGATCATTAGTCGGCAAACAACAATGTCCAACATTCCTGCCAAATCTCTCCTCGAACAATGTGTGATATACATTCACTGCATTTTTGGTTGTCACTTCCTGAAAAGCTGCTTACATAAGATGTCACACCTCTGCTAATTTAAAAGTTTTACATACTTTATGCTGCTTTCGGAAGCACCAGTAAATTCCACCGTCAAGCTAAGAATATTGTTTAATGCAAAAGTAAGCTACTTTTCACAAAACTTATTATATACACTAGGAATAATCCTTTCCTTATGTTTCTCTACACTGGTATTACATGTTTCTGCCATTACTTATTGACTAGAAGCAGCTGTTGAACTGCACAACGGATATGCATTGTTACATAAAGAAATAATGGTTAAATGATCAGTAAATTTTGTTCCTTAATCATTCTTTCTGTACTATTTAGAAAACATTGCATATTCTCACCTGGAGATCCCAGGTTCGATTCCCGGCTGGGGCGGGGAGTTTTTCTTTAGCCAGAATTATCCCTCACAGAGTCTGGAAGTATGTATGTGAGAGTGAATATACCTGTTTGAGGGAAATAAAATGATTTAAACCTAATGTAAAAGAACCTAAAGACGTGTTGTTTCTAATGCAAAGCCCTTGATATGACCTTACATCTTAAAGGGGGCTATATAAAAAAAAAACAAAAAAAAAAAAACCATTGCATATTTTATAACAATATCTCTATACTCACTCAGCAGTTTAAGAACTATTTTGTGATGGAGAAAAGTGTTGAAATGTTCACCAACCAATCATGGCCATTGCAATTTGTTTATGTTTACATTACCGGTGAAGTAAGGCTGAACAGAGAATAACTGCTTGCAAGAGCACCTTACACTCAAGATTTCAGGTTGCAAAGACAAAATCGGATACAATTTTTTTTTTTTTCCATGATGGATGCCTCCTAGAATAAAAGCTCTGAAGAGATAAACATTGTACAGTTTCCTAAGTTATCTCATTTAAACACACACATATACATGGAATTAAACATTATTTGTGAATCATCCTAATTTGTAAATAATGTTTTCTTTTCAGCAGAATGTAGTTTCTGGGCTTGTATGCAATGTCCAGTAGATGAAGTTTCACCTGGCATTTTACTCGTGAGTCTGCTGGGCATCTCCAAAAGATGACTCAGTGAACTCTGTTAGTTTTAGGTTAGTGTGTGTCTAAATATATTTATTTTCGTGCAATTTACTTTTAGTAATTTCCACAGCCAAAGGATTGATGGAAAACACTATTAAAGGTGTATTGCAACTAGTTGTACTTATTTAGTACCACTAAATTTCACTGCACTAAGAACTTTTGATGTCTCTGCATGCCATTTTATTGATTCAGCAGTGCCAAATGAAAAGAGGAACAAGAAAATAAACAGTACTTAAAGTCATGCCAAACTAACAATTTTCATTCATTATGTTAGCAATGAAGCCACACAAGTGTAATATCAACAATATGGCATGTCTTTTAAAGTTTTGGGCTTCAGTTTTGTATAAGAAAGCATTCTAAATAAGTAAAGTGAATCAGGGGTTGCATGACGCCAAAGAATCAACAACTGCTCCATCACTTAACAAAGGTAAAATTATTTTCAGTGCCCTTTAGTAGGATTTTCAAATAGCTCCATAAATATGCATAAGTGCTATGATGAGATGGATAAATTTATGGTGGGGAAAAATGAAAATGGAGTTTTATTTATGAATGCTCTTTAACTGCTGTGGTTCTCAGCTTCCCATTCTATAAGATCACTTAACTTTGCTCAGAGGCTTTTTTATCAGGCTTGAGATTTTATTACGTGCAATAAATTTATGACACAGGACCAATGACTTTACTTTCCTTCCAAAGGAAGCCATGCTAAAGATTTTTATGCCCGAACAAATCCATCATCCTCCATAGGTTTGAACCCGCGACCTTGGGTATATGAAGTTAGCATATAACCATTACACCACGGAGGGCGATGGTGGGGAGATCTTTTTTTAGATGATGATGGTACATGAAAGCTCTTTATTTTGCTATGAGGTTAGGAATTAGTCATACCACAACACATGGAGGGATTAACTGGAGAAAGCAAAAATGTTGTTTGGAAAACTGTCAAATGGTGATGGGAAATTTTTTCCAAAGTTTTATTATTTTTAACTGTCTTAATGTGCCACCTGTTATTTTCTTTCAAACAATCATCATGAAGCCGAAGCCTTCTTTGCCTTCCAACTTATAAATTAACTTTTAAGAATATAATAAAATGTAGACTTTTAAAATTGTGAGCAAGGGCAGATCCACAGTATGGAGATGTGTGCCCCTCGTCACCAAGCATAACATCAATAAAAAATACAAAGTGCACGATAATAAAGTTAAGAGCCTGGATACAATATTAGTAAAATAAATATGAACTTACATAAATTGATTTAGTATGGTAGATAAAAATAAATATATTGTCAGCTTTTCAAACTTTATGTTTGTAGCTTACTAAATCTGCTGAGTGAGGTGCATGCACCTTAACAAGGGCAACAGTTAAAATGACATAATGCTTGTGATAGTTGTTTATCCAACATTATATGATGATTGTGACGAGTCTTCTTCTTTTTTTTTTTGTGATGGTTTAGCTGAACATTTGATAATTAAGAAGGGATTTGTCTTCACAAGTGAAACATCTTCAGCTTCACTACAACTGCACTCATCATCGTCCTGTAAATATTTAGTGGACAAAACATTGAAAGCTGATCTTTGTCATTTAAGTAAACAAGTATGTCGAGTGGAAATTGATTATTCACTCTCAACACTCTTTTTTTTATAAGTCAAATAGTTTTTTAATGAAGCTAAGAGTAATACTGACTTTTACTACATTTTGCCTAACTCACAATTATTTTAGTATATTTTCCCCTTTGTAATGATTTTTTTTTAAGTCGTTTAAAATGCAATATTAGTTATAAATATTATATTATTTGTTTCGCCTCTTTTAGGATATATTCCTCCAATTCTTTTTGACTTCAAAGAACTAAATTTTCAAAGCTAAATTTAAAAAGCTTTTATCATAGAAATTCTGGATTCATCCTTGATGCTAAGGGATAAAGTGAAACGTAATCACATTTTGTATGAACCTTGTTACAGAGACATTATGGATATGTCATTATAAGAGAGTTTGTTTGCTTTGTGTATTGTTGTACTTTTATTGTAAAAGAACTCTCTCCTTTCCTCAGTTACCAATGAACAGACATTTATATGATTCATCTTAAAATAAGCATTTATGAAACATTCTGCTACTATCTATTTATCAAGACTAAAAACATGCTTGCTGAGTATAATGCAGTAATTCAGCAGATACAGGATGCACACAAATAATTGTGTCGTTTTTGCAAGCGCATTTCAGATTGCAAGCTTGATTTTTATGGAATCCGCAAGCAAAGAAGTGCAGCAAGTGTAAAGTAATCTGGTTCTAACTTTACATTTGCCAAAATAAACTGTTATGGACAGTACGTTTACCGTTTCTAAGAATTCAAATTATAGCAGGCCGTGACAAACCAATATCATTATTGTTCTGTGATCTATTTTGAGAAAAGGGCAGATTTTGAGAATTATGATATCCTTAGATTTGCGAAAGCAGGAGAATAAAAAATTCTATCTGCTAAATCCCGAAAAGTTTATGAGGCACAATATGAGAAATTTATGAAGTGATGTTTAGAAAAGAATGAACTATAACCCTTGGTGAATGGCTCAAACTTAACGTCAAGTTAATTTCATCTTTCGTTGCTTTTCTTTTAGTATCAGAAAATTGTCCTAGAAAAAAATATTGTATGATATGTGAGCATAAAGTTTCTTTTTGATTCTCGCGTAGTTGTGAAATTTGACTGTGTCTTGTTTCACAATACTCTTGCTTGAATTAAAAACCATATCTTTATGCTCTTAGATCATAAATAACTATTACAAGTTTAAAACTCATATATTTTCTCGGCAGTATACAATGTAATTTTGAATTATAAGAATTGCTTCTTATGTGAAATAAATAAAATTAATGATGCTCTTTTTCTGTAGTCCCGGGTTCGATTCCTGGCTGGGGCGGGGAATTTTTCTCTAGCCAGAATTATTCCCTATCCCCCACAGAGTCTGGAAGTAAGTATGAGAGAGTGAATGTGTGTGTGTTTGAGGAAAATAAAATGATTTAAACCAAACGTAAAAGAACCTACAGACAAGTTGTTTCAAGTGCAAAGCCCCCGATATGACCTTAGATGTTAAATGGGACTATACAATAAATAAATAAAAACATTTATTGTATTGGCAAGCCCAGGAATCTAAAAACAAACACACAACTGCTCTACTAATGCAATTATTTTCTTATAGTAATAAATATTTTATATTTTAAATATGTTTAGTATCTATACCTGATTAATATATATTACATTTTAGTGTTGTACCACACTTACAAGGACAAAAATTCTTATAATGTTAAGAAAACTAAAATTTACTTAAGTTTTAACAAACTGCTTTAAGAACTTTTTTATTAAACTATGTTATACGTGCTTCAAATTGTAACTGCAACTAAGACAGGGTGGAATTTCAATGAGAGTAGCTGAAGATGTGTCAACGTGCGCAGTTTGTGCTGTCAACTCAAATCCAGTCTTAAAGTGGTGAATCTCGACCAATATAAATACAAAGTTAAGCCATACCCTCTTAATCAAGTCATGTCCTTTAACATCAACATTTGCACAGTCTTTACTCTGAAGGAAAACATTTTGTAATCATAACAAACAGCTCACAAAATAGTTTAAAAGGCATAGCAAAAGTTTCACCCAACACTCCATCAAAAACTAGCACTTACAACTTCTATGACGGAAAATCATAAGACACCTACAGATTCCTTTATACAGCATTTATTTACACTTTCTTTGTAATCTTAAGCTTCAGCAAGAAACATGAGACTGCACCACCATATTACCTTCAAAATTAAAAACAATGGCAACTAAAACAGTGAAGACTATTTTTTTTTTTATATTCTTTCTTGCTGTGATAAAAATATTCTGTATTTACAGACTTATATGCATATACACAGAATTTTTATTTTTAATTTAAACATATAACTTTAAAAACTAAGTTAACCCTTAGTTGCCTGCACTAGTATACTACATATGCCATTTAAAACTGGACTTCTAGTAAAAATATTTGGGAATAAACCTATAAAATTATTATATAAAATAATAGAGAAAATAGAAATGAAAATGGATGTAGATCCTTTATTAATATTTTTCTTCCCAATTAAAAGTTTAAATTCCTCTAAACCAGTTTTCATAATGCTGCCAAGGGTACTACCAAAAACATTGTTCAAATTGCCATGAGTGTTAGGTGATAGGTAATGGACTGGCCATCCATTCAAAGCCAAATGTTGCAAGTTCAAATCCCAGTGATTGGGGTAAATGACGGGGAGAGCCCAAGTAAAATAATCGGTTTGATGCTTGGAAGTTAATGATGTTACATTTGACTGTAGTTATGTTGGTTTTGTCTTTTATTAATTTAAAAAAATCACTGCAATCTTAGGGCAAAGGTTGTATATATTTTAACAATATAAAACAGTCTTGATTACTTGTCGTTTATGGTTAGAGGTTAGTATAACATGAAATTAATCCTAGAGTACAACCCTATTTGTATAGTTACGCTTAAAACAAGCGGAACTTATAGGTAGCGACAGGCAACAAAAGGTTAAAACAAACAGACATTTTACTGGTTGCATTGTTTAATATACCTTTGTGCTTTATAAACTGTTTGGAAAATAAACAGCATACATTTTTGAAAGCTCTTATACCTAATTGTAGGTTTTAAAATTAAAATTGCGCATTTCAGAATGAAATATACAGTTCTGTGTGAATTTCTCTCTCTTCCAACATGAATATAAGAACACACTTTTCTTACTTACATACACAAATCACTGCCTTCTCCCCCCTCCTTGCATATATTGAAAATTACAATAAAATATTAAATGTGTTAGTTTTGTGCATGTTTTTCTGTGCAGGCAAATGTGTGCGTTTCAATCTTGAAACATTTAATGAAAAGAACATTAATTAAAATTTGACCAATTTTTTGTTGTTGCTTGCTTTTGTATATTAAATGCAGATTAATGTTTCATTGATAATAACAGGCAAACATAGAGTTTATTACAATGTTTTTATGAAAATTATAACATTTTTTATCTTACAGAAATCCTGTTCTAAATGTTTATTCAGGACATGGCCAAAGGCCATGGTTGCAGAGCAACAACAGGGTCCAGCTGAGGGATCTGTGAGGTCTAAACCCACCTGGATTACCACAAATAGTAGATTTTCATTTTATCAACATTTTTCATAGGTGCTCTTAGAAGAGGAATTTGTTAGTGACATTACTTTGCCATTTACAGGAGTTAATGAACTATACCGAAATATTTTCACAGAATATGTAGATTACTTAAATAAGTAATTTGAGATAGGAGACTTATGGCCTGTTTATTGAAATTTTGAAGTAACAGCTATAAATTTCTGAAGTGCCAATATGCCACGCATCGTGGCACTTCGTCTGGAATGAAAAAATAATAATAAAAAACATTTACGCTATGACAGAAATCGAACTCATGAACTTTAGGATAGCAGCTTCCTGTGTTACGCATTAAGTCACCAGAGCAGTTGAAAAATCGCCTCCAGGGTAGGCTACATAACTCAAGAACGTAGTTAATGAATGCTTAGTGTCGCACTGTCAAGTGATTAGTTCGAGATTTTACAGACTTTTGCGACATTAAATCTTGAGAACGCTAGTAACGATGTGCTAAAAATTGATATTTCTATACTCGGGCAGCAGTTTTAAAGACATTCTAAGCCATTTTTTCAACCTGCTTTACTTTAACACTGACTTATAGCACCTGATACCCACACGTGTAACGATATGTAGCTGTGTTATGTTTATCTGGGGACCATGCATCACCGAACTCAAATTACTTATATCAGTCATGTGCACAATCTCACAAATTATTTCAGTATAGTTCATTAGTGAGGTCAGTGGGTGGGCAATATGACTTTGTTAGAACAACATCTTCTGCTTTATACATTTCTTATTCCTCCTGAATTATGTTGAATATACTAATTACCAGAATGCATAAGTATATTGCAAGTAAAACATTGGTTACTAGATCAGGAATTGAACCATTATCTCTAATAGTTAAATTGACACAGCTTGCTCATAAAAAGCATGTTACCACTTAATTAAGTTCTTGTTTATACTAGCAGCTGTAATTTAAATTGCCAAAAACCACAAACATTTAAGAAATTCATATGTTGAAAATAATCTATACCAAATAATTATGGCTGTTGGTATCTAATGTGGTTGGTTGGTTGGTTGGTATCTAATGTTGAGCAGTTGGCAGTGAAGCCATTCGCTCTCTTGCATTCCAGTATTTTGTATTATCATGTTGACTAAAGGTTGGGCAGCGCAGTAGATGGTTTCCATCCATATCTTCTTTAAGTGTACAGAAAGGACACAGAGGAGATCTCACTATACCAATCCTGAATAAATGTTTATTGAGACAGTCATGGCCTGTTAGGAGTCTAAAAGTTGCTACAGAGGATTTTCTTGGTAATGTAGTGATTCTGGTCATGTTATTACATAACCTTTTGTTTGTAATACATTTATCTTTAATTTTTACTTTCTCTACACGTACTATGTACATAGTGTATAGAGAAGGTATTGTAATGCACCCAAAAATTCAATACCGAGATTTCACCGGAAATACATGTTTTGGGTCCCCCTGAATCCAAAAAAAGCAGTTTTAGAGAAATGTCCGTGTGTGTATGTGGCCAGTATAGCTCAAAAACGAAAATACCATTAAATAGCAAACTTGGTATTTAAGTTTGATATCTTCCAAGTATGCAACAAAAATTTTCAAGAAAATCCCTCCATGCCCAACTATGGAACGTTTTTCGAAAATTTTGATTTTCTCAAAAATGGCTCTAACAATTTTGATTAAAATATCATATATTAAAGATATTTACCTCACAAATAAAATGTATATCCTGAATTATCTGGGAATAGCCTCTAAAGAGTACTTTATTCTGGATGAATTTTACGGAATTTTGCATAACTACTAAACTTTAAGGGATGAACAAAAACTTACCACACAAAAAATGTAGGGCATGTTAAAACTCACAATATATGTTATATACATTTTTTTCGTGGTGTTGATCGTTTTTGAGATATTCCTCGTTACTGGTTTCAGCTTTAAAAAATGTATATATTTCTCATACAGGAATTTGTCAACTCCTGTCCATACAAACAAAGGAACTTCAGTCACATAGCATCCAGCTTTTGACTATCACTTTAACCTATGGTACTCCCTTATTTCGCTTCTACTTACAAGGAAGCAAGTAATAAGACTATTTCAGTTAATTTTTTGCAGAGATGTAGAGAAAGACATTTGAATGAAACACATAAGATTTTTTTATATGATAAAAGAGATTTTGTAGACTAAAGAGAATTGTCTTGATTTTGCCATCAAAATTTGTTGAATGCAATTCTAATTTTTGATAAATGAGAAGAGTGGGCATGTTGCTCCAGCACCAGTGCCCCTCCATCATTTGGTAGACTGGAACCATCCATAAAAATATGTAACCATTCAGGGGAAGGAAATCTATTATTTCCGTTGACATTGTTTTAAGTTACTCTTCAATGTTTAATTAGGTTGAATTATGTAGTATGTCATATAAAATAGATATTTACCTCATTTTTAATTTTTGAAAAGGATAAGATGGATAAAGAAGAAACAACAAAACAATGGTCAAACTTACATATACACAGATGGCTGCAACAATTGCATTTGTTTTATGCAGCATTTCTTATTATTCAGGGGCATGACACTAGGCAATGAAGGTGTGAAGCCCATGTATGTGAATTTGTATCAGAGCAGTTGGCATGTACTTAGAAGATAAGAAATATAGCACCTCCATTGCTTTTTCCTGCGCTATTTAAGACACTTACACACTTTTACTATTATCTATCCATCCTTACTTCACTGGTGATGTAAACAAACCAGAATGTATTCTCCCGCCAACACATGTGTACACACCACGTACCTACGCTTGGTGGGAAATGAAATGGCTATCTACTTTCACTGTTTGCAGATGATTATCTCTATAAAATATATAATAAATAACACATAAAAAATAGGTAGGTGAGTTGTTATTCAGTATGAAATGCAAAATTCTCCTATAAATTACAAAATGCAGACATGTTTTTGAAAGTTTGCTGAATTATTGCATATGTGCATCACTCTAATCATTTTTTGAGTATTTTAGTACTCACAAACGGACAACCATAACATGCACAATTCTTTAATAATGCCATAATGCAGTGACTTACCCAGAAGAGCTAATCTGAAGATGGAACTGGTTCCATTCCTTCAAGAGTCAAACTGTAGCACCGAGATTGATAATAATTAGTCAGTCAATGACAATTTCTACCATTCCCTCCAAATCTCATTTTGTTTGCTCTTCCCGAACAATGTGTGATATACATTTACTGCATTTTCGATTGTCACATGTTGAAAAACTACTTGCATAAGATGTTGCACCTCGAATAATTTTAAAGTTTTTCTAGCTGTTTGCAGTTTTGGGAAACACCAGTAAATTCTACCATTAAGCTGAGAGTATTGTTTAATGCAAAAGTAAGATACTTTTCACAAAATGTATTATATGCATTAGGAATTATTCTTTTCTCGCCACTTTTTAGAGAACTTCCTCACTTGTATTTCAGTACACTGGTATCACATGCCTCCACATTGATTACATATGTACACTATGCTCTCTACGTGGTAACTGAAAATTGTCCTTTGCAATGTATAAAAGCACTACACATCTGCATTGTTGCATAAGGGAATAATGATTAAAATTCAACAAATTTCCGTTTATTAATAACTCTTACTATATTATTTGGACAACATTGCATAGTCTTATATGATATTTGTGTACTTCTCTTAGTAAATTAAGAACTTTTTTTAAGAGAGAAAAGCGGTAAAATGGTTTAATCAGAACCATTACAATCTGTTGCTTTTGTTCACATTACCAGTGAATTAAGGCTGGACAAACAATAGAGAATCTTGGTCACCAGGCTGACAAAACTAGTTTGGATAGGCAGAGTCAGACTGAAAAATTCAATGCCATAGACAGGATTTGAACCACGGATCTCCCAATCTCTAGCAGGTTGCTCTGCCACTGAGCTAACATGGCAACATAGCATTGAATTTCTCAACTGACTGGCATGTTTCCCGGTAAACCACAAGGTGATCTCAAATTATTTTTTGAGATGACAACCCCAATGGCGACTTACAATGTTGTAAGTACATTAGTCCCAGGATTCATAATATAGCCAACTATTATGGTCAATGTTGCCATGGTAGCTCAGTGGCAGAGCAATCGGCTAGAGATCAGGAGACCCGTGGTTCAAATCCCGGCTATGGCATTGACTTTTTCATTCTGACTCTACCTATCCAACTCCTGTCCTACACATGGCTTGTGTGAAAAACAATTAATCCAAAACTAGTTTGGCCACCTATCTGAATGAAGGAGAAAAGAGGAATGGTTGCACAGCTTCAGTGCCTACCATCATGCACCTCTATAATTTATGCCTTAGTTTTCTTTCCTTTCTATTAATGACAACACCAATAGTCACAAGTTGCAATATTTTCATTACATATGAGGCTCTATTATGTGAAATGCATGTAAACACATTGTTGGGAAATTTGCAGCTGAAAAATGCTGGAAGATTTTTTTTTTAGAAACATTTGGCACAACAGCAACAATGTAAAAATATAATAATAGATGTACAAGGCTCTGCATTGTAAATACGCTGTATAATCATTGCAATCAGATTTTTTTTTTTCTAACATTCATGATATGTACTAATGCTCACTTTTATGAGAATAGGCACCTCTTGAAGTTCAGTTCATATATACTGCAAGCTATGCATTTGTTTCATCTATGGTTGTACCACAAGAGTTCCAAAATAAAATTGTTTTCTAATAACTTAGCAGTTGTGAGTCCTATAACCTCACTTCTATGCTACATCTAAATGGTGCAGCAATGCTGGAAGTGGAAAGAGTGGGTTACAAACACATTGATAGTGGAAAGGCTACTGAAATACTGGCTTAGAATAAGATCATTGAATGATCAAATAATAGATCTGAGAGAATATTTAATAATGCAGGAGAAAACCAATGCTTTGACGAATTGGAATGGGTAATGTATGGGAAGGTAGGGATGGGCAATTTAGAGGCTTCTGGAAAGAAGGAAAGGAATCTAGGATACAGAAAAATAAGAATTATTCCAAGTTTAATACTATATAGACAAATGGATATGGATTGGGGCAGAGAGAAATAAATAACAGTAATTAATAGACTAGTGAGAGAAGGTTGAGGATGGACTAGATTAAGCGTGCATAGGTTAAGAGGAAATGATGCCCTTTATGTGGGGGAGAGATGACTTACATTATATAGTAGAATGTGAAGAAATAAGGTGTGGAAGGAACAGAATATACCAAAAAATGGGAAAATACCAGTATAGAAGTTTTTAAAATCAAGATAATAAATCCAAAGAAGGAAAGGGATATAAAAATGCTACAGGAATTTATGGGAAGGATAAGAAAAAAAATGGTTCAGAAAAATACAAAAATACCATGAAGGGTGTTAAAATATATGGTGGACCAAAAGATGATACAGCAACTTCAAGTAACATACCTGTAAAGAAAATTGTAAAACAAATTATAGAAGTAAACCATTAATTCATACTATGTTCAGAAGGGGAACATTTTGTTATATGCTAGTGCAGTAGTTTCTTTTGGATATTAAAGCACTAAAAATTTTACATGAAAACCAAATTTTACTACAATTAGAATATACTTCAGACTCATTATATCTCACCTGTATATGGAATAGGTAACAAATACCACAACAAAGCAGTGAGTAAGTATCATGTTTAATAATGGAACTATTATAAATCAAAGAAATTATATCCTTGCGCACTACAAATCATGTATTTTGGTTTTACAGCTGTACAAAGCATGCAATGGTGTGACTTAAAAGTCTGCCTGAAAGCCTAAATTCTTATTAAGTTATAGAAAAAAAAAAACAGTATGATTTGCTTGTACAAAGGTAAACAATCCATTCGAGAGAGGCCTGAGGACTTAACCTAGCTATAATTAGTTGCAGAAGAACAGAAAAAGATACGGGAAGAGCTGTATATGCACTAAATATTCAAATATATGTTTTAAAATTGGCTATGAAACAAAGATCGGGAATAGCGTGGCTCAGGTTGGGAGGGTGGAAAACCCGTAAGGTAGTTGATGAAGGTGGTAGGCGGATTCGCCCATTATACAGGGATCAGGAAGGCTGGATGCATATTTTGGCCGATTGTATGCAGATGGAGGATGTTAGGAAAAAATTATTGCCGGAAGTATTTTTAGCTTCAAACAGACGAAGGACAGCATTCTGGGATTTGATTCTAAACAGTCAAAACTGGCCAAGCCTGGGCGCATACTTAATGGAAGTTCGTGCAATAAGAGATAAAATATTTATGTAAATATTGTATAGACTTATTTGGTGTTTGACTAATCTATATGTATGAATACATGGTATAATTGTGAGTGCAAGTGTGTGTGTGTGTGTGTGTGTGATATCAGTGTTTTCTTTCTTGTACTGTTCTATGGTTCTTTTGTCGTAGCATGCGAGCGCATGTGTGTGTGTATATTCCTAATGTTATTAAGATATATAAAATATATATGTAGGTAATATTTTAAATTCAAATATTTTTAGACAGCATGTATGGTCACCCGACTGCAACTGTGTGATGCGAATATTGTATTAATGTAAACTTAATAAAATACTACTACTACTACCACTAAATACTCTTTAAACAGCATTAAATCACTATGAATGTCATTTTAGGTCATAATTTTTAAACTCTTCTTTCTTGGGTTTTAATTTCTTGGCATATGATGCAGTTTTCGGTATAAGTCAATGAAATTATATAAACCTTTTTGTAAATCACCATCATCATCTTCTTCTTCTTTGCTTACCCTCCTCATATGGAGTTACAAGCTAATGTCAGAGATCGGATGCCTGTTGAGCAGATGGGTTGTGAAATCAGATTGAGTGTTCAGAGAGGGGAGATCAGCCCAATGGCTGGTATAAATGTGAGGAAATACACGACATGAAATAGGCAAAGTGAATGATAGGAAAGATAACAATGGAGCAACTGGTAGAATCTCGGAAAGCCTGCCCAGATGCCACTTTTTCCACCAAAACTCCACTTCTCTGGTCCTCCTTGTAAACAAAATGAGATGCAGTTTTGTTAACATGCTTAGTTGTGATGTTATTAAATAATAATATGCAAATTATGCAAATTTTTAAGCAAATTATTGAATTTTCATGTTTAGCATTTATTTTCTCAAATTAATGGGATAGTTTAAAATTAATCACTATAGTTTCTTAATACATTTAAACAGTTCAACTATAAAATGTTATTTTTCCAAGCAAATGGAGCAAAACAAGAAAAAAACAATTTAATATCTCTGGAACTAATTTAGAAATATGCACGAAATTTTGTGTAAATATTATGTACTATTACTCATTGTGGTAATAAAATTTCAAATTAATCAGTCTGAAATTGTGGATGTTTTAGTTTTCACAGATGGCCATTGTTAACCCTTTGTTGAGTGAGCGAGAAGGCCTGTGGTAAAGTGTGAGGCTCAGTTTCAGGAGATCCTTGATTCCATTTCTGGAGTTGGCAATTCTGACTATGGGTTCTTCGTGGTTGACAAGGAAAATGTTGGGATAGTTTCTCTTCTACAATCAATTTCCTTTCCTTCTTTTTCCTATCATTTTGCTTCCTCTTTCATTAGGGGCTGTGCAGTCAGTGGGTTCGACAGATGATGTGTTTACTCCGCTTGTTTGAAATTTTTCTTCTTTGCAAGATAGCAGCCTTATCTGAGCTGCCTCAAGTGAGTAAAAAAGAAATGTTTGTTGTCAATTGTCATATCATTGCCACTGGAGTGCCGGAATTTCATCCCACAGGAGTTCTTTAGATTGCAGTAAATCTACTGATATGGGACTTTTAAACAGACTTAAAAACCTTCGCTCTAGGCCAAGTTTGAACTTGCTCCTTGGGATCGGAAGGCCAGTGTCTATCTGAGCCACCCAGGCTTTTTTTACAGTGTTTAGCACCCACTTTTACTACAATGACACATGGAATGAAGATGGAGCACTGGTGGAATGCATGGTAGGGGAAACTGGAGAACCCAGAGAAAATCCACCCCTGCACTGCTTTGCACACCAGAAATCCCACATGTGGTTGAACCCGGGCCATCTAGGTGAGATGTAAGTGATCTAAGCGCTTGGCTAGGGCGTGGCCTGCCACCCAGACTGACAGGAATGTTGCGTTCTCCCTGGTTCTCCAGAGAGAAGGCTTTCTGAGCAACCTGCTGGTGTAACTGGGTCATCAAGCTTGGCATTGTTAAGGACTTCTTGTTGGTCAGTCTGCCTAGGACTTATAGCCTCCTGCGGTTCCTTCACTTCATCCACTCCTCTACATTGGTTCCATTTGTCCCCTCTTTTCCCTGGTCACAGTGCTTAAGTTTAAATGTTCACTGCTGTCCTAAATGGTCCAGAATATTCTTGTTTATATTGTTTAGCTTTCATATTATGAGAATGAAATAGCTCCTGGGTCAAGCCTGATGTAATGCAATCCCTCAGGAAGCATATTAGCACATGTATGAAGCATGTCCAGAAAGTAAACACCATTTCATTCTACCACTACTGCAACACAAGTGTCGCAGTGGCGTGTAATGCACACCTGGTCATTGTCTGTCCCTTGATGTCATTACAGCCTAGTCATGTTGTGTCATTGATTATTCAAAATGTTTAAGACAATTTCTGATCCTGCTCACTGTGAAGTGCATTTCATAATACAGTTTTTGAAATGTTATGCCAGCTGAAATTCATTGTCAACTTGTAGAGATTTACTGAAAAAGTAATCACATGTGGAATGGTGAGAAAGTGGGTTAGGCAATTCAAAGATGGATGATGCAAATGTTCATAATAAAACACAGGGTGGGCAGCCTTCTATTGTCACTGATAGTTTGGGAACAAGTGGATGAAGCAATTCGTGAAAACAGATAGTTGATAATAAGAATGATGTGTTTTCACAAATATCAAAAACTCTTCTGCATGAGATTGTTACAAAGCGCTTAAATTATCATAAACTGTGTTCCCATTGCGTTCCAAAGATGCTCACAGTGTCCACAAAATTAAGCGAATAAAATCCAAAAAGAATTTAATTTGCATCTATTTTAGTTTGTTTTGCATGGTTTTTTTTAACAGGAGGACATAGATTCTTCTATAGGCATTGGATTTACAAGCACATTTAAACAACACAGTCTTCCTGGCCATGCACTAATGCTTAAGCAGGCTTTAAGGGAAGCAAAGGGATAAAATCAGTAAAACAATTTTAAAGACATTCAGATATGGGGAAAGAACAAAAGAAATGTAAATAACATCTGAACTCCAAAAAAGGATACAGCACATCCTCCCTTGCATCAGTAATAACAATGCAGATCACATGATTACAAAAATTATTTTTCATTGAAGTTAATTTAAGGACAAGTTGTAAGGATCCATTAAAGGATTAATACTATACAATAAATTAACAGTTACATTAAATTACAGTTAAATGAACTGTGACTTTATATATATGTATGTGCGCATGTCTCTGACTATGTAAAAATGTATATTACTATGTATTGACACACTTAATATCATTTAATGTAACCAGATAAGAAATAAATATATAAATAAATAAATTTGAGAAACTTTATTTGCAACAATGGAAACATAACCTCAATTCACAAATATGTCCATTTATTTTGGTGTCCGAATTTCCCATTAGATTGCTTAATCAGTTATGCAAATCTTTTTCAATGTAAGCAACAACTGGGGTGGCATTAAAACTGAACTTGAAGAGATACCTTCATGATGATTATCTTTTCATAAAATCACATTTACTGTAGCACAGAAATAAAAAGATTGTAGCAGCAAGTTGTTTTCTATATAAAATGTATCTTGAAATCTGATCATTTAGAATTTTCTATATCACTTAGGATATTATTGTACTTAAGAAATAAAAACTGTAGCAATGCTTATTTTTCAATAACTTGAAGTAGAAAGATAAAAGAGTTTACCTGGTGCATGAATTAACTGAAGCCATTCAAACCAGCACCGGTTTCATTATTTGACTTCACTCCTGAGAGCTGTTTGCACTGAGTAACAGTTATAATGATTTCCAAACAAATCCTTTTCTTTTTTATATTAGGAAAATATCCAGGTGTTCTTGAATCTCTCCTTGGTAACTTTTGTACATTTCCTATGTTTTTATACACAGAATTCATTAATTGGTTATGTATTTTAATATATGTATACTCCTTGTTTTGTTTACTCCACTGATGAATCTACTAAACTCAAATATCACTGTGTTTACATCCTGAAAGATAGCTGACAATAATCAGCTTTTACATTTTGAAGACTTGAGTTTTTTATACAAAGTTTCACTTGTTAAGTCAGTGTAATCCATCAACAGTCAATTAGGAAGTTAAAAGAGTAAGGACTTGATCATAAACTAGGGTTACCAAATAATCAATTTAGCCGAGTACCACTCAGTTTTGAATGTTCTTTCTCTACCCTGGTTTCTGTATTCTTATGCAATTCGTATTTATTTTAAGGAAAGACTGTTTTGGATAGGAGGTGTAATTTTTTGAACGTCATTCAGATGACAGTAGCACTGAAGTGTTGAAAATTCTTATTTTTATTTTTAATTCCAGTTCATAATGCAGCCATGGAAAGCATTTTTTAATACTTTATCTGCAGTAAAGGCTAATCAGATTGATTAACACCATTAACTTTTACACACTTCCCTTACTTTTACTTCATTGACAATTGTTTTGCAAGACTATTTTTTCCACACTATTAATTTAAATGGATTCAATAGGTCTTTTACTAGACTAATTTTAGGATAAATTTTATGATTGCCATGACAGCATACAGATGACAAATTCACTTACAATCCACAACTCCACAAATTTGACAAAATATTCAAGAAATCCAACATAAAACTATTTCCAGTGAATAGGTATAATATTAAGAATCTCTTAGGTTCTTCTTTGAAAAAAATGAGGAATACATCCATAGGTTGCTTATAGATTGCAATGTGAAAAATATTGAAAAGGCAAAAGAAACCTGGAAACATGCAAAAAGAAACACAAAAGAAATATAAAACTAAAAAAAAAAACATAAATCTGCAGTTGTGTACTACTACTTTTGGCTTACAATCATGAAATAAATCCTGAAATTAATATACTAAAAGAACTATCAAAACCATTTGAATTAATAGCATGAGAAAGAATTTTCATCCTTAAATATCACCACATAGCCATGACTTTTGAACTTCCTCATACGGATTGCTTATCCAACCTCATCATCTGTCCACCAGATGTCACCACAAATCAACCCATCAACAGCAGCAACACCTGACACCAACAGCAGTGGTTCAACAGTTGATGATGCAGGCAAATGCTCATGAAACAAATCTCCTACTCCATAAAAGTAAGTGAAATGTGTGTAAAAGTTAACAAAGCTGATTAAGCATTTTTTAATTTTTAAATATACATTGGTCAGATGAGAGAAATAGGTATTAAACATGGAAATGAGAGACATGTTTTCCTCAAAAAGTAAACTTGGATAATGCTTATAGTTAGGGAGCACATTGAGGTATGTAAAGATTGAAGTTCAATGTGCACTTACTTGTAGACGTAAGCGGCACATGCTCTCTGAACCAATTTTTTTAACAGAGCTGGCAAAACAGGAGTGGCCTCACTAGTTGTAACCAGATAATGAACATAGAGATCCTGTCTTGATGCTAAAAAATCCCCCTAGCACCGTAAACTTGCAATCCCTCAAATGTTACCCATCTGCACTCTCTAATCTAGTGCAATTTATCATTAGTGTGGAAATCCCCTTTGTTTTTTTCATTTTTGGAATTTGGTAACCCTATCACAAACATTTACTTAAACATTATTATAATTTTTATATTCAAACTAACCAGAATAATACAGTTAAACTAACAAAAAACAATTCTACACTTTTTCTGATAAATGAATTACTCTTTACCTTTGTAAATTCAAATACAAGGTCCATATGAAACCTGAACTAACCCAGGTAAGCCCTTTAGCAAACATTTTTCATATCTTAAAGCTGCTGTAAACCAGATGTGTCTACAGACAAAAAGTTGACAGTCAAGTTTCAGCTCACACCGTAAACAACATGTAAGCAATTTGTTCAGTCCAATTCTGCAACTATAAATCCAAATGTTACCAAGAAATACAAACTATTCTTGGCATTAGGTGACAGTGTATGAAACTGCACATGATACTGCAACACTAACACAAATGTCTCTACAAGTTGGTCCATTATAACCGACAGAGCAGAGACTTGTGGCAGAATGAGGAAACCAACCTCAGAAAATAAACTCACATATTATTCATGCAGCACTCTGATTCAGTTACCTTAATAAAGCATTTGGTCATTATTTCACACATTAATAGAAACAATTTCATAACATTGTTATTATTCCAAGCTTTCACATGGTCTTTAATACTTTTTTTTTGTGGATATGACCCCTTCTACGACTAACTGATAATGTTAGTTGTTTAAGGGAATCTAAGGTACTTCTTTTATATTATAATTTCAATTAACAACAATTCAGCAAAAACATCTGTTCAACAGTGCAAACATGAAGCTCCTAGGTATTTTAAATCATTACTACCTACTCCCAAGCTGCTAACACTGGATGAAATTACTAGGTTATGTGCACAGTCACATTCTGCAAGTCAAGTTTACAATTTACTTATTTTAGAGAATTTTAAACAGATGAGATTATAATGCTGTAGCACCCATTTCAATAATGATTGTCAAATTCTACAGCTTTTACATTTCCTTTCTTTCCAGAGCACACAAATTTGTCATAATGTGCAAATTATCATAAATTTACAGTTGAAAGACTTGCTTCAAAAATATCAATTCATTCAAAGATCTATAAATCATCACACAGTAAAATAATAATGCATGAACAGCATAGCCGAAGAATAAAAAGTTGCATAAACACCAAATTTGGATACTTTTCATGCTGATATCTTTGAAGATGTAAGTAGAGCAACATAAAATTATTTAAGTTGTTTGTTTGTAAATAATGCTGTTAATGCCACTGGTGGGCCAGATTAGGGCCCACAAGTTCTTTTACATGCCAGTAAATCTACAACGTGGGGCTATCGCTTTTAAGCATGTTTAAAAAACCATCAATCTGGGCCAGATTTGAACCTGGACCTTGGGATCAAAAAGCCAGTGCCTAGCCATCTGAGTCACCCAGACTGATAAGCAACTTCAAGAGCCTTCTGTGTAAGTAAAGCTTTGACCTGAAAATATTTTCTTTTCTCCTCATTTTCCGACACAGGGAGTAATCTTGATTGAAACATGAGTTTGAGATAGTGCCATTACAAAATGTATGTCATGAAGAAAAGCTTGGTGAACATGTGTAACAAGCCCTTTTCATACAACTGGGAAATTGTCAAAATGAGGCTTGTATATCTTTTTCTCTGTTTACGTTCTCTGTACGTACCATTGTACATAGTGTATAGAGAAGGTATTGCATTCCACACAAAAATACAATATCGGGATTTCACAGGAAATACATGTTTTAGGTCCCCCCTAAATCCAAAAAAAAAAGCATTGTTGGTATTTAAGTTCAGTATATTCCAAGGATGCGGCACGAAGATTTTCAAGAAAATCCCCCCTTTACATGGAAAATTATTTCGAAAATTTTGATTTTCTTAAAAATGGCTATAATGATTTTGATTAAAATATTGTATATTAAAGATATTTACCTGATAAATAAAATGTATATCTTGAATTTTCTGGGAATAGCCTCTGAAGACTACTTTATTCTGGATGAAATTTACAGAATTTTCTTTAACTGATTAACTGTAAGAGTTAGAGAAAAACTTACTTAACAGAAAATGTAGAGCTCTTTAAAACACACACTTTATGTTATATACATTTTTTTCATGGAGTGGATCGCTTTTGAGATATTCCTGGTTATTGGTTTCAGCTATAAAAAACATACTTTTCTCCTACAGGCATTTGTCAACTCCTTTCCATAGAAACAAAGGAACTTCAGTCACATAGCAACCATTTTGACTATTGCTTTAGCCTATGCTACTCCCTTATTTCCCTTCTACTTGCATGGAGGCAAGTAATAAGATATTTCTGCTATTTTTTTTTTTACTTGATTAGCATGAAGTAAAAAGAAGTATAAGCTTTTTAACATTGATTTGTTGCAGAGATGTAGAGAAAGTCATATGAATGGAACACATCAGATTTTTTATTCTGTTTTTTAGTAATTTAGTTTATGCCAAATAACTCCTTGCTAATGGAACAATTTTTGTAAACCATGCACCGCTGGTTGTATATTCTCAATTTTTAGTTCACAAGAAAACACAGAAATACCTTAGATTGGCAAAAACACTATGTTCAGTTCATGTTTGTCAAGTTGGCTACTATTCTTACAATAACCAACTTACGACTACGACCACTTTCAAAGTCCTCGACTCAAGGACCTCAAACTGCTAATTATTACTGAGTTTTTGATTTCTATTTGTAAATATAGCACATATAGAATTAATGTTGATGCTATTATTGATTTCCCTTCTCTCTCCTGACTTCAACACTGCCACACAAATCAAAACACTACTATTTCCTTCTATGCGCTACCAACCCTATGACATACTCATATTTTATAAAAGTATAGTATATAA
This sequence comes from Hymenopus coronatus, assembly GCA_030762935.1. NCBI lineage: Eukaryota > Metazoa > Arthropoda > Insecta > Mantodea > Hymenopodidae > Hymenopus > Hymenopus coronatus. Next base: position 14,565,842 of record CM060897.1, on the reverse strand, counting down.
ATAATAATAATAACAATAATAATAATAATAATAATAAAAAGTATAGTATATAAATAATAATAATTATAAAAAGTATAGTATATAAATAATAATAATAAAAAAATATAGTATAAAAATGACAATGATAATAATGATAAATAAATAAATAATAATAATAACAACAACAGCAACAACAACAACAAAGGAATGAGGAGATATCGCATAATTCCAGGAGATTTAATTTCAGTTCTGGGAGCTGGGAGATTCCATTCAATTCCAGGAGAGTCCCAGACATTCCAGGAGAGTCGTCAACCCTACTTAGTGCCCATCATTAAAAGTTTACAATATGTTTATTAATACACTCCAGATTTATCATATCTCTATGGAAAAAAAGAAGAACAATGTGAAAATATAAACTTAGTAATGCAATTTATTATTTATATGCTCTGGACAGTTCAGTTCTGACAGAAGCACATTGTTGTGATGGTATTTGAAACCAAAGACTGCTGGGTTTACTGAAAATCATATGAAATAATCATGAAGGTTCTAATTAAACTTTCTCACAGGATGTGGCTGTGCAAATTACAAACAATTTTGAAGCAATAGCACCATTCATGTTACTGGCTTGCTTAAAATTGCTGATTGTTCTTCTGCTACAAACTTACAAAACATACACCAAAATAACAGCACCAAAGTTAGTTTAAGTACTTTTATGCAACAAAATTAAACCTACCAAAATGTTAAAAACCTTTACATATTTATTCCACTTATAGACAATAATATCAATTATCTTTTTAAATATGCTATAAATTAATATTAATCAAAGAAAGACAAAGGAAGTTGCTGAGTTTGAATAGAACTTGCTCATGTTCACCTTAGTCATATAACAATTGCAAACAGTGAGATCATTAACCTTAAAACAGTTTGAAATCAGAAAATGGTAACTACAAAATGCAAATGTTGCATAATTTATTGCCTTGTATAATGTTTTGAATTAATTTATGCAGTTGTTACACAAAATATGGAATATGTTATGAATCACAAGATACGCATTACAATTATATTTAACCTAAAAGTTAAAGTTACAAGGAAGGCAAATAATAAAATAATATTTACTATCTACTGTCTGTATATACATAGAGAAATGATGTTTGTAATAAATAAGTATAAATAAAAGTATTTCAGAAGGAGGTAGGTACATTTTCTTATAATTAAATTTAATAATAAATTGCTACTAGTAATTAAATCAATAATTGATTGGTATTTCAAAATCGAAATTTGAAAGGAAACTAGTAAAACTCTTATTTAAATGAAATATAAATTATGTGTATTTTAATAGGTAAACACAATTTATAAATTGCATCAGTATGTATAAAATATGACATATCCAAAATCAAACATACTTTAGCAATCTATGACATAGGACCAATGGAATTACTTCCCTTCCAAAGGAAGCCCTCTAAGGATTTTTATGCCCAAAAAAAAAAACCATCACCCTCCACAGGATTTGAACCCATGATCTCGGGAACCACAGAATAACATGTTACCTCCCAGAGGACAACAAATGTCATATGTTATGGATGTATTGAGCATAAGATTAAATAAATGTATTCAACATATTTAAACATAGAATAAATTATTATTTTAACTTATTTAAATATTATGGATTAATTATTTTTTCAGGTTCTATATGATTTATGCCTTTAATTTTTACTAAGGGTGTTAGATATAAACCTTTAATATTAAGGATTTAGCAGGAAGGATTTTAATTGTTTTCTAAAATGCTATTAATTTAATATCCTGAGGCATTATGTTATATCATTGAATATCCATGTTATTCACATTATTTTCAACTTTATTGGCTCTAAAGAACTAAATATCAGATCATACTTTTGTCGAGTATTATGGTGATGGAAATTCTAATTTATTTCAAGTGCATATAGATTTTTTATAGAGATTAGTGTGTCTGAAATAAATACATATTCCACAGTATGGCTATGGAAATTTACATCATTTTTTTGTATTTTTAAGTTCACTTTTTTATGAATGAATCCTAGTAGATTCTAAGCATCTCAGTGAATGAGCAAGTTCTATTCTGTAAACAAAACAATATCAAAACATACAAAGCTTATTAAAAATACAACACTTACATATATTAAACTCTTAAGCCAATAATACTAATAATACCTATTGTTTAGGACATGTTACTGATAGCGAAAGGATTAATTTTAAACCAAGCTGGATTATTTTAAAGGAAAAATCCTAAAAACAGAAGCGCAACTTAAAAACATATGTGCACATTTAAACCTCAAAAAACAGTATTCATAAATATGAGATTTCAAATCACACAGCTCAGGATGAGTTTAGTAGTGGTAATTTATTTATAATATACATATTTTTACTTAGCAAGCCATTTTGCAAACAAATGACGCTAGCCAAACTATCATCACCTTTATTTTGTTTCTACTGGATACATCCATGTGGTATAATTTCTAATGCCACATTTTTTTAACAGATTTAAAATTGTCAGGCACCAATCTACAGCTAAGACTACCCCCTTCCTCACTCCATTGTCCTTAAGGATTGCAAAAAGCATTAAAAGGTTGATAACACTGGCATATTTACACAGTTTGCTTTTTAAATTTCACCGTGATGATCTCAGAGGGGGAGAAAAGTAATAACAGTATTGTGGTAATCTGCTTATGCAATAAACACACACTTAAAATTATTATACCAAGATTTAAGTACATTAGTCACGTTTCTCTCAATAGCTATCTATATTATATAAACTTTTATTTTTCAAATCTGGCTTGCCATAACCATAATCAGGTTTTCTCTTGTAAAAGAACATTTTTTTTTTCAGTTTGTAATAACCCAAATTTAGTAGTATTTTTAGAGTGCTCACAAAATTTCATTCCATATAATATTTATTTCATATTTAATTTGAAATTTTAACACATTCAGCTGAACATTACAATCTCGAAACAGATACACTCTGCATGGACTTTCAGATTTATCAGAGGATTTTTTCTATTTGTGTCAGTTTAGTCTGGACCTTCTTGAATACATTTTTCTGATCTAAATGAAAACATACAAAAGAATGGAGTAAGAGGCGCTCATATGCTACTGAGCATTAACTGAATTATGAATCAAGCTGATTTTGCAGATGGGCTTGACTTGGTGCCTTGCTCTCAGCCATTGCATTTACCAACTCCAGTGACTAAAATCTGTAAATCCTGCAGAAGCAAATCAGAACTTAAGAGATGCAACAGTGCATGGAAATATTTGTTCTAGCCTTAATTCTAGGACTGGGTAAATGCTACAGCAGCTCAAGCAGGTTGGATACATGGCACTTCTCGATACACTCTTGAGACTCCTTGAGCCCTGAGATCATGATATAATAAATCCATATGCCGCACACGCTCAGAGCTTTAGATGTCTCAAAAGGCAGTTAGTTGTATGTAGCATGCGTTTGTTCCCTTCACTTAGCAAAAAACACTAACCTTACTGAAAAGTGAGTCATTTCACGGTTTTATTGAAGTTATATACTAGGAAGTTCCAGGGTATTGTATGATTTTAAAATTATTACAGTTAGAAATAACCTGAATTGGATTAATTATATTTGGCAATGGTTCCAGTTTTATCTGTATAAAACTAGTAACTTAATGAAAAGTACATGCACATTTAGGATTTTTCATAAATAAAAATAAACATTAACCTTGGTTGTGTTTGAACCAACGTCTCCAGTTCAAGTCAGTACTTAATTATCTGTGTAGCTCCAACCGATAATATATGCAATACGATAGTTACTGTAAGCTATGCAATTCAAGCAAATAAACTAAATGATCCTTGTATCTATCACACAATTTGTTCTTCATTGATAGTTTACATTTTCGATATTTAGCCCTAAAGGCACCAAAACTTGTGGGCATAAATACCTAACAAGGTAAATAGAGAGATTGTACTGCAATATCTATTCTTGGAAACTTCAAGCAAATAGTTTTAATAAATGCCGCCAATATGCTCGAGCAGGCTTGAGACTTCTTAAGAGATGATGTCATCTTCTTGAGCTAGCTACTCGAGCTCTGCTCAAGGCACAGCACTACTTGATTCATAGCAGAAGATGTATAACTTGTGACATTATCAAGAATTGCTGCCAATTAGAACTGTCAAATAGTAAGATTTTCAGTCTTAGGATAAAATACAAAATGGTTGGTGGTTGGAAGGTTGCTAATGCTCAACATATTGGAGCTGTTCCATTTGCCTTCTTGCTTCCCAGTAGTGCAATGAGCTGATACATTTTAACACTTCTTAAGATGAGCCATATTCATTGTAGAATCCTCTTCTCTACAAAGTATACAATTTGGAGTTGGAAGGATGTTTAGTTTATATAGATGGGCAGCCAAACAATCATGTTCTGTATGTGATTGAAACAGAACAACAGCTTTTGATCTTGGACATTCTGGAATTATTGTTGTTTTGTTCAACAAGGTTTTCCATTGTTTAATTTATATTCTCTTCATTTAAACTGTCATATGTTTTTTTTTTTTTTTGGATGGTTTTCTGTATTATTAATTTTGATGAGTAAAATGATAATGATGAGCTTTTAGTTTGATGGATTGTTGTGCTTTTTTTTCACTCACTCTACAGAGCGTATAGAGAAGGTATTGCACTCCACCAAAAAATTTGATACTGAGATTTCACCAGAAATATATCTTTTATGGTCCCCTGTATCCAAAAAAATGTATTTTCAGAAAAACATCTGTGTGTGTGTGTGTGTGCGTGTGTGTAAACACGATAATTCAAAAACGAAAAGTCGGTAAAATACCAAACTTGGTATTTAAGTTTAGTATCTTCCAGGGAAGCGACAAAAAGATTTTGAGAAAAATCCTCCCACCCCAAAACACCCTTTACATGGAACTTTTTCCGAAAATTTTGATTTTCTAAAAAATGGCTCTAACGATTTTGATTAAAATATCGTATATTAAAGATATTTAGCTGACAAACAAAATGTATATTTTGAATTTTCTGGGAGTAGCCTCTGAAGACTACTTTATTCTGAATGAATTTTACGGAATTTTGCATAAGTGCTAAACCGTAAGAAATGGACAAAAACTTAACACACAAAAAATGTAGAACACATTAAAACACACAATTTATGTTATATATATTTTTTGCATGGAGTTGATTGTTTTTGAGATATTCCTTGTTTTTGGTTTCAGTTCTGAAAACTTATACGTTTCTCATACAGGAATTTGACAACTCCTGTCTATACAAATAAAGGAACATAGCAACCAGCTTTTGACCATCACTTTAACCTATAGTATTCCCTTATTTCTCTTCTACTTACAAGGAAGCAAGTAATAAGATTATTTCTGCTAATTTTTTGCCGATTAGCATGAAATAAATAGAAGCATTAGCTTTTTAACTATAATTTATTGCATAGATGTAGAGAAAGTCACGTGAATGGAACACATAAGATTTTTTGCTACGGCGTCTGCCTTTTCATTACCAAGAACTCCACAGTGTGAGGGAAGCCACTGTAAAACTATTGATTTATGAAGAGATTTTAAGTGTTTAATACTTTGGTAGATTTCAGCTGTTCTTTTTGTTGCACACACTGGTACAAATGGCTTGTAAAGCAGATTTTGAATCACTAAAGACGACTGCTTTATTGAAGAGATTAATGTGGTAGAAAAGCTGTTTCAGTGTGAAATTGATTGCCTTAAGTTTACCATTGAAATGGGTTGAATTTTGACCATGAGATATGTAAGAGCAAAATAATTTGCTGTATTTTCCAGCACCTGCTGTATCATTTAGATCCATCCTATAAAATAAAATACAAAATTAATTCATAGAAAACTATAAACAAGAATGTGAATCAGTGAAAAAACTATTACCTTTAAATATCATAATCAAATATCTTTGCCATTATCAGCATGAGAAACATGGTTATTAACAAATAAAAAAGTTCTATAACATCATAGACATACTGAAAAGTCCATGCAGCAAGATATTTATAGTGCAAACCCACAGACTACTTAACTGAGAATTTTATGAACACTCTAAATAGACCAGCGCTACCAACATTTGTATTTATCTTGGTGTAGAGTATTATTTGAGCATTTTGTAGCATGGGGACTTCGCAAAGATTCTTTAGGAACCCATATCAACTTAGTGTTAACCATTTATAATATATTCGGGAAGGTTGCTTTTATTTTTTTTTTTTAATATTTTTTGCTATTTTTTGTTGTTGCATTTTTTTATTTGTTTTAAATCTTTATTTACCCTTCTTTAATATAGTATGTCTATATCAACATGCAAATGGCAATCTGTAAATTCATGCTTCACTTTTATGCTTGGGTCACATTGTCTATAGCACATGTTGCCAACTTAGTAAACATATACACGCAGTCTTTATGAGTGTTCAAGTACTAGATAGTATTCTAAGTATGCACAGAGAAACACATAACATTAAACATAACAATGTTATGGAAGAATCTTCATCATCATTGTTACTTGTTTTAGTTATAACGTTTCTGAATCTAAAACATTCACATAAACTGTTACCAATTGTGCAGTGTAATAATGCTATTTAAGTTAAATGTTCGATTACTTAAGAAACACAAGCAAATCTTTAGATAAATAAAAATGGAATTGGTAAATTGTTGGTTAAATTCCACAGAATCAAAGATACCAAAACAGCTTAAAACAAATGAAGAGATGCAATTTGTTTAACAATGAGTGATTTAGGAATGATTCTTCAGGATTTTTAATACTGATATATTACTTTCTTTACTTAATATATAATACATAGGTAGAGAATGTATTGCATTCCACCTAAAATTCATTACCAAGATTTCACTGGTCCTGTAAAAAAAAAAAAAAAAAGAAAAAAAAAAAAAAGCATGTTTAGAGAAAGGTCTGCATGTGTGTGTCTGTGGACAGCATAACTCAAAAACTAAAAGACCATTAAATACCAAATTTAGTATTTCAGTTTGGTATCTTCCAATGCCGTACAAAGATTTCAAAGAAAATCCTCCCCCTCCCCAAACTGCCCTTTACATGGAAAAAATTTTGAAAATTTTGTTTTTCTTAAAAATGGCTCTATTTTTATTAAAATACCACAAATTATAGATATTTACATATCAAATAAAATATGTATCTTGAATTTTCTGGGAATAGCTTCTGAAGATCTATTCATTCTAGATGAACTTTGCATAATTAGTAAACCATAAGAAATAGACAAAAACTTACTATGCCAAAAAATGTACGAACATTTTTTTCATAGAGTTGCCCATTTTCAGATATTCCATGTTATTGGTTTAAATTTTAAACTATGCTTCTTCTCACCTTTTGTTTCATCTCCCTTTTGTTTTTCTGGCAATGCAAAGTGAACAGAACTTCAATTCTTCACATTATCGACCAGATTTGACTATCACTTTGGCCTAGTATATTTGTGTGATTGTAGAGTTAACTATTTCTGAAATATTCTTCATTTCAATTTTAAAGTACTTAAACATTTCTGTAGTCAACTTTCATTTCGTCTAACTTGTTTTATCCTGGGAATGCAACAGAGAACTAAATTTCAACTGTTTCACACAGTGATGAGCTTTTAAAAGATTTGACTATTGTTTTAGCCTAGTGCATTCCCTTTTTTCCATTCTATTTAAAAGGGAGTAAGTAATAAGACCAATTCTGCTGATGTTTAACTCGATTACCATGACATACATAAAAGAATAATCTTTTGTAAGGAAAGTTTGTTTGTGGAACAGTTAGAGAAAGTCATATAAATGGAACACATCAGATTTTTAACAACTGTAATGATTGGAGTTTTCCACTTTTGTTGCAAATGCATAAGAAGATGCACACAAATCTATTGCATGAAATGTCTCCCAAATTGTTATTGATATTAAGGAACTGTTTTTAATACACTGAATTGAAAATACCAGTTCACAAGCTTAATTTATAAAAAACCAATAGCAATTACAAAGAATGTTGCATCCTTTATGTCCAGATGGCACGTAATCTTACAAAGGAAAAAAAAATAGGTATGACACCCATATGTAACTCTTATAATAGTACTTTGTATCATTAGAAACAAAATTCTTGGGTATATACGTGAATGAAAACCTTAGATGGGATAGCCACACTCATCAATTAGCTACTAAACTTGGCTCCATATGCTATATGCTCAAATGTCTAAAAGATACACTAAATTTAGTAGGACTGAAAAATGTATATTTCGCGCAGTTTCATAGTAGATTAAAATATGGTATTAAATTTTGGGGAGAAAAATGTGAGAGAATATTTATAATCCAGAAGAGAGCTGTAAGAATATTAAGTGGAATAGACAACAGTACATCCTGTAGACCATACTTTAGTAAACATAAAATTTTACCATTAGCATGTACATTTATAGCAGAAGTTGTAAAACATATTAAGAAAAATCAAAGTGAATTATGCACAAATACAGATATCCATCCTCATGACACAAGAATAAAAAATAACCTTCATGTTCAGATATGCAGAACAAACATTCTAAAAAATAATGTCACAAATTTAGGAATTAAACTATATAATAAACTACCAGCAAACATTAAAAAAATAGCAAACATGAAACAATTTAATAAAGAAGTAAAATCCTTTCTACTACAACATACCTTTTATTCAGTAAGTGAATATATGACAATTCAATTGTAATTAATATACATTATAAACCTTGTATAAGTACTGTGCAAATTGTATATAATTATTGTTCTATTGACGAAGCCCATATCATGTATCATGATCTAAATGGTGAATAAAATTATTATTATTATTATTATTATTATTAAATAAATATTAGGAAACATTCACATTTTAAGGAATATTGCAGAATTGCTGAGGTTAGCTTTGATATAATTATTTCAGGTTATATGGTGCAGTTCCACCTGAAACTCCAATAGAACTTTGTATAATTTGTTAAATGAACAATACAAAACATTGAGATGTTAAAGATCTTAATATTGCAGAATTATGTGAGGTTATGCTTTCATAATTATTTTGGTTATAATAACAGCTGGTACCTATTATTTCAGTTAACATAATTATTATTTGGTTTATGTGGCAGCTATATAGAACATTTTATTTGTTGAATACAGAGTGATCCACTATATGTCCCTATTTTTATTTTTCTGCTATTCTATCACAATCAAAGTAAGGTCAATAATTAAAACATTAATGGGAATGCACAGTGAAGTAACTAATCAATTAAGAGTAAAAACATAGATTACACTCAAACTTCACTCTTGAAATAAAGTAACTTACTTCGGACATGTTTCAGTGACTGTTGCCACCATTTTCAACAGAGATTCACTGACGAACTCATGGTAGTGGCCTGTGAAGGTCTCTTGTCTGGATCTATTTACTTTATTTCAAGAGTGAAGTTTGAGTGTAATCTATATTTTTACTCTTAATTAAGGTCAATAACTCTACTGTTATATTATATGCCATTATGTAATTGTTGCATAGTTTGGGAATTAAGTTAATAATACATTTCTGACCGTACTTGGATGGCAGCTAGAATGGAAGTATGGCAGTCACCTGTAATGGTGCAATGAGGTGGAGATGGGAGACACACAACTCTGGATGTGAAAACAATAAAGAGACTGCATACAAATCTGTTGCGACAGGTTCGGTTATTCACCAGAAGGGTACTGCGCCCCAAAGAGAGTCGTAATTGCAGAGGCTGCATCCCAAGAAGCCCCTGAAACATATCATAGGGAATCTGGTTTAGTGTTGTTTGGTCCAATGGATAATGAAGGAGATTGACTGGAGACTATGGAAGCCACACTTTGTCAGCGGAAGACTGTGGTGTTAGGGTGGAGTTTCTTAAATCCACATTACAATGGATGGAAGAAGAACAAAATATCCTGAGTAACATTCTGTGGTCAGACGCAGCCATGTTCCATGTGGATGGACTCTTAAATTTTATAACTGCCATTACTGGGGTGCTAGTAACATTCTGTGGTCAGATGCAGCCATGTATTCTTCTTGAAATAATGAATGTTCAGAACTATGTGTATATACTACAAACTTTTGTTTATCCCATTGTTTTAACTTAGTGTGGACAATGTGCACTTTATGTATGATGGAACACCTCCCCATTTTGCATAGATTTTAGGAGAATGGCTTGACAATGCTTTTCCAGGCAAAGCTATTGGATGTTGTGGAAATGTTGAGTAGCTGCCGAGAAGTCCAGACTTGACTCCATTGGATTTTTAAATCTGGGGGATATTTGAAAGAGAAAGTGTATGCCAGAAAACTGCACATTTTGGAAGCAGTCATTAGGGAAGAGTGTGCACGAGTACCAAACGATATGTTGCAACGGTCTGTAAGGAATATCAAAACTCTGACTGCTTCTAATCTGGTGCCTAAGTTGAAATATGAAATGGCAAGGACCATAGTACATAATAGAGTTGAAAGAAATCATGTAACATTGTTAATGAGTGAATGATAGGGATATAATAGTGGATCCCTCTATATATCATAAAACACCCAGATTTAAAAGTTAATTTAATATTGCAGAAATGGGCGAGGTTATGCAGCTAACCAACACTTGCAACCATGTATTTGTTAAATAAAAATATATTGTGAAGCATGTCCAAATTTAGTTCAATTTAATATTGCAAAATTGCAAGAGATTATGATTTAATCATTATTTCAGTTTATGTGGCAAATAAGTTAGCCATATTTCATCACTATATGAAGGGTATTATCCCATAATGGAATACATGAGTAGCTATCCATATATACAAGGATTGTTCAAGTCAATCTGGGACTTTTATTTTTTTAGGTTTAAATGGATGCCTAAGCTGGAGGTTTTGTATGCAGTAGAAAGTGGCACCTGTGTCCTGTTACTGGTAGATGTCGCTCATTTCCCATGTCTCTGGATAGACCATTATTCAAAATGGCAGACAACAGTGTGAACGTCCACATGGAACAGGGTGTTGTGATGAAGGTTTTAGTGAACGAGGGCATAAAACCTGCTGAAATTTACACAAGACTTCAGCTCAGTACGGTGATGAGACCCTCAGTCGCAGTAAGACATTTGAAGTGCTTCAAGATGGCTGCATCTCTATTACTGACGCTCCTGGTCATGGTGGATCACAGCCCACATTCCTGAGAACATTCAGCTGATCCTGGACAATCGCAGTCACTATCAACAGTGAGTATTACTGTCGTGTTCTGCGTGATGTGCATAAGAGTTTATGGAAGAAACGTCCCGGTTTGATTACAAAGGGTGTTCTCTTTTTGCAAGACAATGCACGACAGCATACCGCTCAATACACGTGCCAAACAATCATGAGACTCGGCTGGGAAATCTTGTCACCCCCCCATAATCCTGACTTAGTGCTAAGTGATTTCCACCTGTTTGGGTCCCTGAAGGAATTCCTTAGAGGAAAACTTTCAACACTGATGATGAAGTGAAGCATGATGTCCTGCAATGGTTCTGTCGGAGCTCTAAATATTTCTATGCCGAAGCATTTCAGGGGTTTGACAAACGCTGGGATAAGTGTATAATGTAGCTGGAGATTATGTGGAAAAATAAATCCACTTTCCACATTTTGAACTTTGTTCTTCTAGTTTGTTTTAAACAAAGTCCCCTCGTATATATGGATATGCAAATTGGTACCAACTTCATAGCTTGTAAACAACATTAGCTTGAAATTCTGCTACATTGATTTTCATACAATGCCTGCCTGATGTTACGCAGCTTGGACACCAAGTATGTAGCACTACCACACACTTATTTTGGCATAAATCAATACATTTTTAAATTGAATATTAGCTCTAATCACAGAAATTCAAACAGACAAAAAGTTAAATTAAATTTATTGTTACCTATGTTCTTTAACTGTTGAGGTTCTCAGCATTCCATTCTATACTGGGTGCAAAAGACTGGTTAATTTTGCCCAGAGGCCTCTTTATCAGGCTTTAGGTTCTTTTACGTGCCATAAATCTATTAAGGGAACCAATGACTTTACTTCCCTTCCGAAGGAAACCATGCTAAGGATTTTTATGCCTGAAAAGATTCATAGCTCTCAGCAGGATTTGAACCTGTGACCTTAGGAGCCAGAGTCTAGCATGTTATCCCTAGAGCATGGAGGATGAGCAAACAGACAAAGTTATGTAATTAATTGTTTTTCCAAACAAGCTGTATGTAAGCAAGAGTGGGAAAGGTGATCAGACAGAAAAGTCCAATGACATAGTTGGGACTTGAACCACAGATCTCATAGTTTCCATCCAACTGAGCTACTATGGCAACATGCTGACATGACATTAAATTCCCCAACTTACATACCACAATGATGATGTAATAGGAGTAGAGGGACACATGTGTATACCAGTTGCATATCTACCGAGTAGAGACTCACCTGCATTGGCGACTGCACTCACCGCAGGTAAACAACCTGTAGTAACGCATTGTGGAACGTGGCTCGACGCAGCTGTATATTATGTATACTGTTTTCAGGTGACTATGCCTGTGATGATAGTCAATGCTCTTCAATCAAGATTGTAAAATCTCTTTGCTTCAAATGGATTGCATGAGGATATGCAATTCATACACAAGAACTTTGCAGATATATCTACGACAGTAACACATATTTGAAAACATTGAGCATTGAAATGCCTCGAGCCCTGAAAGCTGTTGATGAACTTGTGCAAGCAATTAATCAGAAACCTGTGACACATGTTTTAGACCATGTGAAAAAGAAAGTGAAGACAGTGTTTGGAAAAATGTCACATTTTCAATAATGTGTGAAATACGAAATATGCTACGAGGTGTTGCTCTGAAAATAACTGCTGATGGAGTACCTTACTCAATAGTCAACAAAGAATCCTATTTCCTTGTGATGTGGAGCAAAGTTTTTTACAGTATAAAGCTGTTTATGTGCCAATCGGAGACGATTCATATTTGAGATGTTATGAATATATGTTGTTCATTGTAATCTATGTATCTTGAGAGAAAATGAAATGGATAATGATCTTGTTGCACAACAGCAATTGAATGTATGTAAATATTAAAATTGTTAGTTCCCGTAAATCAGTGCTATTTATGTATACCACCCACCCAACCTCAATCGCCTTCACGGTCTACAACTGCCTCATTTTCCTTCTATTAGTACACACTGCATTGTCAACACATCACAAATATATACCATACTGTGCTAACTTTGATTCTGTCCCACTACTGGTCCCCAAGATGGTATCGCTAGAGATTTACAGTGAGATGAGTGCTGAAAATTAAATTAAATTAAAAAAGAATAAAAAGAAGTAATTTATACATCATTCTGTCATTTCAATATTGTTACAGTTTTGGGCTTTGTAACAACCTGCTATAAAAATATTATTTTTAGGTAAATAATACTAAAGCTTTATAGAATATATTTGTAATCTTCATTCAAACAAAAACAGATTGTCAATATTAATAACAATTCAGCCAATTGTTTTAAGTGCATCATTCTGTTTACATTTGCTAAAAGGAAATGTGAAGTAGAGGAAGGGAAATCGCACAAATAGAGCTGTATCTGAACTCTCAGGATGATTAATATTAATGATAATTAAATTGATGCAGCTGTTAAGCTCCATATCATAGCACCCATTAATATGAACTGTAGTTTTGGTAAAAAACAGAAACTCAATACGCTGTTAATACATTCTTAACAAAGCATGAATTCCATGAAATGAAAGAATATTTGCCATGTAGCACAATTTTGAAACGTGACAAGCATGTGGTGTTTGTAATGAGCGGCAATGTGACTCAAGCATCTGCAACCCTCTACTGAAATGAACACTATGAAGGAGAGGTCTTCACCCCTCAGATACAGTCTGGTGTTTGCAACACGTCTTCATTATGACGTCGAGCCAGGTTTGCTCTTGTTGAGGAGGTAACGTAGCTGTTCCTGGGCACGCTTGAGTGGTGTCTTGGTGCGGTCAAGGGACTGCTGCTGAAGGTGTTGGTGCTGGTGGTGGAGGTGAGGCAAGTGGAGGTAAAGAGGGTCCCTTAGTCGCTTTATGTCATCCTCTATCCGTGAGATGCTATCCTTCAGCTGGTTGTATCTATCCAGGTCCAGCCCGAGCTTGCGGGCTCGCTTGTGTACGATGAATAGATGCTGACGATCCTTCACATCTGGCAGTATGTACTCCTGCAGCACACCACATTTCAGATTACAAATGTGGATATTAAGTACAAAAATCTAATACGCTACAATCATGGAAGCAATACAAAACAAATTTATTCAGTTGACCATAGAAACCAAACAGGAAGGATGCCTACCATTCCTGGATATCAAAATAATAAGAACAGAAAAACATAACTTAACATTTGGAATACACAGATAACTACATAAAGTTCAATTTCAATTTCAATTTGTTTATTAATCCTTTAAAATCAATTCTGTACATTGTACTCTGATACAGGATACGTCAATGATTAGATTTATATTACAACAGTTATAGCAAGTTAGATATGTACATATTTACAGTATATAATGGGTTTATACGGATATGATACAAGATAATTAATACAATGATATAGTATGAGGATATTTATTAAATTGTAAGTATTCCTTTACAGTGTAGAAGCAGTGCTCCTGCAAGAAAGCCTTTGCTCTGGTTTATGCATTATAGTTTCCAGTATTTTTTATATCACTGGGAAGAGAGTTATATAATGATATACTGGAGTGCATCACTCCATTTTTACACAACATGGTTTTTGCAGATGTTAAGTGAATATCCTTTTGATTTCTAATATAATGTGCATGTACATTTTCATTATTTTGGAAAGTAAATCTATTCTTTTTTTACGAATAATATTGCCTCTAATATATAAGTACATGCCAGAGTAAGTATCCCAATTTTTTGGAATAGTGGTTTACATGAACATAAGTTTACTGATATTGAGGATTTTGTGACAGCAATGTATACTATATATAAATATTATTTGAGTCACCCCTCTCCCCCTCCCATATTTTCATATATTAGGTGAGGATAGATGCATCCAAAGTATATTCATTTTAAAATTTGAACATCACCATAATTTTGAAAATAGCTCAGATTTGCTAACAACACTACATATATAGTCTACTATAAAATATATATATATATAGTCTATTTTAAACAGTTGTCTACTTTAATGCCTAAAAATTTGTGTGTGTTAACGTTTTCAATTACCACATTCTGAACCTGCAAACTGACATTGTTTAAATTTTTATTTGACCTACTGAATCCCATTATCACCCTAACAATACTGCCATTGTTACCTATGCTGATGATACTACGGCTATCTGCTGGGAAAAAACAGACAAAGAACTCCTCAAAAATTATAGAACTCTACATCTTGCAAACTGACATTGTTTAAATTTTTATTTGACCTACTGAATCCCATTATCACCCTAACAATACTGCCATTGTTACCTATGCTGATGATACTACGGCTATCTGCTGGGAAAAAACAGACAAAGAACTCCTCAAAAATTATAGAACTCTACATCTTCGCTTCACAATGATTTTTAAACTTTGAGCTTGAAATGTGCTACTGGTAACCTGGTAAATAAAACTGCCCCTCTTGTACCCTTTCAGTGAAACTTTATTTGTGTGTCTATAGTGATTGCAGTTGTTTCTTGTATAATGGTTGTGCACTTGATTGTTTCTTATTAGTGATGTCTAAAAAATTTAGTCAACACCCAAAAACACGATTCAAACATAAGTTGAAAGAATATCTCATTAATAAGTGTTCTACTTGATTCCCGTGATTTCATTTTATACATCAATTTGATGCTTTTCTTTTGTAAAATAAGAAGTTTATTCATTTTAGTTTTAGCGGCAGTCAATTGTAAGACTTTTACATCACAGTGATATCGTGTAGTTTAGTTATTACGTGTGGTTTATTATTTTGTCCAATATTTAGTCACAAAGTGTATTACAGCTCAATATATGTTTTCTACTGCACAGGGTTTATTTATTTATGATTCATATGTGTTAACTCGGACAGCTTGCCAAGTGAAACCACAATTTGGAAAGATTTCCAGGTGTAAAAGCTCCAGGGCCAATTTTTTTCAAGTCAACAGTTGACGCCTGCATGTATGTGAATACAATTCCCCCCCCCCCCTTGTTTTTAGAAAATTAATAGACAGGGAGCGTCATTTTTCCTTTTTTTTCAACAAGACTCTGCAACAGCTCATACAGCCAATCTTTTGATAAGAACAATTGAAAGTGTGTTTCAGGAAGAATTATTAGTTGAAATTTGTGGTACCCTTGGTCCCCTGTGATTTCTATCTCTGGGAAAACATAAAGTGTACCCTGGAAGAATTAAAACAAAATAATCTTCCTGTGAATTCAAGGCAAAAGAAGGATGGTTTCCTGAAGAGGTGCCAAACATGTATAGACAACAACAGTGGCCAGTTTCAGCATCTCCTTTTATAAAGTTGGTAAGTAAAGCTTTTAAAAGTTTTAAAATGTTGCATGGTGTCATCTATGCATTTCTATGAAAGTGGCAGACGACGAGCAGCAAGGACGCCGACAGGTAAAACACTGTGCAGATGGTTTGTGCTTTTTTGGCTCACTTGTTATAATGCTGGTAATGAATAAAGTGGTTTGAAAGGCTTTCTATCTTGGTTGAATCTCAAGGCATTTATGGAAGGGAAATTTGAGGAATAGATGAGGGTTGGTGTAAAATGGTTAGTATTAAGAAATTTATGTAAATTAATTCTGGGAGTTCCCATTAATACTGCAAATGCAGCAGCCTTATCAGAGTTAGGAAAGGTAAGTGTGAGAGGGTTAATGATGCAGAAAATACTAAAATACTAAAATACTAAAATACTTACTTCGAGTCCAAGAGTTATCTGATACTGAATTAGTGAAAAAATGCTTGATATATCAAGAGGAAAGTTTGGATACTATATCTAATGAGTGACTGAGGAAAATCAGGTAACAGTAATTAAAAATGAGATAGGAAATATTTGGTTTAAAATAGGTTTTTGGAGGGAAGTGAGATTGAGAATGGAAGATATGGATAGGCAGATCTTATATGCCGAAGTCAGGGAGAAGATCTTGCCGTTATTGTACAAAGAACTAAAATATGGCCCAGAGTTTAATTTGTAAACAAACATGAAAGATAAGGATTAGCCTGGCTTAGATGGAGTGTTTGGAAACTAAGGGGAATGAGGGGGAGGTGATCCCAGGAATGTACTTCATCTTTTGGGACAAGAAAGACGAAAACCACATTGTACTTCAATGTGATGCCACAAAGGATTGGAGAGAAAGTCTAATAAATAAGACATGGTGATGAGGAACAAAGAAATTGTACTTAGGAAGTACAATTCAGGTTTTAGATGAAAAAGGATAGCAAAACTTTGTATAGTGAAATAGACATGGCTGGCCAACTAACTAGGGTTAAGGTCAGTCCTAACTATATATGTATCACTTTAATAAATAAATAAAAAACAAATACTATCACACAGTTTTCGCTATCCATTATTACTTACTTTCACAGCTACTGAATTAATAGCGTGACTGGACATATCCTGCTTTTTGGTATTTCGTGTGTCTGGCAGGCATTTTATGATAAAGTCAAATGTTTGGCTTTCTGCCTTTTAACAGCAAAATGTACAACATTTTGAAATACATTGGTTGTTGACCCTTTATTGCATGAATTATTTTGCTACAGTTCCCAAACTGGTAATTATGTCCCTTCCACCGGCATCACAACTGAAGCGGCTTGAATAGCCATGATCGTTAGTGCAACACGTAATGAACTGGCTATCCATTCAAAGCTGAACGTCACGAGTTCGAGTGCTGGCGACTGCAGTCATATATGCCTGTGGTAAAGGACGGGGAGGGCCCAAGTAAAATAATCGGTGTGATGCCATGCTTGGATATCCTCTTCTTTATTAAAAAAACACTACAGCTTCATTGCAAAAATATTAATAATTTTACAATATAAAACAGCTATAACTAGCCTAAGGTTAGTGTAGAAGGTTAAAGTAATACAGAATTAGAAAGCAAGCCCTCTCTCTTTCTCTCTCTCTCTCTCTCTCTCTCTCTCACACTCTTTTTTTTTTTTTTTTTAAGCTTAATGTCCTTTAACCTGGTTGGCCATATCAGATGATGAATGAAATTGGTAAAATGATGCTCAAATGATCTTGGGGTCCATAGAGCTTAAAGTTACTCAGCATTCATCTTCTCAGGATAAGGGAAAACCCCGAAAAACTTAATCCGGGTAACTCACCCTAAGCGAGATTCGAACTCATGACCTGTTGAATGTGAGGCAGACATGCTACCACCACACTACCCAGGCAGGCTTTAATCATCTTTGTTACATAAGTGAACAACATGCAATAAAGGATTAATTACTTTCTCTACACATAGAATATACATTGTAGGCAGAAAAGGTGTTGTATCCCACCCAAAAATTTGATGTCAAGATTCCACCAAGATTTTGTGATTGAGGTTATGTTACGGTAGTGTGTCGACTATTCCTGAATGCATTGTCGATGTTTAGTGCCATGAGCTGTGATGGTGGTTTCAATGGAAATTTAGAAAGTATGGACCAACGAATAAAACCATATGGAAACTGTTAAATAAGCTTCAGTGAATAGACAGGCACTGTTGCTGACGAGTCTCGACCAGGTCGAGCTTTTACAAGGCAGCTGACATTGACACAATACAGGAGTCAATTAAACGGAGCCCTAAATCTGCACATTGTCCTTCACGTCAATTGCAAATTCCTCATGTAGTTGCTCTAACACTTACAAATAATGTGCACGTTTATTCAAGGTGAATTTCAGTACTTTAAATATTGATGATTACAGTGAGATCTAAACTTTTAATATTTAATTGCATTCATTCTCAAAACTTGTGGCATGACCCTTGCACATATGTTACTAACCTGTTTGGTGAGCACGTAGTAGGCATAGGCCGCCATAGCAGTGCCATAAGTAACAAAATAGGTGACCGGCTCCATAATGTCCCAGGAGTACTCCCACCAAGTGAGTCGAGCCAGTATACCAAACTGAACTGACATGAGGCCCAGCCCCACCCAGGTCAGGATTGTCGTGCGACGCTCTGCAATTGTTTCCAACTCTTGTCGTTTCTGAAACACAATCAGTTCCACTAACACAACATTTCTGAGACATAAACACGTGTGATAATTATAATGAGAAAGTTCTATAGGGAGCTAAAAGATGACCCAGAGAAAGAGAAGTATATTTGATTTGTAAAAAGAATGAAGGAGAAGGGATAGCTTGGTTTAGAATAGCATTTTTAAATTAAGGAGAATGAGGGGAGAGGTGTGTCCAATCCGTGAGGAGAAGGATGATGAAGTTGACATTATCTTTCAGTGCAGGCCACAGATAACTGAAGGAAAAGGCTACTGAAGAACAACCAAATTGCTATTAGAAAGATTTTTGAGGATTATAAACAGATATAAATTAGGGGAGTTTTTATGAAAGGTAAGGATGAAATTGAAATGATCAGTTGAAAACATGTAAACTAGATTAATTTTAGAGGATAAAGAACATTTAATAATAGCTTGAAATGTTGTATATTTAATATTTATGGCCTGGCCAACTAACTAGGGTTACGGTCAGACCATAATCATGTATACACTTAGTACTATAAATAAATAAATGAAATACATTATGAGAAAGTTGTTATAGAAAGAGAAGCAATTTTATACAATCTTACAGATTGCTGCTGTATTCAATAATATGCATATTTGCTCATTTGGATAGAGGTGTGAATTTCTGTTATTTCTACTGCCTGCACCTGCTTGCCCCAGAAGATAGGTTCCCACAGGCCAATCTATGCATAGGCAGACAGTTTTCCTTAATGTTTTTCAAGAACATGTCTTATACTACATGATGTAGGAGCAAAGGTTTAGAAAGATTTGGGAAAACTATCTCTCTCTCACTCTTGACTGCTGCTCATAACAGGCTAAGCACATTGTAGTGCATTGCCTTACAAAATGATAATCTAATACTTATTACTGTCAGTTTTATTTTATTTTTCATAATTATATTCTTCAAACTGCTAATGAATATTAACTTGAACATTTTAGAACTGTTTGGAAATTTTTGTAAACTAATGTAACCACTTGAATAACCTTTTCAAACATTTTAAAATTAGCTTGAAATATTTGCAAATGTTTTCAGCTTTGCATATTGATGTAATAATAACAACAATAACAATAACAATAATAATAATAATAATAATAATAATAATAATAATAATAATAGACTGCCTCTGTGATTGAGTGGTCAGCAAGTGGACTTCAAACAATAATTTGAGGTCCCGGGTTCGATTCCCGGCTGGGGCGGGGAATTTTTCTTTAACCAGAATTATTCCCTATCTCCCACAGAGCCTGCAAGTGTGTATGTGAGAGTGAATGTGTGTGTGTGTGTGTGTGTGTGTGTGTGTGTGTGTGTGTGTGTGTGTGTGTGTGTGTGTGTGTGTTTAACGATGTAAAATGATAAACCTAATGAGAATAACCTACTAAGTTGTTTCACAAGTCAAAGCACTCAATATGACAATATAAGTTAAAGGAGGCTATAGTAATGAAAGAAAATAATAAGAATAACAATAATTTTGTTGATGTCACACCTCTAATATAATGACTGCAAATGCTATTTCTATTTTTGTAAACTTTTTCTTTAAAAGAATTTGGCAGTACTTCCATACGTGAACCGGATTTGGTACTTTGTTATCTATCATTAGAGCCGCTTTGTAGTTACTTCCGAGTCTATTATAGGGCCCTAAGCTGCAAAGCGTAGCAGATGGATGTTTTTTATAAGAACAGAAGCCGTGACAGGGCGTAGCCGAGATATATGTGAAGCTAAAACCCCAATGATTCCAAGAAGACCGATCTGGATCATGTGTGGAAGTTTTACCAAAAATTTAATTTGACGCATTTGAGCATTTATTTAAAACATGTCTTTATTTTATTTGCATTGTTTCTTACTTATGACTGGTAGCAATGTTACCAGCATAAGTGATGGATGATGTTACCTGTTCTAGAGGTTCCAACTCCACCTTGAGTTCCTCCAGCTGTCCACAGAGATCCCTTTCCTTGTTTAACTGATGTTCTTCCACATTTAATGCTTCATATAATTGGTTTACTAGATTTCTTACATCAGACAGTCTACGGACTTCCTCCTGCAACAAAGTTCCATCATCGCATTACATTTTATTTAACGCTGGGGTTCACACATAATCAATTAAATAGTTTTGTCAGAAATAACAAAATTCATAACCATAATACAACCCTATATAAAAAAAGTCCACACTGTAATGGTATTGAACTATATACTAAACTCCCTCTATCCTTTAAGAAATTGCCAAGCATTTAAGATGGAATTAAAGAGATTTCTATTCTGTAATGAATACCTGGAAATTGTCTAGTTAATTTTGTTAAGCAGATATTATAGTTTGAAATCACTAAACCATGCTAATTCATTGTTAATAGAAACATCTTATACTTTTAGTTCATCATGTATTTACTTTCATTAATCTGTACACACTAGTCAATAACTTATTTGTATCTGTAATATTGCATTGTTTGCAACTGACAAAGCTGATTATTTCGGTAATGAAATCCTATGGTGAATAAATTTGAAATAAATTGAATATATAGGTTATGTTTTGCATAACGTTGCACACTAAACTTCTATGGAAATTAGGTAACAAACTCCTTGTGGTTTAATAACCTGCCTTCCATTACAACCTTCATCAGTTTTATGAATGTTTTACATAAACCCTTTAAAAGATCTGATTGTTGCATTTACATGGCATTTCCTAATCAAGGGGTAGCCATGCTTATGAAAACTTATTCTTTTGATCTGTTTCTTGTTTATCAAGGTAAACTGATATTACACATTTACATATTTTGTTGTAGGTGTAAGAAAAGTACAGTAAGCTAAAGAATAATCACATTTTTACTTTTCTATAGTACATAGTACAGGAAGAGAAGGTATTGCATTCCACCCAAAAATGCGATACCGAGATTTCACGGTCGCCCTCCGTGGTATAATGGTTACCTTACTAACTCATATACCCAAGGTTGCGGGTTCAAACCTGACGGAGGACAATTTCTTTTTTTCAGGTTAAAAATCTTTAGGATAGCTTCAATAGGAAGGGAGGTAAGGCCGTTGGTCCCGTGCAGTAGATTTACGGCAGGTAAACGAACCTCAAGTCTGATAAAATAGGCCTCTGAGCAAAATTAAGTGGTCTTTCACGCCCAGTATAGAATGGGACACCGAGCACCGAGATCGTCCATTAATAAAACTGCATTTCATTTCGAGATTTCACCAAATAGAAAAAAGGTGTGTGTGTGTGTGTGTGTGTGCACAAAACATTTAGATCAGAACATTTGGTTTGGTAGTGTTTAACGCCCGCTTTAACTACTTATGGCACCGCAGGCGGTAGATCAGAACAGAATTTATGTCATAAAATATACATTTTTGTCGTGGAGTTGACCATTTGCGAGATATTCCTTGTTATTGATTTCTTTTAAACTACTTAAAACTTTTCTCGTGCCGTAATTTGTCAACTCCTGGCCATGCAAAGAAACGAGTTTCAATCCATAAGGATTTGCCTGTCGGTTTAGCCTAGTGTACTCCCTTATTTCCCTTCTACTTACAAGGAACCAAGTATTAGGAAAAATTCTGCTACTGTTTATCTCTATTAGCATGATGTAGATAGAAGAATAAGCTTTACAGACACGTAGAGAAAGTCATGTGAATGGAACATCAGGGTTTTTAACAGGGTATTGCTAGGTGATGGCTTTGAAATTCAACATATTGCATCACCTCAAGGTACAAACAAATAATGACTTAACGCTACAAACAATTTTGAAAGTTTGGTTTGAAAATACTAAACGGACTTTTCGTTTTTGAGTTATGATGTCCACATCCACACACACACACAGAGGCGCGCGCGGATCTTTTTCTAAAAGTGCTGTTTTGGGTTCGGCGGTCCTCAAAACATGTGCTACCGGTGAAATCTCGGTATTGAATTTTTGGGTGTATGTACATGTTATCCCTAGACCACGAAGGACGACACAGTGAATATGAACAGACATTTTGGCAACTACGAGGGTCGGCTGATAAGTCCCGGGCCTCACACAGACATGGCACCACAAGGCCAATTAGACGGTAACATCGTATAATTTAGCTCTACACTAGCTTGTATCCATAGTTACAGGTTAATAGTTTGTTTAGTTTTCGAATGACAGCATTTTAAACAAGACAACTTTAGTTTTCACGAAAATGGAGGATTTGGAAAAACGAGCAGTGATTAAATACTTCCATTTGAAAGGCTTAACGCCTAAAGAAATCAAGCAGGAAATGGACAGTACATTGAAAGACTCTGCCCCTTCATATTCAATGATTAAAAGGTGGGTTGCAGAGTTTAAAATGGGACGTACGAGCTCTAGTGATGAGCCTCGCTCTGGACGCCCTGTAGAAGTGACAACTCCAGAGATCATTGAAAAAATTCATTTGCAAAGAAAAACAGTTTCTGTTAAGAATGTGGAACTCTACCGTAAAAATCCCAGTGAATTTTTGAGACAGCTTATTACCATGGATGCAACTTGGATACTTAACTACGCTCCAGTAAGTAAATCACAGTCAAAACGGTGGATTGCGCCTGGTGAACCAACTCCAAAAAGGCAGAGTCAATTTTGTCAACTAACAAGGTTATGGCGGGTGTTTTCTGGAATGTATAGGGAATTATTTTTATTGATTACTTGGAAAAGGATAAAAGTATCACTGGTGACTACTACGCAAGCTTACTGCAACGTTTGAGTGATGAGGTGAAAAGAAAAATACTTCATTCGGGGGGGAAAAAAAAAAGTTTCATCACGA
This sequence comes from Hymenopus coronatus, assembly GCA_030762935.1. NCBI lineage: Eukaryota > Metazoa > Arthropoda > Insecta > Mantodea > Hymenopodidae > Hymenopus > Hymenopus coronatus. Next base: position 14,541,957 of record CM060897.1, on the reverse strand, counting down.
CAATGCTCCGGCCCATTGCGCAGTCATTATAAAGGGAAAATGTGCGAATTAAAGTTCGAATTGCCGTATTCACCAGATCTAGCACCCAGTGATTACCACCTGTTCCCAAACCCCCAAAAAATTGTCTTGGAAGACGAAGATTTCACAGCAACGAGGAAGACATTGATGCGGTTTTAAGGACCTGATAAATCGCACTACAGAGATGGTTTAATTAAATTAGAACACCGATATGACAAATGTATTATAATTTCTGGAGATTATATTGAGAAATAAATGAAAAAAAAATTAAATGCTGTTTTCATTGAGAGATCCGGGACTTATCGGCCGACCCTAGTAAAATGGAATTTTCTGAGTGTATAATTTTGCTGCAAGCCAGACACTTATTCCGCGACTTTCTATAAAGAAAGATTACTCCTAGAGAGGCATACATGTAAGAGTCGACGGCTTGCGTGTTGGATTGCTTTCTGTACCCGGTATTATAAACAGAGAGACTGCTGTCATGTGTTTATCCACTACATGCAAAGAATAAACCGAGTTGGCGACGCCTGCCCGTATAACTGGGCCATGTAGGGGAGTACATTATTCTGCTGTTGTTTCTAAGCCAAACTTCTAAACTACCTTGTAACTCATCCGCTTATTTTATTCACAAGGCATTTCCATTTCCAAGTGTGATGAAATAAGGCATGGACAGTCAGTTTTCTTGCTTACTGTAAATGCCGAAAAAAAGTTTGCCAATTTTTCTGAGGCGAGAACTCCCCCTGCATCACTTCCCATCTCTCTCAATGTATTCAAAGCTCATGAATTGTTGAACACGTTGAAATTTGACGCCAGGGAATTTCTGTTCAGACGAAACGTCTGCTCATATATAAGCTCTCGTTTGAGAAGTAAACGCTTCTGACGGAAGATTTCGTCTTTCAGATACTGAATTTCACAATGCAAGTTATGAAGGTTCCCCATCGCGCTAACTTTTTATTTTCTCTTCCACGAACGTAGTAGGCAGAGAGATGTATTCTACCAAAAAATACGATACTAAGATTGAATAGATGTTTTGGGTTCTCTAAATTAAATAAAAATATCTGACGTGTTCCATTCGCATGACTTTCTATACATCTCTGTAACAAATGATTGTTAATAAGCTTCTCTTCTATTCACTTCATGCTAATCGAGATAAACATTAGCAGAAACGGTCTTATTACTTAGTTCCTTATAAGTAGAAGGAAACTAAGTGAATACAATAGACTAAACAGACAGTCAAATGTTTTAAAATGTGGTTGCTATGGGATTGAAATCCGAAGTCAGGAGCTGAGAAGTTCCTGTATGAGAAAAGTTTAAGTATTTTGAAACTGAAACCAATAACAAGGAATATCTCGGAAACGGCGAACTCCACGAATAAAATGTATACGACATAAATTGTGTGTTTTAACGAGATCTGTATTTTTTATGTAGTAAGTTTTTGTCTATCTCTTACGGTTTACTAGTTATGCAATTTCAAAAAAAGAAATCCAGATTAAAGAGGTCTTTAGAGGATACTCCCAGAAAATTCCAGAGTTACAATTTATTTGTCGTGTAAATATCGTAAACATAAGGCATTTAATGAAAATTGTTAGAATCATTTTTGAGAAGTTTGGGGTGGGAGACTTTCTTGATATCACATCCTTGGGAGATACTGAACTTAAATATCAAGTTTGATATTTAACAGACTTTTCGTTTTTGAGCTCTGCTTCCCACAGACACACGCGGACGTTTTTCCAAAAAGTTTATTTTATATTCAGGGGGTCTCAAAACATGTATTTCCGGTGAAATCTCGATATCGAATTTTTGGGTGCAATACAATGCCTTCTCTATATACATTGTACACAGTACGTGTAGAGAAAGTAAAACAGTTTTACGAATCCCCATACGAGTAAAGCCTAAAGTATTGGAAACTTTAAACTTATAACAAACAAAATCTTGGAAATGAAACTAAGTGTTTTGACGAAATCTACAATTTTTGTGCACTACCTCTTACGTTTTATTTGTTAATGCACAACATATTCAGAATGAAAAGAACACCAGGAATTATACCAAGTAAATTCAAGATATACATTTTATTTTTCATGTAAATATGTTTAATATACGATATTTTAATCAAAATCGTTAGAGCCATTTTTGAAAAATTCAAAAAAATAAAAAATATTTCCATTTGGACTGGGGGAAAGTTTTTGAAAAGCGTTGTTTCGTATCTTTAGAAGATGCTGAACTAAAATGTCAAGTTTCGTATTTAAAATTATTTTAGTTTTTGAGTTCTACTGTCATACATACACGTACTTTTTTCAAAAATTGTTTTCTTTATACAGCGTGTATTTTCAATGAAATCTCGGTATCGAATTTTTGGATGGAATGCAACACTTCTCTACCCATATACTATGTACGAAGTAGAAAACTCTCATGTGTTCCATTATCGTGATTTTCTCTTCATCTATGCTACAAATTATTGTTAAAAAGTTTATTCTTCTATTTATTTCATGCTAAACATTAGCAGAAATGGTCTTATTACTTACTTTCTTGTATGTAGAAGGGAAATAAGGGAATGCACTAGGATTAAGTGATAGTCAACTTTTTAAAAGCTGGTTGCTATGTGATTGAAGTTGCTTGGTTTGCATGGTCAGAGTTGACAAATTCCCGTATGAGAATAGTATAATTATTTGAAAACTGAAACAAATATCAAGGAATATCTCTAAAGCGGCCAAATATACGGAAAAAATGTATGTAACATAATTTTTGTGTTTTAACGAGCTCTGTACTTTTTTTTTTTTTTTTTTTTTTTTGCGTATATCTTATAGTTTACCAGTTACGTAAAATTCATCGAGAATAAAGGTATTTACAGAGGCTATTCCCAGAAAATTCAAGATATACATTTTAATAATAATCGTTAGAGCCATTTTGAGAAAATAACAAAAATATCCATGTAATAGATAGTGGGGGAATTTTTTGAAAATCTTTGTTTTGTATTCTTGGAAGATGTTTAAGTTAAATGGTCAATTTTCGTATTTAATTTTTTTTTTTCGTTTTTGAGTTATGCTGTTCACAGATATACATATACGCAGAAACACATATCTGTACACGGGCTTTTTCCAAAAATATTTTTTGGATACAGGGGACCTTAAAATGTGTATTTCTAGTGAAATGTAATACTTCTCCACCCATATACTATGTACAAAGTAAAAAAAGAAGTAATGTTCGTAACATTAGTTTTATAACCACTAATAAACAAGAGAGGGTAGAGAAACTCTTATGAATGTATCACATATTACTTTTTCTACACGTACTATGTACATAGTGTATAGAGAAGGTATTGTAATGCACCCAAAATTTCGATACCGAGATTTTACCGAAAATACATGTTTTGGGTCCACCTGAATCCAGAAAAAGCATTTTTGGAAAAAGGTCCGTGTATGTCTGTGTGTGTATGTGTGTGTGTGGACAGCATAGCTCAAAAACGAAAAGAACATTTAATACCAAACTTGGTATTTAAATGTGGTATCTCTCAAGGATGCGACATGAAGATTTTCTAGAAAATCCCCCCACCCCAACTACCCTTTACATAAAACTTTTTTAAAAAAAATTATTTTCTCAAAAATGGCTGTAACGATTTTGATTTAAATATCGTATATTAAAGATATTTATCTGAAAAATAACATATACATCTTGAATTTTCTGGGAATAGCCTCTGAAGACTATTCTGGATGAATTTTACGGAATTTTGCGTATCTGCTAAATCGTAAGAGATGGACAAAAACCACACAAAAATGTAGAGCATGCTAAAATACACAATTTATGTTACATACATTTTTTTCGTGGAGTTGATCGTTTTTAAGATATTCCTTGTTTTTCGTTTCAGCTTTGAAAAACTTATACTTTTCTCATACAGGAATTTACCAACTCCTGTCCATACAAACAAAGGAACTTCAGTCACATAGCAACCAGATTTTGACTATTACTTTAACCTATGGTACTCCCTTATTTCGCTTCTACTTACAAGGAAGCAAGTAATAAGAGTATTTCTGCTAATTTTTTCTCGATTAGCATGAAGTAAATAGAAGCATAAGCTTTGTAGCACTATTTTGTTGCAGAGATGTATATGAATGGAACACATCAGATTTGTTTTATGTCCAAAAGACCACGATGGTGCACGCCCACTATTAAACTTACTTACGTATGCAGCACTCGGGCTGGACAAAGTTTTGAGCTGGCAAAACACACTAGCTTTTAACTTGTTCGCCAGACAAATTTATATTCTGAAGTTTGCAACAAGTTACAATATCAAAGAGACAGGAGTGATAGATTGATGGACGGGTAGAAACTTCGTAAACCTGAATACAGTTTTGCTCATGTTACGTGCTACATACGTCACAAGAGTTTGTTGGAGATGTCATGTTCAGGAGCGGATGTAACAGAGATAGAGAACAGCAGATGGCACTAATAGATTTTATTGGTTTATGTACACAGGATGAGTCAAAAGTGCTTTACAAAGTAGACAGGTTCCTAACATCAAAACAAGAAAACATATGCTGTGCTACATTCACATTACTTTCTCTACCTCTACTTAAGCTTATTTTTCTATCTACTTCATGATAATCGATATAAATATTAGCAGAAACTGTCTTATTAGTTAGTTCCTTATAAGTATAAGGGAATACACTAGGCTACACCGTTAAAATGTGGTTGCTATTGTACAGAAATCTGTTTCTTTGCGTGGTTAGGTGTTGACAAGTTCCTGTTTGAGAAAAGTGTTAAGTATTTTGAAAATGAAATCAATAACAAGGAATATTTTAAAAATGGTCAACTCCACGGATAAAAAATCTGATGTTTTACACTCGCATGACTTTCTCTACAAACAAACTTCTTACAAAAGATAATTCTTCTTTCAACACCATGCTAATCGAGATAAACATTAGCAGAATGTTATTACTTAGTTCCTTATAAGTAGAAGGAAACGAATGCAATGGATTAGGCTAAAGTGATAGTCAAATGTTTTAAAAGCTGTCGTTATGCGATTGTCATTGCAAATCGCTTCTTTGCTTGACCAGGAGTACAACAAAAGAAAAACGGACACTTCCGTCTGAGAAAAGTATAAGTACTTCACAATTTGAACTAATAACAAGGGATACTTCGAAAAAGCTAAGCTCCACGAAAAAAATGTATATGACATAACTTGTGTATTTTAACAAGATCTACATTTTTATATAGTAAGTTTTTGTGTACCTCTTACGGTTTACTAGTTATGCCAAATTAAGCAAAATTCAACCAGAATAAACTGGTTGTTAGAAGCTATTCCCAGAAAATTAAAGATGTACATTTTATTTGTGATAGAAATGTCTTTAATCTCCGGTATTTTAATCAAAATCGTTAGAGCCATTTTTGAGAAAATCAAAATTTCCGAAAAAAGTTCCATGTAAAGGGTAGCTGGGGGTCGTGTCGCATCCTTGTAAAATACCAAACTTAAATACCAAGTTTGGTATTTAACGGTCTTTTTGTTTTTGAGCTATGCTGTCCACACACACACACACACACACACATGGACCCGTTCCTGAAAATGCTTTTTTTTGGACTCAGGGAGTCCTAAAACATGTATTTGCGGTGAAATCTCGACACCGAATTTTTTGAAGCTTGTGCACCGGTACGATTGATGTCCCACTGTTTTCGGTGATTATGTTGAAAAGTAACCATAAGTGTACAGACTATAGTGTAGGTACCTTTTTTGTGAACACGTTAATGTAAACTTACTTTTGATGCAGTCTATACTTTCTAGAAAGCAAGACTGCCAATGCTCTCACCCCTCAATGTCCAAAAAACATAACAGTACCGCTCCTATTGTTGAGTGTTGGAATTCAATTGTTTCACTTGCAGGTCAGTTTTTCATTTTCTTGGAGCTATGCATTTAGTGAGCAGATGTGTTAAAAGTTTCAAGAAGTGAGCTCTTAATTTCAATCTCTTTGTGATTTAGAGCGTATAATGCACTTAAGAACTTATCAACAGTGATAATTGTTCTTCTCTTCAATAAACTCTGTCAGTTGCAAACCTGTGTGTTTTTCTGAATGTGCTGTAATTACTTTCTCTACACGCACTATGTATATAGTGTATACAGAATGTATTGTATTGCACCCAAATATTCCATACCGAGATTTCACCGGAAATATATGTTTTGGGTCCCCCTGAATAAAAAAAAAAAAAAAAAAAAAAAAAAAAGCATTTTCAAAAAAAGATTCATGTGTCTGTGAACACGATAATTCAAAAACAAGAAGTCCGTTAAAAACCAAACTTGTTAATTAGGTTTGGTATCTTCCAAGAATGCGACACGAAGATTTTCAAGAAAATCCTCCACCCCCAACTACCCTTTACATGGAACTTTTTTTCGAAAATTTTGATTTTCTCAAGAATGGCTCTAACGATTTTGATTAAAATGTCGTATATTAAAGATATTTAGGTGACAAATAAAATGCACATCTTGAATTTTCTGGGAACAGCCTCTAAAGATTACTTTATTCTGGATGAATTTTACGGAATTTTGCATAACTGCTAAACCCTAAGAAATAGACAAAAGCTTACAACACAAAACATGTAGAGTACATTAAAACACACAATTTATGTTATATGAGTATTTTTCGTGGAGTTGATCCTTTTTTTAGATATTCCTTGTTACTGGTTTCAGATTTAAAAAACGTATACTATTCTCATACAGGAATTTTTCAACTCCTGTCCATACAAACGAAGAAACTTCAGTCACATAGCAACCAGCTTTTGACTATTACTTTAACCTATGGTGCTCCCTTATTTCGCTTCTACTTACAAGGAAGCAAGTAATAAGACTATTTCTGCTAATTTTTTTTCGATTAACATGAAGTAAATAGAAGCATAAACCTTTTAACAATAATTTGCAGAAAGTCACGTGAATGGAACACATAAGATTTATTTATTTATTTATTTTTGCATTTATATGGCGCTTAGTGTACGTTATTTTGAAGTATACTGATTTCATAGTTAATTTTATTACAATTTAGCGAAACCCCTCGTTAGAGGACACATATCTTAAACGGACATTTTTACTTTCTCTATACGCACTATGTACATAGTGAATAGAGAAAGTATTGCACTCCACAAAAAATTCGATACCGAGATTTCACCGGAAATATATGTTTTAGGGTCCCCAATATCTAAAAAAAGCATTTTCACAAAAAGGTCCGTGTTTGTGTGTGTGTGTGTGTGTGTGTGTGTGTGTGTGTCCGTGTGTCTGTGAACACGATAACTCAAAAACGAAAAGTAGCTAAAACACCAAACTTGGTATTTAAGTTTAGTATCTTCCAGGGATGCGACACGAATATTTTGAGAAAAATCCCCCCACCCAAAACTACCCTTTACATGGAAAAAATTTCGAAAATTTGATTTTCTTTAAAATGGCTCTAACGATTTTGATTAAAATATCGTATATGAAAGATATTTACCTGATAAATAAAATGTATATTTTGAATTTTCTGGGAATGGCCTCTGAAGGCTACTTTATTCTGGATGAATTTTACGGAATTGTGCATAACTGCTAAACTGTAAGAGATGGACAAAAACTTACTGCACAAAAAATGTAGAGCACGTTAAAACACACAATTTATGTCATATACTTTTTTTCGTGGAGTTGATCATTTTTAAGATATTCTTGGTTTTTCGTTTCTGCTTTGAAAAACATACTTTTCTCATACAGGAATTTGTTAACTCCTGCCCATTCAAACAAAGGAACTTCAGTTACATAACAATCAGCTTTTGGCTATCATCTTAGCTATGGTACTCTCATTTCGCTTCTACTTACAAGGAAGCAAATAATAAGACTTTCTGCTAATGTTTCTCGATTAGCATGAATTAAATAGAAGCATAAGCTTTTTAACTACAATTTGTTGCAGAGATGTAGAGAAAGTCATGTGAATGGTACACACCAGATTTTTCTTGTTGCTCCTGGATCCACAGATTTTGCACACTGGTGTGCTGATTACTTTCCGATCTGCCCCTAGGACTTACCTTTGTTAACCTCTCTTGTCTCGGCGTGTTAACGAGATACACATTATCGTTTACAGTCAGCTTGAAGTCGTCTTCCATTAACGCTTCTATTGTATTCGATGACGCAATTCGAACACCGTCTGAAATAACAAAACAGCATCAACAGTCTACACTCGTCACACATTTTACTTCAACATTTGCAGTATTCTTAGAAAAAAAAAAGTTTATTTATCATAACAGAAGATACAGTTTATTTTAAACATGAGGCACCTTGTGACAGTCACTGGAGGGGTATGTTACCTTGTGGTTTCCATGGCAACCTTCCCACTATTATTGCTCTAGTCCAAGGGTGGGAGGAAAGACACTATATGCGTAAACTTATCCTCCTTCTTGTCCCCACCATTCTCTTTTAAAAGACAGGTAGAGCCAACTAAACCGGTTGCGTCTAGTATCTATGTCTTAGTGAGACTTATTCTTATCAGTGCAGTGATGGCTTGAAGTGTAATATGAGGGTTGGGGCAAAAGTCATGATAACTAGTTTTTTTACTTTCTCTATACGTACGATGTGCATAGTGTATAAAGAAGATATTGTAATGCACCCAAAAATTCAATACCGAGATTTCACAGGAAATATATAGTTTAGGGTCCCCTGTATCCAAAAAAAGCATTTTCAGGAAAAGGTCCGTATGTGTGTCCGTGTGTCTGTGAACACGATAACTCAAAAACGAAAAGTCGGTAAAACTGGTATTTAAGTTTAGTACCTTCCAGGGATGCGACACGAAGATTTTGAGAAAAATCCCCCACCTCAAACTACCGTTTTCATAAAACTTTTTTCGAAAATTTTGATATTCTCAAAAATGGCTCTAACGATTTTGATTAAAATATCATATATTAAAGATATTTACCTGACAAATAAAATGTATATCTTGAATTTTCTGGGAATAGACTCTGAAGACTACTTTATTCTGGATGGATTTTTACGGAATTTTGCATAACTGCTAAACCGTAAGACATGGACAAAAACTTACTACACAAAAAATGTAGAGCACATTAAAACACACATTTTATGTTATATACGTTTTTTTTCTTTTTTTTTTTCGCGGAGTTGATCGTTTTTGAGATATTCCTTGTTATGGATTTCAGCTTTAAAATCTTATACTTTTCTCATACAAGAATTTGTCCTGTCCATACAAACAAAGGAACTTCAGTCACATAGCAACCAGCTTTTGACTACCACTTTAACCTATGGTACTCCCTTTTTTTGCTTCTACTTACAAGGAAGCAAGTAATAAGACTATTTCTGCTAATGTTAATCTCGATTAGCATGAATTAAATAGAAGCATAAGCTTTTTAACAATGATTTGTTGCAGAGATGTAGAGAAAATCATGTGAATGGAACACATCAGATATTTTTGTTGTAGATATGTGAACGGATCACAAACGTATATGTGTCGTGTAGAAGTTCTGCAGGCATAGTGTGTATACAGAACAAAAGATGGCTCAATGATAGCTGGTAGTAACGCAGCGAGGGCTGTGAAATTAGTCAGTTGGTGAGTGTCGTGCTAGATGGAAGTAGCCCGTATTGAGCAGCGCGCTTACATTACAATAGCCGTTCTCCGAGGGAGAAATGCGATGGAATGTGACAATGAATTAGTGAAAGACCTTGGGAATAATGCCCTACCATATCGTACAGTAGCACGGTGGGTAGGAAAGTTTCAGCAAGGACGTGTGTCAACCAGTGATGGGCAACGTTCGGCACGACCTGTCAGTGTGCGGACCGATGTGGCAGCGCGTGGTGACAGTAGCAGGGGACTACTTTGAGGGTATTTAGGCCCAGGTTTGTCATGTCAAATGTATGTGTACTGTGTTGTCATTCTTTGCACCGTGAAGGCCATATTACCCTGTATACTACCGTAATAAATTGGTGTGTTACGATATTCAGTGCTATTCATTGTCCACACATGTAGGTAACACCTTATCATTTCGTCTGTATATGTCACATTTTCCAACTGGACTGGTATTCAAGAAAATAAATAGTTGCCATGACTTTTACCCCAACCCTCGTATGAGTGAACGATTTCACTACGAGTGAAAATATGACTACAATTGGTCAAAAATAAACAATTGTTTTATTACTAATACTGGCTGGAACCTTTGTCAGTGTATAGAGAATAAACATTTAGCTATTCTACCCTCGTTTCAGGTCCTACGCCATTTAAAGATCCTACATGTTACTATTTCATTAAGTAACGTTTTTCTCAAAAGTAAATCTTCACACATTCAAAATGTTCCCCGTGTCTCAGTTTTTATCTAAATAAGACTAAAATTTCTCAAGATGTGCAGACGTATCTTATTAATGTTACTAAAGACAAAATTATATTAACCACAATAGTAATGATTCAAAGAATATCTTTTATAAAAACAATTAATTTAAGAGAATAAATTTCTTATAATAGTTAAATAATCAAAGTTGTTGAAATATTCTATTCAGTTTATGTATGTAGTTCAAGGCTCCAATTCAGAAAAACTCAACCACTTTTCTCAAATTTTGAGATGCGTGGGACATTTTGATTGTGCAATATATTTATATAATTAAATTTATTAAATAGTTAATGTCTTCCAAAAATAGTTGTTAAATTTGAGTTAAATTTGGTATTCATATTAACATAGCAGCAATGCATTCATGGTAAAACTTTCAAAAAAAAAAAAAACCTGTTCCTGAAACAAACTATTCTTACAAATTCTTTTAATACGTCATCGTAAGTTGAAGGAAAATAAAGGCATACACTAGGCTAAAGCGATAGTCAAGCTGCCGGTCCCCATGGCCGCGCTCGCCAAGGCGTCTCGCTTTGGTGCTTGTAGCGCAGGGGATCGTAAGTTCGAGTCCCGCCTTGGGCATGGGCGTTGTATGTTTGTGTATATATGTGTGTGTACAAGAAGAAAATAGGACTTCAGTAATCATATAGCAAAGTAAAAAAAAAAAAAATTAAAAAAAAAACAGGTAAATAAAAGTAGGGAATCAAAAAAAAATGGTCGTATCTGAAACAATTGGAATTCGGTTCTCTTTGCAAGGCCAGCTGTAACACAAATGAGAAAATGTGAAAAAAGTTCAAGAAGCTTAAAATTGAAAACAGTAGCAAAGAATATCTCGGAAAGGGTTAACTCTACCAAAATATACATTTGACAAATTGTGTGTAATATAAAGTTATGTATCTCTTACAGTTTACCAGCAAGACAAAACATCCAGAATAAAGAGGTCTTCAGAGGCTCTTCCCAGAAAATTCGATATACATTTCATTTGTCATATGGCATTTTAATTAAAATCGTCAGAGCCATTTTTGAGAAAATCAAAACTTTCAATTTTTTTCCATGTAAAGGGTTGGCGGATTTTCTTGAAAATCTTATGTTGCATCCTTGGAAAATACTTAACTTAAATACCAACTTTGGTATTTAATCTACTTTTCGTTTTTAAGTTATGTAGTTCACGGCGCAAACACACACACTGATCTTTTTCTAAAAATGTTTTTTTGGACTCCGGGGACTTTAAAACATGTGTTCGCGGCGAAACCTCGGTACCGAATTTTAGGGTTTAATCAACCTTATCTGTCTACTATGTACACTGTATGTACATACGTGCCAGAGAAATCAAACATCTATAAAGAAATATGAAAATATGAACTTCACCCCAAGTGCCCCTTAATCAGAAATGGGAGAACAAGCATTTACTTTTACTTTCTTTATTACGAATGTACATAAGTATTGTATTCCACCCAAAAATTCGATACCGAGATTTCACCGAAAATGTGTGTATTAAGTTCCCCTGTATAAAAAAAACATTTTTAGAAAAAGGTTCGTGTGTGTCCATAAACACGATAAACGAAAAGTCCGTTAAATACCAAACTTGGTTTTAAATTTGGAGTCTTCCAGGGATGCGACACGAAGATTTTGAGAAAAAATCCGCCGCACCAAACTATCCTTTGCATAGAAAAAATTTCGAACATCTTGATTTTCTCAAAAATGGCTCTAAGGATTTTGATTAAAATGCCGTATTTTAAATATATTTATACGACAAATAAAACATATATCTTGAATTTTCTGGGAATAACCTCTAAAGACCCCTTTATTCTGAATGAATTTTGTGCAACTTGTAAACCGTAAGAGATAGACAAAAACGTACTTCACAAAAAATGTAGACCACGTTATAACACACAATTTATGTCATATACGTTTTTCTCGTGGCATTGACCATTTCCGAGATATTCCTTGTTATTTGTTTCAGATGTAGAATACTTAAACTTTTCTCACAGGGAAAGTTGTAAACTCTTGGCTCTGCATAGAAATCATGCACATGGTAATAGCTTTTAAAAGATTTGACTATCGCTTCAGCCTAGTGTATTCCCTTATTTCCCTTCTACTTACAAGGAAGCAAGTAATTAAAGACAATTTTTGCTAATGTTTTAATTCGATTATCATAAGGTAGATAGAAGAATAAACTTTTTTTAACAATAAGTTGTTACAGAGATGTAGAGAAAGTAATGAGAATGAAACACATCAGATTTTTATACACTTTATACCAATTAGCATGGTACATTCAGTCGATAATCTTAAGTTACAATATAATTCTAGCCCGCCTGGGTAGTGTGGTGGTAGCGTGTCTGCTTCACATCCAAAAGGTCATGAGTTCGATTCTTGCTTAGGGTGAGTTGCCCAGATAAGGTTTTTTTTCTCGTGGTTTTCCCTTATCCTGAGAAGACGAATGTCGAGTAACTTTAAGCTCCATGCACCCCGAGATCATTTGAGCATCATTTCACCAATTTCACTCATCGTCCGATATGGCCAACCAGGTTAAAGAAGGACGTTAAAAAAAAAAAAAAAAAAAAAAAAAAAAAAAAATATATATATATATATATATATATATATATATATATATATATATATACACATATAATTCAAGAGAATTTAATGCTTTGTCGATCTGGTGAAAATCTGCAACTTTTTCATCTGCCCAAAAAGATATAAAAACACGTTCTTTGCTGTAAAAAAAAAATCGTAAAAAGGCCTCCGCTCTAGTATATTTTACGGGCAATCCGTAAAAGTTGGTAAGTATACGCTAATTATTAAATTTTGAAAGAATTTATGTTACAAAAATATTTAATGACAAATCTGACCAAAATTGTAAAACCTCTGGTGTGTTCCATTCACTTGACTTTCTCTACATCTCTATAACAACTTATTTCTTGCTTCCTTGTAAGAAGAAGCGAAATAAGGGCGTACCTTAGGTTAAAGTGATAGTCAAAAGCTGGTTGCTATGTGACTGAAGTTCCTTTGTTTGTATGGATAGGAGTTGACCAATTCCTATAGGAGAAAAGTGTAAGTTTTTAAAGCTGAAACCAAAAACAAGGAATATCTAAAAAACGATCAACTCCACGAAGAAAAAATGTATATAACATAAATTGTGTGTTTTAACGTGCTCTACATTTTTTGTGTGGTAAGTTTTTGTCCATCTCTTACGGTTTAGCAGTTATGCAAAATTCCGTGAAATTCGTGCAAAATAAAGTAGTCTTCAGAGGCTATTTCCAGAAAATTCAAGATAAACATATTATTTGTGATGTAAATATAATATACGATATTTTAATCAAAACCGTTAGAGCCATTTTTTAATAAATCAACATTTGCCAAATTTTTTCCATATAAAGGACAGTTTGGAGTGAGGAAATTTTTCTCAAAATATTCGTGTCGCGTTCCTGGAAGGTACTAAACTTAAATACCGAGTTTGGTATTTTACCGGTTTTCGTTTATGAGTTATCGTGTTCGCAGACGCACGGACCTTTTTCTTAAAATGCTTATTTTCTCTACACGTACTATGTATATAGTGTATAGAGAAGGTATTGTATTCCACCCAAGATTTCGATACCGAGATTTCACTGGAATATATGTTTTAGGTTCCGCTGAATAAAAAAAAAATAGAGAAAGGTCCGTGTGTGCGTGTGTCTGTGGGCAGCATAGCTCAAAAACGAAAAGACCGTTAAATACCAAATTTGTTATTTAAGTTTGGTATCTTTCAAGAATGCGACACGAAGATTTTCAAGAAAGCCCCCCCCCAACCCCAACTACCCTTTACACGGACATTTTTTCAAACATTTTGATTTTCACAAAAGTGGCTCTAAAGATTTTGCTTAAAATATCGTGTTTTAAAGATAAGTACCTGAAAAATTAAACGTATATCTTGAATTTTTTGGGAATAGCCACCAAAACACTTTTCATTCGGATGACTTTTGTATAAATTTTAAACTGATAAGAGATGGACAAAAACTTAATACAGAGAAATTGTACATGTCGTTAAAACGTTTTATGTCATATACGTTTTTCTTGTAGAGTTGATCGTTTACATCACAAAAACGTAGAGCACGTTAAAACACACGATTTATGTCATATACATTTTTACTTTCTCTACACGTACTATGTAAATAGTGTATAGAGAAGGTATTGCACTACACCCAAAAATTCGATACCGAGATTTCACCGGAAATATATATTTTAGGGTCCCCTGTATCCAAAAAAAGCATTTTCAGAAAAAGGTCCGTGTGTATGTCTGTGAACACGATAACGCAAAAACGAAAATTCGGTAAAATACCAAACTTGGTATTTAAGTTTGGTATCTTCCAGGGATGTGACACTAAAACATATATTTCCGGTGAAATCTCGGTATCGAATTTTTGGTGGAGTGCAATACCTTCTCTATACACTATGTACATAGTAAAAAGGAGGTACAGAAATAACAGCGAGGAGAACGCCACTGAGTGGGAAAAGGCAAGGCAACATAACAGCCAAGTCGTTAAAAGGATAAAATCCCAAGATAAAGTTAAACCCGACTGTACATTCCACAGCGTAAAAAGCCTCACACAAGCCTCAGGTTGTCACCCGGAAGGGTGGGGAGGTCAGTGGGCACACGACTGCGGTGACATCTAAGTCTGCTCGGTGAAAGTTTGGTCGCAACTGATTCGTTGGGAGCAACGAGTTGACAACGTTGGAAGGAGGCAAGCCTCAGGTTGTCACCCAGAAGGGTGGGGAGGTCAGTGGGCACACGACTGCGGTGACATCTTCAGTGGCGTGGTCTTAGTCTCCTCGGTGAAACTTTGGTCGCAACTGATTCGTTGGGAGCAACGACTTGACAACGTTCCGTCTGCTTCCAGTTCAGGGCTGGGCCCTCTACTGGAGGTGAAGGGTTTTTCATTGAGGGATGATATTCGATTACATAGGCAAAGTGCGAGAGTTGCTATGTGTAGGGAGTATGCGGTGAATTTGGTTTTTTAATTTGAGGTGCCGAGGAGGAGTCTGGGGCGTTTGTAGCGCTCTCCTGACTGAAATAGCGGTAGTATTATACTCAGGCTGC
The DNA here is from genome assembly GCA_030762935.1 of Hymenopus coronatus. NCBI lineage: Eukaryota > Metazoa > Arthropoda > Insecta > Mantodea > Hymenopodidae > Hymenopus > Hymenopus coronatus. The sequence continues at coordinate 14,526,542 of CM060897.1, read as the reverse complement.
TCTCTCGCGATTGGTCCTGCTGGAGCTGCATGTGCTTTTGGTTCCTGATTGGTTCGGATGATCTCGTCGCGTTTGTGTCTGATGTTCTCAAGTAGCGGATGCCAGTTTTTGCTTAGTTTTTCACAAATCCATACTTAGGCCAATAAGAGGCGGAGTCCCCGAAGGCTCTACACTATCCCCCACGCTATTCAGCGTCTACATGGCCGACCTACCAACAGAGCAGCACGTCAATATATCTCAACATGCTGACGACGTGCTGTTATCCTGTACCATCAAAAACCCACGCAGAGTCTTCAACCCCATTCTGAGGTACTCCTCCAAGAGTGGTGCGAGCGTTGGCGGTTGTCCATCAATCCGTAGAAAAGCCACGCTATTCTCCTCACCAAGCGCCGCTTTCCCGCAAACGTCCCTACATTCACGTACCTCAGACGAAGGATACAATGGACGAACACCATAACCTACTTGGGAGTGAAGCTTGACAAGGGCGTCACTTTTGGGGAGCACATCAGGGAACTGAGGTGTCGGGGCAATGTGGGTGCGACCTCCTTGTACCCGATGCTAAGTCCACGATGCCGGTTCCCCTTAAGTTGCACCTTTTGAGGGCTCTCAAAGTCCCCTTGTTAATATACGCCTGCGAAATCTGGGGCATGGTGGCAGACTCCAGTCTGCTGTTGCTTCAACAGATACCTTCGGGCCATCTATTCTGTGCCTCGAGGATTTCCTACGAGACTCCTGCTTGAAGCCTCTGGTCTATCATACCTGGAGGACGAGATTAGGCGTCGGGTAACAAAATTCAATGAAGGGTTACCATTCCATCGGAGCGCCCTCGTTAGGTCTCTTGGGGATTATAATCCCAGAAACCGCCACTCCAGGCGATACCGGCTTCCCCGCTTGGCTTGCGGCATCCCCGGTAACCAAGGAGCATCACCAACAGCTGCTACGGCTAAGCTCCGTACAATCCTTCAAGAGTTGCTTGACTCAATATTTTCAATCCCAAAAGTAAACATTTTTGCAAAATCATTACACCAGCGGTGCACAAGGGCCGTCGCACCATGACTGGCAACCGTCGAGAAGCAATACTTGCCGCCTCACCAACCTCATTCTCACCCGCCATCCTATCAGAACAGGGGATCTGATAGACGCCAGCGTTTATATGTCTGGTCGGCTTCAACACTTTTAATATCATGGTAGGCATCCTATTCTGTCAGTGACAGTCCTCAAATATGGCAGTGCCTTTGCTTTTGGGTAGTTGTACTTAGCTGATGCGCTGTGGTTTGCGTGCACGTAGAGCTCTGCGGACTTGTCTTGTATAATTATTTGCACACAGGACGTGTTATAGATGACGTAACTCCTGCCGTATTGAATCCGGTTCACAGATGCGGGTGGCAAGGGTCTTCATCATGACTCTTTTCTGTCGCAGATGATGGTTGGAATTTTTATTCAGGTATCGGTCTGTATGAGTAGGTTTGCGGTATGTCCAAGAGTGCCGTCAGCTTTCCTGTTGACCAGCACATCTAAGAAGGGTAGCTGTTTCTCTTTCTCTTTTTCCATGGTGAACTGGATTCGTGTCAAGATGCCGAAGAAAAACATTGAGTGACAACCCCCATGTCTGCAGGTAACAAAAGTGTCATCTACATAACGGTACATAGCACGGAATATGGAGTAATACGGTAGGTTATCACCAGCTAGATGCGCCGATGACGTCAGCGGTCGCTCGTTGCTCTCGTTACAATGATACTGTTTATGAGGATTTTGATTGTTCAAGCTTCTTGTGAGTGTTGTACGTGATGGGTTCAGTTATGCAAAAGGGATGATCGTTTCTCTCCAGATAGTTCCCGCATTCGTTCCATACATTTAGACGAGGAAGATTATCAATGAGATTCAAAAGCGGAATTCTTCAAACTTGCTCCTAAAAAGATTAAAAATCATTGCTTTACCACCTCTAAATCTACAGTTGTCTAATGACTTGTATCAGAAAGTTAACACTCCCAAGAAAAGAAGACAAAACGGCTTCTAAACACAGATGCAAAACAATAGTAAATGCTGTCTTAGAAGAAACAAACAACAATTCTGAAATACATGTAGTAAATGTCTCCGAAAATCCTGTTACCTCTCCCTCGTCATTTAACACAGCACCTACAAATATAGAGGACATTACATCAGAAGTTGAAGCACTTAGAAGTCACAATTTAAGAAAGTAACACGTTTAGAAAACGAATTGCAAAAAGTACAATCCGAAATGTATAAGTTAAGAAGCGCTGAACGTGCATTCCTGCAAATGTTCTCATTTTGCCAGCAGCCAGTTTTACTTATAGGCTGATATAAAAATTGTGACTCTGATGACAGCAGATGCATGTCTAAGAAGGCATATGGCTATGTGAGAGAATGCCTTAAACATCCTGTACAAGTTTTATAACCATCAAATTAAATGTGTACCTATTACAGCAGAAAGCAAGTTCTGTTAGTGAGTATGAGAAGGATTTTGTTCTGAGCTTTGATGAGATGAAAGTGAAATCCAATTTTCAACATGACAACACTGGAGACACAAGTTGCGGTCTGCAACTTAGCAGGAAACCACCGATATACTACACTTTTAATGAGACAATAACAAAAGAATTACTAACATACATTGTTCAAATGGTCGAAAGGCAGGTTTCAAAATCCGTTCCTTAGTCTGTGATATGGGAGGATCAAATAGGAAGCTACTCTCTAACAGAGAAATCCTACATCTCGCATCATGCTATACAAGCTGAACTTCTGATTTTCTGCGACATTCCTCACGTGTTGAAATTATTCAGAAACCATTTATTGGACGAAGGATTTGTTTTACATAATGGTAAGAAAGTTACAAAAGAGGTTTCTAAAAAACACGTTTATGCTAAAAAATGCTATGACATACGCCATAATCTCAAGTTACTTACAGGCACTGAAAGCCAAAAAGTTCATCCTGCCATTTATTGGGCTGAAGAATATGAATAAGAGAAAATCAGAAAAAAAAAAACAGAAAATACCCGGAAACAAAGGTACTAATTTGACGAGAAAGAAAATGAGAAAAGAATGCTACAACTGAGTAAATAAATAATTGTATATGTACATGAATCAGGAAACACCACATCGGGTAATATATTTTATTGTATATCTTCTGTTTTTTCCGCAATACTTACTAATGTGCAACCTAAACAACTGGGGGCAACATTTAACTAGCGTGAGACATAGGCGCATGTGGTGAGCCTTTATATTTAATATTTTAAACAATTGCTCCTTTAGCTTCAATAATTTAAATCTAATGTTTAGAGTTGAACAAGCTATCTGATTTATTCACGATTTGATGGGGAAAATCCGAATGTGTATCTTTGCACAGCACCATAGCTTTTAATGTGTTAACAATGACCACAGCAGTAAGCACGCCGGGGCTGAGTGTATAGACCAGAGGACGTCACGGCCAGCGTGTGCGAGAGAGAAACATGCGTAACTTACCGTGCTTCATAGTAACAAACGGCGCTCTTTGAGCGTGAACGCTCGGCGAGCTACAATGTCAGCTGACTGGCATTGAAGAATGACGTAGTAGGGCAGTTTTAAAGCAGTTGTCTGCTGGACTGTGTGTTGCTCACGCTCCCTGGAGCAATCTAAAAGTGACCTTCAGGCAAATACTTTCAACGTTGCGTGGGAAAGCGATTACTTTTTCATAGCAGCTGGAACAAATTCTCAGTGCCTTACAGAGTTCTTGTGATGGAGATTTCAAAACCTTGATACACTTGAGAAGGAATTTCAATTACTTTCTCAACATCAGTTGAAACGCTATCTCATGATTTGCGGCTTGAACTTGTTGATCTTCAGTGTGATACAAGATCTAAAGATCGTTTCAACATTACCACTAACCTGAAGATTGTACCTCAACAAAAATATCCACGACTACACAGACTAGCTGCGAAAATGATCTCAATGTTTGCTTCGACATACGCATGTGGTTTTCTATCATGAACTTAAACAAGGAACATCTCAAAAACGATCAACTCCGCGAAAAAAATGCATATAACATAAATTGTGTGTTTTAAAGTGCTCTACATTTTTTGTGTGGTAAGTTTTTCTCCATCTCTCACGGTTTAGCAGTTATGCTAAATTCCGTAAAATTAATCCAGAATAGTCTTCAGAGATTATTCTCAGAAAATTCAAGATATACATTTTATTTCTCAGGTAAATATATTTAATATAGGACATTTTAATCAAAATCGTAAGAGCCATTTTTGAGAAAATTAAAATTTTCGAAAAAACTTCCATGTAAAGGGTAGTTTGGGGTGGAGGGATTTTTCTCAAAATCTTGGTGTCGCATCCCTGGAAGATAATAAACTTAAATACCAAGTTTGGTATTTAACCGACTTTTGGTTTTTGAGTTATCGTGTTCGTGTTATCGTGTTTTTTTTTTGATACAGGGGACCCTAAAACATATATTTCCGGTGAAATTTCGGTATCGAATTTTTGGGTGGAGTATAATTCCTTCTCTATGCACTATGTACATAGTGCATGTAGAGAAAGTAATAAAAACAGGTATCGAACATCTATGGCTGACGTTTCATGAAGGTGAGTACTTTTTCTTTCAGCTGCCAATCACATAAACACGTTTTGACGTATTGGTAAAGAGACATAACATATAACAAGTTTGTACGCGGATTTAATCTGCTATAGAAGGCAATAATTTGTTTAAAATAAATATTTTTTTAACCATAAATTAGTAAAATAATATTTTGAGAAATCATTTATGAAAGCTTGCACTTGTTTTCGTGTGCGTACTGTACGATACTTCTCCTCTCTGTCCACCAGTAAACAAGAGCGCTGCCAGGACCAGTACTCCGCTCGCGAGCCGGCTTGGGAGCGCAAACCCTGTGCAGGGCTGGTTTAGGATGTCCGTTGCATAAGGCAATGGTATATTGGGCAATCATACATCTGCTATTAGAGTGTTTATATTGCAAAAGAAAGTGTTGAGATTAATTCATTGTAAACCACTTTTTATTAAATCTGATTTACTTACTCTGCCCTCAGTGTACGTTTTGGCCTGTCTTTTGTATGTAAAGAAACATGTTAGTGAATTTGCAACCTATGCTTCTGTACATAGTCATGCTACTCGAAGTAATTCTAATATATATATAAGAGTAAATACAGTGTAAGTACAAGTAGTTTCCATTATATATCTCTTAAGCTTTACAATAGCATACCTTTGCACATAAGTCAAGGGTCACAACCACATTGAGGGCAAATCCTCTATATAGTTTAAATGCATTTTATAGTGTAAAATTTACTTGATTTGTTGATATAATTTTACAGTTTTTGACGATGTCATGAATACTTGTGTTCCTATGGCAAATAAATTATCCATCCGTCTGTTTATCTATGTCATCTCAAAATAATTTGAATTGATCTTGTGGTTTACTCGGAAAACATGCGAGTCAATTACGAAATTTAATGCTATTGCGGCATATTGACATGATAGCTAGTGGTAGAGCAACCGGCTAGAGACTGGGAGATCCGTGGTTCAAATCTCGGCTATGGTGTTGAATTTTTCAGTCTGACTCTACCTATCCAAAAGTCTCAGAAAATCTCCACATGGTAAAATTTTCTAATAATGTTAATGTTCAGAGTTGTAGTTCAATTTGAGAAACAAAAGCCAACAGCAGATTTGGGAGTCGAACTATAAGGTACATGGGTTACACAGTGTCTGGGAATTGAAGCAGGACGGTAATGAGCTTAATTAAGCAGCATCGTCCCTCTGGCTCTCCTCCAAGGGCATCAACAACTTTATCGTGCCGTTGTCACGGTAACCTGACACATTCCATCGCTCGATAAATCTCTCTCACTTTGTTAATAACATCTATCTCCATAGACTATGTCTAGCCTTTCATAAAATAGGAATTGCTTTCCAATATCACAAAGGTCATAATTTTCCAAATCTGAAGCTTATCTAATAGATATGAAGGCTCAAGATCAACTTTATTACTTTCTCTACACGTACTATGTACATTGTATGCGGAGAAAACCCGCCCCAGCGCCGCTCTTTCCACCACAAATCACACAAGCGGTCGCTTGGGATCGAACCCGGGCGGTCTAGGTGAGAGGCGAGTGGTCTAACCACTCGGCCACGGCGCGGCCCAATTGGGTGCATTACAATACCTTCTCTAACCCTATGTACATTGTACATATGGGGCTACAGAAAGTAAAAATGCTTCTTTTGGATTCAGGGGACCCAAAACATGTATTTCCGGTGAAATCTCGGTATTGAATTTTTGGGTGGATTACTATACCTTCTCTATACACTATGTACATAATACGTGTAGAGAAAGTAAAAATTCTAATCCAGGATAACTGTGCAGAAAGTAGAGATAGCGTTGATGATGACAATGACGTGAGCGAAGACGAAGGACTGTCAGGTGTGGAAGAATTGGAGGCAGACGATTGACATTGTTTATATAGTAGGTCATTTGTAGATATGAATATACATATGAAAACACATGTTTATCAGTGCAGTGACAGATATTTGACATTGACCGTGACAGGCATGAATCGACTGGTGAACTGCTTATCTGAAAGGACAACTCGCTTCCTAGCTCTCATTAACCCTTTGTTGCCTGTCGGTACCTAAAGTTCCACTTGTTTTAAGTGTAACTATACAAATATTGTAGGGTGGTACCTACTCATGTTATACAAACCTTCAATCACAAACGACAAGTAATCAAGATATTTTTATATTTTAAAACTATATACAATTTTTGCCCTAAAATTGCAGTGTTTTTTCAAATAAATAAAGGAGTAAAACCCACATAACTACAGTCAAATGTAACATCATTAGCTTCCAAGCCTCACACCGATTATTTTACTTGGGCTCTCCCCGTCCTTTACAATCACTGGGATTTGAACTTGCAACGTTTGAATGGATGGCCAGTCCATTACCTATCACCTAGCATTATTGAAACTGTTTTAGAAGAATTTAAATTGGGGAAAAAAGATTAACAAAGGATTTAGATTTACTTTCATTTCTATTTTCTCTATTGTTTTATATAATAATTGAGGGGCTCAGCGCCAGAGGGAGCTATCCCACAAATAGCTAAATTTGAGAAAAAAGGAGTTTTTATTAGAGTTGTTGATTTGGTGAAAAATGTAATATTAAGGTACAAATTTTTTAAATCCAGTTTTGATCCACATTTTGAAATGTCCTAGAAAATACAAAAAAGTGATATTTAACAGTGTTTTTTATTTATTTAGCACTGCAAACCGTATTATTTACTAAAAATTTACTTATGCAGAGAGAGAAACTAAACATGATATTATTCATATTCTTCACCATTGTTTCTTTTTCGTTTAGCAACAACTTTTTTCCATATTTTTGCTTGCATATTCGTTTCTTTCCTTCACTAGCTATACTATTTACCTCCATTTTGAAAAACAGAATAATCTGCAGCATAGTATATTGCCTAAAATGTCAACTATTTACACAATATTCTTAATGTTTAATAATAATCTTACATATTATTCTGTTTCACGTATTAAGGCCTAAAATCATTATTTATTGGCCTATAGTTTAAACAATAAACAATACTATTAAAATAATTAACGTTCTGTAAGTTTGATGGCATTGTTCTTTAAATAGCAGGCAACTTCATAGTGGGATATCCCCATCTGGCACAAACTTTCTCACTTTGGAAAATGACACAGTTTCTGTAAGTTACTGTAGATGGCACTCTAAAACAGTTAATATTACCAAGATTTCTACAGACATTTCTGGCACTGAACTCCTCAATTGTATAAGTTTATTCCGATACATTTTTTACTTGAACTCGAGGTTTAAACTTGAATTAAAGGAAAAACCGTACATGTAGTATACTAATAGTTAGGATTCCCACGTGTCCAGATCTGTTGCGCCATTTATATGATAGTGAACGTGACTCACCTATACTACTAACGGCCACCCGGTCGATGCCATGGTCCTCGTGGCATAGCATGGCCAGGAAGTCTCCCACGGTGTTGCTGATGGGACGAAGGGTGAAGCGACATCTCTCCCGTCGTGAAGGAAGCGGCACAGTTACTTGAGGCAGACCCCTGTAGTATTCTACTGTCACCTCTGTAACAAGCAACAACACAAACATTCTTAAAATATCACGTACTTTCCTCATTCTGCAACAAAATACTCTCTAAAAATCTGATGCGTTTCACGCACATAACTTTCTCTACATCTCTGTTTCTATCTAATCGAGAAAAAAATAGCAAAAATAGTCTTATTACTTGCTTCCTTGCAAGTAGAAGCGAAATAAGGGAGTACCACAGGTTAAAGTGAAGTCAAAAGCTGGTTGCTATGTGACTGAAGTTCCTTTGTTCGTATGGACAGGAGTTAACAAATTCCTGAATGAGAAAAGTATGTTTTTCAAAGCTGAAACCAAAAAAACAAGGAATATCTCCAAAACGATCAACTCCACGAAAAAAAATTATATAACATATACAGTGTGTTTTAACGTGCTCTACATTTTTTGGTGTGGTGAGTTTATGTCCATTTATTGCGCTTTAGCAGTTAAGCAAAATTTCGTAAAATTCATCTTCAGAGGCTATTCCCAGAAAATTCAAGATATACATTTTATTTGTCAGGTAAATATCTGTAATATACGATATTTTAATCAAAATCGTTACAGCCATTTTCGAGAAAATCAACATTTTCGAAACAAATTCCTTGTAAAGGGTAGTTGGGGTAGGGGGATTTTCTTCAAGTAATAAGACCGTTTCTACTATTGTTTATCTCTATTTACATGAAGTCGATAGAAGAATAATAGTTATTTATTATACAAGTGGATAAACAGAGAGTTTATCCATGAGTAGAACAATTTAAAACGCGACCCGAAAGGGAGTGTATAATAGAGGTTTGTCCACTTGTGTAATACATTCTTTTATCCTACAGATATGATAAATTAGTATATGACAAATATTCAGTTAATGATTTTAAAATAGATAGTAATAAATTAAATAAGGAATAAGGTATTGAACTGAGCCGTTCTTATAGTTATAAAATATAGTAGGCTATGTATGAAAACTAATTTTGTTTTTATTGCTGCTAGTTTCAAATTGATTAAGTTTACGATGGATGTTGAGAACGTTAATATATCTGTTCCAAATGATATATTAAATGAAGGAAAAGAAGCAGTTGAGACGTTATTACTGTCGATTCTTGGGAATTATACGAAAAAGAGTTGAAAGGTTATAGAAACTTATTGGTTATCAACCATGTATTTATTTACTTTATGCCACTAATAACTGTCACTTTGGTTTAAAGTCCAAGTTTTCTTATGTCATTTCTGCATAGCAACGCGTCTTTAGGATAACTTTATTAACAATGCTTTGTTACAAGGACATCAGGTTTTTTTGAGAAATATCTTCTGTAATGGATGCATTGCACCAATATAAAAGTGCACCTACGAAGAGAGATAATCAATCAATAAAGTATGCGAAGCACATTTTAGCCGTGTGCTATTTTCGCTCGATCGTTTTATGTCCATAATAAAGTTTTCTTGCATGCACAAAGTGAAGGAAGAGCGAGCGCTGGAGCAATAACTGGGCCCGTTGCTTCCCTTTACGCCCTGAAAATCCTTGTGCACCAGCACGATAATGGTCTTGACATAATTACCGTGCTCCACGAGCTTTTGGGTCCGCGGTCATCTGGCCGGCCAGTCACGCTAGTACGCATGCGCCAGACACCCATTAGCGCCTTCACTTGTCAACAGAACTCGTACTCTGGCACTGTCTCCGTGGTCAGCAGGTTGACCTCTCCCCCGAAGGTCCCGCGTTCGATTCCAGACTGGGGCGGGGACATTTTCTTTAACCAGAAGTATTCTCTTTCCCCAACAGAACCTGGGAGTATGTATATGAGAGTGCATGTGTGCGTGTGTGTGTGCGTTGCTTGTGTGTGTCTGTGTTTGTGAGTGTGCTGTTTGTGTGTGTTTGCTTGTGTGTGTTGCTTGTTGTGTGTGTGTGTGTAGTTTGTGTGTGTGAATGTGTGTGTTGTTTATGTAAATGTGTGTGAACATATGTTGTGTGTGCTGTTTGTATGTGTGTGAATGTGTTTGAGTAAAATAAAAGGATTTAAACCCCACCTAAAGAACCTACAGACAACGGGTTGTTCCTAATGCAAAGCCCCGATATGACCTTAAATGTTTAAGGGGGCTACATAAATGAAACAAAAAAAGACTTCTATTATTGGCCTCTCAGCTCACGCTCCTGAAAAGAGATTGAAGGGATAACCAAATGCTTAAAAATCTGACACTTTCACATAACTTTCTCCACATATCTACAACAAATTATTGTTTAAAACCTTATTCTTGGATCTACTTCAGGCTAATCCAGATAAACGTTATTACTTGCTTCCTTATAAGTAGAAGGGAAATAAGGGAATACACTAGGTTAAAGTGATAGTCAAATCTTGTAAAAACTGGTTGCCATGTGCTTGAAATTCGTTTCTTTGCATGACCAGTAGTTAACACATCCCCGTATGAGAAAAGTTTAGGTATTTTAAAACTGAAACCAATAACAAGGAATATCTCAGAAGTGGTTAACTCCACGAAAACAATGTATATGACATAAATGATGTATTTTAACGAGATGTGTAGTAACTTTTTGTCTTTCGCTTAGGTTTACCAGTTGTGGAAAAGTCATCCAGAATAAAGAGGTCTTCCGAGGCGATTACCAGAAAATTTAATATATATATATAGATTTTATTTGTCATGTAAAAATTTTTATTGGAGCATTTTTGAATAAAATTAAAATTTTCGAAACATTTTCCATGTAAAGGATACTTTGGTGTAGGGGGATTTACTTCGTGTCGCGTATTGGTAGATAAACTTTAATACCAAATTTGGTATCTAACGGACTTTGGATTTTAGTTATGCTATCCATAGCCACACACACACACACACACACACACACACACACACACACACACACACACACATATATATACTGCCTTTTCGTAAAATTCTTTTTACTTTCTCTACACGCATTATGTACATAGTGTGCAGAGAAGGTATTGTATTGCACCCAAAAATTCGATCTCGAGATTTCACCGGAAATACATGTTTTGAAGCCCCTGAATCCAAAAAAAGCATTTTTAGAAAAATGTCCACTTGTGTGTCTGTAGGCAGCATAGTTCAAAAACGAAAAGTCGGTTAAATACCAAACTTGGTATCTTCCATGGATGCGACACGAAGATTTTCAAGAAAATCCCCAACCTCAAACTACCCTTTACATGGAAAAAATTTCGAAATTTTTTATTTTCTTAAAAATGGCTCTAACGATTTTGATTAAAATCTTTTATATTTAGGATATTTAAAATGAAATGTATATCTTGATTTTCCTGGGAGTAGCCTCTAAAGACTTCTTTATTCTGGGTGGTTTTTATTGAATTTGCACACCTGGTAAACCGTAAGAGATAGACAAAAACTTACTACACAAAACATTTAGATCACGATAAAATGCAATTTATATTACATACATTTTTTTTTTCGTGGAGTTGATCGTTTATGAGATATTCCTTGTTTTTGATTTCAGCTTTAAAAAACTTAACACTTTTCTCACTCAGGACTGCTGTCCATACAAAGGAACTTCAGTCACATAGCAACTAGCTTTTGACTATCACTTTAACCTATGGTACTGCCTTATTTCGCTTCTACTTACAAGGAAGCAAGTAATAAGACTATTTCTGCTAATTTTTTCTCGATTAGCTTGAAGTAAATAGAAGAATAAGCTTTTTAACAAAAATTTGTTGTTAGCAAAGCTTGTAAATATTGGAAAGAGGCCCCAGGAAGGTGACAACTCTGTCCGATAGAGCGCTCCACCGCTGCTCTCGGCTGATGAAAGGTGAAGAACGACCCCACATATGCGAGAAGATAAAGATCCATTAGAAGTTGCCAGTGGTGAGTTAGCTCCTTCTTGCATAACAAGCAGGAGACAGCGTATCATCGAGCTACAAGAAGTGAAGAGCCCCCAACTCCCTGATGCTCAGTTTTTTGTGTCCCGGGGAGGTGAAGTACCCTTAACTTAGTTCAAAGTCTGGTCATGTCTTCATATACTGACAGGCTATCGCTGTTACATCACCCAAACTTCACCGAGAAAAATGTGTTCCATTCACTTGGCTTTCTCTACATTTCTGTAACAAATTATTCTTAAAAACGTGAATCTATCTACGAGGGTGGTTTTTTTCAACCTCCGATAGGCTATAAATAAAAGACAAATTCATAGAAAACAATTATTTTATTACTAAAAGTTTTGTACACTTATGGTTACTTTACAACATAATCACCGAAAAGATTGACACATTTATCGCCAATGATTTCAAATGAGCATTGACGTTGTTTTGAAGATCTTCGTTGGTTTGAAAGTGCTGCCCTCCTAGCCACGTCTTCAGTTCAGGGAAAAGGTGAAAGTCTCTGGGTGCCAGGTCAGGATCGAAAATATCCCATTGAAGTTGTTCAAGGAGCCGATGGGTTGTGTGGACGAGCGTTGTCATGGATCAACACAATTCCTGAAGTCAGCATTCCTCTTCGTTTGTTTTGAATGGCTCTACGCAAACGTCGTAAAGTACGAAGGTCTTCAAAACAATGTCGATGCTCATTTGAAATCATTGGCGGCAACATTTTTGAAGCGGGTATTGCAAAGCTTGTAAACAGGTACGATAAATGTCTCAATCTTTTTGGTAATTATGTTGAAAAGTAACCATAAGTGTACAAAACTTTTATTAATAAAATAATTGTTTTCAATGAACTTGTCTTTTATTTTTAGCCTATCGGAGGTTGAAAAAAAAAAAAACGGCCCTCGTACTTCATGCTAATCTAGATAAACGTTATAGAAATAGTCTGTATTAATCGCTTCCTTATAAGCAGAAGGGAAATAAGCGAATGCTTTATGCTAAAGCGATAGTCATATATTTTTAAAGCTGGCTGCTATGGGATTGTAATCCGTTTCTTTGCGTGGCCAGGAGTTGACAAGTTCCTGTATAAGGAAAGTGTATGTTAAGGTGAAATAAACAACAAGGAATATCTAAAAAACGGCCAACTCCACGAAAAAATGTATATAACATAAATTGTGTGTTTTAACGAGATTTAATTTTTGTGTGGTAAGTTTTTGTCCCTCTCTTATGTTTTATCAGTTATGCAAAATTCATCAGGAATAAACATGTCTTCAGAGGCTATTCCCAGAATATTGAAGATATACATTTCATTTGGCATGTAAATATCTTAAATATAAGAGATTTTAATCATAGAAGTTAGAGCCATTTTTGAGAAAATTAAAATGTTCGGAAATTTTTCCATGTAAAGGGTAGTTTGGGGTGGGGGAATTTTCTTGAAAATCTTCGTGTCGCATCCTTGGAAGATACCAAACTTAAATACCAAATTTGGTTTTTAACAGTTTTTTCGTTTTTGAGTTATGCTGCTCACAGACAGACACACACGGGCATTTTTCTAAAGATGCCTTTTTTTTTATTCAGGGGGACCCAAAACATGTATTTCTCGTGAAATCTCGGTATCTAATTTTTGGGTGCAATACAACACCTTCTCTATACACTGTGTATATAGTACGTGTTGAGAAAGTAAAAACATATTTTTCTGAAGTACATTATTTTCTCCATTTTAACTAAGAGGGAAGCAGAATAACAATTAAGGGTGCAATTTGCATGCTGGGGTGTATCTGTAATAAGTTGCTTTAGAGCCAACTGATGAAATTCAGAACAAGCTTAGCATAGCTTCTGTTTGCACGTGCTAATGCATATCATTAACTGTTGCAGCTCCTCTACTGCGATTCACTGCTTGCCTTTAACGAGAGAAAATTAAACTAATCCTGGTTTTCAACTTAGAAAAGGATCCTTTTCGACAATCAGTGACAGACTCGCTTAAATGCACTTCGAGACAAGCGCTTTTGTCTGAAGCTCCATTCACAATGAGATGCAAGCGCAGACGCAAAAAGTTGTCACTGGTTTCTAGATCTGGAAGTTACATGCGAATATCTTCCAAGTTACAAACTGAATAACAATACTAATACACAATAAGAAAATACGTTTTAATGCAGGAAATAATTATAATATTGCATATTAATATCTTATATGGTTATAATTTGTTTTCATGTAATATAAGTTGGCAATAATCAGTAGAAGAATGCCTCCTTGTTTTCAAGACCTTCATGTGTACCTACTCGAGGGAAACAATATACTAAAAGGACTGTCTCCGTGATCGAATGGTCAGCAAGCTGACATCTCACCCGGAGGTCCCGGGTTCGATTCCCGGCTGGGGTGGGGAAGTTTTCTCTAATCAGAATTATTCCCTATCCCCCACAGTCTGGAAGTATGTATGTGCGAGTGAATGTGTGTGTGTGTGTGTGTGTGTGTGTGTGTGTGTGTTTGAGGAAAATAAAATTATTTAAACGAAACGTAAAGAACCTACGGACAACGAGTTGTCTCAAGTGCAAAGCCCCCGATATGACCTTAGATGTTAAAGGGGGGCGATATAAATGAAAAACATTAAAAGAAAAATACTAAAAATCCAATGTGTTCCATTCACATGACCTTCTCTACATCTCAGTACAAAATTATTGTTAAAAACTCTTACTCTTCTATCTACTTCATGATAATCAAGATAAACATTAGCAGAAACTATCTCAATACTTGCTTCCTTGTAAGTAGAAGAGGAAAAAAATCTGATGTGTTGCATTCACATGATGTCCTCTAGCTGTTCGGTAAACAAAGCTTTTATTCAAAACATTAATCTGTTATCTACATCATGCTAATCAAGATAAACACAAGTAGAATTAGCCATATTACTATCTTCCTTGTAAGTAGAAAGGAAATAAAAAAATGCTCATCCTTTAAAAGCCGGTCGCTATGTGAACCAATTGAAATTCCAATCTCTTTGCTTGCCAGGAGTAAACATACGAGAAGAAAGATGTGTTCCCGTTTGTTTAAGTGGCTAAAGCTGAAACCAATAATCCGGAATATCTCGAAAACGTTTAACTCCACAAAAAAAAAAAAAAAAAAAAAAAAAAAAGCATAAACTGTGTGTTTTAATGAGATTCGGTTTTGAGCTGTGCTGTCCATAGGCTCTCTCTCATGTGTTTCTAAAATTCTCTTTTTTATCAGAGGTCTCAAAACATGTATTTCCGGTGAAATCTCGGTATCGAATATTTGGGTGCAATACAATACATTCTCTATACATAGACGTGTAGAGAAAGTAAAATGAATAATCTTTTGCAAGAAGTTTTTAGAACAGGTAGAGAAAGTCATGTGAATAGAGCACATCAGATTTTTGTTTCTCCAAGTGTTAAGTTGTTTGTTGAACATTTTGAAAAGCTACGCATCTCAACAGTTTGCTTAAAGAACGTAACAATAATGTTGCTAAAAGAGTTAAAGACACAGTGAAGAGGCAAACAGAAATAACACAACTAAGTAAACTGCTCCGACAAAAGAACAAAATGCTCTCGACATGACAAGCGAGGTGACATGACGTCACATCCGGCCTGCCAGATTCCGGGTTTAATGACATTCCTAGCACCGTTTTTCACTCGTTCTCGTAATGGTATAAGCCTCGCCCTGGAATCTACTGCCTGGTGATATTGTTCCCTCTAACATTTTCATCAAATTCCTCCGAGAACGTGACTTACACTGCAAACACAAAAAAAAATTCACCAGACAATTTTCTCTGAACAATCCCATTGGTGGAGAAAGGCTACCCTTACCAAGTATTTATTGATTGCTTGTGGAACCTGCGGCTCCCGTTGCCCACGAAAATTCTTATTACTTTCTCTACACGTACTATGTACATAGTGTATACAGAAGGTATTGCATTCCACCAAAAAATTCGATACCGAGATTTCAACGAAAATACACGTTTTAGAGTCCCCTGAGTAAAAAGAATTTAGAAAAAGGTCTGTATGTGTTCGTGTAACTGTGAATGCCTTAACTCAAAAACGAAAAGTCGGTAAAATACCAAGTTTGGAATTTGAGTTTAATATTTTCCAAGGATCCTACAAGAAGATTTTCAAGAAAATTCCCCACACTCCCAACTACCCTTTACATAGAAAAATTTTCGAAAATTTTGATTTTCTCAAAAATGGCTCTAACGATTTTGATTAAAATTCGTATACTAAATATATTTACATGACATAAAATGTATATCTTGAATTTTCTGGGAATAGCCTTGGAAGGTATCTTTATTCTGAATGAATTTTGCGGAATTTTGCATAACTGGTAAACCGTAAGAGATAGACAAAAACTTACTACACAAAAGATGTAGAACTCGTTAAAACACACAGTGTATGTTATATGCGCTTTTTTTCCTGAGTTGACCGTTTTTAAGATATCCCTTGTTATTGATTTCAGTTTTAAAATACTTCTACTTTTCTTATACGGAACTTGGCAACACCTGACCACGCAAAGAATCGATCTCTATACCATAGCAACCACATTTTAAAACATTTGACTGTTGGTTTATCCTAGTGTATTCCCTTATTTCCCTTCTACTTACAAGGAAGCAAATAATAAGACCGTTTCTGTTGATGTTTATCTCGATTAGCATGAAGTAGATAGAATGATGAGCTTATTAACGATAATTTGTTTCAGAGAGGTAGAGAAAGTCATGTGAGTGGAACATACCAGATTTTTGTGTTTTAGAATTACCACGTTTCCATGGAGAATTGAAATCGATTTGAATACATTTACAGTATTGAATATTGCATGGAAACGCGAATTCAAATCGTACTGAATTTTGGATTCGAACCTCTTAGGCTGAGATCGGATTGAAATATTTTACATGGAAACACCTCCATATTCAAATCGTATTGAATACACAAAAGTGGATATATTCTACAGTACCCTTTGCAACACGCGGCGCGCTTTTGTTTTAGTCATTAAATTTGCAAGAACTGGGTAATGATTCACGCAAGAGAAGTATCGTTTCGATAATCTCGCAATTTATACTTTCCCCACTAACCTCAAAACCTGCTTATAATACACAGAACTATGTTTAAATAGTTTCGGACCACAAATTCAAGTGGACATATTTATTCTCCAACGTTGCACGTTTAAATCGATCTCAATTCATATTAAATTTAAGGCGTGAAATGTCAATCAAATTCAAATGGAATTGGATGCAAATCGACTAAAATTCTTCCTGGAAACGTGGTAAATATTACTAGCATAGATGATATTTCTTTTTTCGACAGTTGGTGCTAAAAGTAGAAAATTCTGTCACCCAGTGTTATAAAATTATAACACTCCAATGTAGTCAGCTTTGGTTTATGCGTCCACGGGCTCATTCAAGTAGGCCATGACTCTGAAAGCTCGTATTGATCCATAAAATGGCGGATGATTTGAAAATCAACTTAATATCGCAGACCGTTAAGCATGGACTCCGTGAAGTAGGTAAAACAATTTATTTATAATTATAATATGTCTATAAATATTAAGAATTGTCCAAAAATAGTGTTAAAATTGTTTTATGCCTATTGTTCGTAGCATTACTGTACTTGACCTAGGGCTTCGTTTCGCAAGCTTCCTACTCACAATTTATACGCACTATGTACATAGTGTAATAGAGAAGGCATTATATTGCACCCAAAAATCCGATACCAAGATTTCACCGGAAATACATGTTTTGAGACTCACTGATTCCAAAAAAGCAGTTTTTAGAAATAAGTCCGTGGGGGGGCAGCACAGCTCAAAACCGAAAAATCCGTTAAATACCAAACTTGGTATTTAAGTTAAGAATATCACAAGGGTATGACACGAAGATTTTCAAGAAAATACCCCCACCTCCAACTGCCCTTTACATGGAAAATATTTCGAAATTTTGTTTTCTCAAAAATGGCTGTAACGATTTTGGTTAAAATACCTTATGCTTAAGATATTTTTATGACAAAGGAAATGTATCTATTGAATTTTCTGGCAAGAGCCTCTAAAGACTGCCTCATTCTGGATGACTTC
The DNA here is from genome assembly GCA_030762935.1 of Hymenopus coronatus. Classification (NCBI taxonomy): domain Eukaryota; kingdom Metazoa; phylum Arthropoda; class Insecta; order Mantodea; family Hymenopodidae; genus Hymenopus; species Hymenopus coronatus. Next base: position 14,508,553 of record CM060897.1, on the reverse strand, counting down.
TGTAGAACTGGCAAACCGTAAGATATAGAAAAAAACCTACTACACAAGAAATGTAATCTCATTAAAACACACAATTTATGTCATATACATTTTTTTTGTAGAATTAATCGTTTCCGAGATATTCTGGATTATTAGTTTCAATTTTAAGACACTATCTTCTCTTGAACAGGAACATATCGCTCTTCTCGTTTGTTTACTACTGGCAAGAGAATATTTTGTTATTTCAACTGTTTGACATAGCAACTGGTTTTTGAAAGACTTGTCTATCGCTTTAGCCTGTGCATTTTCTTATTTCCCTTCTACTTACAAGGAAGAGGATTTCTGCTTGTATTTATCTTGATTAGCATGGTAGAGATAACAGATTAATCTTTTGAACAAAGGTTTGTCTGCCGCACAACTAGACAGAGTCATGTCAATGGAACACTTCCGAATTTTACCATTTGTGTTATAAACTATTATGCTTCCGTCCAAAGTCATAATTTTAGCTCTGAGAGGGATACAAAAGAAAGTTGATATATTCCCACGAAGACATATCTCACGCAAGTATGCGCTATGATCTTGCGGAGCGGGAGGCACCCGTTCCGGCCCATGTGTGATTCAGGTGGAACACTTTTCATACTTCCTTGGCAACGCACGCTTTCAGTTAGAGTATTACAGGAAGTGGGTGCATCTAGATCAAGCCATCTCCATACCTTACGTGACCTTGAGAATCTGCCAGTGCTCGTGTGAAGCTACCAGAAGACAGGTGGTGTTGGTGAAAGCTCGCATGCTGAAGAAAGTCTTAGAAACGCCGTCATCTCTTTTTTGACAGTCATCTGTTACTGCACGTATCACAATAGGTGCCGTTCAGTCCCTGTACGCCGATGGCGTTCTTCAGCAGGGGGAATCCTGCACGGCGTGGATGTCCAAGACATCGTCGTCGTCGGCGCCCGCGGCGGATCCGCGCGGGTCATCCTGGGCCTGTGAGCCTGAATCCAGGTAAGTGGTATTTACAGTGGGGGGGGGGCTGGAGGACATCTAAAAATGTAATTTGGTAAATCCAAATGCATTTCTCTACCCATTTTTCTGCCAACTATTCTTAAGGAACCTTATTACTTTCTCTACCACACATATAAGTAGAGGAAGTAGTGCTTTACATGCAAAGATTCGATACCAGGATTTCACTGAAAATTCAGATTTTGAAACCCCTCATTCCCCCTCCCAAACTAATTACTTTCTGTACACGTACAATGCACATAGCGTATAGAGAAGGTAGTGCATTGCACCCAAAAATTCAATTTCGAGATTTCACCAGAAATATATGTTTTGAGACAAAACATTTTTAGAAAAGGGTCCATGTGTGTGTGTGTGTGTGTGTGTGTGTGTGTGTGTTGGGGAGGGGGCAGTATAGCTCAAAAGCGAAAAGTTGGTTAAATACCAAACTTGGTATTTAAGTTTGGTATCATCCAAGCATGCGACACGAAGATTTTCTAGAAAATCCCCCACCCCAAACTACCCTTTACTTGGAAAGCATTTAAAAATTATGATTTTCTCAAAAATGGCTAACGATTTTGATTAAAATGTCGTATATTAAAGATATTTACCTGACAGATAATATGTATATCTTGACCTTTCTGGGAATAGCCTGGAAAGACCTCTTTATTCTGGATGAATTTTGCTGCAATTTGCAATAACTGGTAAATCGTAAGAGATAGACAAAAACTTGTGTTACAAACAACGTAGATCTCGTTAAAACACATCATTTATGTTACTTGCATTTTAGAAGAGCTGACCGTTTCTGAGATATTTGCTGTTATTGGTTTCAGGTTTAAAATACTTAAAACTTTTCTCATACAGGAATTTGTCAACTCCTGTCCATACAAACAAAGGAACATCAGTCACATAGCAACCAGCTTTTGACTATCACTTTAACCTATGTTACTCCCTTATTTCTCTTCTACTTACAAGGAAGCAAGTAATAAGACTATTCCTGCTAGTGTTTATCTCGAATATCATGAAGTAAATGGAAGCATAACCTTTTTAACAATAATTTGTTACAGAGATGTAGAGAAAGTCATGTGGATGGAACACATCAGATTTATTCTCTTTATAATACTAGTATAGATTAGAAAATACGGTAATTAAAGGTTTCGTCACTCTAATATTCACTGCATATAATATATGAAATTGAAAAAAGATCTGATGTTCCATTCACTTAACTTTCTCTAGCTGTTTCACATACAAATTATTCTTAGAAAAGATTATTATTTTATCTACATTATACTAATCGAGATAAATATTAGCATAATTGGTCTTATTACTTCTTCTTTTAAGTAGAGAGGAAATAAGGGAATACACTAGGCTAAAGCGATAGTCAACTCTTTATGTGAAGCAACTGAAGTTCGGTTCACTTTGTATGGTCCCGTTTGAGAGAAGTATGAGTATTTTAAAGCTGAAACCAATAACAATGAATATCTCTAAAATCGTCAACTCTACAATAAAAACTCATAAGACATAAATTATGTGTTTTAAAGAGATCTATATTTTTTGTGTGGCAGGTTTTTGTCTATCTCTTACGGTTTACATGTTATACAAAATTCAGTAAACTTCTTCCAGAATGAACAGGTCTTCTGAAGCTACTCCCAGAAAATTCAAGATTTGATATTCATTTGTCATATAAAATAGCTTTAAGACACAGTATTTCAAACAAAATCGTTTGAGCCATGTTCCATGTAAAGTGTAGTTTGGTGTGTGGGAGATTTTCTTGTGTCGCACCCTTGGAAGATACCAAGTTTGGAATTTAAGGGTATTTTAGTTTTTGAGCTATGCTGTCCACAGACTCACGCACATGGACCTCTTTCTAAAACAATTTTTTTCTGACTCAGGGCACCTCAAAACACAAATTTCCGGTGAGATCTCGGTATCGAATTTTTGGGTGGAATACAATACACTATATACATTGTACGTGCTGGCTAGAGAAAGTAAAACTGCCAAAGCAATTATGCTTAAAGGCAAAGGACGCGTAAAAACAAACACATGCCGGAAATAGTCATGCGGGTAGTTGAGCACTCAGGCGGAATGAACTCCCCGTATTAAATACAATTATTTAGTCACCTGGATTCTACAGAGCCTTTTGTTTGACGCGTGTTATGCGGAATCGCTTGCCTTGCATTCAGCTGTTTCTCCCTCTCTATTTTACTTCCTCTCTTTGCGTCGGCTTATCGGCTTTGAAGGGAGGCGAATAAGTACATTACATTTTATATTTAATGGAGAACAATGCATAAACAGATAAGTGTACGGGGGTCGGCTGATAAGTCCCGGGCCTCTCAATGAAAACAGCATTAAAAAAAACAAAATTTTTATTGCTTTTTCTCAACATAATATCCAGAAAGGCTAATACATTTGTCATATCGGTGTTCTAATTTAATTAAACCATCAAGGTCCTCAAAATAGCTGTTTAGCGCATCAATGACCTCCTCATTGCTGTGAAATCTTCGTCCTCCAAGAAATGTTTTGAGGTTTGGGAACAGGTGCTAGATCTGGCGAATAGGGTGGATGTTCAAGCAATTCCAACCTTAATTCTCACATTTTTCCCATTGTAATGATTGAACGATGGGCCGGAGCATTGACGTGATGAAACAAGATTTTGTTTTTTTGCCAAATGAGGTCTTTTTCTTTTCACCTCATCACTTAAACGTTGCAGTAAGCTTACATAGTAGTAACCAGTGATACTTTTACCCTTTTCCAAGATATCCATACAAATAATTCCCTGTGCATCCCAGTAAACACTCACCATAACCTTGTTACCTGACAAAATCGACTTTGCCTTTTTTTGGAGTTTGTTCACCTGGCGCAATCCACTGTTTTGACTGTAATTTGCTTTCTGGAGTGTAGTGATGTATCCAAGTTTCATCCATGGTAATAAGCCGTCTCAAAAATTCACTGGGATTTTTACGGTAGGGCTCCACATTCTTAACAGCAGTAGTTTTTCTTTGCAACTTTTGATCAGGTGTCAACAAACGCGGCACCCATCTTGCACAGACCTTGTGAAAGCCCAAAACATTACTTAAACTACTACCTGCACGTTCTTTTGATATGTTTACAGCCTCTGCTCTCTGAAACAACTTTAATCTGGGGTCTTCCAGTACTAAAAGATGAAGTTTTTCAATGATCTCTGGAGTTGTCACTTCTACAGGGCGTCCAGAGCGAGGCTCATCACTAGTGCTCGTACGTCCCATTTTAAACTCTGCAGCCCACCTTTTAATCATTGAATATGAAGGGGCAGAGTCTTTCAATGTACTGTCCATTTCCTCCTTGATTTCTTTGTGCGTTAAGCCTTTCAAATGGAAGTATTTAATCACTGCTCGTTTTTCCAAATCCTCCTTTTTCGTGAAAACTGTAAAGTTGTCTTGTTTAAAATGCTGTCATTCGAAAACTAAACAAGGTATTGACCTGTAACTATGGATACAAGCTAGTCTAGAGTTAAACTATACGATGCTACCGTCTAACTGGCCTGGTGACGCTATATCTGTGAGTCGACCCCAGTATACCACTGTGTCCGCTTACTAATACCATTTTCAAAAATGAGGCACACATTTCAGAGTATAATATGTTTTAAACAGCCCTGTATTATATGTAGAGATCGGTCAGGGGTCACGAAACTACCACAGTGAGGTTTGGTGAACACAGAATATAACGTAAGCGTGTTCTCTACATCCTGTTTCGAAAGTTGTTGCACAATCTAGTATTGCTCACTGCCTGGCCTCGGCAATACCTGCTGGTACGTTAATACGCAATACCTTTTTCGCTCATCGGTTTGGTGTCAATTTATTACAAATATGTCGGCGATCCAATTGAGATTCTTTTTTAGTAATACTCACTGTGATAAGTATTATTACGTCTCAGGATCGAGGCCGCGAGGGAGAGAATGCATTACAGGTAACATAATACTTGTAAATGATACACTGGTAAGATGTTCTTGTCAACATCACTGGATACAATAATTATCAACACTGAAGGATGGCACAGATACATTAGGATTACATTCCGGTAACAGCACGCGTTCCCGCCAAAATCCGAGCAATGATCACGTGAAGACTGACCAATAAGGTTGTACGTCTATTCAGCTCTCATATAGGCTCAAAGCTTATTCTACATGTTTCTCCTATTAGACATTCTTTAAGGAAGTATACCTCCTTTTATTTATAAATAAATTACTTTTGGTACATAAAATATTTATTTCATAAACTATTTGCACTTACTGAATATTTAAATATGGGTATACAACGCTTGGGGATGCGGTATACTAGAAAGAACAAATTCTTTTTTCATGCACATAGCAATGCAATTATCATTGTTGAATGTTTAAAATAATTCCTTCTGATCATAAATGAAATTATATTTAAAATACACATTAAGTTCAATATTGTGAATTCACAAAACACTTACAAGCTAATTATTTTCAATAATTAATTTTTCCTTTATCACATAATCAATACAGCATCAATTTCCTTTCATTAACAAAAATAAACGCTTGACTTCCAAATATTAACCTCTCAACATAAATTAGTGAACGCTGAAACAGAGCGAAAATACGAAAGGGTAGACGTTGGACACTGAACAAACTTGTGGATGATTCAAACATATGTTGAGTGACAGGAGGAGAGCCTTTTCTTTCGATACAATAAACATGTATTGTAATTCTGAGTGAGCTTGGTTCATTTATGTTCATTGTCTTTTCAAAGCTCTGCACATTATTGTTCTGATTTTTACTTTCCCTACACGTACTATGTACAGCATATAGACAAGGTATTGCACTCCACCCAAAAACTTGATACCGAGATTTCACCGGAAATATATGCTTTAGGGTCCCGTGATTCCATAAAAAGCATTTTCAGAAAAAAGTCCATGTGTGTGTGTGTGTGTGTGTGTGTGTGTGTGTGTGTGTGTCTGTGAACACGATAACTCAAAAACGAAAATTCGGTAAAATACTAAACTTGGTCTTTAAGTTTAGTATCTTCCTGGGATGCGACACGAAGATTTTGAGAAGAATTTCCCCACCCCAAACTACCCTTTACATGGAACTTTTTTCGAAAAATTTGATTTTATTAAAAACGGCTCTAACAGTTTTGATTAAAATATTGTATATTAAAGATATTTACCTGACAAACAAAATGTATATCTTGAATTTTCTGGGAATAGCCCTTGAAAACTACCTTATTATGGATGAATTTTACGGAGTTTTGCATAGCTGCTAAACCGTAAGAGATGTACAAAGGCTTACCACACAACACACGTAGATCACATTAAAACACACAGTTTATGTTATATACATTTTTTTTTCGTGGAGTTGATCGTTTTTGAGATATTCCTTGTTTTTGGTTTCAGCTTTGAAAAACTTACTTTACTTATACAGGAATTTGTCAACTCCTGTCCATACAAAGGAACTTCAGTTACATAGCAACCAGCTTTTGACTATCACTTTAACCTATGGTACTCCCTTATTTCGCTTCTACTTACAAGGTAGCCAGTAATAAGACTATTTCTGCTAATTTTTTTCTGGATTAGATTAAGTAAATAGAATAATTTGTTGCAGAGATGTAGAGAAAGTCATGTGAATGGAACATTAGATATTTTTGGATCAAGCTTTATACTTTTATTTGTAAAAGGACCAGGCGTTTTTTATTTACTAATCGTATTATGAAATAAGTGTTGTGTTACTTTATTAATTATAACGATGTATATAATGTCAATACATGTAATCAGCTACTTTTAGAACAGAGTATACCTCAACGCGTGTATGTTTACGTTACAAATCCTTCTCTACTACCCTCTCTTTATACTGCCGACTACTCTATGGGTTCGTAACTTTGTGCGCTTCAGAACCCAAAACCGAGCTTTAGTTATGCCTCTCCTGTGTTTACATACTCATAACGGCAGAGAAGGTGTCATTAGAAGTACAGTCTGGGCTGAAATCGGAGTGGGGTATGGAGCAATACATCAAAACAGGTACCAAACTCATTAGAGAGGGGCTCGCGTGGATTAGACTAGGAGCATGGAGGAGCACGAAAACTTCTGACGAGAATGGTATAAGAATATGTCCCATTTGCGAGGAGGAAGAGTCGTGGACTCACATCTTGGCAAGATGTAGGGGTACGGAGGAATGGCGGGAAAAATATTTGCCGCGATTTTTTACCACTGCGAATGTAGGGATAGAAGCATGTTGGACGCTACTGGCAGGCACGGAAAACATGGACGGGCTAGGTAAATTTATACTTAAGGCAAGACAGCTGAGATCTGAGGAGGCTGCCAATAGAGAAGGGGGGGGGGGATAAGATCAACTAAACAAAACTGACTACAATGTTCTACATACATGTATATTATATCATACTTAGGTCACTGTTATGCTAGGGTTGTATATATTATGTGTATATATGTCTTTTAAGTGTAATTATCTATTATAAGAGGGTGCATTTATGAAGGTTTACTCTGTGCTGTAAATTTAAATTGCTATATTTGAATATCTTTGTATCTTTATTTTCGGATTCACTCTTAATTTTTATTGCTGTTTAATATTGCTTTTGACTGTGTATTTCCTTTGTCTTTTTATTTTCGTGTTTACTCTTTTAATTCTTTGTTGTGGTTGTTGTTTTAATATTGCTTGTAATGTGTATTACAAAAGCACGTACGGTCTGTAGACCCGTGCGACTGTTCAAATTCTATGTATGATATTGCTATGTTAATAAATACACTTATTCATTCATTCATTCATACTCATAACGGGGAGCTCCTGTTTCGCCGACCTGTATTCACTTGTCTCATAGTGAGCAGTCGAGCGAGCGATTCAGTCGCTTACTTTCCTGTACACAACTGTACACTCAAAGACATTAAAAATCTGATCTGTTCCATTCATCTGACTTTCTCTACCTCTCTGCAACAATTTATTGTTAGAAAGCTTGTGCTTCTATTTACTTCATAATCGAGAAACAATTAGTAGAAATATTCTTATTACTTGCTTCCTTGTAAGTAGAAGCGAAATAAGGGAGTACTATAGGTTAAAGTGATAGTCAAACGCTGGTTGCTATGTGATTGACGTTCCTTTCTTTGTGTGGACAGGAGTTCCTGTATGAGAACAGTATATCAAAGCTGAAACCAAAAACAAGGGTCACCTAAAAAACTATCAACTCCACGAAAAAATGTATATAACCTAAATTGTGTGTTTTAATGTGCTCTACATTTTTTGTGTGCTAAGTTTTTGTCCAACTCTTACGGTTTACCAGTTATGCAAAATTCATCCAGAATAAAGTAGTCTTCAGAGGCTATTCCCAGAAAATTCAAGATATACGTTTTATTTGTCAGGTAAATATCTTTAATATACGATATTTTAATCAAAATAGTTAGAGCCATTTTTTAGAAAATCAAAATTTTCGGAAAAAGTTCCATGTAAAGGGTAGTTTGGGGTGGGGGGATTTTTCTCAAAATCTTCGTGTCGCATCCCTGGAAGATATCAAACTTAAATACCATGTTTGCTATTTTACCGACTTTCCGTTTTTGAGTTATCGTGTTCACAGATACACGGACACACACACGGATCTTATTCTGAAAATACTTTTTTTAGATAAAGGGGACCTTAAAACATATATTTCCGGTGAAATCTCGGTATCTAATTTTTATAAACAAAGGAACTTCAGTTACATAGCAACCAGCTTTTGACTATCACTTTCACCTATGGTACTCCCTTATTTCGCTTCTACTTACAAGGTAGCCAGTAATAAGATTATTTCTGCTAATTTTTTCTCGATTAGATGAAGTAAATAGAATAATTTGTTGCAGAGATGTAGAGAAAGTCAGGTGAATGGAACATTACAGATTTCATATTATGAAATAATTGTTGTGTTACTTTATGAATTATAACGATGTGTATAATGTCAGTACATGTAACGAGCTACTATTAGAACAGAGTATACCTCAACGTGTGTATGTTTGCGCTACATATCCTTCTCCACTACCCTCCTGACTACTCTGTGTGTTCGTAACCTTGTGCACTTCGGAACCCAAAAACCAGCTCTAGTTATGCCTCTCCTATGTTTACATGCTCATATATCGGGGAGCTCTTGTTTCGCCGACCTATATTCATTTGTCTCATAGTGAGCAGTCGAGGGAGCGATTCAGTCGCTTACTTTCCTGTACACTCATAGACATTAAAAATCTGATTTGTTTCATTCACATGCCTTTTTCTAATTCTCTGCAAAAAATTGTTAGAAAGCTTATGCTTCTACTTACTTCATGCTAATCGAGAAAAACCTTTGTAGAAATAGTCTTATTACTTGCTTCCTTGTAAGTAGAAGCGAAATAAGGGAGTACTATAGGTTAACGTGATAGTCAAAAGCTGGTTGCTATGTGACTGAAGTTCCTTGGTTTGTGTGGGCAGGAGTTGACAAATTCCAATATGAAAAAAGTAAGTTATTCAAAGCTGAAACCAAAAACAAGGAATACCTCAAAAACTATCAACTCCACGAAAAAAATGTATATAACCTAAATTGTGTGTTTTAATGTGCTCTACTTTTTTGTGTGCTAAGTTTTTGTCCATCTCTTACGGTTAACAGTTGTATTTTAATCAAAATCGTTATAGCCTTTTTAGATAATCAAAATTTTCGGAAAAAGTTCCATGTAAAGGGTAGTTTGGGGTGGGGGATTTTCTTGAACATCTTCGTGTCGCATCTTGGAAGATACCAAACTTAAATACCAAATTTGGTATTTAATGGTCTTTTCGTTTTTGAGCTATGCTGCCACAGACACACGCATACACACATATAGACACACACGGACATTTTTCTAAACATGTTTTCTTGGACTCAGGGAGTCTCAAAACATGTATTTCGGGTGAAATCTCGGTATCAAATTTTTGGGTGCATTATAATTCCTTCTCTATACACTATGTACATAGTACGTGTAGAGAAAGTAAAAAATAGGCCTGGAAATACTTATCGTAACACGAGGTCTTTTGCTGAGTCCACCGATGTCTTTCATCTGTTTAGAATGCTTTTAAAGGCGTATTGGACAGGCCACGCTACTTAAGCAAAGGGGTTGAATAAGAAACGAAACTTGCGACATATGAGGTTCTGAGTTGCGAAGTGGTGATAGCTAAACTTTCTGGATGAACAACAATACAGCCCCTCAGCGGCTGATACAAATTATACATTTTAATATTTTCTCTGCGCTACATAGTGAAGATCTAATACCAAGCTAACATGCACACGTAGTGGAATAAATTAACTCACTGCTTATACAAGTCAATCTATTTTGATGGAGCGTCGAACGGGGTTGAGGAATGAAGGGGTATACTGCGCAATCGGCTTTGTCTTTTCTTGCTCGTGAGGTATGTTGTATCAGAATGACACCAATGAAAATCATCGTAAGACCAAAGACCTTGTCAAACGTTCACATTTTCAGCAAAATCAGAGCGTCAGGCGTATTACTTTCTCTACACGAATTATGCACATAGTGTATAGAGAAGGTATTGTATTCCACCCAAAAATTCGATACCGAGATTTCACTGAAAATATATATGTTTTAGGTCCCCACGAATCCAAAGAAAAACATTTTGGAATAAGGTCCTTGTATGTGTGTGTGTGTCTGTGGACAGCATAGCTTAAAAACGAAAATACCGTTAAATACCAAACTTGGTATCCATGCTAACTTCATATACCCAAGATCGCGGCTGAGGACGATGAATTTTTTCAGGCGTAAACATGTGTACCATGGCTTTCTTCGGAAGGGAAGTAAAGCCGTTGGTCTCATATCGTAGATTCACGGCACGTAAAAGAACCTGAAGCAATAAAAGAGGCCTCTGAGCAAAATTACACGGTTTTTCATGCCCAGTATAGAATGGGACGCTGAGCACCACAGCAGTTTAAGAGCGTCCATAAATAAAACTCCATTTTCACGGACAAGTTAAGCCGACTACGAAAGAAGTTTTTGTCTATCTCTTATAGATTTCTTCTCACCTCATCCTCCCTCCCGGGGCGCCCCATTGTGAGGTGTAGGTACAATAACTACCTAGCTTCGGAGCCTAGGCCTCTAATCCTGCTCTCTGTAACGGTTTACTCCTGCTATGGTACGCAATCATAGCAGTTGGAATCTGTTCGCCAGGAGGAGCGCTGGGGGGTGCCCACAGGATCCTCCATCTATGAACTTTAGGGGTCCCGCAGTATTCGCACCTGCTGTTACTTGGTCCGGGCAACTATCTATCCTTCCTGCATTCTGGCACACGTTGGTATTAGCTCGCAGCACAATGAGGCAGTTGTCATGGAGATATAACATTTCATGTCAGACAACCCCATTGTCTTCCTTGCAGATTAATCTGCATTATTCCAGCAACGCTATAATGTCATTCCATCCGCATCCCTAATGTAACTCAGGCAGATACTTATCTGCTTCTACATCGCCCGTAAAAATACAATTTGAAACGGCAAGGCCATATACATACATGGTTTCAGAATTCACATGACTTTCTCTACATCTCTGAACTAAATTATTGTTAAAAAGCTTATGCTTCTATTTACTTCATGATAATTCAGATAAAAATGATCAGAAATAGTCTTATTACTTGCTTCCTTGTAAGTAGAAGCAAAATAAGGGAGTAGCATAGGTTAAAATGATAGTCAAAAGCTGCTTGCTATGTCAATGAAGTTCCTTTATTTATATGCATAGGAGTTGTAAAGTTCCTGTATGAGAAAAGTATACGTTTTTCATAGCAGAAAACAAAAATAAGGAATGTCTCAAAAACGACGAACTCCACGAAAAAAATGTATATAACATAAATTGTGTGTTTTAATGTGCTCTACATTTTTTGTATAGTAAGTTTTTGTCCATCTCTTACGGTTTAGCAGTTATGCAAAATTCAGTAAAACTCATCCAGAATAAACTACTCTTCAGAGGCTATTCCCAGAAAATTCAAGATATACATTTTATTTGTCAGGTAATATCTTTAATATTTGATATTTAAATCAAAATCGTTAGAGCCATTTTTGAGAAAATCAAAATTTTCGAAAAAAGTTTAATGTAAAGGGTAGTTGGGGGTGGGGGATTTTTCTCAAAATCTTCGTGTCGCATCCCTGGAAGATACTAAACTTAAATACCAATGTACATAGTGCGTATGGAGGAAGTAAAAATGTCAGAAATAGTCTTATTACTTGCTTCCTTTTAAGTAGAAGCGAAATAAAGGAGTACCATAGGTTAAAGTGACAGCCAAAAGCTGGTTGCTATGTGACGGAAGTTTCTTTGTTTGCATGGACAGGAGTTGACAAATTCCTGTATGAGAAAATATAAATTTTTGAAAGGTGAAATAAAAAACAATGAAAAACTAAAAAAAAAGGCTCAACTGCACGAAAACATTTTATATAACATAAATTGTGTGTTTTAACGTGCTCAACATTTTCTGTGCAGTAAGCTTTTGTCTATCTCTTACCGTTTAGCAGTTAAGCAATATTCGGCAAAATTCATTCAGAATAAAGAGGTCTTCAGAGGCTATTCCCAGAAAATTCAAGATATACATTTTATTTGGTATGTAAATGTCAGTAATATACGAGATTTTAATCAAAATCTTTAGAGCCATTTTTTAGAAAATCAAAATTTCGGAAAAAAATCCATGTAAAGGATAGTTTGGGTTGGGGGGATTTCTTGAAAATCTTCGTGTCGCATTCTTGGAAGATAACAAGCTTAAATACCAACACACACATACAGATAGACAAACACGGACATTTTTCTAAAACGGTTTTTTTTTGGACTCAGGGGGTCTTAAAACATGAACTTCCGGTGAAATCTCGGTATTAAATTTTTGGGTGCATTACAATACCTTCTCTATACACTATGTACATAGTGCGTATAGAGAAAGTAAAAATAGGCCTGGAAATATTTATCGTAAGACGAGATCATTTCGATGACTCCACCCATGTCTTTCATCTGTTTAGTATGCTTAGAGGTGTATTTGACAGGCCATGCTACTCAAAATTTTCGAAAAAAGTTCCATGTAAAGGGTAGTTTGGGGTGGGGGGATTTTCTTAAAAATCTTCGTGTCGCATCCTAGGAAGATGCCAAACTCAAATACCAAGTTTGGTTTTTAACGGTTTTTTCCTTTTTGAGCTATGCTGCCCACAGACACACACACATACACACAGACACACACACACACGGACATGTTTCTAAAAATGCTTTTTTGGATACAGGGGGTCTCAAAATATATATTTCTGGTGAAATTTCGGTATCGAATTTTTTGGGTACAATGCAATACCTTCTCTATACACTATGTAAATAGTACGTATAGAGAAAGTAAAAGTAGATGAAACGAACAATAAGAGAAGTATAAGTATTTAAAAACCTGCTACGTTGTATTCACATGACTTTCTCTAGCTGAGCCGCAAAAAAATCATTCTTATAACATAATTATTGTATAAAATAAGAACTGAAGCTTTCCTGGCGACGTATTAATTCAAAATCTTTTCGGGCTTCTAGCCAGGTACCTGGCTAGAAGCCCGAAAAGATTTTGAATTAATTATTGTATGTTTATCATGCCAATCGAGATAAACATTAGCAGAAATTATCTTACTTCCTTGTAATATATACTAGGCTAATGCGATCGTTAAATCCTTTTAAATCTCTGGCTCAATTAAAATTTTTTACTTTCTCTACACGTACTATGTTCATAGTGTATAGAGAATGTATTGCACTCCACCAACAAATTCAATACCGAGATTTCACCGGGAATATATGTTTTAGGGTCCCCTGTATCCAAAAAAAAATATTTTCAGAAAAAGGTCCGTGAGTGTGTGTCCGTGTGTCTGTGAACACCATAACTCAAAAACGAAAATTCGGTAAAGTACCAAACTTGGTATTTAAGTTTAGTATCTTCCAGGGATGCGACACGAATATTTTGAGGAAAATCCCCCCCCACCCCAAACTACCCTGTACATGGAACGTTTTTCGAAAATTTTTATTCTTTAAAAATGGCTCTAACGATTTTGATTAAAATATCGTATATTAAAGATATTTATCTGAAAATAAAATGTAAATTTTGAATTTTCTGGGAATAGCCTCTGAAGACTGCTTTATTCTGGATGAATTACGGAATTTTGCATAACTGCTAAATCGTAAGGAGTAAATAAAAACTTACCACACAAAAAATGTAGAGCACGTTAAAACACACACTTGTTTTGAAGATCTTCGTACTTGACGACGTTTGCGGAGAGCAATTCAAAACAAACGAAGAGGAATGCTGACTTCAGGAATTGTGTTGATCCATGACAACGCTCGTCCACACACTGCTGGCACAACCCATCGGCTCCTTGAACAATTTCAATGGGACATTTTCGAACATCCGCCGTACAGTCCTGACCTGGCACACAGCGACTTTCACCTTTTCCCTGAACTGAATACGTGGCTAGGAGGGCAGCACTTTCAAACCAACGAAGATCTTCAAAACAACGTCTATACTAATTTGAAATCATTGGCGGCAACATTTTTTGAAGCGGGTATTGCAAAGCTTGTGCACAGGTACGATAAATGTCTCAATCTTTTCGGTGATTATGTTGTAAAGTAACCATAAGTGAAAAACACTTTTAGTAGAAATAAAATAATTGTTTTCTATGAACTTGTCTTTCTTTATGGTCTATCGAAAGTTGAGAAAAAAAACGGCCCTCGTGTGTGTTGTATTCACTTGACGTTCTCTATTGTGCCACAAACAAACCATTCTTATAACAGATAATACTTTTATCTGCACCGAGACAAACATTAGTCTTATTACTCGCTTCCTTGTAAGTATACGGCAAACAAGGGAATACACTAGGTTAATGCGATAGTCAAATATTTTAAAATCTCGTCGCTATATGAAAGAATTGAAATCAGGGTTTCCCTGCATGGACCTGAGTAAAACAAGAGAGAGATGAAACGAACAATAAGAGAAGTATATGTATTTAAAAATCTGCGGTGTTGTATTCACATGACTTTCTCTAGGTGTGTTGAAGAATTGAAATCAGGGTTTCCCTGCATGGACCTGAGTAAAACAAGAGAGAGATGAAACGAACAATAAGAGAAGTATATGTATTTAAAAATCTGCGGTGTTGTATTCACATGACCTTCTCTAGGTGTGCTGAAAACAAAGTTTTCTGATAAAAGATTATTATTTCAGCAACACCACGCACCTGGTAGACCAGGCCTACCAACATTCAATTTCTGAAACACGCTAGCGCCAAGGAGATGTCTGAGTGGCCTCAAGGACTAGACATGCTGCTATGAAAACCTGGGAATGCAGCGCGGGTTGCAGTCCGATTCTTCCCTCAGCATTATTAGCAATGCAGCAGACGGACGTGTCCTGAAGGCGTTCTCTATAATATGCTCTCGTACATTTCTCCTCTTTTAATTTTATTTCTCCTTCTAAGCTCAATTTTCCGTCTTCTTATTCTCTTTCTTCCCAAGAAAAATTATTCTTTCTGTTTCTTTTCTCTTTTTTGTGATGTTTTTTTGTAGTACACCTGTTTTCTTTCTTCTCTATTATTGCATTACTCTTTTTTATCTTATTTCTTCGCTGATCTTTTTACAATTGTTTGCGAGTGTATGTGTTTCTAAACGTACAGCTATAACAGAAAAGCTGGATAAATTCAAAAATTCATATTTAAATTCATAATATTTCAAAATGCAAGACGAAGTCCTCTATCTCACATTATAACACTCTTAAAAGGACACACATTTGACTCCCCCGTATATAAAAATAAAAAATCTGCTGTTACACTCACATGGCTTTCTCTGGCTACTCTAAAAACTTCTTACAAAAGATTATTGACTGCCTCCAAAATCGAGTGGTCAGCAACCTGACTTCTCACCGGAGGTGCCAGGTTCGATTCCCGGCTGGGACGGCGAATTTTTCTTTAGCCAGATTTATTCCCTATCCCCCACAGAGTCTGGAAGTATGTATGTGAGAGTGAATGTGTGTGTGTTTGAGGAAAATAAAATGATTTAAACCAACGTAAAGAACTTACAGACAACGAGTTGTTTCAAATGCAAAGCCCCCGATATGGCCTTACATGTTAAAGGGGGCGATATAAATGAAACAATAAAAAAAAAATTATTATTCTTTCTACACAATACTAATCAATATAAACATTAGCAGAATGCTCTTATTATTAGTTCCTTATAAGTAGAATGGAACTAAGGAAATACACTATGCTAAAATGATAATCAAATGTTTTAAAAGCTGTCGTTATGCGATTGTCATTGCAAATCGCTTCTTTGCTTGGCCAGGAGTAGAACAACAGAAAAACGGACACTTCCTGTCTCAACTGAAACCAAAAACAAGGAAAATTCGGAAACAAAAACACAAATAACAT
Source organism: Hymenopus coronatus (assembly GCA_030762935.1). NCBI lineage: Eukaryota > Metazoa > Arthropoda > Insecta > Mantodea > Hymenopodidae > Hymenopus > Hymenopus coronatus. Next base: position 14,492,195 of record CM060897.1, on the reverse strand, counting down.
AAATTGTATGATTTGGCGAGATTTTTTTGTTAGTGCGTTTTTATGTATCTCTTCGGTTTACCAGTTATTATAAATTCATCCAGAGTAAACAGGTCCTCAGAAGCTGTTCCAGAAAATTAAAGATATACATTTTATTTGTGATAGAAGTGGCTTTAATGTGTGGTATTTTAATCAAAATTGTTACAGCCATTTTTAAGAAAAACAAAATTTCCGAAATTGTTTCCATGTAAAGGGCAATTTGGGGTGGAGGGATATTCTTGAAAAGCATCGTGTTACATTCTTGGAAGATACCAAACTTAAATATCAAGTTATAGTTTAACTTCGTTTTTGAGCTATGCTGTCCACACACACACGAATCTTTTTCTGAAAACGCTTCTTTTGGGTTCAGGAGGTCCTAAAACACGAAATTCCGGTGAAATTTCGGTATCGAATTTTTAAGTGGAATACAATACTTCTCTATCCACTATCTATATTGTACATAGGGGCTAGAGAAAACGAAAGTTAGAAAGAAGTGTGTGTGTGTGTGTGTGTGTGTGTGTGTGTGTGTGTGTGTGTGTGTGGGCAGCATAGCCCCAAAACGAAAAGTCCGTTAAATACCAAACTTGTATTTAGGTTCAGTATCTTCCAAGGATGCGATAGGAAAGAAAATTCAGGAAAACACCCTAACCCAAATACACTTTACGTAGAACATTTTCGTAAATTCTGATTTTCTCAAAGACTTATGATTTTCATTAAATGCTATATGTTTAAGATATTTTGATGAAAAACGAAATGTACATCTTGAATTTTCTGGAAATGGCATAACTGGTAAACCGTAAGAGATACACAAAAACTTACGTAACAAAAATGTAGAGCCCGCCTGATAGCGTGTCTGCCTCACATTCAACAGGTCTTGAGTTCGAATCTCGCTTAGGGTGAGTTACCCGGATAAGGTTTTTCTTCGGAGTTTTCCCTTGTCCTGAGAAGACGAATGTCGAGTAACTTTAAGGTCCATGGACCCCGAGGTCATTTGAGCATCATTTCACTAATGTCATTCATCGTCCGATATGACCAATCAGGTTAAAGAACGTTAAGCTAAAGAAAAAAAAATAATAATGTAGAGCTCGTTAAAATACACAAATTTTAGTATATACAACTTTTTCTTGGATTGACCGTTTTTGAGATATTCCTTGTTATTGGTTTTAGTTTTAAAATGCTTACCTATACAGTTCTCATTTGTCAACTCCTGTCCATACAAACAAAAGAACTTCAGTCACATAGCAACCAGCTTTTGACTGTCACTTTAACCTATGGTACTCCCTTATTTCGCTTCTACTTACAAGGAAGCAAGTAATAACATAATTTCTGCTAATTTTTTCCCGATTACTATGAAGTAAATAGAAAGATAAACTTTTTAACAATAATTTAGTTCAGAGATGTAGAGAAAGTCATGTGAATTCTGAAACCATGTATGTATATGGCCTTGCCGTTTCAAATTGTATTTTTACGGGCGATGTAGAAGCAGATAAGTATCTGCCTGAGTTACATTAGGGATGCGGATGGAATGACATTATAGCGTTGCTGGAATAATGCAGACTAATCTGCAAGGAAGACAATGGGGTTGTCTGACATGAAATGTTATATCTCCATGACAACTGCCTCATTGTGCTACGAGCTAGTACCAACGTGTGCATTTCTTACAACAAAATTCTGTTGTGTTCCAATCACATGACTTTCTCTACATCTCTGTAACAAATTATTGTTAAAAAGCTAATCCTTCTATTTCTTCATGCTAATCGAGAAAAAAATAGCAGAAATAGTTTTATTACTTGCTTCCTTCTAAGTAGAAGTGAAATAAGTGAGTACCATAGATTAAAGTGATAGTCAAAAGCTGGTTACTATGTGACTGAAGTTCCTTTGTTAGCATGGACAGGGGTTGACCAATTCCTGTATGAGAAAAGTATAAGTTTTTCAAAGCTGAAATGAAAAACAAGGAATATCTAAAAAAGAACAACTGCAGAAGTAAATGTATATAACATAAATTGTGTGTTTTAACGTACTCTACATTTTTAGTGTGGTAAGTTTTTGTCCATCTCTTACAGTTTAGGAGTTATGCAAAATTCTGTAAAATTCATCCACAATAAAGTAGTTTTCTGAGGCTATTCCCAGAAAATTCAAGATATACATTTTATTTGACAGGTAAATATCTTTAATATATGATATTTTAATCAAAATCGCTAGAGCCAATTTTGAGAAAATCAGAATTTTCAAAAAAAGCTCCATGTAAAGGGTAGTTTCTCAAAATCTTTTGGGTCGCATCTCTGGAAGATACTAAACTTAAATACCAAGTTTGGTATTTTACCAACTTTTTTTTGTTTTTGAATTATCGTGTTCACAGGCACACTGTACACAGAGTACGTGTAGAGAAAGTAATGAGCTTTTTAACAATAAATTGTTACAGAGATGTAGAGCAAGTCATGTGGATGGAACCGATGAGATTTTTTTCGGATATTTATTTCATTTTCTGATTTAAATATATTATCAATAAATAACGTTCGATTTTGAGTGTTAAATGTGGAATTTTTGGTTAGAATGCATCGCTTTCTACACGTCAGAGGCAGAGGTGCAAGCTGAAAGCGATAAAAGCCCTCGAGGTTCTTATCGGCTATAGCCGCAGGCACGTATGTACCTCAAACAGAAGAGATGGCACTGCAACCTCCGAACAGACAATTATCCTCAATAGCTTTCCCGTTTCACGTTCGATACTCCAAACTATAATGAGGCACAACGGTTAACATGGAGACGAAATAGACTCACTTCTAATTGCTGCTCTTTTGTTTATATGACGTCATTATAACATCACTCCAGCTTCAGGCGGTTGCTAGTAATAACACGCGTCAATTCACAGTATACTGTTCCATATTTTTATGTACAAAATGTATACAGAAAGTACTGCATTCCACCCAAAAATTCGATACCGAGATTTCACCAGAAATACATGTTTAGGGTTCCCTGTATCAAAACATCTACTGTGTTCCATTCACATGAATTTCTTTACATCTCTGCAACAAATTATTGTTAAAAAGCTAATACTTCTAATAACTTCACGCTAATCGAGAAAAAAAAACAGCAGAAATAGTCTTGCGTCCTTGTAAACAGAAGTGAAATAAAGGAGTAGCATAGGTTAAAGTGATAGTCAAAACTGGTTGCTATGTGACTGAAATTCCTTTGTTTATATGGACAGGAGGTGACAAATTTCCGTATGAGAAAAGTATGTTTTTTAAATCTGGAACCAAAAACAAGGAATATCTCAAAAACGATCAACTCCACGAAAAAAATGTATATAACATAAATGGTGTCTCTTAATGTGCTCTACATTTTTTGTGGGGTAAGTTTTTGTCGGTCTCTTACGGTTTAGCAGTTATGCAAAATTCTGTAAAATTGATCTAGAACAGAGTAGTCTTCAGAGGCTATTCCCAAAAAATTCATGATATACATATTATTTGTCAGGTAAATTTCTTTAATATACGGTATTTTGATCAAAATCGTTAAAGTCATTTTTAGAAAGTAAAAAATTTCGAAAAAAGATCCATGTAAAGGGTAGTTGGGGTGGGGGGATTTTCTTTAAAATCTTCGTGTCGCATCCAAACTTAAATACCAAGTTTGGTATTTAACGGTCTTTTCGTTTTTTTATCTATGCTGTCCACAGACACGCACCACACGCGCGCACACACACACACACACACACGCACTACCTACTTCCAGAAATGCTTTTTTTGGATTCAGGGGGATCCAAAACATATATTTCCGGTGAAATCTCGGTATCGAATTTTTGGGTGCATTACAACACCTTCTCTATATACTATGTACATAGTGCGTGTAGAAAAAGTAAAAATACATTTAGATAAAAGTCCGTGTGTGTTCATGTGTCTGTAATTCCGATAACTCAAAAACGAAAAGTCAGTAAAATACCAAACTTGGTATTTAAGTTTAATATCCTCCAGGGATGCAACACGAAGATTTTGAGAAAAATCTCCCCACCTAACATGGAAAAAAATTCGAAAGTTTTGATTTTCTCAAAAATGGCTGTAACGATTTTGATTAAAATATCGTATATTAAAGATATTTACTCCGTGAATAAAATGTATATCTTGAATTTTCTAGAAATAGCCTTTGAAGACATCTTTATTCTGAATGAATTTTGTGGAATTTTGCATAGGTAACTGGTAAACCGTATGAGTCAGACAAAAACTTACTGCACAGAAAATTAGAGCTCCTTAAAACACACAATTTATGTCATGTACATTTTTTTCGTGGAGTTGACTATTTTTGAGATATTCTTTGGTAACTGTTTGAGATTTAAAATACTTATACTTTTCTCGCACAGAAATTTGTAAACTCTTGGCCCTGCATAGAAACGGATTTCAACCAGCTTTTAAAACATTTGACTATCGTTTTAGCCAAGTGTATTCCCTTATTTACTTCCTACTTACAAGGAAGCAAGTAATTAAGATAATTTCTGCTAATGCTTATCTCAATTATCATAAAGTAGATAGAAGATAAGCTGTTGAACAATAACTTGTCACAGTGATGTAGAGAAAGTCATGTAAATGGGACACATCAGCTTTTTTTTTTTTTTTTTTTTTTTTTTTTTTGTTGGTATGCATGTTCGTTTATCGCATTTCATAAGTAACGGAGCAACGATCGAACATAAGATTTGTGTGTTGTTAAACAAATCTCCCTGACAGACATTGAGAATGATGGAAGAAGCTTATGGTGATGCAGCGATGAAGAAAGCTGGCATAAACGTTTCAGTCAAGATTTTCAAACGCTGAAGAAATCACTGTACATGCAATAATGCCACTACGACACGCATCTGAAAATGGCTTCCAGGAGTAGGTACTTGAAATCTCTTCACAGGTGGTGGCAGAAGTGGGTCACTGCGGAAGGGAACTGTTGTGCCTTATGTAACCGTGCTATTTACACATTCTGGGAACGTTTGATTGTAGTATGTATATACTGCACAATGAAAATCGCAGCGCTAGGTATAATGATGCAAGTCCTGGAATTCCTTCGACCTAGATTTGTCTAATTATTCTTCAAGCTAGAACTCGTCTCTAGAGCAGATATATCTTAACATAGAATAAAAAAGGCGTCTTGAGACTTGAGTTTTATTAGCTAGATTTACAACTAACGGAGTTTCCAGTACCAATTAAAACTCCCAACTTTGTCAATTTAAAACTCGGCACTAAAGTTCAACTGCAGCTTTCAAATCATGACTAGAGGTAGACGAATATTCCGCAAGTCTTGCCAACTGCTGCACTGTATTTCATCTGCAAACGATAACATTGCAATAAGAAACAGCACGAAAGCAAACTGTAGACGTTGTTACTCAAATCTACATGATACAAAATTGTTATTTGTGATGCAAGATCGTAAAGTTATGGTTTTTGATTCGTGCGGGAATATTGTGAAAGAAGACGCAGTCAGAACCAAAAATAAACTTTACGCTCGCGTATCATACAACGTTTTTTTTCTACGAGAATTTTCTGATATTAAGAAAAAGCAACGGAAGAAGAAATAAATTTGAGGCTAAGTTTGTGACATTTACCAAGGGTTATAGTTCGTTATTTATTTCGCAGCGTTAGGAATGCTTCCATATAAACGGTAGTTTGAAGAGGGGGATTTTCTTGAAAATCTTCGTGTCGCATCCTTGGAAGATACCAAACTAAAATACCAAGTTTGGGCTTTAACGGTCTTTACGTTTTTGAGTTATGCTGCCCACAGACACACACGGACATTTTTCTAAAAATGCTTTTTTTTTTTATTCTCAAAACATATTTCCGATGAAATCTCGGTATCGAATTTTTGGGTGCTAAACAATACCTTCTCTATACACCATGTATATAGTACGTATATTATTTTAAACGTGACTTCCTATTTACATATAGGTATATGTTGTACCTTAATATTACATTAGCTTTAATCGAGAGTATAGTATATTATTTTTTACTCCAAGTCACGCCAGCTGACAAGGAAGCTTGGCCTACTGCCGCCCGGCCGCTGCGTCTCCCATCTCGGTCATGGATATGGTGCAGTATTGGAGGGTGAGACGTGGTCAGCGCCTGAACCCCTCCCAGCCGGCTAATGCGGTCTTCATGACCTGGAGCCGCTACTTCTCCATCAAGTAGCTCCAGGAACCTCACGAGGCTGAGTGCACCCCAGACCAGGTCTCCCGCTTGTCAAACAGCTGCGCTACCACCGCGCAAACGTGATGATCGAGTATGGTGTGCACTACTGAATTTGTTTTAAAATGCCCTTTTCTGCATTCTGGGGTCCTCAAAACATGTATTTAGGTTGAAATCAGTGTATCGAATTTTTGGGTGAAATGCAATACTTTCTCTACGTATATACTAACAAAAAAGTAGAGAAAGTGATGTTTTGTAACGATACATGTTGAAGAGTGGATAAAGGAAGTGATGTGAAGTAACATACACTTTACACTAACTGGATGTATTACAACGCTATGCTATTTAACTTGGGACAAACATCGTCATTAACAAACAAATGAACTTTATACCGCGCTCATTATAAAGCAATTGAGTTTATAGAATTCCCTAGAGAAGCAAATCCCATGTGAGTGTTTAGCGGGGCGAGAACACACCATTGGTTGCTTCTAATAAAACTGGAGCCGCAGTTTAAAAAACGTGAAATTACATTCCCGCTGAATCACTGCTATTTACTATCGAACCAATAACTCTCTGACCGCGCGAGGGAATTTCAAGCCACCATGTTCTTTTTTTCTCTTTATGTTGTATTCGCACACACAAAACCAACAACAAAACTTAAACTGGCCAAAGCTATTAAGCGTTTCATTTGTTTTCTATAGTTTTTTTTTTACTTTCTCTACACGTACCATATACACAGTGTATAGAGAAGGTATTGTATTGTACCCAAAAATTCGATACCGAGATTTCACCGGAAATACATGTTTTGGGTCCCCCTGAATCCAAAAAAGGCATTTTCAGAAAAAAGTCCGTGTGTATATGTGTGTGTGTGTGTGGACATCATAGCTCAAAAACGAAAACACCGTTAAATACCAAACTTGGTATTTAAGTTTGGTATTTTCCAAGAATGTGACACAAAGATTTTCAAAAAAATCCCCTCACCCCCAACTACCCTTTATATATGGTTCTAACGATTTTGATTAAAATATTGTATATTAAAGATATTTACCTGACAAATAAAATGTATATTTTGAATTTTCTGGGAATAGCCTCTGAAGACTACTTTATTCTGATTGAATTTTACGGAATTTTTCATAGCTGCTAAACCATAAGAGATGGACAAAAACTTATCAAACAAAAAAAGTAGAGCACGTTAAAACATATAATTCATGTTATATACATTTTTTCGTGGAGCTTACCGTTTTCGAGGTATTCTTTGGTTTTGGTTTCAGCTTTGAAAAACTTACACTTTTCTCATACAGGAATTTGTCAACTCCTATCCATACAAACAAAGGAACTTCAGTCACATAGCAACCAGCTTGTGACTATCACTTTAACCTATGGTACTCCCTTATTTCGCTTCTACTTACAGGGAAGCAAGTAATAAGACTATTTCTGCTGTTTTTTTCTCGATTAGCATGAAGTAAATAGAAGCATTAGCTTTTTAACAATAATTTGTCGCAGATATCGGATAATTTTGTACATAAAATGGTGTATTACCGATGTCGAGCACTTTTCTTGACATATGACGTTGCTAAGGATAGCGGCGTGCTTAGTTGACAAAGGACGTAAACAAAAGAACACGCCGGGTCCCTATATTAGTTGCAACACCCATCACTAGAGGCTGCTACGCTCGGAAGCGAATCGATAGCGAAGCTGAGAGGCCCCCCTTCCCACTTTAAGAGTTTCAAATCCCAGGATTGCGACAGATCGCACAAGTGGAAGACTTTGTCAAACTTGCAAGGTGCTACTTCAGCAGAACGGCCTTCGAGACCCGTCTGGGAACTTTACTATTCAGTTTGTAGCGAACAATCCCAGCGGCATTACGTCATACTTGCAACAGGGATTTATTCCACCCAAAAATTCCATACCTAGATGTCACCGGAAATACATGTTTTGGATCCCCCTGAATCCAAAAAGAAAAGCATTTTTATAAAAGTCTTTGGACAGCATAGGTCTATAACCAAGAGACCGTTGAATACCAAACTTGGTATTTAAGTTTAGTATCTTCCAGGGGTGTGACACGAACATTTTGAGAAAAATCCCCCCACCCTCAACTACCCTTTACATACAACTTTTATCAAACATTTTGATTTTCTCAAAAAATGGCTTTAACGATTTTGATTAAAATATCGCGCATTAAAGACAAATAATATGTATATCCGGAATTTTCTGGGAATAGCCTCTAGAGACTACTTTATTCTGGATGAATTTTACGGAATTTTGCATAACTGGTAAACTGTAAAGGATGGACAAAAACTTACCACACAAAAATGTAGACCACGTTAAAACACACAATTTACGTTATATACATTTTTTCGTGGAGTTGATCGTTTTTGAGATATTCCTTGTTTTTGGTTTTAGCTTTAAAAAGCTTATAGTTTTCTCATACAGGACTTTGTCAACTCCTTCCATACCAACAAAGGAACTTCAGTCACATAGCAACCAGCTTTTGACTATTACTTTCCCTTATTTCGCTTCTACTTACAAGGAAGCAAGTAATAAGACTATTTCTGCTAATGTTTCCTCAATTACCATGAGGTAAATGGAAGCAAAAGCTTTTTAACAACAATTTGTTGTAGAGGAAGTCATTGTGAATGGAACACATCAGATATTTAGATATCCGCTGCTCCACAATCATGTTTTCTTTCTCTAATACGTATATAGGAAGTAGAAATATCTGATGTGTATTGAAACATTTCATTTTCCTTGTTTTTGCTTCTGCTATTCGAGAAACTACAACCAAACACCACACACTTATTGACCATTATACTGGGTTAAGACTTAGTCTAATTTACTGCTAACTGAAAATTTAAAACCACAAAATCTTATTTTTGTGTATTTATCACAAAAGTGTAGTGGGTAACTATCGCGCCTGCGTGAAAAAGGTGCTTCGCGAACCACAATGCATAGGGATAGGGCATTTCCAATTTAATCTCTCACTATATCTGTGCTTTATAGACACTCGAACTATGAATCGTAAGGCAAGCACGTTATTCCTTAGACTCCAAAGGTAGTTCAGCAGTCATTTGTTACGGAGTTTTTGTGCCAGTCCGATTTTAAAGTTTCACTAACTGGCTGTTTTTATATGCAACCTGTAGACAGCACTTGAAGTGCGGACCATCAGATCATACGAATGGCCATCGATCCTCCGGAAAGAAAAACAACCATCAAATATGTAACATCCTGTGGGGGGGGGGGCTTAGTTGAATGATCGCTGCTGTGTATATAGGGTGTTCTCAATGTTTCGAGTAATCGCAATAACCCAACAAATCAGATGTGTTCCATTCACATGACTTTCTCTACTTCTGTGTAAAAAAGTATTGTTAATAAGCTTATTCTTCTATTTACTTCATGCTAATCGAGAAAAAACATTTTGGTAGTGCCTTTTGCAGCATTATGAAACCTGGTTTAGAAGAATTTAAACTTTTAATTGGGAAGAAAAATATTAATAAGGCTCTACATATATTTTCATGTCTATTTTCTTTATTATTTTATATAATAATTTTATTCCCAAATATTTTTACTAGTTAAAATTTTTCTTGAATTAAAGAAAAAACGGCATATGTAGAATACTAGTGTAGGCAACTAACGGTTAAAGGACGTTAAGCCACAAAAAAAAAATATTAAATCACGGTATCGAAATTTTAGGTGAAATGCAATACCTTTTCTGTCTAAAAGGTGCATTGTGCTTGGTAGAAAATGTAAAAATATGCTTTCGTAGGACCTGTCTGTGCATCCAATAATAAACGATAGGGAAGAACAGTGCTTTTCAACTGTGAAACAATTAACCCAAATCGGTCGAGTGATATATGATTATAACGCGCTTATATTTTGCATATAATAGTATCGTATAAAAGAGGATGAAAATTAATGGTTTGAAAATAACGAGAGGTTGGATATTCACGTGACAGTTGAGTGGAGCCAAGTTTATTACGCGAGCCTCCAGTGACAGGCAGGTCTTCCTAATGAAGCCTGGCTTCCATCGGAGGATATGAAAGTCGCCAGTCATGTAAGAAATTGCGGTCGTTAGTGGAGAGGAAGTCGTTTAAAACGGATGATTGTGCACTGCGCTCGTCAACTTAATATGGAAAGTAAATCAGTTCCAAGCTGAGGCTTTCTATCGTCGTGTTCCGGTACCTTGCCTTTTGTGGCAGGTTTGAAAATTCCATACGACATCGCGACAAACAAGTGACAGTTGATAACAGTGCTCACTTTCAAACAACTAACAAAGGATATCTTCCATTATTTTCTGACCACGTATGTACACTCACAGACATTTAAAAACAATATGATGGGTTCCATTCACATGACTCTCTCTACATCTCTGCAACAAATTCATATTTACTTTCTCTACATGTACTATGTACATAATGTATAGAGAAGGTATTGCACTCCACCCAAAAATGTGATACCGAGATTTCATCGGAAATACACGTTTTAGGGCCCCCTGTATCCAAAAAAAGTATTTTCAGAAAAAGGTCCGTCTGTCCGTGAACACGATAACTTAAAAACAAAGAGTCGGTAAAATACCAAACTTGGTGTTTAAGTTTAGTATCTTCCCGGGATGCAACACGAAGATTTTGATAACCCCCTCCCTCACAAACTACCCTTTACATAGAACTTTTTTCGAAATGTTTGATTTTCTTAAAAATGACTAACGATTTTGATTAAAATATCGTATATTAAAGATATTTTAACTGACAAATAAAATGTATATCTTAAATTTTCTGGGAATAGCCTCTGAAGACCACTTTATTCTGAATGATTATTACGGAATTTTGCATAACTGCTGAACCATTAGAGATGGACAAAAACTTACCGCACAAAAATGTAGAGCACGTTAAAGCACAATTTATGTCATATACACTGTTTTCGTAGAGTTGGTCGTTTTCGAGATATTTCTGCTAATTGTTTCTCAATTAGCATGAAGCAAATAGAAGCATACGCTTTTTAATAATAATTTGTTGCAGAGATGTAGAGAAAGTCATGTGAATGGAACACATCAGATTTTTAGTAATAAATTCGTGTATATACATGTGTGTGTGTGTGTGTGTGTGTGTGTGTGTGTGTGTGTGTGTAGTAGTTGGTTAAATGCTCAACTTGATATTTAAGTTCAGCATTTTCCAACGATGCGAGATTTTAAACTACCCTTTACATGGAATATTTTTGGAAAATTTTAATTGAAGTTCTATATATTTACGATATTTTTTGACATATCTCCAATTTTCTACAAATAGCCTCTGAAGTCCTCTCTGTTTTTTGAATGACTTTTGCGTAAACTGTAACAGATACACAAAAACTTACTAACACAAATATGTACATCTCGAACGCTAGTTATATCTAGGTATGTTTTTACTTTATCTACACGTACTATGTATATACTGTATTGCACCAAAAATTCGATACCGAGATTTCACCGCAAATAGTTTCGAGACTATCTGAAAAAAATTAGAAAAAAGTCTGTTAAATACCAAACTTGGTATATAAGTTCAGTATCTTCTAAGGATGCAATATGAAGATTTTCAAGAAAATCCCCCCACCCTCAACACCTTTTATATAAAAAAAATGACAAAATATGTATATCTTGAATTTTCCGGGAATAGCTTCTGAAGACCTGTTCCTTCTGGCCATTTTTGCTGTATTTTGAATAACTAATAAACCGTAAGAGATAGGCAAAGCATGCTGCACAGAAAAATATAGAACGTGTTAAAACACACAATTTATGTTATATGCATTTTTGTTGTAGAGGTGACCGTTTCCAAGATATTCCTTGTTATTGGTTTTAATTTTAAAATACTTACACTTTTCTCAGAACATTTGACTATCACTTTAGTGTAGAGTATTCCCTTCTACTTATAAGGAACTAAGTAATAAGAACATTCTGCTAATGTTTATCTCCATTAACATTGTGTACAAAGAAGAATAATCTTTTGTAAGACGTTTGTTTGTAAAACTGTTAGAGAAAGTCGTGTGAGCGTAACACAGATTTTTTTTGTAACTTAACGATATCCGAGATATTCCTTGTTATTATTGTGAGTGTTAAAGTACTTTTCTCAAACGCGAATTTGAAAATTCTGTTTTGTTTGTTTTTTTATTGTTTTATTTATATAGCACCCTTTAACGTCTAAGTGGAGGCTTTGCATTAGAAACAACTCTTGTCTGTAGGTTTAAAGCATTTTATTTTCCTCAAACACACACACACACACACACACATTCACTCTCACATATAAACTTCCAGACTCTGTGGGGGATAGGGAATAATTCTGGCTATTCTGGCTAATTCCTCCAGCCGGGAATCGAACTCGGGACCTTCGGGGAGAAGTCAGCTTGCTGACCACTCGGCCACGAAGACAGTTATTTTTTGTTTTGTTTTACTCTTGAGCAGGCAAAGATAAGTTGTAATTAATCATATAAAGGACCACATATTAAAACATTTGACTGTCGGTTTAGCCTAGTGTATTCCCTTATTTCCCTTCTACTTAAAAGGAAACTAATAATAATTTTATCGTGGTTAGTATGAAGTAAATATAAGTAATAGCTTTTATGGAAGTTTTTGGTGGAATACAATACTTCCTCTACTAACTATAGGTAAGAACGGTAGAGAAAGTCGTGTGAGTGTAACACATCAGATATTTTTGTACACTTAACGATATCTGAGATATTCCTTGTAGTTGTGAATTTTTTTTTTTTTTTTTACTGCTGACCAAGAAAATATTAGTTGTAATTATTTACATGACCACTTTTTAAAACACTTGACTATCGTTTTAGCCTAGTATATTCCCTTATTTCCGTCCTACTTAAAAGAAACAAGCAATAATTTTATCTCGATTAGCTTGAAGTAAATAGAAGTATAAGCTTTTATGGAAGTTTTTGGTGGAATGCAATACTTTCTCTACTGTCTATAGGTAAGGCAAGCGGTAGAGAAAGTACAAATGCAGTATTTATTTGTTTTGGTAACCACAGAGGGTAAATTCAAGTATAGAATACAAGGTTGTTTCGTGTTGTTTGGAAGCCGGACTAAGGTCTTATCGTAGGTACGTGACGTACAAAGGGACCTATTTATAGGATTCGTGACTCCACAGGCGGCCAGATAAGACCCCAGCGGTCATCTACCCTCTCATGTGCTCTACACCCACTTTAATATCAAGAGAGTAAACTTGGCTCGTTCAAAGGATACGCGGTTTCTATCGTAACATTTGCTTTCAAGTTAACTGCTTCTGTAGAGTCTGGTCCATTCCTTTGGAAGCTGTTTCCACTGGAACTGAGCTTTTGGTGGAAAATGTCAACATTTTTTATCTTTATTTTCTCCGCTGCGTAAAAGTAGGGGAAGATTTAATTCCACCATTCAAAAATCTTATGTGTTATACTCACATGACTTTCTCTAGCTACTCTACAAACTTTCTTCTTTCAACACTTCGCTAATCGAGATAAATATTAGCAGAATTTTATTACTTAGTTCCTTATATGTAGGAGGAAACTAAGGAAATGCACTAGGCTTAAGTGATAGTCAAATGTTTTAAAAGCTATCATGCGATTGTATTGCAAATCGCTGCTTTGCTTGGCCAGGAATAGAACAAAAGAAAAACGGACACTTTCGTATGAGAAAAGTATAAGAACTTCATAGGAACATCTCGAAAATGATAAGCTCCACGAAAAAAATGTATATGACATAACTTGTGTATTTTAACAAGACCTACATTTCTTGTGTGGTAAGTTTTTGTCTATCTCTTAAGGTTTACTACTTATACAAAATTAAACAAAAACCATCCAGAACCAACAGGTCTTTAGAAGCTATTCAAGATAAACATTTTATTTGTGATAGAAATAGTTTTAATATATGGTGTTTTAATCAAAATCGTTAGTCCCATTTTTAAGAAAAACAACATTTTTGAATGTTTTTCCATGTAAAGGGTAGTTAAGGGTGGGGAGATTTTCTTGAAAATCTTCGTGTCGTATCCTTGAAAGATACCAAACTTAGATGCCAAGTCTTTTCGTTTTTGAGCTATGCTGTTCACAGACACACAAACGCGCGCGCGCGGACCTGTTTCTGAATTTTTTTTTTCTTTTGGACTCAGGGGGTCCTAAAACATGTATTTCCGGTGAAATCTTGACATCAAATTTTTGGGACGAATACAATACAATACACTTTTACATACGGGGCTAGCGAAAGTAAAATTTTGATTGCGAGATTGCACCGGAAATACAAGTTTTCAGACTTCCGGAATAACAAAAAGCAAAGCATCTTTACTTTCTCTATCCCGTATGTACAAGATATGTAGTGGGTAGAGAAGGTATTGTATTCCACCCAAAAATTCGATACCGAGATTTCACCGGAAATACAGGGTTTGAGACTCCCCAAATAACAATAAAGCAAAGCATTTTAGTAAAAGCAACACGCGCGCATATATCATAGTACTCGAAAAAAAAAAAAACCAAACAAAGAATCGATGTGTAACAAATTATTATTAAAAAGCTTATTCTTCTATTTACTTCATAATAATCGAGATAAACATTATCAGAATGTTCTTATTACTTAGTTCCTTATAAGTAGAATGCAACTAAAGGAATGCGCTATGCTAAAGTGACAGTCAAATGTTTAAAAAAATGTCGCTATACGATTGTCATTGAAATTCCCTTCTTTGCATGGCCAGGAGTAAAACAAAAGAAACACGGAGTACGAAAGTATAATAAGGAATATCTCGGAAACGATTATTTCAACAACAACAAAATGCAAAGAACATAAATTGCGTGTTTTAACGAGATGCACATTTTCTGTGTCGCAAGCTTTTGTCTATCTCCTACAGTTTACCAGTTATGTAAAAGTCATCCAGCATGATCGGGTATTCAGAGGCTATTCCCAGAAAATACAAGAAATACATTTTATTTGTCATGTAAATATTTTAAACACTGTATTTTAATCAAAAAGTTAGAGGCATTTTTAAGAAAATCAAAATTTTTGAAAAGTGTTTTTTTTTCTTGAAAACCTTCGTGTCGTATACTTGGGTTATCACAGACACATACACAGACACCCTTTTTCTAAAAATGAGATCTTTGCATACAGGTTATCCTAAAATGTGTATTTCCTATGAAATTCGGTATTGAATTTTCAGGCTGAATGAAATACTTCGCTATCTATGTTGAGAAATTATAAACTTAAAGACACCGAAAAAGTATCGAACTTCGATGCCCCGAATTTGGAGGTCTCATACTAATTTGTTGACTTTTAACATCTGACTAGTTAGCAAAACTACTACAGGATGGCGTGTCACTTTTGCTTGGTATTTCTGTTCAACTTGAGGTGCGCATGCGCATGAATCATATGATCATAGGCCACGGATTGTTGGCTCATACAGACAAGGATTGCAGCTGTAGAAGCCTTCATTGTCCAACACTGCTACGGCTAAGCTCCTTACAATCCTTCAAGAGCTGCTTGGACTTCAAAATTTCAACCCCAAAATAAGTATTACACCAGCGAAGCACAATTGCCGTTGCGCCATGACTGGCAATCGTTGAGGAGCACATTTGCTATTATCAGTGAGAAATTACCTTGTGATTGACATTCATGCTGACATGTGGCTGTCTCGGTACGTTGTTGCCATATTTACTCACTGTCCGTCTGCAGCGGCACACGTTCCACTGCTTCCTCTAAAATGCCTTCTCTCCATACATCCCTCTCGTATGTTGAACTATTTTTCCCCATTTCTCACTAGTTAGCTCATATATTCCTTTCCACATAGTTCGTGTATTTCACTAAACGGAAAAGTTTTATTATTTTGGTTAAAGTAACCTCAACTTATCACGGATGTAAGCCATTTTCAAATCACAGTGTCACTTACTGTATTTCTAGGATGAGAACAAGAACAATGTCCGCGATATGTAAAAGGTAGCAACCATTATAAATGTAAATACTTACGGAATCAACATGTATAACATTATCGAACTTTTCCCAGAGTGAAATCAAATAATGAGATTGCAAACAATTGATCAGTCATGCATGAGAACGCGCGCGCAAATTTCCACTGAACCACGTAGATGTTGCAACGCCGATGACGTCACGTCTCTGTCGGTTATGTATTCTTACACTATGATTGGTCAGGAACTTGACGAGCCCCTGTCAGCAGACGACACACAAGCAAATTTCTCACCGATAATACTTCCTGTCACTCCCCAGCCTCATTTACACCCGTCATCCTGCTAACCCCACACTCCCGTCATTACGTGGTGAAATTCTTGCAAGAATAGGAACACGACTAACACACCGTCGGGCTGCCCTCTGCTCGTTGCGTTGCGTTGCCTTTATTGTTACGCAGCTGCGCCCGTATCAACACTGGCAAAGATGGCTGCTTAACCAACTGTTAAAGTCAGATGAGGGGAGCTTCTTCTTCAGAGAGTTTGAGAACAAACAAAACCAAAGTCCTCGCACAGTTTATGTTGAGGTGTGCTGTGCAATTGGAATGTGTGGGCTTATTGGTCCATAACTGTAAATTACGATCTCTATGTTGAACTTTTTCAAATTTTGTCATGCCATAACTCCAGGAACATTTGGTTGAACATTTGGTTTTAGCAGCTCTACCACATACTACACTTCAAATCATGGTTTTTCTCCGAGTGTCCCCCAATCGACTGATTTCTCGCTTTGGTGATTTAACTTGGCCTTCCCAATCTCCAGATTTAACAGTTCCGGAATAATTTCTGTGGGGATAATTGAAACAAAAAGTATTCTCGCGCCGTTTGCAAAGCATTAGGAGTTTAAAGATACAATCGGCCAGGAAATCAAAGCCATTCAAGCTAGATGGCGCGACGTGCCATTTCAAGAATGCATAAATGCAGATGGGGCTACTGAGCTGACGTCATATTCAAGTAGTGTTGATGTAAGTGTAATATCCATAAATGCAAATGTATATTCAGTGGCAGAGCAACGGCTAGAGATAGGGAGATCCGTGGTTCAAATCCTGGCTATGGCATTGAATTTTTCAATCTGACTCTACCTATCCAACTCCTGTCCTTCACACGGCTATGTGTAAAAAACAGTTATTCCATACAAATTGACCATAATAGTTGTCCATACTATGAATCCTGGGTCTAAAGACTTGCAGCATTGTAAGTAGTCTGTCATATCAAAGTAATTTGAGAACACCTTGTGGTGTACCGGGAAACATGCGAGTTAGTTGAGAAATTCAATGCTATGTTGCCATGGTAGCTCAGTGGCAGAGCAACGGCTAGAGACCGGGAGATCCGTGGTTCAAATCCCAGCCATGTCATTAAAATTTTCTATCTTACTCTACCTATCTAACTCCTGTCATTCACACGACTATGTGTAAGAAAAAAAAAAAGTTATTCCATACAAATGTATGTTGCTTCACTTTTATTTAGTAATTCTATTTGTGAACAGAAATTGGTAGATACATTGCGCGCCAGCCTGTATAACTGAATGCATGAGAAGACTGGAACGAAATGCTGAGCCCCGGGCGATGTTATCACTTCCGAGAAGAGACTTTTGGCTTGGCTTATTGTGGGATCACGTCCAAGTGTTAAATCACTGTTACTTGTCTATCTTCCTAGTGACTGTGAGAGGTGCACCAGAATAAAGTGTTATTATGTCTGGCCAACGTTCCACAAAGTAGCGCCAGCTTGTACCTGGAACACACCCACAATGCTCCTCTTTCGTCATGTGCCCACAAACTCATGAGTACAATAGTAGGTAGAGAAGGTATTTCAATCCACTAAAAATTCGATATCAAGATTTCACCGAAAGTATATGTTTTGAGGACCCCTAAATCCAAAAATTATTTTTAGAAAACTGACAGTGTGATCGTGGACAGTATAACTCTAAATCACAAACACCGTTAAATACCAAACTTGGTATTTAAGTTCAGTATCTTCCACGAAGAATTTCGAGAAAATCCCCCACCCCAACTACCCTTTACATGAAAAAAAATTAAAAAATGTTGATTTTTTCAAAAATGTTCCAACGATTTTGATTAAAATATCTTATATTTGAGATATTTACATGACAAATAAAATGTATATCTTCAACTTTCTAGGAATAGTCTCTTGACGACATGTTTATTCTGGATGAATTTTGCGGAATTTTGTATAACTGGTAAACCGTAAGAGATAGACAAAAACTTACCACACAAAAAATGACCAAATATTCCTTGTTATTAGCTGCATTTTTAAATTATTTATACTTTTCTCATACAGGAATTTGTCAACTCCTGTCCATACAAACAAAAGAACTTCGGTCACATAGCAACCAGCTTTTGACTGTCACTTTAACCTATGGTACTCCCTTATTTCGCTTCTAATTACAAGGAAGCAAGTAATAAGACTATTTCTACTAATTTTTTCTCGATTAGAATGAGGTAATTAGAAGGATAAGATTTTTAACTATAATTTATTGTAGAGATGTAGAGAAATCATGTGAACGGAATGCATCTGATTTTTTTTTCTAATTTCTGTAGTATATATGTACAATAAAAGTTAAGAGAAGTTAATGCATTCCACTAAAAAAATTCGATATAGAGATTTCATCGGAAGTATATGTTTTGAGTACCCCTGAGTACAAAAATTATTTTTAGAAAACGTCCAGTGTGTCCCTGGTCAGTGTAAATCAAAATTGAAAATTTGGTTAAATACCAACGCAGATTTTCAACAAAATCACCTCATCCCTAACTGCCCTTTAGATGTCAACTTTTTCGAAAATTTTGATTTTCTCAAAAATGGCTCTAACGATTTTGGTTAAAGTATGGTATATTAAACAAATGTGCCTGAGAAATAAAATGTGTGTCCTAAATTTTCTGAGAATGGTCTTTGAAGACATGTTTATTCTGGATGAATTTGGCATAACTGGTAAACTGTAAGAGATAGACAAAAAAAAATGCACTTCTCGCTATACCGCTCGCCTTATCTGAGATAAGTTGTTTATAGCTTTAACTATTTGCAATGTAAATGCGTTTGGGAGCAGATCCCTAGTACGTGGTATTGTTTACTGCTGGCAGGGTTCAGGAGACAAAGCATTTCACAACAAAATTGGAGACAGTGTTTTGTTGGTTAACGGCAAATTACTGTGTTTATATCTCGGCTAATTACCCACAAAAACGACCTTAGCACGAATCTCTAAACGTTATTGGATAGCACAAGTGTTTATGGAAGCCGTAAAAACAGCAGAGCAGCGGTTGTCATGGCAACTACACGCTTAGTTGTGACCTTATTACACATGCACTCTCAAGTGCAGCACTTTAATTTCTCTAGCACGTAGTACATAGAAAAATCTGATGTGTTCCATTTATATGACTTTCTCTATATCTCTGTAACAAATTATTATTAATAAGCTTATTCTTTTATATATTTCATGCTAATCGAGAAAAATTAGCAGAAATAGTCTTATTTCTTGCTTCCGTGGTGTAATGGTTACCATGCTAACTTCAGATACCCAAGATCGCGGGTTCAAACCCGGCGGAGAACGATGGATTTTTTCGGGTGCAAAAAATCCTTAGTATGGCTTCCTTCGGAAGGGAAGTAAAGCCGGTCGTCCCGTGTCGTAGATTTACGGCACGTAAAAGAACCTCAAGCCTGATAAGAGAGGCCTCTGAGCAAAATTAAGCGCTCTTTCGCACTCAATTTAGAATGGGACGCTGAGAACCACAGCAGTTAAAGAGCGTCCATAAATAACATGCCATTTACATTTTTACTTGTAAGCAGAAGCGAACTAAGGGAGTACCCTAGGTTAAAATGAAAGCCAAAAGCTGGTTGCCATGTGACTGATGTTCCTTTTACTGTATGGACACGAGTTGGCAAATTCCTGTATCAGAAAAGTATACATTTTTCAAAGCTGAAACAAAAAACAAGGAATATCTAAAAAACGACCAATTCCACGAAAAAAATATATACAATATAAATTGTGTGTTTTAACGTGCTCTATATTTTTGTGTGTTAAGTTTTTGTCCATCTCTTACGGTTTAGTAGTTGTGCAAAATTCATCCAGAATAAAGTAGTCTTCAGAGGCTATTCCCAGAAAATTCAAGATATACATTTTATTGTCAGGTAAATATCTTTAATATGCGATCTTTTAATGAGTTATCGTGTTCACAGTCACACGGACACACACGGACCTTTTTCCAGAAATGCTTTCTTTGGATTCAGGGGACTCAAAACATGTAATTCCGGTGAAATCTCGGTATCGAATGTTTGGATGCAATGCAATACCTTCTCTATAGAGTATGTATATAGTACGTGTAGAGAAAGTACCTGGAAATACCTGGAAATACTTGTAAGACGGGGTAAAATTAACACGCTGCTCATACAAGTCAACCTGTTCTGTGGAGGCATCGAGTAGCTTTGAAAGGTGAAGGGGCGGAATGCCCAATCGGGTTTGGCTTTTCTTACTCGCGTAGCAAGTTGTATCAGAATAGCACAGGTGAAAATCGTGGAAAGACCAGAGTCCCAGTCAAACGTTCACATTTTCAGCTAAATGACAGCGCCAGGGGCATTTTTACTTTCTCTACACGTATTATATATATAGTGTAGAAAATCTATTTAATGCACCCAAAAATTCGATACCGAGATTTCACCAAAAATACATGTTTTGAGACTCCCTGAAACAAACAAAAAAAAGCATTTTTAGAAAAATGTCCGTGTGTGTGTGTGGGGGGCAGCATAGCTCAAAAACGAAAACACCGATAAGTACCAAACTTGATATTTAAGGTTGCTATCTTCCAAGGATGCGACACGAAGATTTTCAAGAAAATCCCCGTACCTACAGCTACCCTTTATATGGAAAAAATTTCGAAACATTTTGATTTTATCAAAAATGGCTCTAACGATTTTGATTGAAATCTCTCATATCTAAGATATTTTACATGCCAAATAAAATGTATATCTTGAATTTTCTGGGAATAGCTTCAAAACACCTCTTTATTCTGGATGATTTTTATTAACTTTTGCATAACTGGTAAAGACGAAAACTTATTGCACAAAAATGTAGATCACCATAAAGCACACAATTTACGTCATATACATTTTTTTTCGTGGAGTTGATCGTTTTAGAGATATTCCTTGTTCTTGGTTTCCGGTATACACAACGTATACTTCTCTCATACAGGTATTTGTCAACTCCTGGCCATACAAACAAAGGAACATCAGTCACATAGCAACCAGCTTTTGACGTCACTTTAACCTATGGTACTCCCTTATTTCGCCTCTACTTACAGGAAGCAAGTAATAAGACTATTTCTGCTAATTTGTTCTCGATTAGCATGAAGTAAATAGAAGCATCAGCTTATTAACAATAATTTGTTGCAGAGTTGTAGAGAAAGTTATGTGAGTGGAACACATCTGATTTTTAATGTCTTTGAGTGTACATTTCGGAGGGGTTCCACGGAGCAGATAACACAGGCGTATGGTTCGACAGTCCCCAGCAGGGTAGGATGATACAAGAGTGTCCCATGGGCAGCCGATTCGGAGGAATGGGAAAATTCGCTTGGCGATACGAAGTGTTGCATAACTTTCTCTAGCTGCAACACAAACACATTGTTCTTACAAAAGATTCTTATTTTATTTACGTTAAACATTAGCACAATTATCTTATTACTAGTTCCTTGCAAGTAGAATGGAAACAAGGGAATGCATTAGGTTAAACCGACACTCAAATCCTTTAAAAGCTGCTCACAACAATTGAGGCTCGATTCGCTTTGCGTGCTCCCGTTAGAAAAACGTTAGGTCATTGACATTTGAAACCAACAACAATGAATATCTCGAAAACGGCCAATTCTGCAAGAAAAATGTATATGACATAAATTGTGTATTTTAGCGAGATCTACATTTTTTATATAATACGTTTTTGTCTATCTCTTACGGTTTCACCGTTATGCAAAATTCAAACAGAACAAGAAGTTATTCAGAGGCTATTCCCAGGAAATTCAAAATATGCATTTTATTTGCGAAGTGAAGATCTTAAATATTCAGCATTTTAATTGAAAACGAAAGATCCATTTTTTACAAAATCATTTTCTATGGGTAGTTAAGTGGGGGGTGGGGATTTTCCTGCTACATCCTTGGAAGATACTGAACTTAAATACCAAGTTTGGTATTTAGCAGACTGTTTGGTTTTAAGCTATGCTGTCCACAGACATACACACGGAGCTTTTTATAGAAATATCTTTTTGGACTCAGGGGACCTTAAAACATATATTTCCGGTAAAATCTCGATATCGAGTTTTTGGGTGCAATACATAGTACATACAGGCTAGAGAAAGTAAAATTTAGAGTATCTACGGGGATTGAACCCGGAACCTCCCGAACGAAAGATCAGCATTATTACACCCATTTGACAAACCACAAACATAGATTTCAATGAGCATTAACATTTAAACGACCTTCAACCTCATTTCCGCCACTAAAACGAAAAGCACCTGAAAATTTAATGCTATGATTACACACATTAACACCTGAAACAAAAGACCCATAAAAATGCGAAAGCCTTGACGAGCCGCCACTGATTGTTTCGCATGAGCGCCCTGTGTCCTTCCTCTGCCAAAGCAGCAAGCTTTTTGCATTTCATTACCGCCACATGAGCGGTTTCCATGGAGAAAAACACTACTAGACTGTCTTTTGTTTACACGGAGAACCTTGGCAAATATTTCCAAGTTCCTCAGCCAACAGAAGCAGGTCATTTCTAGTCGAAAAAAACAACTTTCACTGCTAGCCCAGAGTTTACAAGGGATTTAAATATATCTTTGATACAAACTGTTGCTTTTTTGTTAAATCAAGATATTTTATATATTTAAAAATCTGATGTGTTCCATTCACATGACTTTCTCTATATCTCTGTAACAAATTATTGTTAATAAGCCTAACTTTTATTTATTTCATGCCAATCGAGAAAAATTAGCAGAAATAGTCTTATTTCTTGCTTTATTGTAAGTAGAAGCGAAATAAGGGAGTACCATAGGTTAAAGGCAAAGCCAAAAGCTGGTTGCTATGTGACTGATGTTCCTTTGTTTGTATGGACAGGAGTTGACAAATTCCTGTATGAGAAAAGTGTTTTTCAAATCTGAAACCAAGAAAAAGGAATATCTCAAAAACGATCAACTCCACGAAAAAAATGTATATAACATAAATTGTGTGTTTTAAAGTGACCTAAAATTTTTGTGGGTTAAGTTTTTGTCCATCTCTTACGGTTTAGTAGTTATGCAAAATTCATCCAGAATAAAGTAGTCTTTAGAGGCTATTCCCAGAAAATTCAAAATATACATTTTATTTATCAGGCAAATATCTTTAATATATGATATTTTAATCAAAATCGTTAGAGCAAATTTTTAGAAAATCAAAATTTTCGAAAAAAGTTCTATGTAAAGGGTAGTTTCGGGTGGGAGAATTTTTGTCAAAATCTTCCGTGTCGCATCCCTGGAAGATACTAAACTTAAATACCAAGTTTGGTATTTTAGCTACTTTTCGTTTTTGAGTTATCGTGTTCACAGACACACGGACACACACACACACACACACACACACACGCGGACCTTTTTTTGAAAATACTTTTTTTGGATACCGGTGACCCTAAAACATTTATTTCCGGTAAAATCTCGGTATGGAATTTATTGGTGGAGTGCAATACATTCTCTATACACTATGTACATAGTGCGTATAGAGAAAGTAAAAAAGTCTGATGTGTACCATTCACATGACTTTCTCCATATCCCTGCAACAAATAATTCTTAAAAAGCTTATACTTCTATTTACTTTATGCTAATCAAAAAAAAAATTAGCAGAAATAGTCTTATTACTCGCTTCCTTGTCAGTAGAAGCGAAATAAGGGACAACCGTAGGTTAAAGTGATAGCCAAAAGCTGCTTGCTATGTCAATGAAGTTCCTTTGTTTATATGGATAGGAGTTGACAAGTTCCTGTATGAGAAAAGTATACGTTTTTCATAGCAGAAACTAAAAATAAGTGATGTCACAAAAACGACGAACTCCACGAAAAAAATGTATATAACATAAATTGTGTGTTTTAAAGTGCTCTACATTTTTTGTGTAGTAAGTTTTTGTCCATCTCTTACGGTTTAGCAGTCATTCAAAATTTAGTAAAATTCATCCATAATAAACTACTCTTCAGATGCTATTCCCAGAAAATTCAAGATATACATTTCATTTGCCAGTTAAATATATTTAATATCCGAAATTTTAATCAAAATCGTTAGAGCCATTTTTGAGAAAATCAAAATTTTCGAAAAAAGTTCCATGTAAAGGGTAGTTGGGGGTGGGGGATTTTTCTCAAAATCTTCGTGTCGCATCCCTGGAAGATACTAAACCTAAATACCAAGTTTGGTATTTTACCGACTTTTCGTTTTTGAGTTATCGTGTTCAGAGACACACACACACACACACACGGACCTTTTTGTGGAAATGCTTTTTTTGGATATTGGGGACCCTAAAACATATATTTCCGGTGAAATCTCGGTATCGAATTTTTAGTGGAGTGCAATACTTTCTCTATACACTATGTACATAGTGCGTATGGAGAAAGTAAAAAGGCTGATGTGTTCTATTCACATACCTTTCTCTACCAATTCCATACAAAAGATTATTACTGGCTTCGTTGTAAGTAAAAGGGAAATAAGGGAGTACTCTAGGCTAAACCGACAGTCAAATGTGGTTGCTATGGGACTGGAATCAGTAACTTTGCCGGACAAATTCCCGTATGAGAAAAGTTTTAGGTATTTTAAAACTGAAACCAATCACAAGGAATATCTCAAAATTGGGTCAACAGCACAAAAAATGTAAATGACATAAATTGTGTGCTTTAAGAAGATATGCATTTTTTGTAGTGCCTAAGCATTTGTCTATCTCTTACGGTTTACCAGTATTGCAAATTTCAGAAAAACTCATCCAGAATAAACGTGTCTTCAGAGGCTATTTTTATAAAATTCAAAACATTTATTTAACTTGTGATGTAAATATCTTAAATGCACATAATCAAATTCTTTATTGCCATTTTAGAGAAAAATAAACTTTACAACATTTTTTCCATTGGTGGTTTATAGTGGAAGAATTTTCTTCACAAACTACGTATCGATCCTTGGAAGATAATGAACTAAATAAAATACCAGTTTGGTATTTAAAGGAATTTTTGTTTTTGATATGATTCCCAAACACACTCACACACTTATTTTATTTTCTCTAAACGTACGATGCTCATAGTGTATAGAGAAGGAATTGCACTCCACCCAAAAATTCGATACCGAGATTTTACCGGAAGTATATGTTTTAGGATCCCCTTGAGCTAAAAAAAAAAACATTTTCGGAAAAAGGTCCCTATGTCTGTGAACACCATTACTCAAAAACTAAAAGTCGGTAAAACAAGAAACTTGATACTTTAGTTTAGTATCTTCCAGGGATGCGACACGAAGATTTTGAGAAAACGTCCCCACCCCCAACTACCCTTTACATGACACTTTATTGGACATTTTTGATTTTCCCGAAAATGGCTCTAACGAGGTTGATTAAGATATCGCATATTAAAGATATTTACCTGACAAATAAAAAGTATATTTCGAATTTTCTGGGAATAGCCTCTGAAGACTACTTTATTCTGGATGAATTTTACGGAATTTTGAATAAGTGCTAAACCGTAAGAGATGGACAAAAACTTATCAGTCCAAAAATGTAGAGCACATTAAAACACACAATTTAAGTTATATGCATTTTTTTCGTGGAATTCATCGTTTTTGAGACCTTCCTTGTTTTTGGTTTCTGCTTTGAAAAACTTACTTTTCTCATACAGGGATCTGTCAACTGTTGTCCATACAGTAAAAGGAACATCAGTCACATAGCAACCAGCTTTTGACTGTCACTTTAACCTATGGTACTCCCTTATTTCGCTTCTACTTACAAGAAAGCAAGTAGTAAAACTATTTCTGCTATTTTTTTCTGATTAGCATGAAATAAATAGAAGTGTAAGCTTTTTAAGAATCATTTGTTGCAGAGATGTCGAGAGAGTCATGTGAATGGAACACATTAGATTTCTTTTTGTATTCAGGGTGTCTCGAAACATGTATTTCCGGTGAAATCTCGGTATCAAAATGTTGTATGTAATACAATACCTTCTGTATACAATATGTACATGTACGTGTAGAGAAAGTAAAAAAGAGTACTTGATGGAGTATTTCATAGAACAGTAGAACAGGTTCGTATAAAATTAAATTATAATAAATTAAATAATCATAGAAATTACAGTTCATTGCAATTTTGTGAGTTGATTTATACTACATTCTTATATAGTGATCAAAATTTAAAAGTGTCATGTACTGAGATATTTGGTTTTAAAAAAATTGCAGTGGTAGTTCTTTACCCAAATGTAATTACGCGTAATGGACAGATGCTATCGATTTAATTTTCGAAATGGATCTAGCCAGTACGCCAACAGGATGTTACATAAACTTGCATGAGTTATGAGAAAGGAAGTGAATCAGTTACGAAACAAGTTTCCATGGAAACAGAATTAACAAGGCAAGAAGCAACATGAACCTAACCTTGAATATGCAATGTTTTCATGCGAGACATTCCCAAGCCTGGTATTATATCATCTTCAACATTTTGGGTATAATGTCTGTTTTATATTCGGCAGTCATGGTTATTTCACGAGGAGTACGTGCTCTAAAGCACCCATTTCAAATATAAAACCTCTGATGTGTTCCATTCACAGGACATTCCCTACATCTCTGCAACGAAGCTTATGCTTCTATTTACTTCATGCTAATCGAGAAAAAATTAGCAGAAATAGTCTTATTACTTGCTTTCTTATAAGTAGTAGCGAAATAAGGGAGTACCATAGGCTAAAGTGATAGTCAAACGCTGGTTTCTTTATGACGTAAGTTCTTTGTTTTTATGGACAGCAGTTGACAAATTCCTGTATGAGAAAAGTATACATTTTTCAAAGCTGAAACCAAAACAAGGGATATCTTAAAAACGACCAACTCCAAGAAAAAACTGTATATGGCATAAATTGTGTGTTTTAATATGCTCTACATTTTGTCTGTGGTAAATTTTTGTCCATCTCTTACGGTTTAGCGGTTATGCAAAATTCCGTAAAAATCATCCACAGTGAAGTAGTCTTCAGAGGCCATTCCCAGAAAATTCAAGATATACATTGTATTTGTCACTTGAATATCTTTAATATACGACATTTTAATCTAAATTGTTAGAGCCATTTTTGAGAAAATCAAAATTTTCGAAAAAAGTTCCATGTAAAGGGTAGTTTGTTGTGTAGGGATTTTCCTCAAAATCTTCTTTTTGTCGATTAGCATGAAGTAAATAGAAGCATAAGCTTTTTAACAATACTTTTTTTTTTTGCAGAGATGCAGAGAAAGTCATGTGAATGGAACACATCAGATTTTTTTTTAATTGTTTCATTTGTATAGCCCACTTTAACTTCAATAGTCATATCGGAGGCTTTGACTTCTGAAACAACTCGTGTTACTGTAGGTTATTACATTAGGTTTATCATTTAGTATAATTAAACACACACACATTCATACTTCCAGACTCTGTAGAGGATAAGGAATAATTCTGGTTAAAGAAAAATTTCCCGCCCCAGCCGGGAATCGAACCCGGGACTTTTGTGTGAGAAGCCAGCTCGCTGACCACTCGACGACGGAAAAAATATATGCTTTGAGGTTCCTTGAATACGAAAAAAGTATTTTCAGTAAAAGGTTCGTGTGTGTGTGTGTGTGTGTGTGTGTGTGTGTGAGATTGTGGAAAGCATAGCTCAAAAACGAAAGATCGTTAAATTTCAAACTTGATACTTAATTATAGTATCTTCCAAGGATGCGACACTAAGATTTTCAAGAAAATCTCCCCACCCTCAATCACCCTTTACATTGAAATAATTTCGAATGTTTTTTATTTTCTCAAAAATGCCTGTAATGATTTTGATTAAAAATCCCTTATATTTCAGATATTTACATGTCAAACAAAATGTATGACTTGATTTTCTGGGAGTAGCCTCTGAAAAGCTCTTTATTATGGACCAGTTTTGCAGAATTTTGCATAACTGATAAATTGTGAGAGATAGACAAAAACGTTTATCTCGTTAAATACATAATTTATGTAAAAGAACTTTTTTTATGTAAAACTGACCGTTTCTGAGTTATTTCTTGTTATTGATTTCAATTTTGGAACTACTTACCGGAAGTGACGTTTTGTTTCATCTCTCTTGTTTTACTGCTAGTCATTCAAAGGGGGCCGAACCTCATTTGTTTCGCATAGGACCAGCTTTTAAAATATTTGACTATCGCTATAGCCTAGTGTATTCCCTTATTTCCCTTCTATTTACAAGGAACCAAGCCACTATACTCTTTCTGCTAATGTTTATCTTGATTAGCATGAAGTGGATAGAACAATAAGCTTATTAACAAGTTACAGAGATATAGAGGAAGTCATGCAAATGGAACACCTAAAATTTTTACTTTATCTACACGTACTATGTGCATAGCATATACAGAAGGTGTTGTATCCCACCCAAAACTCAATACCGAAAAGTCTCCGGAAATACCTTAATTGAGACCCCCGGAATCCAAAAAAAGAATTTTCAGAAAAATGTTCCTGTCTGTGTGTGAGCAAATAGCTCAAAAACGAAAAGACCGTTAAATACCAAATCAAACACACGCACATTCACTCATACATACTTACAGACTCTGTGGGGGATAAGGAATAATTCTGGTTAAAGAAAAATTCCCCTCCCCAACCGAGAATCAAACCCAGGACCCCCGGGTGAGAAATCAGCTCACTGACCACTCGACCACGGAGGCAGTCCCTCGTGTATTCCCTTATTTCCTTTTTACTTATAAAGGAAATAATTAATAAGACAGTTTCTGCTAGTGTTTTTGTATTAAATAGATACCTACTGTCCACCCAACACAAGAAGACAAACGGGGCGAGCGAGTGAGGGGGGGCTTGAACTGTTATCTGGTCACGTACTAGTGAATCTGTTTACGTTTACTACGTATGTATATGAACCAACCTACTGCTGCCAGATCTAATGCTCGTTTCAGTAACTGCAGTAATGTATTGGCTCTCGCTATGGCATATAGTACTACAGTTATATCATATTTTGTTACTTTTATTCTTGGTTTAATATTTAAATGCAGCGAAGATGAGGACTTCTCCGACTCGGATCTTGCTCAACAACTGGACTTCTAGCTAAGTGTGAGTTATGTGACAACACTGTGTAGTTTAGATGAACCTAGCGTCGAGCATAAACATAATGCGGGCAGCAAAAGTGTTTACGTTACGCATTCTTGTAGTGGGTCATCAGTACAACAATTTGTTATAGAGATGTAGAGAAGGTAATATGAATGTATTTATTTGATAAAGAGATATTTCACCTTGGAACACACACAAGCTCGTAAGTACATTAGAGGGAAACTGTGAGCAAGCTTCACTGTCCTCGGGTAGAGGTCAGGTTGCTATGCCAACCGTTGTCACAGCGACCGCAACCTCAACTCTTGCTGTGCTCCCTCCCTGCCTGCCTACATTTTATGTGATTAGTTTTTTTTTTTTCTTTTTTTAAAAAATGGAGAGACCTAACGTTGTTAAAGCATACATGGACAGTTTTTAAATTGGATCTTCGCAGAGAGAGGATTTCAAGCGGGAGACTTTGGCAGCACTGTCTTGTCAGCCCACTTTATTCTCAGCAACATTTCTTTATTTACACTTAGGTAATCTTACAGTCAAATTAGGAAAATACACTACATTTAAGATGTATTGTTCAAGTTTATACCAATTATTACACATAAATGCTATTTTTAACAAGTTTTAAAATTCAAGTTTGCATGGTTAATTAAATACTTTTTACTTTCTCTATACGAACTATGTACATAGTGTATAGAGAAGGTATTACATTGCACCCAAAAATTAGATACCGAGATATCACCGGAAATACATGTTTTGAGACTCCCTGAATACAAAAAAAAACATTTTTAGAAAAATGTTCCTGTCTCTGTGTGTGTGTGTGTGTGTGTGTGTGTGTGTGTGTGTGTGTGTGTGTGTGTGTATCTATGGGCAGCATTGCTCAAAAACGAAAACACCGTTAAAGCCCAAACTTGGTATTTAAATTTGGTATCTTCTAAGATGCGACACGAAGATTTTCAAGAAAATCCCCCCATCCCAAACTACCCTTTACATGTAAAACTTTTTGAAAATTTTGATTTTCTTAAAAATGGTAACACTTTTGATTAAAATATTGCATACTAAAGATATTTACCTGACAAATAAAATGAATATATCTTGAATTTTCTGGGAATAGCCTCTGAAGACTACTTTATTCTGGATGAATTTTACGGAATTTTGCATAACTGGTAAACCGTAGGAGATAGAGAAAAACTACAAGAATTGTAGAGCACATTAAAACACACAGTTTATGTTATATACATTTTTTTTTGTGGAACTGATCGTTTTTTAGATATTCCTTATTTTTGGTTTCAGCCTTGAAAAACTTATACGTTTCTCATACAGGAATTTGTGAACTCATGTCCGTACAAACAAAGAAACTTCAGTCTTATAGCAACCAGCTTTTGACTATCACTTTAATCTATGGTACTGCCTTTTTTCGCTTCTACTAACAAGGAAGCAAGTAATAGACTATTTGTGCTAATTTTTCTCCATTAGCACGAAGTAAATAGAAGCATAAGCTTTTTAACAATAGTTTATTGCAGAGATGTAGAGAAAGTCATTTGAATTTTTGTGTAGTAAGTTTTTGTTTATCTCTTACAGTTTAACAGTTATGCAAAATTCCACAAAAGTCATTCAGAATAAAGATGTCTTCAGAGGCTATTCCCACATAATTCAAGATATACATTGTATTAGTCACAAATATGTTTAATATACGATATTTTAATCAAAATCGATAGCCATTATTGACAAAATCAAAAATGTTGAAACATTTTCCATGTAAAGGGTTATTAAGGGTAAGGGGAGTTATTTGAAAATATTCGTGTCGTTTCCTTGAAAGATGTGAGCTTAAATACCAACTTTTCATTTTTGAGCCTATGCTGTCCACAGACACACACGGACCTTTTTCTATTGTTTTGTTATTTACGGGACCCTAAAACAAGTTAGTATTCCTGTAGCTCTTACTAGAGCATAGAGCATCGTTACAATGTTTCCTTGATCGAATTTGTAGTTTGTGAGTTCGCCGCCATTCGCCATGAAGAGATCACCTTGTTGCCCACAGATGGCACTGTAGGACGAAATCACGACTTGCGGACACGAAATTGCAGCATTATGACCAGAAACCTTCTGCTTTCAACGTATAGGCTTGTCTTCCAAAGCGTCCTAAAAAATCCATCATCCTCCGCTAAGTTTGAATCTGTAATTTTGAGTTTTAGAGGATAGCATGATAACCACTACACCATGGAGGGCGACTCTAAACCAAATATTACTGGTGAAATCTTGGTATCGAAATTTTGGGTGGGATGTAATAAGTAGCTTCTCTACTTAGTATGTACGTGGTAGAGAAAGATGTTACTAAAGGTAGGAATAGTTGAAATACCGCACAACACTCACCCTCACACTAATGGTCTTGCAGATTTTAACCCTACATTTACGGATATAGAGAGATTAGATAGGAAATGTATAGTGGTTGGTGAAGCACGTTTTTGTCAAACCATCACACACTTCTGAGATGAGTATGGCTTTTGTGGGTTACACGTGCACCCAAAAATAAGATTTGTGATGTTAAATGTCAATTAACCATTATATTTGGACTGTAAGTTTAAACCACTATAATGGTCAATACGTGCGTGGTGTTTGCTTGTAGTTTCTCGAATAGCAGAAGTATAAACAAGGAAAGGAGAGTGTGTTTCCATACATAGGTTAGTGAACTTATTTTGGTGATTTTTCGGTGGCATACTTACTGCAATATGTTACACATTATCAACAGAACGATTCTGTATTGTTTGTTAGAGTTTAGATTTCCAACTTGGAAAGACCGTTTAGAAGCAGCAACAAATTTCAACCTACTTAGGTTTATAAGAAACCTATTGTTAATTCTCCCATTTAGCATCTATCGCGAGAAATAATTACTATCAAATGATGTGCTTATTGTCCCAGAACCGTGAGAATAGGGGGCGTGTTCCTCGGACTTGGAAGGCAATACATGCAGTGCACAGTGAAAGTCATTTAATCTGTGGGATAATCTCTGGTACTTGTCACTCTTTTTTTGTTTTGCACTTATTTATAAGTTCATGTAGTGGAATAATTATTTATTAATGATTATACATACGAGAGACAAACAATAAGTTGTGCTCAGAATCTGATATTTTGCTCTCCTTCAGTTTTAGACCAAGAAATTAGAACAAAATTAAGTTATGGCCTTTCCGCGACGTTTACTGCATTAATACCAAACTTCTAAAAATGCTTTTTTTTGGGATTCAGGGAGCCTCAAAACATGTATTTCCGGTGAAATCTCGGTATGGAATTTTTGGGTACAATACAATACCTTCTCTATACACTGTGTACATAGTTCGTATAGAGAAAGTAATAAAGTTTGGTCTGATATTTTACCCTCCTTCAGTTTCAGACCAATAAATAGAGCAATATTAAGTTATGACCTTGCTGCGATGCACTGCAATAATAACTTTTGACAGCCCAAAAAATGTGATTGTATTAAATATTCCTTCAACTAGAGATTCCACCCCTTCCATTGTCCTTTGTTGTTTACTTTAAAAACTTGGAAAAACAATTAATTCGAAACAATTCGAAGTATGGTGCACAAGATGGCGGCTCGTCACAAAACTGTGGAACGCTAGGCATTTCCGCCCTGTGGATGGAGTGCAATTCGAAAGTTGTCTACCTCCTATGTTACTAAATGCAGGAACAATTGAAATAGCACGGCCGCCACTGACGCTAATGACCTAGCTGATTTGAATGAACTGCAGCGAGCGAATGTCGCCACTTTCCCGACAGACTGCGCTGAGTCATCGCACCGGAACTTGCCTACCGGAAGTGTAATGCTCTGTTGGATACGCACCGGATAGAAACAGCCTCACAGTACAAGCTACATTCTTGTGGCGAGTGGTGCTTGTTTTGCAAAAACCTCACTGCTATTTTGGATAATACCTTCACTCAGGTATGTACCTAACCTTAGTCTGGCGGCGTCTCGACGCGTCGCGCTGGCGTCCTCGCTACTCTCTGCGTGCACGCTTCAAAACACTCCATAAAGGGAACAATAAGTGAAACTGGAAAATTGTTTCGACCAGTTATTTAAATTTTTACTTTCTCTACACGTACTATGTACATAGTGTATAGAGAAGTTATTGTATTGCACCCAAAAATTCAATACCCAAATTTCACAGGAAATACATTTTTGGGTCCTCTTGAATCCAAAAAAAGCAATTTTAGAAAAACGTACGCGCATGAGAGTGACTGTGGGCAGAAGAGCTCAAAAACGAAAAGACCGTTATACACCAAACTTGGTATATAAGTTTAGTATTTTCCAAGGATGCGACACAAGAAAACCCCCAACTACCCTTTACATGGAACATTTTTTGAAACATTTGGTTTTCTCAAAAATTACTTTAACGATTTTGATTAAAGTACCTTGAATTTTCAGGGATTAGCCTCTGAAGAACTCCTCATTCTGGATGACTTTTATATTAAACAGAAAACACTAACTACACAAAAAATGTCCGTGGTCGAGTGGTCAGCGAACTGACTTCTCACCCCGGGGGTCCTGGGTTCGATTCCCGGCTGAGGCGGGGAATTTTTCCCTATCCCCCAGAGTCTGGAAGTTTGTATGTGAATGTGTGCGTGTTTGAGTAAAACTAAATGATTTAAACCAACGTAAAGAACCTACGGACAACGAGTTGTTTCAAGTGCAAAGTCCCCGATATGACCTTAGATGTTAAAGGGAGCTATATAAATGAAACAATATAAACAAAAATGTAGATCTCATTCACACAATTTATGTCATATACATTTTTACTTTCTCTGCACGTTATATTTAGTGTATAGAGAAGGTATTGTAATGCACCCAAAAATTCAATACGGAGACTTCACCGGAAATACATGTTATGAGACCACCTGAATCTAAAAAAAAGTTGTTTTTTTTTTTTTAGAAAAATGTCCATGTGTGTGTTTGTCTGTGGGCAGCAGACCGTTAAACCCAATTTTGGTATATACGTTTGGTATCTTCCAAGGATTCGACACGAAGATTTTCATGAAAATTCCCCCACAAAAACGACCCTTTACATGGAAATTTTTTGAAAAATTGTTTTTCTCAAATCATTTATACTGGATGTTTTTGCCGAATTTTACTTAACTGATAAACCATAAAAGATAGACAAAAACTTACTGTACAAAAAATGTGGACCTCATTAAAATACATAATTTATATCATATACGTTTTGTTGTGCAGCTAACGTTTCTTAGATATTCCTTGGAATTGGTTTCAATGGTAAAGTACTTTACCTACTTTTTACTTTCTCCACACGTACTATGTACATAGTGTATAGAAAAGGTAATGCATTCGATACCGAGATTTCACCGGAAATATATGTTCTGGGTCTCCCTGAATAAAAAAAAAAATATTTTTAGAAAAATGTCCGTGTATGTCTGTCTGTGGACAGCATAGCACAAAAATCTTCCCAGGATGCCACACGAAAATTTTCAAGAAAATCTCGCACATCGCAAACTACCCTTTAGATGCAACGGTTTTGATTAAAATATCGTATATTAAAGATATTTACCTGACAAATAAAATGTATAACCTCAATTTTATGGAATTATGCAGAACTGCTAAACCGTAAGAGATGGACAAAAACTTACTACACATTAAAACCATAATTCATGTTAAATACATTTTTTTCCTGGAGTTGATTTTTGAGACATTCCTTGTTTTTGGTTTCAGCTTTGAAAAACTTATACTTTTCTCATACAGGAATTTGTCAACTCCTGTCCATACAAACAAAGGAACATCAGTCACATAGCAACCAGCTTTTGACTTTAACCTATGGTACTCCCTTCTACTTATAAGGAAGCAAGCAATAAGACTATTTCTGCTAATTTTTTCTGGAATAGCATGAAGTAAATACAAGCATAAGCTTTTTAACAGTAATTTGTTGTAGAGATATAGAGAAAGTCATGTGAATGGAAAACATCAGATTTTTTTTATTGTTTCGTTTATATAGTCTCCTTTAACATCTCGGCGGCTTTGCATTAGAAACAACACGTTGTCTGTAGGTCCTTTACATTGGATTTAAATCGTTTTAGTTTCTTCAAACACCACACATTCACTCTCACATACATACTTCCAGAGTATGTGGGGGATAGGGAATAATTCTGGTTAAAGAAAATTCACCGCTCCAGCCGGGAATCGAACCCGGGACCTCCTCCTGAGAAGTCGGCTATCTACCGCTCGAAATATAATATTGTTAAAAGCTTCTTCTTCTAATTGCCTCGCGTTACTCGAGAAAAAAATTATCGGAAGAGTCTTATTACGTGTGAGAGACCTCTGGTGGCAAAATTCTCCCATACTTTCGTTCATTTCCACCAAGTAGTCCATATGGTATGTTAATTTTTACATCTCGTCCTTAAGTTTTAGTGCTCTTCTTGTGCATTTACTATAGATTCCCGTCATTTCTGCTGGCGCACTTCAGCCTGAGTCTTATTGTGCTACCTGTATTGTTTTGAGCCAACCCAATACACCCGTATCACTTAAAAAGGAGTGCAGCCCTGCAGTGGACACGGGTGATACTTCTGATTATATGGACACGTCCAAAACTTCGCAGGAGCATAAAATGTGCTGGACTTAAGTTTGATTAACCGCTATGACCAGGATGTTGAAGCGATATTATAACTAAACAAACAAACAAACAAACAAACATACGCAGGAACACTGTCAGCGGTCGAAATGGAAAATTACCAACAAATTCTGCTGTGTTATAAGTGTAAATAAACAGAAGGCTAAATGAACGCATGACATGAAATTTGTAGCGCACTCGTTTGTGGCGGAAATAACTTGCAGTTCTACAAAGCGTGTGAGGAATGCTATTGTTTCAATTTTAAAGGCATCATTTGGGTTCAAAATACGTCACAACTGCATTATTCCAAACACTTCATTGTATATATTTCGCTGGTTACCTCCATGTTAACTAAAAATAAACATTCACTTTTTGCTTATCAAAAGATGAACATATACAGAAATATCTGATGTGCTCCATTCACATGACTTTCGCTACCTCTCTACAACAAATTATTGTTAAAAAGCTTATGCTTCTATTTACTTTATGCTAATCGACAAAAAATTAGAAGCAACAGTCTTATTACTTGCTTCCTTGTAAGCAGAAGCGAAATAAGGGAGTACCATAGGTTAAAGTGATAGTCAAAAGCTGGTTGCTATGTGACTGAAGTTCCTTTGAAGTTTTTCAAAGCTGAAATCAAAAAACAAGGAATATCTCAAAAACGACCAACTCCACGAAAGAAATCTATATAACATAAATTGTGTGTTTTAATGTGCTCTACATGTTTTGTATACTTAATTTCTGTCTATGTCTTACGTTTTACCTGTTACGCAAAATTCAGAAAAATCCAATCAGATTAAAGAGGCCTTTAGAGTCTATTCCCAGAAAATTCCAGATATACATTTTATTTCTCACGTAAATATCTTAAATATACGATATTTTAATCACAATCGTTAAAGCCATTTTTGAGAAAATCAAAATTGTTGAATTTTTTGTCCATGTAAAGGATAGTTTGGGGTGGGGGATTTTCTTGAAGATCCTCGTGTGCCATCCTTGGAAGATACTGAACTTAAATACGAAGTTTGGTATTTAACGGACTTTTCGTTTTCGAGCTATGCTACCTATAGACACACACACGGACATTTTTATAAAAATGATTCTTTGTATTCAGGGGATCTCAAAACATATATTTCCGGTGAAACCTCTGTATCAAATGTTTGGGTGCATTACAATAGCTTCCCTATACACTATGTACGTAGTACGTGCAGAGAAAGTAAAAAGAAAGGAGAAACAGGTCAGCAGTTAGCAGATAACACGAGCAAAACTGTAGGTTTTAATAGCAAGGAATGGTATATGTTTACTTTCTCTACACGTGCTATGCACACAGTGTATTACACTGTACCCAAAAAATTCGATAGCGAGATTTCACCAGAAATACACGTTTTGGGTCCCCCTGAATCTGTGTGTCTGTCGGCAGCATAGCTTAAACACGAAAAGTCCGTTAAAAACCAAACTTGGTATCTTTCAAGGATGTGACACGAAGATTTGGAGGAGAATCCCCCAAACCTAAACTACCCTTTACATGGAATTTCTTCGAAAATTTTTATTTTCTCTAAAATGGCTCTAACGATTTTTATTAAAATATCATATATTAAAGATATTTACCTGACAAACAAAATGTAAATCTCGAATTTTATGGGAATAGCCTCTGAAGAAGACTTTATTCTGGATGACTTTTATTGAAATTTGCATAACTGGCAAACCGTAAGAGATAGACAAGAACTTACTATACAAAAAATGTAGATCGCGATAGAACACACAATTTATATTATATACATTTTTTCGTGGAGTTGATCATTTTTTAGATATTCCTTATTATTGGTTTCATCTTTAAAATACCAACTTTTCTCAGACAGGAATTTGACAACTCCTGTCCATACAAACAAAGGAACTTCAGTCACATAGCAACCAGCTTTTGACTATATCTTCAACCTATGGTAATTCCTTATTTCGCTTCCACTTATAAGGAAGCTCTTTTATAAGACTATTTCTGCTATTTTTTTGGATTAGCATGAAGTAAAAAGCAGAATAAGCTTTTTAACAATAATGTGTTGTTGAGATGTAGAGAAAGTCATGTGAGTGGAACACATGAGATTTTTTAAAGCACGTTCGGTGAGAATGGCGTGGTAAAGCAGCACATTTAGCTAATAAGTTGTGAAGGTCGGCAAGCGCTGTCACCGCCTTCTAGATCTGACGTGTGCTTGTTATGTACTTTAAGAGGCAAGCAGGACATTTAACGTTAATGTGGCAGCTAATGGTTTTTTAACGCCACGTGCAGATAAAGTGAAAACTAACGACCAAAAGAGAGAGACAGACACACACAAACTGCAGACGGTGAATTAATTCTGATGCTTTCTCATGTAATATTAAAAAAAGCGCTGAAAACGTTTTCCAGCTTCTTCATATTAAATGCCCAGAGAACATATTTTGACGGCTTACAACTTCAGCAAATATCACTTTCGAGTTAGGGTAGGTAATGCATTCGGGAACTTTGGAAAATCTACGCCATGTAAGGTATCTTACCGAATTTTATGTCAATTATTGTACAAAATACCAGCACCACCAACACCATCAGCACCAGCACAACCACCACCACCACCACCAGCACCACCATCAGCACCAGCACAACCACCACCACCACCACCACCACCACCACCAGCACAACCACAACCACCATCACCACCACCACCATCACAACCACAACTACCACCAGCACAACCACCACCACCATCACCATCATCACCACCACCAGCACAACCACCACCACCACCAGCACAACCACCACCACCACCACCAGCACAACCACCACCACCACCAGCACAACCACCATCACCACCACCACCATCACAACCACAACTACCACCAGCACAACCACCACCACCATCACCATCATCACCACCACCAGCACAACCACCACCACCACCAGCACAACCACCACCACCATCACCATCACCACCAGCACAACTACCACCAGCACAATCACCATCACCACCATGATCACCACCACCAGCAGCACCACCACGATCACCACCACTAATAATAATAATAATAATAATAATAATAATAATAATAATATTATTATTATTATTTTATTTATGTATCAAACGTCAAAAAATGAAATGCAGTTTTATGGGCGCTCTATAACTACTGTGGTTCTCAGCGTCCCATTCAATACTGGGCTTGAAAAACCACTTAATTTTGCTCAGAGGCCTCTCTATCAGGCTTGAAGTTCTTTTACGTGCCGTAAATCTACGACACGGGACTAACGACTTTACTTTTTCTCTGAAGGAAGCCATGCTAAGGATTTTTACACCCGAAAATCCATCGTCCTCCGCCGGGTTTGAACCCGCGATCTTGGCATGGTAAGCATGGTAACCATTACTCCACGGAGGGCGACAAACTTCTAGCCGGCATGGTTTCAGAAATAATAATTATAATTGTTTAAATTCATTGTTTTAATAAAATGAGCCACATTATACATTTATAAAATACTCACATTAAAGCTAGTTTTATAGTTCAAATTATAGATATAGGCCATTCCTGATAGCATAGGCAATCATTACGGTGTTTCCGATGAACTTCTAGTTCGCCACTATGCGACATGGTAAAGTGGTATTGGCTCGTCGCCTACAGATGACACTGTAAGACGAAATCACGACTTGCGGACGCGAAATGGCGGAATTTTGCTCAGAAACCTTCTTTCAAGGTGTGAATTACCAGAAAATTAAAGTTAATACATTTTGTTTCTCGTGTATATAGGATATCTTTAATATAGGATATTTTAATCAAAATCGTTAGAGCCATTTTTGACAAAATAAAAAATTTCGAAATTGTTTACATGTAAAGGGTAGTTTTGGGTGGGGGGATTTTTCTCAAAATCTTTGTGTCGCATCCCTGGAAGATACTAAACTTACAGAGGACCCTAAAACATATTTCCGGCGAAATCTCGGTATGGAACTTTTGGATGGAGTGTAATGCCTTCTCTATAAAGTATGTACATAGTACGTGTAGAGAAAGTAAAAATATTTTTTCTTAATTTTATGAGAAATTTTGCAGACACATCACCTTAACAAGTAGAGGAATAGGCGAACTTTTATATCCACAGGTTATTACTAAAGTGTTGCTGCCTCATCCCCCAAGCGCACCCTCTCCCGCTACCTTGCGAAACGAATAAAGCGATGAATTCAATTTTAAGTGATGGCGTGATGAACACGAGTGCGATATTTCACCTGGTGGGACAAACTCGAGATTAACGGCTGACCCTGTGTGCTAACAAGATGAATGCCTTCCTCAGACCTTCTCGATGAGAGCTTGTTAAAGAATTACCTTCCATCCTTCCATTGTGTGATTCAGCAAAAGAAATAACGAAAAGAATGAAAGTGAAGAAACTAACAGTTACCCTACTTAACACGACGTTCTTCTGATGTTCCACTTTTCTAATTCTCTCAAATAATAGCCTTTACATTCGTGTGCGATATATGAAACTGGGGGAAAAGCTCATGCAGAAAATTTGCACCACTTTCTTTTCCTACACTATATATATATATATATATATATATATATATATATATATATATATATATTGCACTCGAAAATTCGATACCGAGATTTCACCGGAAATATACGATTTTGGAAAAAGCTCATTGTCCTTACGTCTGTGAACCCGATAACTCAAAAACGAAAAGTAGGTAAAATACCAAACATCGCATTTAAGTTTGGTATCTGCCAAAGATGCGACACAAAGATTTTCAAAAAAACATGAAAATTTTCGAAAATTTTGATTTTCTTAAAAATGGCTCTAACGATTTTGATTAAAATCCCATATATTAAAACTGTTTATGTCTGAAATAAAATGTATATCTGGAATTTTTGGGAATAGACTCTGAAGACCTCTTTATTCTGAATGAATTTTGCCGAATTTTCCCTAACTGCTAAACCGTAAGAAATAGGAAAAAAAAAAAAAAACAAAAAAAAAGAAACACCGCTACCCAAAAAATGTACATCTCGACAAAACACACAATTTATGTCCTTTACGTTTTTGTTGCGGAGGTAACCGTTTCTGAGATATTCCTTGTAGTTGGTTTCAGTTGCCAAGTATTTAAACTTTTCTCAGACAAGAAGTGTCCGCTTTTCTTTTGTTCTACTCCTGGCCAAGCAAAGGAGTGATTTGCAATGACAATCGCATAACGATAGTTTTTAAAACATTTGACAATCACTTTAGCATAGCGCATTCCCTTATTCACTTCTACTTATTAGGAACTAAGTAATAAGAACATTCTGCTAATATTTATCTCGATTAGCATTGTGTACAAAGAAGAATATTCTTTTGTGGAAGGTTTGTAGAGCAGCTAGAGAAAGTCATGTGAGTGTAACATATAAGATTTTTTACTTTCGTTACACGTACTATCTATATAGTGCATAGAGAAAGTACTGTATTGCACACAAAAATTCTCTACCGAAATTTAATCGGAAATATACGTGTTTGGAAAAATCTCCTTGTGTCCCTATGTCTGTGAACCCGATAACTCAAAAACGAAAAGTAGGTAAAATACCAAACATCGTATTTAAGTTTGGTATCTTCCAAGAATGCGACACGAAAATGTTCAAGAAAATCCCCCCACTCCCATTCACCCTTTACTTGGAAACATTTTCATAAATTTTGATTTTCTTAAAATTGGCTCTAACCTTTTTGATTAAAATATCGCACATTAAAGGTTTTTACCTGTAAAATAAAATTTATATCTTCAATTTTATGGGAATAGCCTCTGAAGAAATCTACATTCTGGATGAATTGTACGAAATTTTGCATAAGTGGTAAACCGTAAGAGATACACAAATCTTACTGAATAGAAAATGTAGAGCTCATTAAAACACACAATTTATGTAATATACATTTTTTTGTGGACTTGATCGTTTTTTAGATATTTCTTGTTATTGGTTTCAGTTTTAAATACCTACTTTAATTTTCTCATACAGGAACTTGTCAACTCCTGTCCATACAAAGGAACTTCAGTCACATAGCAACCAGCTTTTGACTATCACTTTAACCTATTGTACTCCCTTATTTCGCTTCTACTTACAAGGAAGCAAGTAATAAGACTATTTCTGCTAATTTTTTCTCGATTAGCAGGAAGTAAACAGAAGCATAAGGTTTTTAACAATAATTTGCTGTGGAGATGTAGAGAAAGTCATGGGAATGGAACACATCAGATTTTTTTGCTTACCATTTTATAATTTCCCTATAATATATCAATGGACCTATAATATACTACTAACAAACTTTGATGTGTTCCATTCATATGACTTTCTCTACATCTTTGTAACAAATTATTGTAATAAGCTTATCCTTATATCTACTTCATGCTAATCTAGATAAACACTAGCAGAAACGGTCTTATTACTTAGTTCCTTATAAGTAGAAGGGAAATAAAGGAATACACTAGGCTAAACCGACAGTCAAATGTTTTAAAATGTGGTTGCTATGGGACTGAAATTCGTTTCTTTGCCTGGCAAAGAGTTGACAAGTTTGACAAGAATTGTTAGATCGATGTTTTGTAAACCTAAAATATTCAATGTTTTATTTTCTTTTAAAACATCTTAAGAAAATATTATATTTGCAGATGGGCATGTATTTACTCTTGATACAATTTATCGATGAATTTATAATATTAAATATTATCGTTTTATAACTATAATTCCATAAAATTATAGTTATATAATTTCGGTGTTGAATCTACCTTACCTTAGATTGAAAGTTGGTTTCACTTACCTGCAAAAGAACAAAACAACATTGTTAATACATACTTCATACAGAATGTTGAAAGGTACCAAATTAAATCTATTACTGCTAAAAAAAATTCTGTTGTGTTCCCGTCACATGACTTTCCCTACATCTCTGTAACAAATTATTGTTAGTAAGCCTGTCATTCTATCTACCTCCTGCTAATCTATAAACATTATCAGAAACGCTATTTTACTTTCTCTACACGTACCATGTACATAGTGTATAGAGAAGGTATTGCACTCCACCCAAAAATTCGATACCGAGATTTCACCGGGAATATATCTTTTAGAGTCCCCTGTATCAAAAAAAAAAAAATCACTTTCAGAAAAAGTCCCTGTGTGTCCGTGGGTCTGTGAACACGATAACTCAAAAACGAAAAGTGGGTAAAATATCAAACTTGGTATTTAAGTTTAGTATCTTCCAGGGATGCGACACGAAGATTTTGAGAAACCCCTTCCAAAAACTACCCTTTGTTGGGAACTATTTTCAATAATCTTGATTTTTTTTAAAAATGGCTCTAAAGATTTGTATTAAAATATCGTATATCATACCTGACAAATAATATGTGTATCATGAATTTTCTGGGAATAGCCTCTGAAAGACTAGTTTATTCTGGATACATTTTATAGAATTTCGCATAACTGCTAAACCGTAAGAGAAGGGAAAAAACTTTGAATTACAAAAACTGTAGAGCAAATTAAAGCACACAATTTATGTTATTTACATTTTTTCATGGATTTGATCCTTTTTAGATACCTCTTGTTTTTGGTTTCAGCTTTGAAAAAGTTTACTTTTCTCATACAGGAATTTGTCAACTCCTGTCCATACAAACAAAGGAACTTCAGTCACATAGCAACCAGCTTTTGGCTATCAGTTTAACCTATGGTACTTCCTTATTTCGCTTCTACTTACAAGGAAGCATGTAATAAGACTATTTCTGCTATTTTTTCTTTCCGATTATCATGAAGTAAATAGAAGCATTAGCTTTTTAACAATAATTTGTTGCAGAGATGTAGAAAAAAAGTCATGTGAATGGAACACGTCACATTTTATACTTAGTTCCTTAAAAGTAGAAGGGAAATAAGGGAATACAGGAGGCTAAACCGACAGTCAAATGTTTTAAAATGTGATTGCTATGGTACTGAAATATTTACGTGCCTTTGCGTTGACAAGTTCCCGTATGAAAAATGTTTCAAGTATTTTATAACTGAAACCAATAACAGGGAATATCTCGTAAACGGCAAACTCTACGAAAAAAATTATATAACATACATTTTTTATTTTAACAAGATCTACATTTTTTGTGGATTAAGTTTCTGTCTATCTCTTACGGTTTAGCAGTTATGCAAAATACAATAAAAATCATCCACAATCAATAGGTCTTCAGAAGCTATTCCCAGAAAATTCAAGATATACATTT
Organism: Hymenopus coronatus; assembly: GCA_030762935.1. Taxonomy (NCBI): domain Eukaryota; kingdom Metazoa; phylum Arthropoda; class Insecta; order Mantodea; family Hymenopodidae; genus Hymenopus; species Hymenopus coronatus. The sequence goes on along the minus strand of CM060897.1, from coordinate 14,447,984 downwards.
TATTTGTGATGGAAAAGGCTTTAAAATTTGATATTTTAATCAAAATAATTCGTCATTTTTATGAAAAGCAAAATTTTCGAAAAATTTTTCATGTAAAGGGTAGTTTGGGGTGGGGGATTTCCTTGAAAATGTTCGTGTCGCATCCTTGGAAGACACTAAACTTTAATACGAATTTTAGTATTTTAGTAATTTTTCGTTTTTGAGTTATCGTGTTTACAGACACACACACACAAGGAACTTTTTCCAAAAACGTATATTTCTGGTGAAATTTCGGTATCGAATTTTTGGGTGCAATACAATACCTTCTCTAATCACTATGTACATAGTACGTGTAGAGAGAGAGTAAAAATAAGGGACCCAGGATAGAACCTTGTGGGCCACCGTTTCATCATGTTTCAGATTCGTCAGAAAATAGTTGCAGTATCCTTTAGAATTTCATACTTCTTGTTTCCGTTTGAAAAGTGACGCCACTTCTGCTGTTAGAAGCAGATTGTTTCTCCAAAATGTGTGCTATAAAATGCTGACTGGCCCCGTTCCAGACAGTTCCTTATCTCGTCTCATGGCGATGTAATCTGCCCGCTTAAGCACTTGCCCTAATGGATTGCTTTAATTATTCGGACTTTACTGCAACATATAACTTTTAGCTGAAACAACCCGTCAAGTTTCACAAACTTGTCTTGCCAAAATCTTGTTCCAACATTTGCTCATAGATGTCGTCTCCACGTTAGGATATGCAATAGGATTTGTTTACATACGCCTTCACGAGGCCGTGGGTTCGATTCTCATGTGCTGTTATAAAGAAGTACTGCATTCCTCCCAAAATTTCGAATTTTACTACGCAGAATAAATAAGAAAAGTAATTGAGTAATTTACAAGCTCATTTCAGATCGCAAACTTGATTTTTATGGAATCCACGCGCAAAGTAGTGCGGCAAGATCTGTTCATTCTGATGAATTATGCTGAAATTTACATAATTGGTAAACCGTAAGGGATATTAAAATATTTCCACACGAAAAATGTAGATCTTGTTAAAAAACACAAAATGTGTTATGTCGATTTTTACTTTCTCTACAAGTGCATGTACATAGTGTATGGAGAAGGCATTGTATTTCACCCAAAAATTCGATACCGACATTTCACCGGAAATAAATGTTTTTGGCCCTCCTGAATCCAAAAGAAACATTTTTGCAAAAAGGTCTGTGTGTGTGTGTGTGTGTCCGTGAACACGATAACCCAAAAACGAAAAATCAGTAAAATGTAAAGTCAGTAAAATGTCAGTAAGTGATAGTCAAAAGCTGATTGCTATGTGACTGAAGTGCCTTTGTTTGTATGGACACGAGTTGACAAATCCCTGTATGACAAAAGTATAAGTTTTTCAAAGCCGAAATTTTTGGAAAAAGTTCCATGGAAAGGGTAGTTTGGAGTGCGGTGATTTTCTTGAAAATCTCGTTTCGCATCCTTGGAAGATACCAAACTTAAACACCAGGTTTGGTAACACACACACGTGCTTTATTAGGGTTCAGGGGGTCTCAAAACATATTTTTCCGGTAAAATCTCGGTATCGAATTTTTGGGTGCAATACAATACCTTCTCTCTACACGATACATAGTACGTGTAGAGAAAGTAATAAGGCAAGTGTATAGTGATAAAGCATTGAACGAATCTTCAGTGAGAAAACTGCGTATTTACGAGTAATCAAGGAAGAACAGTGTGCACTACAAAGACCAGAGTGGAAATTCATCAAACGTTACGGAGGAGATGAAAGCAAATGTTCATAAAAGATCTCAGAAAAACTAGTGTTTCACTTTGGACACTTAGTCTTTCTGGATGGAAAAGATTTCCCAACCGATGAAGACCTCAAAGTGACAGCTCAGATCTTTAGCACTGAAGGTTCGTTCTCTTCAATATCACCATGCACTTGCCTATAAAATACGATTGGCCCAACATTTTGAGCATTCAAAAACACTAATAAGTTATATGGCGGTAGAACATTATAACATCTGCATAGAAAATCCGTCACCAGGTGACAATAAATACCTTGATAGCAATGACGATTACGTCAAGAAATAGAGTAAGGTACTATAGTTTTAGTTGATAGCTTTCATCTGTCACTTTCTGGATGGTCTTTGTATATTCCCACCAGCGTTCCTTTCATTTCACCCAACTATTTTCTGCAGTTCGGAAGGCGATTTTCTGGGGAAAATTGATAATTGAAAATTCGATACCGAGATTTCACCCGAAATACATAGTTTCTGTCCCCTTGAATCCAAAAAATGCAATTTCAGAAAAAGGCTCGTGTGTATGCGTATATCATAGCTCAAAAACGAAAAGTCCGTTAAATACCAAACATGGTATTTAAGTTCAGTATCTTCCAAGAACGCGACACGAAGATTTTCAAGAAAATCCCCCCACCCCCTGCTATCCTTTTTATGGAAGAATTTTCGAAATTTTTGATTTTCTCAAAAATGCCTCTAACGATTTTGATTAAAATATCGTATAATAACGATATTTACCTGACAAATAAAATGTATATCTTGAATTTTGTGGGTTTATCCTCTGAATACTACTTTATTCCGGATGAATTTTACGGAATTTTGCATAACTGATAAACCATAACAGATAGACAAAAACTTACCACACAAAAAATGTAGTGTACGTTAAAACACACAGTTTATTCGTGAAGTTGATCGTTTTTGAGATATTCCTTGTTTTTGTTTTCAGCTTTGAAAAACGTAACTACTCTCTTATTTCGCTTCTACTGGCACGGAAGCAAGTAATAAGACTATTTCTTTTTTCTTGATTAGCATGAAGTAAAAGGAAGCATAAGGTTTTTAACAATAGTTTGTTACAGAGATGTAGAGAAAGTCATGTGAATGGAACACATCAGATTATTAATTTTCACGGTAGTTGATATGTGGGCCTTGCATGCGTAGGGATCTCATCAGCAGGATATCCTGACGCACAACGTTTCCGGATGGGTTCCGCGGACCCACGTAATTACGAATAAATCTACTTTGTAACGATAGAAAAAGCGGCCAGCTGGAATTGGATGCACAACCGTGAAAAGCATGTAATGGGGAGCTCAGTCACACTGACCCCCTTATCTTTTGGGTGCACACATTTTCTCTTTCATTCTTAATACCCTCTCGGGGTTCATCGTTATAGAGTACAAGGGAATACACTACGCTAAATCGTCATTAAAATGTTTTAAAAACTGCCTCTATGAGTTTCTCTGTGCATGTCTAGGAAACAGAAATGACAAATTTCCATTTGAGAAATACCACAAAAATGGTCAACTCCACGAAAAAAATCTATTGGACATAAATTGGTGTTTCAACCAGACCTACCTTTTTACTTTCTCTACACATACTATGTACATAGTGTATACAGAAGGTATTGTAATCCATTAAAAATTAGATACCGAGATTTCACCGCAAATACATGTTTTGGGTCCCCCTGAATCCAAAAAAAGCATTTCCGGATAAAGGTCCGTGTGTGTGTGCCTGTGGACAGCATAGCTCAAAAATGAAAAGTCCGTAAAATACCAAACTTGGTATTTAAGTTCAGTATTTCCCCAACTACCCTTTTCATGGAAAAAAAATTGAAAATGTTGATTTTCTGAAAAATGACTAACAATTTTATTAAAATATCATATATTAAAGATATTTACATGAAAAATAAAATGTATATCTTTAATTTTCTGGAAATATCCGCTTTATTCTGAATGAATTTTGCTGAAATTTATTTAACTGGCAAACCGTAAGAGACACATAAAAACTTACTTAACAAAAGTATAGAGGTTATCAAAACACACAATTTATGTTATATCTACTTTTTCGTGGAGTTGGACGTTTTTCAGATATTCCTTATTATTAGTTTCAGTTTTAAACTATTTAAACTTTTCTCATATAGGAATTTGTCAACTCCTGTACATACAAACAAAGGAACATCAGTTACATAACAACCAGCTTTTGACTAATACTGTAGCCTATGCTAAAGAAGCATAAGGTTTTTAACAATAATTTGTTGCAGATATGTAGAGAAAGTCATGTGAATGAAACAAATCCGATGTTTTTTTTTTAGTATTTAGATGATATTTTCCGAGTTAATCCTTTTATTTATCTTATTCAATATGATTTTCTTACGTATCTAATTTGAATCATGGGAATGAGCTCTACTTCAGTTTAATACTCTATGGACAATTGAAACTCGTATGTGGAACAGGTGTGATAATCTCATTTCGCCAATTTTACAGCAACAGGAGGCAGTAATAGGGTTACAGCCTCTCTTAGATTCGATTGGCCGATATTAAATGGATGGCATATGAACCGAATTACCCGGTTAATTCGATTCGCATTGGTCAATTGATCACAGAGCTCATTTGTTACCTGCAAGATATTCGCATAAAGTTACCCGAGTGTAATGAATCAAACAGCTGATAATTACTATTTGTAACAATGAATTCTCGGCAGCCATATTACCCCACGCGTATAACATATACTTGCATTACAGAAAAAAGGATAATATACTACTTTCTCTACCACTACGCAGAAAGAGTATTATATACCACCCAAAAATTTGAAACCGAAGCTTCCTGATGTGTTCCATTCACATGACTTTCTCTAGCTGTTCTGCAAACAAACTAAACGCACAAATATTATTTGACCGCCTGGGTAGCGTGCTGGTAGCGTGTCTGCCTTCAAAAAGTCGTGAGTTCGCATCTCACTCAGATTGAAAAGATGTAGAGAAAGTCATGTGAAAGGTACAATCAGATTTTTACTTTCTCTAGCATAGGGATAGAGAAGTATTGTATTCCACCCAAAAATTCGATACCGAGATTTTACCGGAAACACATGTTTAAGGACCCCCTGTATCCAAAAAAGGTATTTTCAGAAAAAGGTCCGTGTGTGTCCGTGTGTCTGTGAACATAACTCAAAAAACGAAAAGTAGCTAAAATACCAAACTTGGTATTTAAGTTTAGTATCTTCTAGGGATGCAACACGAAGATTTTGAGAAAAATCCCTTCACCCCAAATTACCCTTTATATGGAACTTTTTTCGAGAATTTTGATTTTTCTTAAAAATGGCTCTAACGATTTTGATTAAAATATCATATATTAAAGATATTTACCTAACAAATAAAATGTATATCTTGAATTTTCTAGGAATAGCTTCTGAAGACCTGTTTATTCTGGATGAATTTTGCTTAATTTGGCATAACTAGTAAACCGTAAGAGATAGACAAAACTTACTGTACAAAAAACTTAGGTCTTGTTAAAATACAGAAGTTATGCCATATACATTTTTCTCGTGGAGCTTACCGGTTTCGAGGTATCCATTGTTATTGGTTTCAGTTGTGAAGTACTTTTCTCAGACGGGAGTGTACGTTTTTCTTTTGTTCTACTCCAGGCTAACAAAAGAAGCGATTTGTAATGACAATCGCATAACGACAGCTTTTAAAACATTTGACTATTGATTTAGCCTAGTGTATTCCCTTATTTTCTTCCTACTTATACGGAACTAAATAATAAGAACATTGTGGTAATGAGTACCACGATTAGCAAGGTTCAGAAAGAAGAAGAATCTTATGTAAGAGGTTTGTAGACCAGCTAGAGAAAGTCATGTGAGTGTAACACATCAGATTTTTAGAAAAAGGTCTGTGTGTGTCCATGTGTCGGTGAACACAATAACTCAAAAACGAAAAGTCGATAAAATACCAAACTTGGTATTTAAGTTTGGTATCTTTCAGGGATGTGACACGAAGATTTTGAGAAAAATCCTCTCATCCTAAACTACTCTTTACATGGTAAAAATTTCGAAAATATTGACTGTCTTAAAAATGGCTCTAACGGTTTTGATTAAAATACTGTATAATAAAGATATGTACATAGCATATAAAATGTATATCTTGAATTTTTTGGGAATAGCCTCTACAGACCTGTTTATTCGAGCAGAATTTTCTGAATTTTGCATAACCAGAAAACCGTAAGAAATGTACAAAAACTTACTACACAAAAAACGTAATCTCATTAAAACAAACAATTTATGCCATATATATTTACTTTCTCTACACGTACTATGTACATAGTGTATAGAAAAGGCATTGCATTTTACCCTAAATTCGATACCGAGATTTCACCGAAAATACATGTTTTGGGTCCCCTGAGTCCAAAAAAAAATTGTTTTTGGAAAAAGGTATGTGTGTGTGGGTGTGTCTGTGGACAGCATAGCTCAAAAACAAAAAGTCCGTTAAATACCAAACTGGATATTTAAGTTTAGTATCTTCCAGGGATGCGACACAAAGCTTTTGAAGAAAATTCCCCAAACTCCAATTACCCTTTACATGGAAGGTTTTTCGAAAATTTTGATTTTTTCAAAAATGGCTCTAATGATTTTGATTAGAATACCATACAATAAAGATATTTACCTGACAAAATATATACCTTGAATTTTCTGGGAATATTCTCTGAAGACTAATTTATTTTGGATGAATTTTACGTAATTTTGCATAACTGCTAAACTGTAAGAGATTGACATAAACTTAACACACAAAAAATTTAGAACACGTTAAAACACGGAATTTATGTCATATATTTTTTTTTTTTTCATTGAGTTGATCGTTTTTGAAAACTATCAACTGTACGAAAAAAAATATATAACATAAATTGTGTATTTTTAACGTGCTCTACATTTTTGTGTGTTAAGTTTTTGTCCATCTCTTACAGTTTAGCAGTTATGCAAAATTACATAAAAGTTTTCCAGAATAGTATTCAGAGGCTATTTCCAGAAAATTCAAGATATACATTTTATTTGTCAGGTAAATATCTTTAATATATGATATTTTAATCAAAATCGTTAGCCATTTTTAAGAAAATCAAAATTTTCGAAAAATGTTCCAAGGTAATGGGTAGTTGGGGGAGGGGGAAATTCTTGAAAATCTTCGTGTCGCATCCTTGGAAGATACCAAACTTGATTACTAAGTCAACGGTCCCTAAGTTTTTGAGCTATGCTGTCCACAGACACGCACACACACACAAGCGGACCTTTTTCTGAAAATGCTTTTTTTGGATTCAGGGGGACCTAAAACATGTATTTTCGGTGAAATCTCGGTATCGAATTTTTGGGCGGTATACAATAACCTCTATACACTATGTGCATAGTACGTGTAGAGAAAATAAAAATAGAAAAAGGTCCGTGTGTCTGTGGACAGAATGGCTCAAAAACGAAAGTCGGTCAAATGTCAAGGTAATTCAGCAACTTCTAAGGATAAAACAGGAGAATTTTCAAGGAAATGCTTCTCCAAACTACCATTTGGAAAAAAATTAAAAGAATTTGATTTTATCATAAATGGCTAATTATTTTAATTAAATATAAACTTATTTAAATAACAAATTTATCTCATGTACAGGTTTTTTTGAGCAGATATTCTTAAATGTTCTCAAAGAGAAGGGAGATTCAATTATATTTCAGAGCGATGAGCATTTAAAACATCTGATGATCGCTTTAGCCTGCTGTATTGCTTTACTTATCTGCTATTTTGCCCTTTATAAGAAAGTAGGATTTTTACAAACAGCTCTGTATGCTCCTGTGTCTGTGAACACGATAACTCAAAAACGAAAAGTCGGTAATATTTAAAGCTTCGTATTTCAATTTAGTATCTCAGAAGGATACGACACGAAGATTTTGAGTAAACTTCTCCCCAAACTGCGCGTTACATAGAACTGTCAACTTTTTGATTTTCTCAAAAATGGCTCTAACGATTTTATTTAAAATACCGTAAATTAAAGATATTTGTATAAAATAAAATGTATAGCTCAAAATTTCTGGTAATAGTCTCTGAAGTGCTCTGAATGACTTTTGCAGAACTGATAAACTGTAAGAGATAGACAAAACCATACTACACAATAGTGTAGATCATGTTAAAACACGTAATTTATGACACCTATATAAGGCCATTTCAAAACGACACCAAACGAAGGTAGCAGTCGATTAGCTCACACTTTGACTTGTCCGAAACTTGAAGTCGCAACTTTCAAGATCTGCTATTTAAAGTTTCGTGTATGTTTAGAAATCGCACATATTTGGGATTATGCAGCGAAGGAACAACGGTTGTCTCACGGCACACCCATATGCTACGTTTTCCATTACTAAGGTGACCTGTCCCGCACCGGCGTGTCTATCAAACCACGCCTACACCACGCCACTGGGAACTTCGCTACCAACCGGCATCTCTCTTGGAGTGGGCCACGCACGTGCCATTTGGTTATATATGACTGCCTAATCCGTGATTTTATGGCAGTTTTGTATGTGCCGAATTTAGAGCTGAAAATTATATTCACGTATCACGTACGGTACGACCAACAAGGTCTACAGCCGCGCCGTGGCCGAGTGGTTAGACCACTCGCCTCTCACCTAAACGGCCCGGGTTCTATCCCAAGCGACTGCATGTGAGATTTGTGGTGGACAAAGCTGCGCTGGGGCGGGTTTTCTCCGGGTTCCTCCGCCATCGCATTCCACCGGTGCTCCATCTTCATTCATGTATCAGCAGTGTCACCGCCTGCGGTGCCATAAGTAGTTAAAGCGGGCGTTAAACACTACCCCCCCAAAAGAAAACAAAAAAAAAACAAGGTCTACCTCTTCCTTTGGTGTCGTCAATTCCTGCCCATGGAAGGAAACGCATTTCAATTACAGAGATTTGACAATCACTTTAGCCTAGTATATTCCCTTATTTCAAGTAATAAGTTCATTTCTGCTCATGTTTATCTCGACTAGATAAAAGAATGAGCTTTTTAACAATAATTTGGTACAGACATGTGGAGAGTCATGTGAGTGGAACATAATCAGGTTTTTTGCCATCTTTATCATGTCAAGGCAATCACTTCTAAAAACCTTACTATCGCTTTAGCGTAGTGATTCGCTTATATCTCTTTAAACTAAATAAAAACTATTTCTGCTAATATTTACCTTGGTTAGGCGTGAAGTAGAGACAATAATAACATTTTATAACAATAGCCTACTGCAGAAAGTCATTTGTATATAACTCAGTGCTTATTTAAAACAGTATGTCAGTAGGTGAACTCTTTCCACGAGGCAATAATTAAAAATAACAAACCACTTTCCCACGCAAATAAAACAAGTGAAGTGCCACCATATCTCCATGGCAACATAATTTCGCAGTAGTTTATGTGAACAAGCTTATCTCGTTCAATTTAAAAGCATGAAATTCAGAGACTATATCTGTGGTGTGGTGGTTTAGTATGTTAGCTTCCCAATCCAGAGATACGAGTATATGGCGGCTCTGAAAGTAATCTCTTTGGTAGAACACGCAAGAGAAAGAAGCCAAATACTAATGTAAAATAAAATATTAGTTCATTCAATATTTTAAGTAAATAAAATATTAAAATAAAAGATGGTTGCTATGTGATTGAAAATCTTTTGTTTATATGGCCACCCGTTTAAAATTCCCGTATGTGAAACGTACAAGTATTTTAAAACTGAAACCGATAACAAGGAATATCTAAAAAACGGTCAACTCCATGAAAAAAATGTATATTACATATTTTGTGTATTTTAACAAGCTCTACATTTTTCGTTAAGTAAGTTTTCGTCTATCTCTTACATCTTATCAGCTATACAAAATTCAGGAAAAATCATCCAGAATAAAGAACTCTTCAGAGGCTATTCTCAGAAAATTTAAGATGTATATTTTATTCGTCATGTAAATATCTTAAATATAAGAGGTTTTAATTATAATCGTTAGAGGCATTTTGAGAAAAACAAAATTTTCGAATTTTTGTTCATTTATAAGGTAGTTTCTGGTGGGAGATTTTCATGAAAATCTTCTTTTTGCATTTTAGGAGAGACTAAACTTAAATACCAAGTTTGGTGTTTAACCGAGTTTTCGTTTTTGAGCTATACTGCTCACAGATACACACCGACAGACAGAAATGCGCGTACACACAGACCTTTTTCTAAAAATTGTTTTTTTTTGGACTTAAGAGGCTTCAAAACATATATTTCCGATGAAATCTCGACATCGAATTTTTGGGTGGCATACAATACCTTCTTTATCCATTATGTACATTGAACATGCGGGCTAGAGAAAGAAAAAAATGTGTATGACATAAATTGTGCTTTTTAATGAGATCTACATTTTTTGTGTAGTAAGTTTTTGTATATCTCTGAAAGGTTTACTAATTATATAAAAGGGGTCTGCAGAAGTTATTCGCAGAAAAATTAAATATACATTTATTCCTCATGTAATATCTCAAATATAAGATGTTTTAATAAAAATCATTAGAACCATTTTTGAGAATATTAAAATTGTCGAAAAATGTTCCATGCAAATGGCAGTTTTGGGATGGGGGATATTCTTGAAATCTTCGTATAGCACCTTAGGAGACACTAACTTTAAATACCAAGTTTGGTGTTTAACCGACTTTTCGTTTTTGAGCTATGCTACCCACAGCACACAGACACACACACACGCGCGCGCGCGCGCGCGCGCGGATCTTTTTTCAAAATTGCTTTTACTGGACTCCAGAGTTTCAAAACATGTATTTCCTGTGTAATCTCGGTATGTAATTTTTGGATGGAATGCAATAGTTTCTCCATACACTATGTATAAAGTACGTGAAGCGAAAGTAAAATTGTTTTTTTATTTATTCAGGGGATCGTAAAATATGTATTTTCGGCGAAATTTCGGTATCGAATTTTTGGGTGGACTGCAATACTTTCTATAAACACTATGTACATGTAGAGAAGTTAATAAAAGTGAAACAAGAGAAGATAACATGGAACGCACGAGAAAGAAATCGATAAAGGAAAAGTCAAGAGACGAACAAGAGAAAATAATGGGAAGAAAGAGGAGATGAGAAACTGTGAAATGAAATTAAACTTACATTATGTTCACGTCAACCTGAAGTAACGAACATATATTTTACAAGAAATATATTAGAACCTTGGCTAAGCCATGGTCTACCAGTGACGTAGAAAGCTTATTTCTCGGAAATAGACCTGTCACCTACTTCTGTTGCGGTGTTAATCAAACACAGGACCTTCAGGAACCTGGGTAGCTGATAATATCGCCTCTCGGGGCTATGCACCTTAAAATTTCCAGCTGAATCTGCCCCTTACATGCAAATGAAGCTCTGCCTCAGCAAATCTGAGAGTTTTATAATTGCAGATAAGCCTAGACTTCATGAATTATACGCAATAATACGATTATAGCTTCTACTTGTTTCACAATTTTAATATTTAAAACGACGCGGTTGGTATCGTTAAAGTTGCTTCTGTTAATCTCGTATATTATTCAACCGCGTTGCGATTTTGTTTATTATAGCTTAGTTTTTGCAACGTGTAGTTCACAGACAGTCTAGAAAAGTTTGTCTCAGAGTAATATATACGCTTGGTTTTATTCCATCCAAAAATAAAATCTGAAGTGTTCCATTTACACGGCTTTCTCTACAAATAATGCAATTAATTAGTGTTAAAAAGCTTATGGTTCTATTTACTTCCTGCTAATCGAGAAACAATTAGCAGAAAGTCTTATTACTTGCTTCCTTGTAAGTAGAACCGAAAAAGGGAGTACCATAGGTTAAAGTGATACTCAAAAGCTCGTTGCTATGTGACTGAAGTTCCTTTGTTTGTATGGACACGAGTTCATAAAGGCATGTATGAGAAAATTATGTTTTTTATAGCTGAAACCAAAAACAAGGAATATCTAAAAAACAATCACCTCCACGAAAAAAATGTATATAACATAAATTGTGTTTTAAAGTGCTCAACATTTGTTGTGTGGTAAGGTTTTGTCCATCTCTTATAGTTTAGCAATTACGCAAAATTCCGTAAAATTGACCCAGAACAAAGTAGTCTTCAGAGGCTATTCCCAGAAAATTAAAAATATACATTTTATTTGTCAGGTAAATATCTTTAATATACGATATTTTAATCAAAATCGTTAGAGCCATTTTTTAGAAAATTAAAATTTTCGAAAAAGTTCCATGTAAAGGGTAGTTTGGGGTGGGGGGATTTTTCTCAAAATCTTCGTGTCGCACCCCTGGAAGATACTAAACCTAAATACCAAGTTTGGTATTTTACCGACTTTTCATTTTTGAGTTATCGTGTTCAAAGACACACGGACCTTTTTGTAAAAATACTTGTTTTTGGATAGAGGGGACCCTAAAACGTATATTTCCGGTGAAATCTCGGTATCGAATTTTTTGGTGGAGTGCAATACTTTCTCTGTACACTATGTACATGGTGCGTATAGAGAAAGTAATAACATCTGAAATGTTCCATTCACACGACGTCCCTACATCTATGCAGTTAATTAGTGTTAAAAACCACATTCTTCTATTTACTTCATTCTAAATCAGCAAACTTGTTCTTGTTATTTGGTTCCTTGTAAGTAGAAGGTAAATAACATACCAGAAATATCTCAAAACCGGGCAACTCCACAAAAAATGTGTATAACATAAATTGTGTGTTTTAACGAGCTATAATTTTCTGTTACGTAAGCTCTTTCTATCTCTTACGGTTTACCACTTACACAAATTTCCGTAACATTCATCCAAATTAGTCTTCAGAGACTATTCCCAGAAAATTCAGGATATGAATACGATATTTTAATCAAAATCGAAAGCGCAATTTTTGAGAAATCATAATTTTCATAATTTTTCCATGCAGAGCGTAGTTGCGGTGGGGGGATTTTCTTGAAAATGATGTTTTCAGAGGCTATTCCCAAAAAATTCAAGGTACACATTTTATTTGCCATGGAAATATCTTTGATATACAGCATTTTAATCAAAATCGTTAGAGCCATTTTTGAGAAAACCAAAACTTTCGTAATTTGGGATTGAGAGTGTTCCTGAAAATCAAGTTTGGTATTTAACTGACTTTTTGAGATATGCTATCTCAGACAGACATACACACACTCTCGGAACTCATTCTAAACAAGTGCTTTTTTTGGATTCAGAGGTACGTAAAACATGTATTCCCGGTGAAATTTCGAATTAATGGGTGGAGTGCAACACCTTCTCTACCTAAGTACCATGTTCTATGTAGAGAAAGTAAGAAGCGTTACTGTCACAGCAGTTTTTACAGGCAGGATGGCCATAACAATTATGTAATTTGTGCTAGCAAATGAAAAATGACCGGAAATAAATAACCACTGGATGAAGCAACACGATGATGCATTAAGATGTTTCTTTGTGCAAAAGTGAAGAAGGTCTTTATTGAGAAAAGGAATGTTTTTACTTTCTCTACACGTACTATGTACATAGAGAAGGTATTGTATTGCATTGTACCCAAAAATTCGATACCGAGATTTCACCGGAAATACATATTTTGAGACCACCTGAATCAAAAAAAGCAATTTTAGAAAAATGTCCGTGTGTCTGACTGTCTGTGTGTGTCTGTGGGCAGTATACCTCAAAAACGAAAAGACCGTTAAATACCAAACTTGGTATTTAAATTCCAAATCTTCCAAGGATGCAACACGAAGATTTTCAAGAAAATCCCCCTAACCCTAACTACCCTTCACATGGAAAAATTTTCGAAAATTTTTATTTTCTAAAAAATGGCTCTAATGATTTTGATTAAAATATCATATATTAAAGATATATACTTGACAAATAAAATGTGTATCTTGAATTTTCTGGGAATAGCATCTGAACACTACTTTATTCTGGATGAATTTTACGGAATTTTGTGTAACTGGTAAACCGTAAGATATAGACAAAAACTTGCCACACAAAAAATGTAGAGCACATTAAAACACACAATTTGTTATATATACTTTTTTTCGTGGAGTTGATAGCTTTTGAGATACTACTTGTTTTTGGTTTCAGTCCTTTCAATACCGAATTTTGTATTTAAATATAACATTTTACTAGCATACTACACGAATATTTTCAGAAAATTCCCCGACCCTTCACATGGAAAAACTAACGAAAATGTTGATTTTTCTCTAAAATGGCTCTAGCGATTTTGAATGAAATATCGTATATTAAATATATTTACATTAGAAATAAAATATATATCTTAGTTTGCTGTGAATAGCCCTGAAGTTCCCCTCAATCTAAATAATTTTTGCATAACTGCTAAGCTGTAATAGATAGAAACTTACTACCAAAAAATATAGACCCCTTTAAAACACAACATTTATGTATCTTCAATTTTTTTCCTTATAGTTGATCATTTTCGAGATATTACTTTCTCTACACGTCCTACGAGGGTGGTCTGAAAAGTTTCCGACCTAATAAAGATACAAGACATTTTATTCTTCAACATAGTCTCCTTGTAACTCTACACACTTCTCCCAGCGATGCAACCCGTCCAAACAGTACTCGGCGTTTTTCTCTGCAAAATAATTGATCACGAAGGTGATTGCCTCTTCATTTGACGAAAATCTCTGTCCTCGAGCGCAATCTTCAGACGAGGGAACAAAGAGAAGTCGCTTGGGGCTAGATCTGGCGAGTAAGGCGGATGGTCAAGCAGTTCAAACGGTAATTCGTGGATTTTCAGATGAGGGAACAAAGAGAAGTCGCTTGGGGCTAGATCTGGCGAGTAAGGTGGATGGTCAAGCAGTTCAAACCGTAATTCGTGGATTTTCAGACGAGGGAACAAAGAGAAGTCGCTTGGGGCTAGATCTGGCGAGTAAGGCGGATGGTCAAGCAGTTCAAACCGTAATTCGTGGATTTTCAGATGAGGGAACAAAGAGAAGTCGCTTGGGGCTAGATCTGGCGAGTAAGGCGGATGGTCAAGCAGTTCAAACCGTAAATCGTGGATTTTCAGATGAGGGAACAAAGAGAAGTCGCTTGGGGCTAGATCTGGCGAATAAGGTGGATGGTCAAGCAGTTCAAACCGTAATTCGTGGATTTTCAGATGAGGGAACAAAGAGAAGTCGCTAGGGGCTAGATCTGGCGAGTAAGGCGGATGGTCAAGCAGTTCAAACCGTAATTCGTGGATTTTCAGATGAGGGAACAAAGAGAAGTCGCTTGGGGCTAGACCTGGCGAGTAAGGCGGATGGTCAAGCAGTTCAAACCGGAATTCGTGGATTTTCGTCATTGCAACCGCTGAGGTGTGAGACTTGGTGAAACAGGATTTTCTTTTCTGCAAATGTGGCCGTTTTTCCGCAAGTTCTGCCTTCAGCTTGTCAAGTAATGATGTGTAGTATGCTCCTGTAATGGTGTTTCCTTTTTGAAGATAATCGATTAAAATAGCTCCATGAGTATCCCAAGACAACAGTCGCCATCCCTTTCCCAGCCGAAAAAACGATTTTTTTGGAGCCGGTTGCCCCTTTGCAGTCCACTGCTTGGACTGTGTTTTTGTTTCATCTACAGTAATTAATCGGCGCCAAAACTCGGATTTATTGCGCCTAGAACAGAGCGTTGGAAATGTTCATTTGAACACGTTTTTGGTCAAACGTGAGCAAACGAGGTACCCAACGCGCGGGCAGCTTTCTCATGTCTAAATGTTGATTTAATATGTGAGAAACACGTTCTTTTGACATCTCTGCTATCTCTCTCACTTTAATTCGGCGGTCGTCTAGCACCATTTGGTGAACTTTGGCGATGTTTTCGTCGGTAGTTGCAGTTTTTGGACGTGACGAACGTTCATCGTCTTCCGAGCACTTGCGGACACATTGAAATTCAGCTGCCCAAAATGTCACTGTGGTAAATGATGGTGCAGAGTCCCCACACACAGAATCCAACTCATCTTTGATTTGCGTAGGCGTATTGCCTTTCAGAAACAAATATTTATGACAGCTCGATGCTCGATTTTGTCTATTTTCATAAAAACACTCACATCACCTCGCTCAAACGACTGTTACATAACAACTGAGCGTCCAAAATGGCTGAAACTTTGGTGAGTAACTGTCAACAGATGAACAACGAAATTCACTAGCTTTTATTTACGAGTGCTGCCATCTTCATGTTGAGGTCGGAAACTTTTCAGACCACCCTCGTATGTACATAGTGTATAAAGAAGGCACTGTATTATAAATACTTCGGCTTTCACGACCGGCATTGTCAACTTGATTATAAATGGTAGCCAGGCTGGTAGGATGTGGTCCAAATGGTGTAATTAGCGATGTTTCGCCGAACTCTGCGTCCGGCATCTTCAGGGAACAAAGTTATTAGATCAGCTCTGGAGTTCAACAAAACTGAAGGACGCAGATTTCGGTGAAACGTCGGTAATAAAATCATTTGGACCACGGCCTACCAGCCCGGCTACCATTTATAATCAAGGTATTGAATTGCACCCAAAAATTTGATACCGTGATTTCACTGGAAATATATGTTTTGGAACCCGCTGAAAATAAAAAATGCATTTTAAGAAATATGTGTGTTTGTGTGTAGACAGCATAGCTCAAAAACGAAAAGACTGTTAAATATCAGACTTGGTATTTTAGTTTGCTATCTTCCAAGAATGTGACACGAAGATTTCCAAAAGAAATCTCCTCACCCCAGACTGTCCTTTACATGGAAACATTTTCTAAATTTTTTATTTTCTCAAAAATGGCTTTAACAATTTTTATTAAAGTACCGTATATTAAAGATATTCACAAGACAAATAAAATGTATATCTTGAATTTTCTGAGAATAGTCTCCGAAGGGTGGGCTGAATTTTGCATAACTAGTGAGATAAACAAAAACTTACTACACAAAATATGCAGAACTCTTGAAACACATAATTTATGTCAAATAAATTTTTTTCGCGTAATTGACCGTTTCCGATATATTCCTTTTTATTGGTCTCAGTTTTAAAATGTTTACACATTTGTTATACGGGAACTAGTGAGCTCCTGGCCATGAAATAAAAAAAAAAAACGGATTTCAATCCCAAGCTACCACTTTAAAACATTTGACTGTCAGTTTAGTCTAGTGTATTCCCTTATTTCTGTTTCACTTATAAGGAGTAATAAGACCAATTCTGCTAATGATGCAGATAGAAGAATAAGCTTTAATTGACGGGATGCAGAGAAAGTCATGTGAATGGAACACATCAGGTTTTTCTCTTTGCGTCACTTTTGCAATAAGGTAGGCTAGTCATATTCTATCATTTTTAAGTGCACAGAGGTCGTTAACAGGTGCAGCCATGTCATTTTGAAGACAGATGAATGCTGTCACCCGTGATGTACGCACGTTAATGGACCGATGCAGTCGTACGTCACGCCTTTATTAAACAAAACACTGCGCAAGGCCAGGAAATTAAGTGCGCGCGTCCGTTTGTAAAGTTTTATTTCCCATTTAGCAACAAACTGATAAATATGTATCTACAGCCTTCGTTCGAGAATCGATTCTCTGTCAAGTGATAAATTTATACGATAGGACGAATTTACGAAAACGACAAAACTACGCACGTCAGAACAAGCTTGGTGTCCTGCTCCCGCAAAGACATGACGTATATCAAGGGCGGCATACACTCTGCTCCATTCACATTGCTTTCTCTACACCTTCCTCAAGAAAAACTGTTCTTACAAAAGGTCATTCTTTAATCTACATCATGCTAATTGAGATAATAAGGCTAATGCGATAGTAAAATCTTTAAAAAGCCGGTTTGCCACGTGAAACAATTGAAATTCGATTCTCATTGCTAGACCAGGAGTAAAACAAAAGGCATATGAAACGAATACTGCTTACCGTTTAAGAAAACTTTAAATATTTTAATATTGAAACCATTAACAAGGAATATCTCGGCTCCTCAACAAAATTTTGTGTGTTTTAACGAGATCTACATTTTTGATTAGTAATTTTCTTACGGTTTACCAATTAAGCAAGTCATTCAAAATGAAAAGTACTTTAGAGGTTATTTCTAGAAAATGAAAGATAACATTTGTATTTATAAGAATACTATTTCAGACATATGGTATTTAATCGAAATCTTTAGAACCGTTTTTGATAAATACATTTTCTAAAACTGTTCCACGTAAAGGATAGATGTGGGTGGGGTGTTTTCTTGAAAATCTTCGTATCGTATCGTTGGAAGCTGCAGAGCTTAAATATTAAGTTTGGTATTTAACTGGCTTTTCGTTTTTGTGCCCACAGACACACATACAACATACACACGGAAATTCTTCTAAACATGTTTTTTTATTCAGGGATCTCAAAGCACGAATTTCCGGTGAAATCTCAGAATCGAACTTTTTGGTGGAATACAATACCTTCTCTATCTACTATTTACATTACATAGTGGTGGAGAAAGAATAAAAAACGAATGACGACTTTCTCTATGAGAAAAGTAAGTATAGGAAAACTTAAAACAATAATAATGAAATTCTTCGAAAAGTTAACTTCCAAAAGAGACAAAAATTATATTATCACAAACTGAATGTTTTCACCACAGCAACATTTTTTGTGTAATAACTTTTTATGTATCTATTATGGCTTATCAGTTAAGTCGTTAGGATATAGATGACTCCAAAGGCTATTTCTAGAAAATTAGTTAGAATCATTTTTGATAAAAAAATTCTAAACATGTTCCGCGTAAAGGGAAACACACAGATGATTTTTTTACTTTCTCTACACTTACCATGTACATTGTGTATAGAGAATTGTTGTACTCCACTCAGAAATTCGATACCGAGGAATTCACCGAAAATACATGTTTTAGAAGCCCTTGACCCCCCCCCCAAAGCATTTTCATAAAAAGGTCCGTGTGTGGGGGGGGCGGGGCAGCATACTTGGTATTTAAATTCGGTATCTTCCAAGGATGTGACACGAAGATTTTCAAGAAAATCCCCCCAACCCTAACTACGTTTTACTTGGAACCTTTTTCGAAATTTTTGATTTCTCAAAAACGGCTCTAATGATTTTGATTAAAATATTACATATTAAAGATATTTACCTGAAAAATAAAATGTATATCTTGAATTTCTGGGAATAGCCTCTGAAGGCTACTTTATTCTGGATGAATTTTACAGAATTTTGCATAACTGATAAACTGTTTGAGATGGACAAAAACGTACCACACAAAAAATGTAGAACACGTTAAAACACATCATTTATGTTATATACATTTTTTTAGTTGTGTTGATCGTTTTTGAGATATTCCTTATTTTTAGTCTCAGCTTTAAAAAACTTAAACCAGCTTTTGACAGTCACTTTAACCTATGGTATTGTCATATTTCGCTTCTACTTACAAGGAAGCAAGTAATAAGACCATTTCTAATAATTTTTTCTCGATTTGCATGAAGTAAATAGAAGCATAAGATTTTTAACAATAATTTGTTCCAGAGATGTAAAGAAAGTCATATGAATGGAACACATTAGGCTTTTATTGGATACAGGGGACCAAAATCATATATTTGCGGTGGAATACAAATGCTTCTCTATACACTATGTACATAGTACGTGTAGAGAAAGTAGAAACCTAAAAATTCATTTTCACCCTATGGCGGCTGTGTCAGAAATTAAGCGCTGCGAAATGCTTGAAGTTTTGACAATTTGGCTTGTGGATAAACCTTGAAAGGAAGAGATGATTTTAGTGGAAGGTTATCTGCTTGGCTATGAATCACTGCGTCACTATATCCTATAACCACCAAAGGTCGTTATGTAATATCTCAACTGACTGACTGCCAGTCACGGACAGTTCCTTCAGCAGTGTCGAGGAAAAAACAGTCGTCTGCAGGTATGTTCTCACAAATAGTAACATTAAAAAATACATTACATACGTCCAAAAATCTGATGTGTTCCATTCACATGACTTTCTCTGCAACAAGTTATTGTTAAAAGGTTTATGCTTCTATCTACTTCATGCTAATCGTAAGGGAGTACCATAGGTTAAAGTGATAGTCAAAAGCTGGTTGCTATGTGACTGAAGTTCCTTTGTTTGTATGGACAGCAGTTGACAAATTCCTGTATGAGAAAAGTACAAGGAATATCTAAAAAACTATCAACTCCGCGAAAAAAAATGTATATAACATAAATTGTGTGTTCTAATGTGCTCTACATTTTTTGTCCGACAAGTTTTTGTCCATCTCTTACCGTTTAGCAGTTATGCAAAATTCAGTAAAATTCATCCACAATAAAGTAGTCTTCAGAGGCTATTCCCAGAAAATTCACGATATACATTTTATTTGTCAGGTAAATATCTTTAATATCTGATATTTTAATCAAAATCGTTAGAGCCTTTTTGAGGAAATTAAAATTATCGAAAAAAAGTTCCATGTAAAGGGTAGTTTGGGGTGGGGCTATTTTTCTAAAAAGCTTCGTGTCACATCCCTGGAAGATACTAAACTTAAATACCAACTTTGGTATTTTACCGACTTTTCGTTTTTGAGCTATCGTGTTTACACACACACACGGACATTTTGTGAAAATGCTTTTTTTAGATACTGGAGACCCTAAAACATATATTTCCGGTGAAATTTCAGTATCGAATTTTTGCGTGGGTTGCAATATATTCTCTATACACTATGTACATAGTACGTATAGAGAAAGTAAAAATCTGACGTGTTACATTCACATGACTCTCTAAGGCTGTTTCACGAACTTTTCTTGCAACATATTAATCTTCTGCATACTTTATGCTAATCGAGATACACATTAGCGGTCTTATTACTGGTTTCCTTGTAAGTAGAAGCGAAATAAGAGAGTATACTGGGCTAAAATGATAGTCAAAAACTGGTTGTTATATGACTGAAGTTCCTTTGTTTGTATGGGCACGAGTTCACAAAGTCCTGTATGAGAAATGTATGATTTTATAGCTGAAACCAAAAGCAATAACTCCACGAAAAAAATGTATATAACATAAATGGTGTGTTTTAAAGTGCTCTACATTTGTTGTGTGATAAGTTTTTGTCCATCTCTTACGGTTTAGCATTATGCAAAATTCCGTAAAATTGACCGAGAATACAGTAGTCTCCAGAGGCTATTCCCAGAAAATCCAAAATATACATTTTATTTGTCAGGTAAATATCTTTAATATACGATATTTTAATCAAAATCGTTAGAGCCATTTTTTAGAAAATCAAAATTTTCGAAAAAAGTTCCATGTAAAGCGTAGTTTGGGGTGGGGGTATTTGGAAGATACTAAACTTAAATACCAAGTTTGGTATTTTACTGATTTTTCGTTTTTGAGTTATCGTGTTTACAGACACACGGGACGCAAACACACATATTTTTCTCAAAATGCTTTTTTTACTCATGTACTATTAAATCGTATATTCCTGTGAAATCTCGCGAACTGACTTCTCACCCTGGGGTCCCGGATTCGATTTTTCATTAGCCAGAATTACTCCCTATCCCCCACAGAGTCTGGAAGTTTGTATGTGAATGTGTGCGTGTTTGAGTAAAACTAAATGATTTAAACCAACGTAAAGAACCTACGGACATTGTTTCAAATGTAAAGCCCCCGATATGACCTTAGATGTTAAAGGGGGCTATATAAATGAAACAGTTAAAAAATGTAAGTAGAAGGGAACAAGAGAATACAGTGGGCTTTTAAATATGTTTTTAATTTTTACTTTCAGTACACGTACTATGTACATAGTGTATAGAGAAGGTATTGCACTCCACCCAAAAATTCGATACCGAGATTTCACCGGAAATATATGTTTTAGGGTCCCCTGTATCCAAAAAGTAAAGTATTTTCAGAAAATGTCCGTGAACACGATAACTCAAAAACGAAAAGTCAGTAAACTACCAAACTCGGTATTTAAGTTAAGCATCTTCCAGGGATACGACACGAAGATTTTGAGAAAAATCCCTCAACCCAAACTACCCTTTACATGGACCATTTTTCGAAATGTTTGATTTTCTCAAAAATGGCTCTAACGATTTTGATTAAAATATGGTATATTTAAGATATTTACCTGACAAACAAAATGTATATCTCGAGTTTTATGGGAAAAGCCTCTGAAGACTACTTTATTCTGGATGAATTTTGCGGAATTTTTCATAACTGCTAAACCGTAAGAGATGGTCAAAAATTTAACACACAAAAATGTAGAGCACTTTAAAACACACCATTTATGTTATATACATTTTTTGTTAGAGTTTATCTTTTTTGAGACATTCCTTGTTATTAGTTTCAGCTTTAAAATACTTCTTTTCTCAAACGGAAATTTGTCAACTGCAAAGGAACTTCAATCACATAGCAACCAGCATTTTAAAGATTAGACTATCGTTTCAGCCTGTGATTCCCTCTTATTCCCCTTCTAGTTACAAGGAAGCATGTAATGCGACTATTTCTGCTAATTTTTTCTCGATTAGCATGAATTAAATAGAAGCAACAATAGTTTATTATAAAGTTGTAGAGAAAGTCATGTGAATGGAACACATAAGATTTTTACATCGTTGCAGGCAACGTCTCTGTAGACTAGAATTTTAAAACGACCACCACATCATGAAAACCTTCTCTTACAAATGTTTTTGTCTATGCTGTTGCCTCGAAACGTATATTTGGTGTGAAATCCCTGTTGGGTAGAGAGCAGATTTACTAATTATAATCATTAGGGATGCAGCAGAACTTAAGCTCCGTTTTATTTCTAACAGCAATAAGAGAAGATAGCTTTTGAAGCGAAAAAGCATCCAGATGCAAGAAAAAGTAAAAACAAACGAGGATCTGTTAATGTAGAGCTCGGTTGCCATGGAGAGGAGTCTCGAGTTTTCTTCGCTTTTTATCGATGTTATAGCGACGCGGAAGAGAGTACGGGGTTATGATTGATAGGGCCCAAAACACACTTGATGGTTTCTGCAGACGAGAAAACTCGAGAAGTCGCCGGACGTTTTGCTTTGTAGCCCACTTTCTTAAAGTAGGTCACTTGACGTCATGTAATACATAACTGAGGTGCCATTAAAAGAAAACGTTACTTTGTTTGGTGATATTTGTTTTCGTTTTTACTTTTTATAGCATGTACAAGGTAAGGAAGGCATTGCATTCCCCCAAAAAATTCGATACTGAGATTTCACAAGAAATACATGCTTTACTTGTTTCTGTATGTGTGTATTTATGTATCTCCCAACCCCATACTACCCGTTACATGGCAGCTTTTTCAAAAATTTTGATTGTCTTAAAACTTACCTCACGATTTAGATTAAAATAGTACCGTATATTAAAGATATTTACGACGAATAAACTGCATATCTTGAATTTTCTGGGAATAGCTTCTGAAGAAATCTTTTATTCTGGATAAATTTTGCTTAATTTTATATAGGTCTAAAACCATAAGAGATAGGCAAAAACTTACTACACAAAAAACGTATGTCTCGTTAAAACAGAGAATTTATGTGTACACGATTTTCTTGCAGGGATTGTTACTGGTTTCAATTTTGAACTCTCTAGCTTTTCAGACGTGGTCATCTTTCGTTTTATCTCTCTTTTATTTTACTCCTGGCTGTACAAGAAAATCGAGCTTCTACTTTTCACAAAGCTTGTAAAAGATTTGACTATCGCCTTAGCCTAATATATATCTTTTTATTTCCATTCTAAATACAAGGAATTAAGAAATGCGACCGTTTCTGTTAATGTTTATCGCGATCAGCATAAAGTAGATAAACGAATAATCTTTTGTTTTTATAGTTTGTTGTAGAACAGGTGGTGAAAGTCATGCGAATGGAACACATAAGATTTTTTTGTAGTTAACCAATGTTATATATTCCTTGTAATTGAGTTTAATTTTAAACTGCTTATACTTTTGCTACCTACAAAGGAATTTGCAATAGTTAAATTTCTGCAAATGTTTACCTCCATATGAAGTAAGTAGAATAATAAGTATTTATGAGGGTGAGCAGAGGGCAAAGTCATGTGAGAGAAAAGCATAGTTGATTTTTGTTATTATTATAAAAGGTCTATATTTCTATCTTGAGTCGAAATTAATAAAGTTTTAAATATGTTTGTGAAGGCGCACGAGCCGCTGCTGCAGTCGACACCCCTCCTCGGATTGTCTGCTGCCACGTCGTGCAAGCTCTGTGCACCGTCAGCTCGAGGTCATCACTGAAGAAACTGACACACGAGCGCAGTACTGCAGCTCTCGCAGAAAACAGTTAATCCCAAGGGCCAAACTAGCTCCACAACACAGACGAGCCGCCACTGATGAAGAAAACAACAGGGGAGCCGCCACTGAACATCTTCCTGTGAGATTGCAGTATCAAAAGAGACATTCCACTGGCCAGGGACCTATAAGGCAAGTGTCTTTTATAAAGTTTCCTTTATTATTAAAACTGTTAAAACAGAAAACATACGAAATTTTGTTTATTTATATTTTTTACTTTCTCTACATGTACTATATACATGGTGTATAGAGAAGGTATTTTAATGCATCCGAAACTTCATTACCGATATTTCACCGGAAATACATGTTTTGGGTCTCTCTGAATCCAAAAAAAAAAAGCATCTTCGGAAAAAGGTCCCTGTGCCTGTCTGTGCGCCTGTGGACAACATAGCTCAAAAACAAAAATATTGTTGAATACCGAACTTGGTATTTAAGTTTGGTATCTTCCAAGGATGCGACACGAAGATTTTCAAGAAAATCCCCCCACCCCAACTACCCTTTACATGGAAGTTTTTTCGAAAATTTTGAAAAATGGCTCTAACGATTTTTTCTTTAAAATGTATATCTTGAATTTTCTAGGAATAGCCTTTGAAGACTACTTTATTCTGAATGAATTTTACGGAATTTTGCATAACAGCTAAATCGTAAGAGATAAGCAAAAGCTTACCACACAAACATGTAGAGCACCTTAAAACAGACAATTTATGTTATATAATTTTTTTTGGTGGAGTTGATCATTTTTGAGATATTCCTTGTTTTTGGTTTCAGATTTAAAAAAAAAACGTATACTTTTTTTATACAGGAATTTGTGAACTCCTGTTCATACAAATAAAGAAACTTCGGTCACATAACAACCAGCTTTTGACTATCACTTTAACCTATGGTACTCCCTTATTTTACTTCTACTTACAAGGAAGCAAGTAATAAGAATTTTTCTGCTATTCTTTTCTCGATTAGCATGAAGTAAATAGAAGCATAAGCTTTTTAACAATAAGTTGTTGCAGAGATGTAGAGAAAGTCATGTGAATGGAACACATCAGATTTTTCTTAATTCCTTTATAAACATTTGCTTTACTTTTTCATACACTCTGGTTCATCCTTGAATAGTCGTAAATTATGCGCCATTTCCTTCGTTCATCGTATTTTCAACATACACTTGCATTATTTGCCTATAAAATTCGATGGCCGAACTTTTTGTGCGTTCAAAAAAACCAGTAAGTCATTGGCGGTGGAAAAGTATAACATCGGCATTGAAAAACCGGTACCACGTGACAGTAAATGCCTCGACACGGTTGAGAAATGGAGTAAGATACCGTAACTTTGTAAATAAAGTTTTGTGTTGATAACTTTCGTTACTTATGCCAAATCGTCTGTTACTTTCTGGATATATTCCTGTAGCGCAAACCGTGCTCCATATGGAAGCTCAGCAGGCTAGGAAGTGGATTACACACAAATCACGAGCTGTAAACGTAAATCTGATTGGCAAAGCAGTTATCACTCGTTAGCACATAATCTCTGTGGCCATGAGTCGGAAATTCTGTTGCTATAGCAACGAAACGTACTGCATGTATTTGTCGAGAGGTATGCCCAGGTAGCGGAAAAGTTTATTACTTCAACTTTGTATTGCATTTCATGCAAAAATTCGTATTTGAAATTTCAACCGAACACAAGTTTTGAGGTCCACTGAACCAAAATAATTTTAGAAAATTCTATATGTTTGCGAGAACACAATTAAAACAAAAAAACAGGTTTCCAATAAATTCGTAATTTAACCACCATCTTTATGTGGGAAAAATGTTGGTGTTTTCATTTTATGCAAAGGGCACTAACATTTTCATTGAAATACAATTTTGTTTAAGGTAATACGTCTATATAATTTGGAAAATACATCTTGTTGAAATTAGGAACAGTAACTGATTATAACTTGCATAGTTGTTTAAATATATATATATATATATATTCTTTTTTAAATTTCTCAACATAGTACATGGAACAAAGGTAGAGATGGTATGGCACTCCACAGAAAAATCGATACTAAGATTGCACCGCAAATAAACGTTTTAGAGTCCGCTGTCTACGGCACAATAACTCAAAAACACAAAGTTTATGTAATATTCATTTTTACTTTCTCTATACGTACTATGTACATAGTGTATAGAAAAGGTATTGTATTGCACCCAAAAATTCGATACCGAGATTGCAACGGAAATACATGTTGTGAGACCCGCTGAATAAAAAAATGCATTTTTAGAAGTCCGCGTGTGGGTCTGTCAGTCTGTCTGTGGACAGCATAGCTCATAAACGAAAAGACCGTTGAATACCAAACTTGGTGCTTAAGTTTGGTATATTCCAAAGATGCGACACGAAGATTTTCAAGAAAATCCCCCACCCCTAATTACCCATTTATATGGAATCTTTACAAAATTTTGATTTTTTCAAAAATGGCTCTAACGATTTTGATTAATATATTGCATATTAAAGATATTTACCTGACAAATAGAATGTATATCTTGAATTTTCTGGGAATAGCCTCTGAAGACATCTTTATTCTGGAGGATTTTTTTTAATTCTGCATAACTGCTAAACCGTAAGAGATGGACAAAAACGTACTACACAAAAAATGTAGATCACGATAAAACGCACAATTTATGTTATATACATTTTTTCGTGGATTGATCATTTGTTAATTATTCTTTGTTTTTGGTTTCAGCTTTAAAAACTCATACTTTTCTATATAGGAATTTGTCAACTCCTGTCCATACAAACAAAGGAACATCAGTCACATAGCAACCATCTTTTGTCTATCACTTTAACCTATGGTACTCCCTTATTTCGCTCCTACTTACTAGGAAGCAAGTGGTAAGAATATTTCTGCTAATGTTTATGTCGATTAACATGATGTGATAAGGAAAGTTTGTTTATGGAACATCTAGAGAAAGTCATGTGAATGGCACATCAGATTTTTACTTTCTCTATACGTACTATGTACATAGTGTATAGAGAAGGTACTGTATTGCACCCAAAAACTCAATATCGAGATTTCACCGCAAATACATATTTTGAGATTCCTGGAGCCAAAAACCATTTTTAGAAACAAATTCCGTCTGTGTGCGTAGCTCAAAACCGAAGGATCTGTTAAATACTTATTTAAGTTCAGTATCTTCCACGGATGACACGATTTTCAAGAAAATCTCTCCTTTCCCAACTACCCTTTACAAGAAAAAATTTAGAAAATTTTGATTTTCTCAAAAATGAGATTAACGATTTTTATTAAAATGCTATATGTTCAAGATACATGTATGTCTTGAATTTTCTGGGATTAGCTTCTTTAAGATCTCTTCATTGTGAATGATGTTTGTCTAACTGGTAAACCGTAAGAGATAGACAACAACTTACCTCACAAGTCAGGTAGACATCCGTTAAACACACCATTTATGTCATATACATTTCTTGAAGGGTTAACAATTTCCAAGATCTTCTTTATTATTGGTTTCAATTTTAAATTACTTAAACTTTGCTCAAACGATGTCATCTTCCCTTTCATCATTCTTTTGTTTTGCAAATAGAACCGAATTTCAATTGTTTAAGATGCAACCAGCTTTTAAAGGATTTGTATATCACTTTAGGCTAGTGTATTCCCTTATTTCCCTCCTACTTTCCGAGGAAGCAAGTAATAAAATATTTCTGATATTTTTTTCTCGATTAGCATGAAATAGATAAAATGACAATCTTTTGTAACGAAAGTTTGTTTGTGGAATAGGTAGAGAAAGTCATGTGAATGGAATATATCCGATTTTTCATCGCAAACTTAGTGGCCCACAGAATACGCCCCATGCCCAGTCCAGTGTGATTGGCAGGCTGAGGGCAGCCCGAGGTGTGTTAGACGTGTCCCTGTTCTCAGAGAGAACTTAACCACGTTCTGACGGGATTGTGGGTTTTGTAGGATGGCGGGTGTGTATTGGGGTTGTGGAGTGACAGGAGGAGGCGAATATTGCTCCTCGACGGTTGCCTTGATGGTGCAATGGCCCTTGTGCACCGCTGGTGTGTTTTTATCAAAATGTTTCTTGAGGTTAAATTTTGAATCCAAGCAACTCTTGAAGGATAATAAGGAGCTTAGCCGTAGCAGCTGTTGGTGGTGCTCCTTCATTACCGGGGGTGCCCGCAAGCCATGCGGGGAAGCCGGTATCGCCTGAAGCGGCGGTTTGTGGGATGGTAATCCCCAAGAGACCTAACGAGGGCGCTCCGATGGAATGGTAACCCTTCGTTGAATTTTGTTGCCCGACGCCCCATGCATTGATCTAGGATCTTGTTAGGTACAAATATACATTTTATACAAATGTATGTTTTAACTGACAAGAACTTGAGAACAAATAAAATTATCATCTGGAAAGGCAAATTGTAAAAAAAATAGCTATTTATGATATAAGTAGTAAAAATATGATGTGTTCCATTCACATGACTTTCTCTACATCTCTGCAACAAAGTATTGTTAAAAAGTTTTTGCTTCTATTTCTTTAATGTTAATCGAGAAAAAAATAGCAGAATTAGTCTTATTACTTGCTTCCTTGTAAGCAGAAGCGAAATAAGGGAGTAACATAGGTTAAAGTGATAGTCAAAAACTGTTTGCTAATGTGACTGAAGTTCCTTTGTTTGTATGGACAGGAGTTGACAAATTCCTATATGAGAAAAATATGCGATTTTCAAAGCTGAAACCAAAAACAAGAAAATTCTCAAAAACGACCAACTCCACAAAAAACTGTATAGAACATAAATTGTGTGTTTTAACGTCCTCTACATTTATTGTGTTGTAAGTTTTTGTACATCCATTATAGTTTAGCAGTTATGTAACATTTCGCAAAATTCATCCAGAATAAAGTAGTCTTCAGAGGCTATTCCAAGAAAATTCAAAATATACATTTTATTTTTTAGGTAAATATCCTTAATATACAAAATTTTAATCAAAATCGTTAGAGCCGTTTTTGAGAACATCAAAATGTTCGAAAAAGGCTCCATGTAAAGAGTAGTTTGGGGTGGGGGGTTTTTCTCAAAATCTTCGTGTCGCATCCCTGGAAGATACTAAACTTAAATACCAAATTTGGTATTTTACCGACTTTTCGTTTTTGAGTTATCGTGTTCACAGACACACGGACTTTTTTGTGAAAATGTTTTTTTTTTTTTTTTTGATACAGAGGACCCTAAAACATATATCTCCAGTGAAATCTCTGTACATAGTACGTGTAGAGAAAGTAAAAATGGTGTTTTATATTGTGAGTAGGAAGGTTGCGAAATGAGTCCGTAGACCGAGTACAGTAATCCTAGCAACAATATAAAACAATTTCAACACGTGTGTCATTTTTAGGCAGTTCTGAATGTTTATAGACATAATTATAAATAGATCGTTTTACCTATGGCTTACGTCGTTCAGTTGTTGCCTTCAGTGCTGACAACATGATGATTTACTCATACAGAATGAAAACAACGAAGGCAGTGCAGCAGTTGTAATTTTGCTCTCTCCGCTGCTTGCATAATTTAGTCTGTTTCAGCAGATTCCATGTTCATGGCATTCAAATCACCCGCCATTTTATAGATCGATACGAGCAATCAGAGTCATAGGCTACCTGAATGAGACCGTGGACGCATAAACCAAAGTTGGCTACATTGGAGTGTTATCATTTTATAACAATGAGTGACAGCATTTTCAACTTTTAACAATACTGACATCTGGTAAAATAGTCGCCCTCCATGGTGTAATGGTTGCCATACTTACTTCGTATGCTCATGGTCGCGGGTTCAAACTCGGCGGAGGAGGATGGATTTTTTCGGGTGTAAAAATCCTTAGCATGGCTTCCTTCGGAAGGGAAATAAAGCCGTTGGTCCCGTGTCGTAGATTTACGGCATGTAAAAGAACCTCAAGCCTGATAGAGAGGCATCTGAGCAAAATTAAGCGGTCTTTCACACCAAATTTAGAATGGGACGCTGAGAAGCACAGCAGTTAAAGAGCGTCCATAAATAAACATCCATTTCCATCTGGTAAAAGATGTGGCTACTTTTAGCATCAACTGTCTAAAATGTTGGTTTTGTGGAACACCTAAAAAGAGTCATGGGAATGGAATACATCAGATTTTTACTTTCTCTATACGTACTATGTACATAGGTATAGAGAAGGTATTGCATTCCACAGAAAAATTCGATACCGAGATTTCACCGGAAATATATGTTTTAGGGTCCCCCGTATAAAAAAAAAAGTATTTTCAGAAAAAGGTCCGTGTGTGTGTCCGTGAACACGATAATTAAAAAACGTAAAGTCGGTAAAATACCAAACTTGGTATTTAGGTTTAGTATCTTCCGGGGATGCAACACGAAGATTTTGAGAAAAATCCCCCCACTCCAAACTACCCTTTACATGGAACTTTTTTCGAAAATGTTTATTTTCTAAAAAATTGCTCTAACGATTTTGATTAAAATATCGTATATTAAAGATATTTACCTGACAAATAAAAAGTATATTTTCAATTTTCTTGGAATATCCTCTGAAGACTACTTTATTCTGAGTGAATTTTACGGAATTTTGCATAAGTGCTAAACCGTAAGAGAGAGACAAAAACTTACCTTACAAAAAATGTAGAGCACATTAAAACACACAATTTATGTTGTATACATTTTTTGTGGAGTTAATTGTTTTTGAGATATTCCTTGTTTTTGGTTTAAGCTATAAAAACATATAATTTTCTCATACAGGAATTTTTCTACTCGTGTCCATACAAACAAAGGAACTTCATTCACATGGCAACCAGCTTTTGACTATCACTTTAACCTATGGTAGTCCCTTGTTTCACTTCTACTTACAAGGAATTAAAGAAATAAGCCCATTTCTGCTAATTTTTTCACGATTAGCAGGAAGTAAATAGAAGCATACGCTTTTTAAAAATAATTTATTGCAGAGATATAGAGAAAGTCATGTGAATGGAACACACCAGATTTTTTTATCACAAATTTAGCGGTCCGCGCAATACGCCCAATGGTTGCCATGGAAGCATTTATCTAGTAGTCTTGTCAGGGACAAATGTAAATAGTATATTTTATCTGAAAAAACTTGAGAACAAATAAAATTAGCATCTGGAGAGGTGAGATATAGAAAAAAAGAAACTTTCCTAATTACTCGCAGGCTGGTAAATTTGGTTGACGAAATGAGGAAGGAACAGAGGGACGGGGCAGAGCAAGTTTCGTAAAGTTGGCAGTAATCCCCTTTTTTGTTTAGTGCAATTTGGTTGGATGCCCTTTTTATCGAACTTGGGCAAAACAAAAGGTAGACGTAGCAGAGAGAAAAATAACCTCGTTGTATTTAAAGAGATAATAGCAGATTTTCTGCCCGTTATTAAGGTGGTAGTAGCAGAAATTGCCTAAGTAATACATACTTATTTCTTCAGCAGTAGTGAAGAAACTTCAAAGTTACCTCTCTGTATTGCCTCGTGTGGAAATAACCAGACCTGATGCGTTCATTCGTAACACGTAGCGGAAGAATAAAATCTGATGTGTTACACTCACACGACTTTCTCTAGTTGTTCTACAAACTATAGATTATTCTTCTTTCTAACCCATGTTAATCGACCAACATAAGCAGAGTGCTCTTATTACTTAGTTCCTTTTAAGTAGCAGAGAACTAAACAAATAAACTCTTCTAAAGCGATAGACAAATGTTTTAAAAGCTATCGTTAAGCGATTGTCATTGCGATTCGCTTCTCTGCTTGACCAGGAGTAGAACAAAAGAAAAACGAACACTTCCTGTCTCAAAAAAGTATAAATCTTTTAAAATTGTAACCAATAACAAGGTATATCTTGGACACGGTCAACTCTACAACAAAAATGCACATAATATAAATCTTGTGTTTTATCAGGATCTATATTTTTTGTATAGTAACATTTTGTCTATTTCTCTCGGTTTACTGGTTATTCAAAATTCAGAAAAATGTGTTCAGAACGAATTGATCTTCAGAAACAATTCTCAGAATATTAAAGATATACATTTTATTTTCCATGTAAATATGTTTAATAAACGTGATTTTAATCAAAATCGTTAGCCATTTTTGAGAAAAACAATATTTTCAAAAACTTTTCCATGTAAAGTAGAAGAATTTTCCTGTACATATACGTGTCGCATCCTTGGAAGATATTAAACATTATAATACAAAGTTTGGTATCTAACGGTCTTTTCGTTTCCGCGTTGCCCATAGACACACACATTTTGGTTTTTTTTTCCAGGTCTAAACCATGTATTTTCATGAAATCTCGGTAACAAATTTTTGGGTGCATTACAATACAATCTATGCACTATGAAAATAGTATGTCTAGAGAAAGTAATAAACTTGTACTTAAAGGGAAAAAAGCGAACTTACGACATTTTTCTGCCCGCTATTAAGGCAGTAGAAAAATTGCCTAAATAAGTAGGTACATAGTTATTTCTTCAGCAATAAGTGAAGAAACTTCAAACTTACCTCTCTGTGTTACCTCGTGTGGAAATAACCGGATCTGATGTGTTCATTCGTAACATGCAGCGGAAGAGTAAAAAATCCGATATACAGGCTGTTAGGGGTATACCTATCCATTTCGGTGCGCTAGTTGCTTTTTACTTTCTCTAGCCCGCATGTACATAGTGGATAGAGAAGATATTGTATTCCATCCAAGAATTCGATACCGAGATTTCACCGGAAATATGTTTAGAGGTTCCCTAAGTCCGAAAAAACAATTTTTAGAAAAACGTCCATGTCTACATGTGTGTC
The DNA here is from genome assembly GCA_030762935.1 of Hymenopus coronatus. Classification (NCBI taxonomy): domain Eukaryota; kingdom Metazoa; phylum Arthropoda; class Insecta; order Mantodea; family Hymenopodidae; genus Hymenopus; species Hymenopus coronatus. Next base: position 14,415,207 of record CM060897.1, on the reverse strand, counting down.
TGAGGACAGCATAGTTCAAAAACGAAAAGTCCGTTAAATACCAAATTGGTATTTAAGTTTGATGTCTTCCAAGGATGCGACACGAAAAGTTTCAAGAATATCCCCCCAACCCCAACTACCCTTTACATGGAAAAAGTTTGGAAATTTTGATTTTTCAAAAAATGTTCTAACGATGTATATTAAAATATCCTGTATTAAAGATATTTAAATGACAAATAATATGTATATCTTGAATTTTCTGGGAATAGCCTCTAGAGACTACTTTATTCTGGAAGAATTTTACGTAATTTTGCATAAGTGCTAAACCGTAAGAGATACACAAAAATATAGAGCTCATTAAAACACAATTTATGTCATGTAAGTTTTATTCGTGGAGTTGATGTTTTTGAGATATTCCTTGTTTTTTGTTTCAGCTTCAAAAAACTTATTGTTTTCTTATACAGGAATTTTCAACTCGTGTCCATACAAACAAAGGGACTGCAGTCACATAGTAACCATCTTTTGACTATCACTTTAACCTTGGTACTCCCTTATTTCGCTTCTAATTATAAGGAAGCAAGTAATAAGACTATTTCTGCTAATTTTTTTCTCGATTAGCATGAAGTAAATAGAAGCATAAGATTTTTACAATAATTTGTTTCAGAGATGGACAGAAAGTCATGTGGATGTGTCACATCAAATTTTTGGAATAAAGAGCTTTTTAAAACACACAATTTATGTAATATGCATTTTTGCTTTCTCTACACGTACTATGTACATAGTGTATAGAGAAGGAATTGTATTGCACCCAAAAATTCGATACCGAGATTTCACCGGAAATATGTTTTGAGGTCCGCTGAGTCCGAAAGATATTTTTAGAAAAAACGTCCCATGTGTGAGTGTGTATCTGAGGACAGCATAACTCAAAAACGAAAGAACAGTTAAATGCCAAACTTGGTATTTGAATACAGTATCTTTCAGAGATGCGACACGAACATTTTCAAGAATATCCCACCACCCCCAACTACCCTTTATATGGAAAAAAAAAATCGACAAATTTGATTTTCTCAAAAATTGCTCTAAGAATTTTTATTAAAATACCGTGTGTTATATATATTTACATCACAAATAAAATGTATATTTTGAATTTTTTGGGAATAGCCTGTGAAGACCTCTTTATTCTGAATGAATTTTACGGAATTTTACATAACTGGTAAACCGTAACACAAAAAATCTGATGTGTACCATTCACATGACTTTCTCCATATCCCTGCAACAAATAATTCTTAATCTATTTACTTTATGCTAATCAGAAAAAAATAGCAGAAATAGTCTAATTACTCGCATCCTTGTCAGTAGAAGCGAAATAAGGAACAACTGTAGGTTAAAGTGATAGTCAAAAGCTGGTTGCTATGTCAATGAAGTTCCTTTGTCTATATGGATAGGAGTTGACAAGTTCCAGTATGAGAAAAGTATACGTTTTTCATAGCAGAAACCAAAAATAAGGAATGTCACAAAAACGAACTCCACGAAAAAATGTATATAACATAAATTGTGTGTTTTAATGTGCCCTACATTTTTTGTGTAGTAAGTTTTGGTCCATCTCTTACGGTTTAACAGTTATTCAAAATTTAGTAAAATTCATCCAGAATAAACTACTCTGTTTAATATACGAAATTTTAATCAAAATCCTTGGAGCCATTTTTAAGAAAATCAAAATTTTCGAAAAAAGTTCCATGTAAAGGGTCGTTGGGGTGGGGGTATTTTTCTCAAAATCTTCGTGTCACATCGCTGGAAGATACTAAACTTAAATACCAAGTTTGGTATTTTACCGACTTTTCGTTTTTGAGTTATCGTGTTCACAGACACACGGACACACACACACACACACACACATACACGGACCTTTTTGTGAAAATGCTTTTTTTGGATATTGGGGACCCTAAAACATATATTTCGGGTGAAATCTCGGTATCGAATTTTTTGGTGGAGTGCAATACTTTCTCTATACACTACGTACATAGTGCGTATGGAGAAAGTAAAAATCTGATGTGTACCATTCACATGACTTTCTCCATATCCCTGCAACAAATTATTCTTAAAAAGCTTATACTTTTATTTACTTTCTGCTAATCAGAAAAAAATAGCAGAAATAGTCTAATTACTCGCTTCCTTGTAAGTAGAAACGAAATAAGGGACAACTGCAGGTTAAAGTGATAGTCAAAAGCTGGTTGCTAGGTCAATGAAGTTCCTTTGTCTATATGGATAGGAGTTGACAAGTTCCTGTATGAGAAAAGTATTCGTTTTTCATAGCAGAAACCAAAAATAAGGAATGTCACAAAAACGACGAACTCCACGAAAAAAATGTATATAAAATAAATTGTGTGTTTTAATGTGCTCTACATTTTTTGTGTAGTAAGTTTTGGTTCATCTCTTACGGTTTAGCAGTTATTCAAAATTTAGTAAAATTCATCCAGAATAAACTACTCTTCAGAGGCTATTCCCAGAAAATTCAAGATATACATTTTATTTGTCAGGTAAATATGTTTAATATACGAAATGTTAATCAAAATCGTTAGAGCCATTTTTAAGAAAATCAAAATGTTCGAAAAAAGTTCCATGTAAAGGGTAGTTGGGGGTGGGGGTATTTTTCTCAAAATCTTCGTGTCACATCGCTGGAAGATACTAAACAAGTTATTTTACCGACTTTTCGTTTTTGAGGTATCGTGTTCACAGACACACGGACACACACACACACACACACACACACACACACACGGACCTTTTTGTGAAAATGCTTTTTTTGGATATTGGGGACCCTAAAACATATATTTCCGGTGAAATCTCGGTATCGAATTTTTTCGTGGAGTGCAATACCTTCTCTATAAACTATGTACATAGTGCGTATGGAGAAAGTAAAAATGAAGAGCTCTTTAATGCACACAATTTATGTGATGTGCATTTTTTCTCTGGGTTTGACAGTTTTGAAGATATTCCATGTTATTGATTTTAGTTTTAAAATACTTAAATTTTCTCATAGAGAAACTTGTCAACACTAACCACACAAAGAATATTTCGATTATCATGACGTAGATAGAAGAATAAGCTTATCAACACTATTTTGTTACATAGTGTGAATGGCATTTTTTCTTGCTTCTTATCCTCTCTTCTCAATACTGCGAAGGGGGTTAGCATTATATAGGCACGAATTTCAAACAAAAGAACGCGGTTTATCTACCAACCTTCGTTTCTATTCTGCTCAGTGATTAAAAATGGTAATTAATTCTGTAACAGACTGTATTTGCACCGGTTTTGTCCAAACATGAAACCATCTCTTTGATATGCATAGTAAACGAAACAGCTGTCGTTTTCTTGTTTCCTAGAGACTACCCTTTACTTCCAATTTAATTTGAAATGCTGATTTTTCCAATACGGTTTGCAACACAATGCCCCTCGGGTGCTCGCAAATTAAGGCAACTTCTGTACTCCCTGCGCAAATCAGATGTGTTCCATTCACATGACTTTCTCTACATCTCTGTAACAAATTGTTGTTAAAAAGCTTATGCTTCTATTTACTTCCTGCTAATCGAGAAAAAATTAACAGAAATAGTCTTATTACTTGTTTCCTTGTAAATAGAAGGGAAATAAGGGAGTTCCATAGCTTAAAGTGCCAGCCTAAAGCTGGTTGCTATGTGACTGAAGTTCCTTTGTTTCTATGGGCACGAATTGACAGATTCCTGTATGAGAAAAGTATAAGTTTTTCAAAGATGAAACCAATAAAAAGGAATATCTCAAAAACGATCAACTACACGAAGAAAATGTATATGATATATCTTGTGTGTTTTATCGTGATATACATTTTTTGTGCAGTAAGTTTTTGCCTATCTCTTACGGTGTACCATTTATGCAAACTTCAATAAAAACCATCTAGAATAAAGAGGTCTTTAGAGGCTATTCGCAGAAAGTTCAAGATATTTTATTTGGCATATAAATATCTTAAATATAAAAGATTTTAATCAAAATCGTTAGAGCTATTTTTCTAGAAGACAACATTTTTTCCTGTAAAGGCTAGTTTGGGGTGGGAGGATTTTCCTGAAAATCTTCGTCTCGCATCCTTGGGAGATATTAAACTTAAATACCAAGTTTGGATTTAACGGACTTTTCGTTTTTGATCAATGCTGCCCAAAGACATAAATACACAGACACACATGGATCGGTTTCTATTTTTTATTCAGGGGACCTCAAAACATGTATTCCCGGTGAATCTCTGTATCGAATTTTTGGGTACTGTACATAGTACGTGTAGATAAAGTAAAATACTGTTGAGTGATTTTTGGCTCTAAGCCAGAACTAGCCTTGTTTCATTATTATTCATAGTGTGTGGAAATGGTAATAGGTTAAACACGATGTATACAACTGTGGAGTAAATCTACACTGATTTAAAGAGTGTGTGAAAATTAGTGCAATAACGCTGCACAAGACCCTCTGCCTCACTCTCAAGAGGTCGCAGCTTCGCACTTAAAGCTCCATGGACCCCGAGATCATTTCACCAATTTCATTCATCGTCTGATATGACCAACCAGGTTAAAATGAACGTTTTATCAATCTGTTGGGCTTTCTCAAGATTTTCCCAGTTGCCAAAGCAAATATAGCATCGGGCAATTAATATTACGAACCAAAATTTCACCGTACATTTAAAATAATACTGAAAAAGAAAATAAATGATAATGAGAATTCTCTGCCTCTATCTACACATAGCATCAGGTAGATTGGATAGCACCCAAATGTCATCTACCTGGCATGTGCAGAAGTATACGTACAGTTGCCTAACACTAAGGCCATGTGGACACGTGTTGAAGTTGCCATATATCCGAAAGGTACAAAAGTAGTAGTACAGTTGCCTAGCACTAAGGCCTCTGTGGACACGTGTTGAAGTTGCCATATATCCGAAAGGTACAAAAGTAGTAGTGCAGTTGCCTAGCACTAAGGCCTCTGTGGTGATATGTGAAGCTGCCATCTTCCTGTCAGTTATAGAAGCAGGGATATACTTGCCCATCACTAAGGTCTCTTTGGACACGTGCCTGAGCTGTATCTCTGCCCTTCACGTATAGAAGCAGAGGTACAGCTGCCTAGCACTAAGGCCTTATAAACATGATGAAGCTATCCTTAGCCCTTAGCGCATAGAAGCGGAGATTCAGATGCCTAGCACTAAACTATCTGTGCGTGCGTGCAAGATCTGGCAGACTAGTTGTGAGCCTAGGTGGAGTTGCTACCCTCGTAAGGGCTTAACCACAGAGATGTAAGGTTAAGGTTTGGTTTGGTGGAGTTTACGTTGATTATGTTAAGGGGATACTACAATGTAAGCTTCTCAACGGTTGCTTTTTCAGGAGCAGCATCCTTGCCGCTGCTTCGATGGCATCTTGCTTTAGATTTGTTTCAAGGTCGAGTATGAATTTCGTGACCACTCTCATAGGGTCGGGGATACTTACTTGCATCGCCGTTCAGTTGCTGAGTAGCCTCCTAGTGATCTGACAAAAGGCGTTCTCATTTGGGACACTGTGTCGTATAAATTTTGAGCCCGGCGCCTAATCACATTCTCCACGTATGTGAGAGTCAAAGTTTTCTGTAGTAGCCTCACTGGGAAGCTAAGGCATCCAGAGTAGATGGATCGAATCCTTCTATTATGTATATCTTCTGTAACCAGATAAGCCAGGAGTCGGCTGCCATGCCCCACACCAGGCATAGAGCATCAGTACGTCTCCGTGGACACGTAGAAGTTGTCATTCAAGAATTTCTTTCTTTCATTGACACACATTTCCTATAATAATCATCAGTATGCACATGTGTATGCAAACGTTATTAAATTGGCAGCAATGCAGACACCCAATGATTCAATTATTGTCGTGAAACACGAACAAAAATCCTTATACATATCCCTGCAGCAGCAGCGTCATGTAGCACAGTTTGGCCATTATCAACCGGTGTCGCCATCTGTGAAAGAAACAAAAAAGATTCGTGGCAAACAAAACAGCATCGCTATAATTCAATAAACAGAGTCTGCCACGACTTGCTAATTGCAGCAGCGCACACTTTCCCCCCACCACCAATTAAAGGTAAACCTGCACTAACGTGAATAATGGGGGCTGCCAACCGCTACTAGGGACAAGCAAAAATAACCAGATATATTTCAATGATTAATGCACAAACAATCCGCGGTTAATGTCGAGCGGCTGTGAAACAATTCTGTATTAACCACCTGTGTTTGCCGTCAAAAGCTCAACTCTATTAGAAGTGACGGCATTTTAATTGAAAAATGTCATTATTAGCACATAACAAATGCATTGTTTCAAGTAAATTGTATTTCACATTTAATTATTCATCTCTATATCGATATTTCACCCTAAATACACGTTCTATATAATTTGAATCAAAATTAAAATTATTTTTACAATTATCTGATGTGCCCCTACAAACTATTGTTACCAAATATTATTCCATTATCTACATCGTGGTAATATAAACATTACCAGAAATGGTTGTATTAGTTCCTTGTAAGTAAAATGAAAATAACGTAACGCTTCACTATGCTAAAGCGATAGTCAAATGTTTTAAAAGCTATCGTTATGCGATTGTTATCGCAAATCGCTTCTTTACTTGGCCAGGAGTAGAACAAAAGAAAAACGGACAACTCCTGTCTGAGAAAAGTGTAAGTACCTACAACTGAAACCAAAAAGAAGGAATATCTCGGAAACGGTTACCTCCACAACAAAAATGTAAAGGACATAACTTGTGTGTTCTGACGAGATCTACGTTTTTAGTTTAGTACGTTTTTGTCTATCTCTTACGATTTAGCTGGTAAGCAAAATTCGGCTAAATTTACTCGTGATGTAAATATCTTTAACTACTTATGGCACCGCAGGCGGTGACACTGATGATACATGAATGATGCTGGGATCACCGGTTGAATGCGATGGCGGGGGAAACCGGAGTACCCGGAGAAAACCCGCCCCAGCGCCGCTTTGTCCACCGCAAATCTCACATGCGGTCGCTTGGGATCGAACCCCGGCCGTCTAGGTGAGAGGCAAGTGGTCTAGTCACTCGGCCACGGCATGGCCGAGGGAATTTTTGTTTTTGACTTATGCTGTCCACCCACACACACACACACACACACACACACACACACACACACACACACACACACACACACACACTGAATTACCTTTTTCTACAACGAATGTTTTTGGATTCAGGGGGCCTCTCCTGGCATCAAATTTTTGGTTGGAATGCAATACCTTTTCTATGTACTATGTAAGTTGTACATATGCGCTAGAGGAAGTAGATATCTAGATCGGCTAAAACCATAGTTTAATATAGTAATGGAGGTCATCTCTAAATGTAAGTTGATCTAATAGTTGGATAACCTCAAATTTAAAACTACTCGGTCCACATTGTTAAACAGAATTATTGCTGTTTCCTTTGTGTGGTTAAGTGGTTGTAAATAGTATTATAGAACTGATTATATAGTTTTTTTACTTTCTCTACACGTACTCTTTACTTAGTGTATAGAAGAAGTATTGTATTGCACCCAAAAATTCAATACCGAGATTTCACCGAAAATATGTTTTGGGTCCCCCTGAATAAAAATAATAATAATAATAAAAAAAAACATTTTTAAAAAAAGGTCCGTGTGTGTCCGAGTGTCTGTGACAGCACAGCTCAAAAATGAATAGACCGTTGAATACCAAACTTGGTATTTAAATTTTCAAGAACATCCCCCCAACCCAACTACCCTTTACATGGAGCTTTTTTCGAAAAGCTTTATTTTCTCAAAGATGGCTCTAACGATTTTGATTAAAATTTCGTATATTAAATATATTCACCTGAAAAATAAAATGCATATCTTGAATTTTCTGGAAATAGCCTCTGAGGGCTACTTTATTCTGGATGAATTTTACTGAATTTTGCATAACTGGTAAACCGTAAGAGATAGAAAAAAACTTACTACTCAAGAAATGTAGATCAGGACAAAATACAGAATTTATGTCATATACATTTTTTTCTTGGAGTTGATCGCTTTTGAGATATTCGTTGTTTTTGGTTTCAGTTTGGAAAAACTTACAATTTTTTTCTCATACTTGAATTTGTCAACTCCTGTCCATACAAACAAAGAAACTTCAGTCACATAGCAACCAGTCGGTCACTTTAACCTATGGTACTCCCATATTTCGCTTCTACTTACAAAGAAGCAAGTAAAAAGATTATTTCTGCTAATTTTTCCTCGATTAGCATGAAGTAAATAGAAGCACAAGCTTTTTAACAACAATTTGTTGCGGAGATGTAGAAAAAGTCATATGAATGGAACACATCAGATTTTTATCAAATAGGAATACATTCAAGTCAAGTTAATAGCTCCAAATCAAATTTGCGTGTCATATCATGACTGAGTGTGTTCTTGTTCACAGGTACAAGTACAGCAGTCGTCAAAGGGTTCCAGAGTACACATTCAGTCCACCATTTGTAGACGTGCCGTTAGACAGTCCTCAAGGATTCCGTCAAGAATCACCTGAGACGAACCACTTAAAATCAGTAGAAGTCTCCAAAACTTCCGCTGACATCTCATTGCACAGAGATGCGGACATATATTCGTCTGAAAGAAACCTCAGCGACATCTCCACAGACGAGTCTAGTGTAATTTATGACACACCGGAAGCAGATTTGTCACAGAGCTTCAACACTCAACAACCCAATGACACATCATCAGAAAATCCACCAGAGATTTCAGAAATCGAGGTCAGCTCAAACAGTTTTGCTTACAGAGACGATGTAAGCGCTCTCAATGGGCGAAATACGAGACTGACTTATTCCACTGGGACTTACAAGGTAACTACGTTTGGAAAACGTCGCCGATACAGATCAAACAGCGCCCACATACCACCAGTCAGTAAGATATTTACTGACAAGGCACAAAAGCAAGACGCTGTTGAGGACAAGGCAGGAGCCAACAAGCAAGGGATCTACGGCAAACCGCGGTGTGCTAACATCGTCAGCGTGGTCGTCAAGAGGGCGTCATCACCACCACCGACTGCAGTAGTGGCTTCATCCGTGGACGGAGTATCCACCGTCCAGGTCTCCTCGGGAGATATGTCGAGACGTCCTCAGGTGCTCCAAGTGCAGGACTCTTCAACAACTCACCGCAACCAGGACAAGGTACATACTGAAAATGTTATGTGGCCTTTGGTCTGAACATGATAACTCTAAAAATCTGATGTGTTCCATTCACATGACTTTCTCTACGTCTCTGCAATACATTGTTAAAAAGCTTGTTCTTTCATCTCTTCACGCTAATCAAGATACACATCAGCAGAAATGCTTTCTTGTAAGAAGACGGCAAATAACGGAATCCACTAACCTAAAACGAGAGTCAAATCTTTTAAAAACTGGTTACCACGGGGTTGAAACCCGTTTCTTTGCATTCTCAGAAGTTGACAAATTCTCGTATGTGAAAAGTTGTATTTTAAAACCGAAACCAATAACAAGGAATATCTAACAATTGTCAAATCAGTAAAAAAATGTATTTGACATAAATTGTGTGTTTCAACTGGATCCATATATTTGGTGCAGTTGGTTTTTCTCTATCTCTTACGGTTTACTAGTTAGGCAAAATTCATCCCAAAAAATTCATCCTTCAGAAGCTATGCCAGAAAATTCAAGATATACATTTTATTTTCATATAAAAATCTTTTATATACGGTATTTTAACCAAAATCGATAACCATTTTTGAGAAAATAAAAAATGTCGAATTTTTTTCCATGTATAGGTGGACTTTTCACAAAATCTTCGTGACGCAACCTTGAAAGATACTAAACTTAAATGCTAAGTTTCGTATTTTACCAACTTTTCGTGTTTGAGTTATCGTGTTCACAGACACACACAGATCTATTTTACAAAAATTTATTTGTTATACAAGGGACCCTTAAAACGTGTATTTTCGGTGAAATCTCGGTATGGAATTTTTCTCTATACACTATGTACATAGTACGTATGGACAAAGTAAAATGTTTTGTTGTTGTAGTAAAACAGTAGCAATATAAAATAAAAATGGTCTACCGTTTGGTGAACCCCTGATATCTCCCTGATTCACATTGATATCTGCAGGGCTTCACCAAACGATAGACCATTTTTATTTTATATTACTACTGTTTTACTACAACATGCGTTTTTGGAGTAACATGCTATGACCACATAACTGTTTTTTTTTTCTTCGTATTTTCTTGAAAATCTTCGTGTCGCATCGTTGGAATATACCAAACTTAAATATCAATATTATTTCGTTTTTGAGCAATGATGCCCATAGACACATATGAGGACATTTTTCCAAAAATGCTTTATTTGGACCCAAGGGATCTCAAAACATATATTTTCAGTGAAATCTTCGTATAGAATGCTTGGGTGCAGTATAATACTTTGTGTATACACTATGTAAGTACATAGAGAAGGTAAGAAGCATTTTATTTATTGAATTTTCAAAATATTAGTCTATTTTACAAATGCATATTAGGCCTATAACTGTAAACAATGAGTACTTTTACATAATAACACTTACTATTAAGTATAAATGCAAACACAAAAGAATTAACATTAATGTAAATACAAAGATAATAAAAATAGGAAATATAAAATAGTTATTTACATAACTGTATTAAGTAATTTAAATTTATGAGGAATGTAGGTAACTATTTATAATTAAATATATTATTGACTTATATTTGTTTTCCAATAATTTGGTGGACTGAAAGGTTATTACAGAAGTCTAAGTACATTATTAATCTGAGCAGTTTTCTTTCGTGTATTGGATGTGAACAGGCACGTGTGATACTGTTTTAAATTGTTCAAGATATGATCCAAATTTTCCGTGTAAAGTCATGAATTGTAAATGCAGGTTCAAAATGGTTTATATCTAATCTATCTTGAGCTTCGGGATAGGACATGTTTTGTAAAATGACCATCAATACTTTCTTGGTATATTGGGTTCCAGCATGTCTTTTCTTAAAGCATTCTTTAACCACCATATTGGAAGACATTTTGAATATATTCACATTCTGTATCTAATTTATAGGCTGCTTTTGCAAGTTCATCATCTGTTTCAATGTCTGCATTACCATTATGATCACGTACATAAATAAATGATTTTACTCTCTCCACACGTGCTATGTACATAACGTATAGAGAAGGTATTGTAATGCACCCAAAACTCTATACCGAGATTTCACCGGAAATATACGTTTTAAGGCTACCTGTAACAAAAAAACAGCATTTTTAGAAAAAGGTCCGTGTGTCTTTGAAGACGATAACTCAAAAGCGAAAAGTCGGTAAAATATCAAACTTAGTATTTAAGTTTAGTATCTTCCAGGGGTACGACACGAAGATCCTAAGAAAATCTGTGCACCCCAACTAACCTTTACATGGAATATTTTTCGAAAATGTTGATTTTCTCAAAAATAGCTCTAACGATTTTGTATTAAAATACTGTATATCAAAAGTATTCACATCAAAAATAAAATGTATATATTGGATTTTCTGGGAATAGCTTCTGAAGATCTGTTTATTCTTAATGACTTTTGCATAACTGGTAAACCATAAGAGATAGACAAAAATTACTATAGCAAAAATGTAGAGCTCCTTAAACTACACACTTTATGTCACATATATATTTTTTTTCGTAGATTTGGCCGTTTTCGAAATATTCCTTGTTATTGGTTTCAGTTTTAAAATACTTATACAGGAACTTGTCAACTCCTGGCCACGCAAGGAAATGAGTTTCAACACCATAGCAACTCATTTTAAAACATTTGACTGTCGGTTTAGCCTAGTGTATTCCCTTATTTTTCTTCTACTTAAAGGAACTAAGTAAGCTCATGCTATGTTTTAGCACGAAATAGAAGAATAAGCTTATTAACAATAATTTGTTATAGAGATGTAGAGAGAGTCATGTGAATGGAACACATCAGATGTTTTTTGTTTGAAGATTGTTTTAATCTGTGTTGGTGTTCCAGGTTGTGATCACGGACGGGGGATATGCCGTTCCTCGCTCATGTAAAGCAGTCAACTCCAGCAACATAGACGCCGAGCAAAAGCCCAGCATGCCCGAGAAGCGACAGGCGTCCAGCAAGGCGATCCAGACCTCCACCGAAGACAAGCGCACGACGAAACCGATGCTCATCGCCACTCTCCAAACCTCTCCGGCCAGTAGTCCCACCAAGGACGAGCACAAGAAGATAACCAATAGCAAAAAACCTGCATTCAGAGCGTTCAGTGCCGACGGCCAAGAATCGAATCTTACCACTCTACGGTCCATTACCAGATCTATCCCGGAGTATCTCAACCACAAAGGAATTGATGCTAATGGTGACTTAGGCTCTGTTGTGGGGAGCAAAGATAGCAAAGTGGCAGTTTTCGATGGTCTTCTTCAGTACCTTCAAGAGTATCGTCATGGACTTCGAGAGCTTCTGGTCAATAATAACGTGGTCATCATTGAGCCAGTGAGACAGTCACCTGTTAGACTTGAGGACAGGCCAAAGGCTGCAAGTCCTGAAGGAAGCTGTAGGATTACAGGAGCTACAGTCAAGGAGAAGTCAGAAGATCAAAAAGCTTCAACAACTCCGGGATGCAACACGCTACCGCATCACCCAGTCTTGAGGAGACACTTTTTCTACCATCCCATCAAGACAAACAGGGAGTTAGTGGACGAGGAGCTCCCTGATCCAGATAAGGTGAAGACAGCCAGAGAAATGTTTGAGCGCACTCTTAAAATAGCACCTCATGCACCTAGGAACACAGAAGCCATACAGGAAGAAGAACAGCCGAGAAAAGATGTCAGCAAACCACCCGTGAAAGTAATCAGCATTCCTAAAGCTATCACTGGCAGAAACTCTTTGGTGGGGAGGAAGCGGGACTTGACCGTAGACACCGTGTTCAGACAAGAACAACGGAGATGGACTGATTCTGGAAGTCTTTCCTCTGGAGTCAGCAGTGACCTCAGTTGCTATGAAACAGACCTTGAGAGTCCAAGAGGCTGCGACAACATGGGCAAAAGTGAACGCGGCATCTTCACCAGTTCTTCTGATGATGACGAAACTGACGAAGGTAACGCGAGATGTAGAGACCTGGAAGGAGTCGAAGGAGGTCATTATGTACCTGCTGAGGTGCTTGAGAAGATCCGTGCATGTGGCACATCGGTGACATACTACGGTGGTCGTGTTATCGCTGCTAGCGACGGCGCACCTTTCAGGAGTCCTATGACACTTGCTATCATGGACGAGATTCAACGCAACGGCAACAAGAACATACACGTGGCAGCTCGTAGAGATCAGTTGTTCGGCGTGAAGTTCAGGCTCGTCAAGAGTAACAGTTGCAGTAGCCGATTGGAACTTGCTGGCACTGGAGAAGAGGATGAGGATGATGAGAGACTCAGTGGGACAGAGGCACCTACGAGCACACCAGAGCCTCTAGATAACTACGTCAGCGAGAAACCTCTTCTTCAAATATCTAACGGACATTTGTCTTGCATGATTGGTGTAACTGATGTCCACAATGACCCATTTGATAACCACGTCCACGACAAACCTCTGTTGCAGAAGTGCAATACTTTACCATGCACGAAGTCGAGTATCATCAATTCTGATGTGGCTAATCCCCTAGCTGACCGCCTCAACGACAAACCTCTGCTGCAAAAGTCAAGTAGAGCTTTGAGCGACAACTTATTGAAGCCAAATATGATATGTTCACCAGAGAAAGTGGAGATGCTGAAACGAGGAAGCAGCGCCATTTTTGGAGAAATGGAGTTTGAAGAATTTGAAGTGCTGGAAGACGGCCGTTACAGTACTGCAACACAAAAGGAAGAAGTGATAGCGAACCGTGTGGAGAGTAAAGAAACTGAAGATGAGGTTCACATGACAACCTGGGCCAGACAGTCACGCTCTCTAGGTGTGGATTTCAGAGACAATATTGATGTACCGCCTGGTCAAAGTGAAGCGTGAAACTGAGCTAACTTGTACACTGTACTCAAGGTTTAGGTAATGTTAATGTAAGTTTAGAAATTAAATATACTCCAAATGTATTTCTGGAGGAATAGACTTCATAATTCCTAGTTCCTCTAACTGGTCCTTTAAGTTGACGAGTCTGTGAAATTCACAGTATTGTCACGTGCGTCAAGAGTTTAACTTATAGGTTTTAGTAATATTTTATTAGTTATAAATTAATGAATCTGAATTTATTGGGATTTGATTCTTACATATTCTTGGAAAAATACAAGATTTTAATAAGCTGATTAAAGGTTTTTCTCCAATCTGAAAACTGAACTTAATATTTTTAGTTCGGATCACGTGATCACGAACTGTGCCATTGTTTATTATGGAAGTGCTTTCCTCCGCCGAGAACTTAACGAAACTGAAAACTGAATCTCTCCTTTCTCGTTTGTCTAGTTTTTACAGTTTAGTTCAGTTGAACTTTGGACGACGAGATAGCATAAATGAGGTTATGGTTGCGGTATTTTTAATTTGGTTTAAATATTTGTACACAATAAGTGGAAAACGAAAGTTTTCACAAATTGAGGAAGAGAGAATAATTGACTTTGTTCGTCATAACGAACTTTTATACAACGTACAACATGTCGAGTATAGAAATATAGAGAAGAAACAGAGGCTTTGGAAGTGATTGGAAAAATCAAGTACGTAAATAACATTTACTGTATAATGTTTAATAATTTTCAGTCAGTTTTAGCTCTTAAATAAGTTCAAAGATTCTGGAATAAAGTGCAGTACAACAAACTGGCATTATGGCGGATTAACCTCATGATGTAGAAACTTTTTTCATTATGAGTACTATCTGTTAATTCATCGATCAAAAAAAAAAACATCCAAATGTCAACTCCAATTCACTTTCTTCACTGCCATTTAACCTTCTCAACCATTCTTCAGCCATTTTAATGATGTGCAATTTTCAGTTCAGTTTTCTAGGAAAGTACAACTGAACTCAGCTGAACTGAATATAACTTTTCAGTTTTAAGCTCTAGTTCAGCTCAGCTTTCAGATTGGAGGAAAGCAAGGCTTAAAGTAACAGGATGGAAGTAACCAGCCTCTTCCGATAGCACTCCTGGTGGACTTTTCATGACACCAACTTTCGTTGGACTACGTGCACATTCGCACTTTGACTTCATACCAGATATTCTAAAACATTTAAACATTCGATGTTGATTGGCTAAGACTACCCTACTTAATAGTAGTAGTGGTAGTGGACGAAGAATTTCAAAAAAATCCCCCACCCCAAACTACCCTTTAGATGGAAAAAATGTCGAAAATTTTGATTTTATCAAAAATGGTCTAACGGTTTTGATTAAAATCTCTTATATTTAAGACATTTACATCCCAAATAAAATGTAGATATATCTTGAGTTTTCTGGGAATAGCCTTTAAAGATCTCTTTATTCAGGATGATTTTTATTTTTTACATAAGTGGTAAACCGTAAGAATAGACAAAAACTTACTGCACAAAAAATGTAGGCCACGATGAAACGCACAATTCATGTTATACACATTTTTTTCATGCAGTTGATCGTTTTTGAGATATTCCTTGTTATTGGTTTCAGCTTTAAAATACTTCTACTTTTCTCATACAAGAGTTTGTCAACTCCTGTCCATACAAACAAAGGAAGCAAGTAATAAGACTATTTCTGCTAATTTTTGTCAATTAGCAGGGAGTAAAAAGAAGCACAAGCTTTTTAACAATCTCGGTATGGAATTTTGGGTGAAATGCAATACTTTATCTACCGATGTACTTGTACGAAACAGAGAAAGTAAAAAGAGGAAATGGTATGTACAAAGGTCCATGTCGACAGATTATCGTGGCCCACGCTATGCAATAATTAGTTAATGCTTTTCTTGCATCAGAAACCTAGCACTTTGATCCATAAGTGGCAGTTTTAAGCAGTAAATGTCACTGGATTGGAGAATGAGATGGACTACGCCCTAAGACGGGGTTCAGCTAAGATACAGCAATTCCAACTTTACGACAAAAACCTCGCTAGGAATAACAACTGTTTCTGGGTGATAAATCCGCAGGGTGGATTTGCGTTGTTCACTTGTCAGAGTGAGTAGTGCAGCAAACTGCACTTATCTCTACCCCCTGGCACTGTGGGACCTAGACTACTCGCTTCGCAAATTCCTTGTCGAGCGCGACACAGATATTCGTTCGCTTAAAGCTGAGGTCTCAACCTGGGGCCCGCAATACACTATACATTCCATTGCCAAACTTTAACTGAAATTTCTAATTTCTACATTTCTGTATTGATTTTTACTTTCTCTAACTCGCATGCATAATGCACATAGTAGATAGAGAATGTATTGTATTCCAACCAAAAATTCGATACGGGAAATATATGTTTTGCGACACCCTATATATACATATATAAAAACATTCTTAAAAAATGCTCGTGTGCATGTGTAGTGTGGGGGGTATACACCTTTAAAAAAAGGCCATTAAATACCGAACTTGGGAATTAAGTTTAGTACCTTTCATGGATGCGAAATGAAGATTTTGAGAAAAATCCCCCCCACCCTTTATAAGGAACTTTTTTCGAAAATTTTAATTTACTCAAAAATGGCTCTAACGATTAAAATATCATATATTAAAGATATTTACCTGACAAATAAAATGTATATCTTGCATTTCTTGGGAATAGCCTCTGAAGAGTCGTTTATTATTGATAAATTTTACGGAGATTTGCATAGCTGCTAAACCGTAAGAGATGTACAAAAAGTGTCACACAAAAAATGTAGAGCACGTTAAAACGCACAATATATGTTATACAGGTACTTTTTTTTTTCGTGGAGTTGACCGTTTTTGAGTTATTCCTTGTTTTTGATGTCACCTTTAAACAACTTACTTTTTTATACAGACTTTTCGTTTTCGAGATGTGCCATCCACAGACACACGGACCTTTTTCTAAAATGCTTTTTTACTTTCTCTACACGTACTATATACATAGTGTATAGATAAGGCAAATTCGAAATCTAGATTTCAGTGGAAATATATGTTTTAGGGTACCCTTTATAAAAAAAAAAATAATCACAAAAAGGTCCGTGCGTGTATCCGTGTGTCTGTGAATAAGATAACTCAAAAACGAAATGTCAGTAAAATACCAAACTTGGTATTTAAGTTGAGTATCTATCAGGGAAGATTTTGTGGAAAATCTCCCTACCTCAAACTAGCCTTTAAATGGAAGTTTTTACGAAAATTTGATTTTCTCAAAAATGACTAACAATTTTGATTAAAATATTATATATTAAATATATTTATCTGACAAATAAAATGTATATCTTGGATATTTTGGGAGTAGCATCTGAAGACTACTTTATTCTGGATAAATTTTACGGAAATTTGCATAACTGCTAAACCGTAAGAGATGGACAAAAACGTGCCACAAGAAACGTAGAGCACACAACAAAATATATTAAATACATTTTTTTTCGGGGAGTTGATCGTATTTGAGTTATTCCTTGTTTTCGATTTCACCTTTAAAAACTTACTTTTTATACAGACTTTTCGTATTTGAGCTGTGCTGCCCACAGACACAGACGCCTTTTTCTAAAAATGCTTTTTTACTTTCTTTACACGTAATGTTTACATATTTATAGAAAAGGTGTTGTATTCCACCCAAAAATTGATTCCAGATGTCACCGGAAATATATGTTTTGGGTCCCCCTGAATAAAAAAAAAGTATTTTTGGGACAACATTAGTGTGTGCGTGTGTGTGTCTGTGGACAGCATAGCTCAAAAACGAAAAGACCGTTAAATACCAAACGTGGTATTTAGGTTTAGTCTGTTCCAAGGATGCGACACGAAGATTTTCAAGAAAATTCGTGCATCCCAAACTACCCTTAACATAAAAAAACAAAAATATCTTATATTTAACTTGTTTACATGCCAAATAAAATGTATACCTTGAATTTTTTGGGAATAGCTTCTAACGACCTCTTTATTCTGGATGATGTAGATCACAATAAAGCACACAATTTATGCCGTATACATTTTTTTCGTGAAGTCAATCGTTTATGAGATATTCCTTGTTATTGGGTTCAGCTTTTAAATACTTATACTTTTCTCATACAGGAGTTTATCAACTCCTGTCCATACAAACAAAGGTACTTCAGTAACATAGCAAATAAATTTTGACTATCACTTTAACCTATGGTACTCCTTTATTTCGCTTCTACTTACAAGGAAGCAAATAATAAGACTATTTGTGCTAATTTTTTCTCGATTAGCATGAAGTAAATAGAACGATAAGCTTTTTAACAATAATTTGTTGGAGAGATGTGGAGAAAGTCATGTGAATACAACACATCAGTTTTTTTTTCGGAATCAGGGGGTTTCAAAACATATCTTTCCGGTGAAATCTCGGTATTGAATTTTTGGGTGTAATAAAATGCCTTCTGTATACACTATGTACATGTGTAGTAGTGTGAAAAAGTAACAAAGAATGAGCGTGTGTGTAATTCTTGAGATGGAAATATTGACATATTTTCCAATATTCTTATTTGCTGTCTATGCTTACAATTTGAGTACACAGACAGGAAAACTTATTTTCCGAACACTTACTTCTGTTTCAGAGCTGTATACCTAGTTTAAAACCAAGCCGTGTAACTTCCAACTGATTAATGTTCGCCTTGCTTGTTCGAAACGAAGCGTTTTCAATTCCCCTTCAGGACACGAAAAGCGTTCTCGTTCCCTTTTATACAGACAGATGGCATTAGTTTTATCTACAGAATGGGCGTCATGAACACGTAAACGGCGTTCACGCGCTCAAAGGGAAAACATTTGCACACTAAATTGCTCGCTTTCAACAAAACACGGCTGAACCTGCCTACTCTATTTCACCTTTATGAACTTCTTCGCAAAATCTAAGTTAGCAATGCGAGCGTATATTGATCGTAAATGTTAGAATAGCGTTTCATTTCGGATGCTTTCACAACTTTTTATATTCTTTACCATGTGTACTAAGTAGGGGAAATATTGTATTCCGCGCAGAAATACGACGCCGAAATTTAACGTATCTTTTCAACTGCCTCAAATAATATACAGGGTGTTTCAAAACGACATCAAACGAAATGTAAATGGCGTGTTATTTATGTACGCTCTTTAACTGCTGTAGTTCTCAGCGTCCCATTCTATACTGGGCATGAAAGACCGCTTAATTTTGTTCAGAGGCTTCTCTTTCAGGCTTGAGGTTCTTTTTACGTGCCGTAAATCTACGACACGGGACCAACGGCTTACCTTGTTGGTTGTAACGTACGTGATACGTGAATATAATTTTCAGCTCTAAATTCGGCACATACAGAAACTGCCATAAAATCACCAAGGATTAGGCAGTCGTACATAACAAATGGCACGTGCCTGGCCCATTCCAAGAGAGATGCCGGTTAGTAGCGATGGTCCCAGACACGTGGTGTAGGCGTGGTTTGATAGACATGCCGGCGCGGCACAGGTCACCTTAGTAATGGAAAACATAGCATGTGGGTTTTGTTGTGTGTTTCGTATAACACGTTCTGGGGCTGTTTACGTGGCGTATGACAACCGTTGTTCCTTCGCTGTCTAATCCCAAATGTGTGCGATTTTTATACACACATAAAACTTTAAATAGAAGAGTTTGAAAGTTGCGACAAATTTCGGAAAAGTCAAAGTTTAAGCTAATCAACTGCTATCTTCGTTTGGTTTTGTTTTGCACTCACATTATTTTTCTCTAGATGTTCAGCAAACAAACCTTTCTTACAAAAGCTTATTGTTTTATCATGCTTCGTTATAAGTAGAAGGGAATACACTAGGCTAAAGTGATAATAATCAATTCCTTTAAAAGCGGGTCGCAATGTGAAATTCCAGTCCGCCTGGCTAATCAATGGTTGCGTGTCTACTTCACATTCAACAGGTCGCAAGTTCGAATCTCGCTTAGGCTGAGTTACCTGGATGTTTTCTGTTTTTACTTTCTCTACACGTACTATGTACATAGTTTATAGAGAAGGTATTGTAATGCACCCAAAAATTCGATACCAAGATTTCACAGGAAATACATGTTTCGGGTCCCCCTGAATCCAAAAAAAAAAGCATTTCTTGAAAAAGGTCCGTATGTGTGCGTGTGTGCATGTGGACAGCACAGCTCAAAAACGAAAAGACCGTTAAATACCAAAACCTGGTATTTAGGTTTCGTATCTTTCAGGATGTAACAAGATTTTCAAGAAAATCCCCCCCCCAGCCCCAACTGTCCTTTACATGGGATTTTTCGACAATTTTGATTTTCTCAAAAATGGCTCTAACAATTTTAATTAAAATATAGTATATTAAAGATATTTACCCGACAAATAAAATGTATATATTGAATAGCCTCTGAGGACTACTTTATCCTGGATGAATTTTACGGGATTTTGCATAACTACTAAACTGTAAGAGATACAGAAAAACGTACCACACAAAAAATGTATAGCATATTAAACACACAATTTATGTTATATAATTGTTATTCTTGGAGTTGATCGTGTTAGAGATATTCCTTGTTCTTTGTTTCAACTTTAAAAAACTTATACAGGAATTTGTCAACTCCTGTCCATACAAACAAAGGAACTTCAGTCGCATAGCAACCAGGTTTTGACTATCACTTTAACCTATGGTACTCCCTTATTTCGCTTCTACTTACAAGGAAGCAAGTAATAAGACTATCTCTGCTAATTTTTTCTCGAATAGCATGAAGTAAATAAAAGCATTAGCTCAAAAGCTTATGCTTCTGAAACTAAAAACGGAAAAACAAGGAATATCTCAAAAACGATCAACTCCACGAAAAAAATGTATATAACATAAATTGTTTTTAACGTGCTTACGTTTTTTGTGTGGTAAATTTTTGTCCATCTCATACTGTTTAGCAGTTATGAGAACTTTCGTAAAATTCATCCAGGATAAAGTACTCTTCAGATGCTATTCCCAGAAAATTCAAGTTATATATTTTATTTGTCATGTAAGTATATTTAATATACAATATTTTAATCAAAATGGTTAAAGCCATTTTTGAGAAAATCAAAATTTTCGAAAAAAAGTTCCATATGAAGGGTAGTTGGGGGTGGGGTGATTTTCTTGAAAATCTTCATGTCGCATTCCTAGAAGATACCAAACTTAAACACCAAGGTTTGAATTTAACGGTCTTTTCATTTTTGAGCTATGCTGTCCACAGGCAGACACGCACTCACACACGGACCTTTTTCCAAAAATGCTTTTTCTGGATTCTTGGGGACTCAAAACATGTACTTCCGGTGACATCTCGGTATCGAATTTTTGGGTTTATTACAATATGTTCTCTATACACTATGTATATAGTACGTGTAGAGAAAGTAAAAAACGGGATCCTTAAATATACTAATACCTTTCATGGCAGTAAATTGACCTACCACGCGCACTAAATGCAGCTCTTTAATAAATAATCTATAAATATCCTTAAATTAGTAATATCTGAATAAAATTTGAAGCATTTTACTCAGAAAATTCTATAGCATTACAAAAACAAAAATGTATTTTTATTCATATTTGCCTTACCTTAAGAAAATGTTTTATAACTATAATTCCATAAAATTATAGTTATATAATTTCGGAGATAATTTGGTGCTGAATCTACCTTACCTTAGATTGAAAGTTGGTTTCACTTACCTGCAAAAGAACAAAACAACATTGTTAATACATGCTTTATACAAAATATTCAAAGATACATCTCTGCTAAAATAAATTGATGTGTTTCATTCACATGACTTTCTCAGCATCTCTGTACCAAATTAGTGTTAATAGGCTTATTCTTCTACGAGCTTCATGCTATATCGAGATGAACTTTACAGAAACGATCTTATTACTTAGTTCCTTATAAGTAGAAGCGAAATAAGGTAATAAACTAGGCTAAAGCGACAGTCAAATGTTTTAAAATGTGGTTGCTAGGGGACTGAAATGCTTTCTTTGCGTGGCCCGAGTTGACAAGTTCCCGTATGAGAAAAGTTCCAAGTATTTTAAATCTGAAACCAATAACATGGAGTATCTCGAAAATGGTCAATTCCATGAAAAAAATGTATATGACATAAATTGTGTGTTTTAACGAAGTCGACATTTTTTATGTATAAGTATTTGTCTATCTCTTACAGTTTACCAGTTATGCAAAATCATAAAAATTAGTTGAAAATAAAGAGCTCTTCAAAGGCTATTTCCAGAAAATTCAAGATATACATTTCTTTTGTCATAAAAATATCTTAAGTGTAAGAGATTTTAATCAAAATCGTTTGAGCCACTTTTGAGAAAATCAAACTTTTCCAAATTTTTTCCGCGTAGAGGTTATTTGGGGGTGGGGGTGTTTCTTGAAAATCTTCGTGTCGCATCTTTGGAAGATACTGAACATAAATATTAATTCAAAATCTTCTCGGGCTTCTAGCCAGGTAAAAACTTGGCTTGATACCAACGTTCGAAGAAGTGCATCTTCCTCGTCTACAGGGTGAACTGATGGATATACCAGTCTCCGCAAGCTCAATCCATTTTGAATTAATGCGTCGCCAGGAAAGCTTCACTTTTTATTTTATAAATATTAAGTTTGGCATTTAACGGACTTTTCGTTTTTGAGCTATGCTGCATACATATACATACACACGGACATTTTTCTAAAATTATTTTTTTGAATTCAGGGGTCCCAAAACATATATTTGCGATGAAAGCTCGGTATCGAAATTTTTGAGTGCAATACAATACCTTCTCTATACACTATATCTACACACAGTACGTGTAGAGAAATATCTGATGTGTTGCATTCATATAACTTTCTCAGACTGTTCAATATACAAACTACTAGTATAAAAGATTATTCACATCATGCTAATCAAGGTAAGCATTACCAGATTTAGTCTTATTACTTGCTTCCTTGTAAGTGGAAAAGAAATAAGGCAAAAGCGATAGTCAAATATTTTAAAATTTCGTCGCTATGTAAAACAACAGAAGTTCGATTCCCTTAGCATGGTTTGGTTTGAGAAAATTTAGGTAGTTTAAAATTGAAACCAATAACAAGGAATATCTTGAAGACGGACAACTCTACAAGAAAAACGTACATTTCACAAATCTTGTGTTTCAACGAGATCTACATTTTATGTGCACCAAATTTTTGTATATCCCTTACGGTTTAACTGTTATGCAAAATTCTGCAGAATAAAGAGGTCTTCAGAGGCTATTCCCAAAAAAATCAAAATTTACATTTTATCTGTCATGCGGCATTTTAAACAAAATCATTAAGAGCCATTTTTCAGAAAATCAACATTTTTCCATGTAAAGGATAATTTGGGTTGAGTGTATTTTCCTGAAAATGTTTGTTTCGCACACTTGGAAAATACTCGACTTAATTACCAAATTTGGCATTTAGGCTCTGCTGCCCACAGACACACATGGACAATTTTCTAAGAATGTGTTGTTTTTTTACAATAAGGGGACCTCAAAAGACACATTTCCGGTGAAATTTAGGTATGGAATTTTTGGGTGCAACACAATGCCTTCTCTATACTCTGTGTATATAGTACGTGTAGAGAAAGCAGACACAATTACGGAAAGTGATGACATTTTTCAGAAAGATTTAGCTACCTGCCACAATTCCACTCTATTACTCATTTCAATTTTAAAATACGTTTTCCTGAAAGTCTAAATCCTCTTTCTTTACACCTCTCTCCTTGTCTCTCTTATTGTATCATTTATACAGCCCCCTTTAACATCTAAGGTCATGTCGGGGGCTTTGCATTGGAAACAACACGTTGTCTGCAGGTTCTTTACGTTTGGTTTAAATCACTTTTATTTTCCTTAAACACACACATTCACTCTCACATACAAACTTCCAGACTCTGTGGGGGATAGGGAATAATTCTGGCTAAAGAAAATTTCCCGGCACCAGCCGGGAATCGAACCCGGGACCTCTGGATGAGAAGACCATGGAGGCAGTCCATATCTCTTTTGTTTTACACCTGACCATGGAAAGAGAACTGAATATCAATGACAATCGCATAGCGACAGCTTCTAAAATATTTTATTATCGCTTTAGCCTAGTGTGCTCTTCTATTTCTCTTCTATATATAAGGAACTAAGTACTAAGACCGCTTCTGTTATGTTTATCTCTATTAAAAGAATATCCTTTCTAAGATTTTTTTTTTGTGGTTTAACATTCTTTAACCTGGTTGGTCATATCGGACGATGAATGGAACTGGTGAAATGATGCTCAAATGATCTCGGGGTCCTTGAAGCTTAAAGTTACTCGACATTCGTCTTCTCAGGATAAGGGAAAACCCCGAAAAAATACTTTAACCGGGTAACTCAGCCTAAGTGAGATTCGAACTCACAACCTATTGACTGTGAGGCAGACGCGCTACCCAGGCGGGCAAGAATAGTTTGTTTGCAGAAGGGATAGAGACAGTCATGTGTTTCAACACGTCAGATGAAGGTTCATATTAGACAGAGACATCTATCGGCGCATCGTTGAGTCTGTGAAACCGCCCATGACGAGGTGATAACTTTCGGGAGGGAAGTAATGTGTTGACAGATGTTTCGGCGACTGTAACGACTCACTTCCGCAGGATGAATACAGAATGTCTGGTACATTTGCATACGTCCAAGCGGGTTGCCGTATCTTGATCCTGCGGGCGCGACCGTTTCTAAGGCCGCATGCAACGCGACAAAATATTTCTCGGCATTGCGGCTATACCAGCCGCGGACCAAAAGTTCTGATGCATTCACACGACTTTCTCTACATCACTGTAACAAATTATTACTTGCTTCCTGGTAAGTAGAAGCGAAATAAGGGAGTACCATAGGTTAAAGTGATAGTCAAAAGCTGGTTACTAGGTGACTGATGTTTCTTTGTTTGTATGGACAGGAATATTAAAAAACGATTGTATTTCTCAAAAAATGGGCCCGAATTTTCTGGAAATAACCTGTAAAGAACTTTTTATTCTGGATGATATTTTCTGAATCTTGTATAACTAGTGAACCGCAAGAGATAGACAAAAAATTACCACACAAAAAATGTAGATCTCTCTAAAACACACAATTTGCCAATACCTACATTTTTTTCGTGATGTTGGCCTTTTAGAGATATTCTGGTTATTGGCTTCAAATTTAAAATACGTGAAACTTTTATCATACGGGGGCGTGTCAGCTGCTGGAAATGCAAAGAAACGGATTTCAATACCAAAGCAACCACATTTTTAAAAAAATTGTCTGTGTGTTTAGTCTAGTGTATTCCCTTATTTCCCTTTTTCTTATAAGGAACTAAGTAACAAGACTGTTTCTGTTAATGTTTATCTCGATTAGCGTGAAATAGATAAAAGAATAAGCTTATTAACAATGATTTGTTACAGAGATGTAGAGAAAGTCGTGCGAATGGAATGTATCATATTTTTTTAAGGCAAATACAACCTATACGACACACGAGTATGTTTAAAAGAAATATGCATGCACCCGCATGTGATCGATCTGTAATAAACCAATAAACCGTTTGCTTTACAGGCGTGCCAACCAACCAAATAGCGACACATGCGCTATTTCGTATGCATTGCATCTGAAAGGCGACTGTGTTATATCATACTGGTAGCAGGCCGTGCATAAACTGAAACAAACGCTATCTACACAACTGTATTTACTACGTCATTCTATGGAAATTAAGTGCTATTAGTTATGGTAGGATAAACTTTAATGTTTCATGTGATTCCAAACTTGCTTCCATTTAATATTCTCTGTATACGACCAGCGGCTACAAATAAAATTACTATTCTTTGTTTCCGCGGTGATATTAAACTTTAGCGTTGATATTTGTGGCGTTATCAAAACGAACGGAATATGTTTACTTTCTCTATGCCAGTAGAAAAGGTATTACAGCCCTTGTATAAAAAATCTGATGTGTTCCATTCACATGACTTTCTCTACATCTCTGCAACAAATAATTGTAAACATCTTTTGCTTCTATTTACTTCATGCCAATCGAGAAAAAATTAGCAGAAATAGTCTTATTACTTGCTTCCTTGTAAGTAAAAGCGAAATAAGGGAGTACCATAGGTTAAAGTGATACTCAAAAGCTGGTTGCTATGTGACCGAAGTTCCTTTGTTTGTACGGCCAGGAGTTGACAAATTCCTGAATGAAAAAAGTATATTTTTTTTAAAGCTAAAACCAAAAACAAGAAATATCTAAAAAACGAATAACACCACGAAAAAAATGTATATAACATAAATTGTGTGTTTTAACGTGCTCTACATTTTTGTGCGGTAAGTTTCTGTCCATCCCTTATGGTTTAGCAGTAATGCAAAGTTCTATAAAATTCATCCAAAAAATTCAAGATATCTTATTTGTCAGGTAAAATCGTTTGCCATTTTTGAGAAAATAAAATTTTCGAATTTTTTTCATGCGAAGGGTGGTTTGGGGTGTGGGGATTTTTCTTGGAATCTTCGTGTCGCATCCCTGGAAGATACTAAACTTAAATACAAGTTTGGCATACTATCGACTTTTCGTTTTTGAGTTATTGTGTTCACAGACTCACACCCCGCGGACCTTTTTCTGAAATTGCTATTTTTTGATTCAGGAGACCCAAAACATATTTCCGGTGAAATCTCGGTATCGAAATTTTGGGTGGAATGCAATACTTTTTCTATACACTATGTATATAGTACGTGTAGAGAAAGTAAAAATAGAGTAAATGAACGTTGATAACTAGGCCGAGGTCGAGAGAATGTATTTAACAAAATGACAAGTTAGCGGAGCTTAGCAACAAAGCTGTTAAGTAAGTTGTTTTCACAAAGTAGGAAGCCAAACAAGCTTATGTTGTTATAGAGGCGGGCTTCTCCGTTAAGTGCAGCTCCGAGTTCAACACCACCTTCTGCCGATAATGACACTTCGCGTGTCAAATTGTACACTCACTGCTAAAATATATCTACAGCAAAACTTGCTTTCGTCTTATAGCATCACAGCTTTCGCCACAACGTTCCTAGAAAGTACTGCATTCGAGTAAAAATTCATGACGAGATTTCGCTGGAAAGGAATGTTTTGAACCCCTGTAAAAGAAATGCAACAAATTATTGTTACGTTTTTCAAAGTTGAAACCAATAAGAATGAACATCTCAAAAGTGATCAACTCCACGAAAAAAATGTATGTAACATAAATTGTGTGTTATAACGTGCTCTACATTTTTTGTGCGGTAAGTTTTTGTTCATGTCTTACGGTTTACCAGCATTGCAAAATTCCATAAAATTCATCCATAATAAAGTAGTCTTGAGAGGCTATACCCAGAAAATTCAAGATGTACATTTTATTTGTCAGGTAAATATCTTTAATATACCTTATTTTAATCGAAATCGTTAGACCCATTTTTGAGACACTCAAAATGTTCCAAAAAAGTTCCATGTAAAGTGTAGTTTGGGGTGGGGGATTTTTCTCAAAATCTTCGTGTCGCATCCCTGGAAGATACTAAACTTAAATACCAAGTTTGGTATTTTACCGACTTTTCGTGTTTGAGTTACCTTGTTCACACACACAAGGAACTTTTTGTAAAAATGCTTTTTTTTTTGGACTCAGGGGGACCCAAAACATGTATTTCCGGTGACACCTCGGTATCTAATTTTGGGTACAATACAATACCTTCTCTACACACTATTACATAGTGCGCGCAGAGAAAGTAAAAATTAATTAATTAAACAATTAATTAAAATTAAATTCTGTTCCGTCTATTCTTTATTAGGTACAACAAAATACTCCTACGAAAGTGATAGTCGAATCTTTAAAAAGCTATCACTTCGTGAAACAAATGAAATTCGTTTCTCTTTACCTGCCTAGGAGTAAAACAAAAGATAACTTTCGTTTGAGAAAAGTAAATAGTTTAAAACTGAAAGAGATACCAAGAAATACCTTGAAAACCTTTAATACTAAAAAAAAAAAAAAGGTATATGGCATAGATTGAGTGTTTCAACAAGATATATATTTTTGTGTAGTAAAGTTTTTGTATGGGCGTCTCCTTAGCGCAGCTGCGTACCAAGCGGGAGACCTGGGTTCGATCCCCGGTACCGGCGTGGGGATTTTTCCCTCGCTGGGAGACCTGGCCCGGGGTGCACTCAGCCTCGTAAGGTCCCTGGAGATGCCAATTGAGGAGCTACTTGATGGAGAAATAGCGGCTCCAGGTCATGAAGACCGCATTAACCGGCCAGGGGGACTCGAGGCGCTGACCACGTCTCACCCTCCAATACTGCACCCCGTCCATGACGTCTGTAGTGGACCGAGATGGGGTACGCAGCGGCCGGGCGGTAGGCCAAGTTTCCCCGTGAGCTGTCGTGCCATGGAGTTGTATTAAAGTTTTTGTATAACTCTTATGATTTGCCAGTCATACAAAAGTCAACCAGAATAAAGAGGTCTTCAAGAAAATTTAAGATATACAATTTGTTTGTCATGAAAATATCTTAAACATATGGCATTTTAATGAAAATCGCTTTTGTGAAAATCCAAATGTTTGTAAAATGTACTATAGAAGGATTTTCTTGAAATTCTACGTGTTGCACCCTTGGAAGATACTGAACTTAAATACCAAATTTTGTTTTAACGGACTTTTCGTTTTTGAGGTTATCCGCTCACAGTCTCACACACACACACACATATATATATTTTCTATTTTTTTTCTCTTGATTAAGGATTTCTCAAAACATGTATTTAAGTTGAAAGCTCTGTAATGTAATTTTACCTTCGCTATCTTCTATATACGAGGATCATCCAGAAAGTGACAGACGATTTACCATAACTAAATTATAACGAAAGTTATCAACACAAAACTTTATTTACAAAGTTATACTACCTTACTCTATTTCTCAACGTAATCTCCTTTCTGTCAAGACATTTATTGTCACGTGGTACCAGTGTTTCAATGCCGAAGTTATACTTTTCTACCACCAAAGAACTTATTCGTTATTTTTGAATGCACAAAAATCTTCGGCCAATCGCTTTTATAGGCAAATAACGAAAGTATACGGTGATAATGCAATGAACGAGTCTTCAGTGAGGAAATGACGTATAATTTACGAGTAATTAAGGAAGAACCAGTGTGTACGACAAAGACCGGAACGCAAGTTCATCAATCTTTATGGAGGAGTTGAAAGCAAATGTTGATAAAAGAATTAAGAAAAACTGTGTTTCACTTTGGACACCGTACATGACTTTTTGGATGGAAAAGATTTCCCAGACATGAAACATCTGCATTGAAAAACCGGTACCACGTGACAATAAATAACTTGATAGCAATGACGATTACGTTGAGAAATAGAGTAAGGTAGTGTAACTTTGTAAATAGAGCTGTGTGTTCATATCTTTCGTTATTTTGTGCTTTTGTGGACTTTAAGAAGGCATTTGACTCTATCGATCGAAATGCATTATGGTACAAACTAGGCAGAAAGGGGTTATCAAGTAAAATGGTTAGAGCATTGCCGGCAATGTATCAAAATGTCGAATTCTGTGCGAAGTACGACAGAAACAGTGTGTCCGAGAGCTGCCGAAGCTATAGGGGAGTGAGGCAGGGTTGTATTTTATCTCCCTTGCTATTTAATCTCTTTGTGGATGATATTACTGATACAATGATAGCAGAGAATATCCAAGCACCAGTAGTAGCGGATTTGCAGATCCCAACACTTTTATACGCAGACGATTTAGTATTGTGCTCTACGACAGTAAACGGATTGCAACGAGGACTGGACAAACTTAAGAACTATTGCGATGAATGGCTACTTACAGTTAATGTGAATAAGACTAAGGCAATGACCTTCAAAAAGGGTTGTGTTTATAGCAGGGAGGAGACTTGGACATATGCAGGACAGATACTGGACAATGTTAAATCCTTTGTGTACTTAGGACTCACATTTACAATGAACGGAAAATGGACAAAACACATTGACATTGCGAAACACAAGGCAAGGGTGAAAGCGGCGGAACTCTCCGGATACGCTGCAGAATTCCGAATATCTCCATAACCTTAATGGAAACTGTATACGGAGCGACAGTTAGATCCATGATGACATACGGAGGAGAAATATGGGGGTGGGAACAAACAGGGAATCTGGATCAAGTGAGGACCCAATTTTTGAAAGGAATTCTGGGTGTGGGGAGGGGTACGGCAAACTGCGGAATAATGAGGGAATTTGGGGTACATAGTGAAACGATAGAGTGCAAAATCAGAGCAGTTAAATATTGGATGAGAATCGTTCACGGAAACCAATCTCTAATTAGGGCAGTCTGCTACCGTGAACAGTTGCGAATGTTAGGTAATTTGACGTGGGCATCAAAATTAAAGAAAGGGTTGGAAACCATTGGGATAGGAGACATTTGGATGGCGGGGCAGGAAAACAGGCGAAGTATTTGGAGAAAAATTAAGAAACGTCTCTGTGATATTGACAGACAGCAAATAATTGCGCAATGCACAGAGAAGGTGTCATTAGAAGTACAGTCTGGGCTGAAATCGGAGTGGGGTATGGAGCAATACATCAAAACAGGTACCAAACTCATTAGAGAGGGGCTCGCGTGGATTAGACTAGGAGCATGGAGGATCACGAACATTTCTGACGAGAATGGTACGAGAATCTGTCCCATTTGCGAGGTAGAGTCGTGGACTCACATCTTGGCAAGATGTAGGGGTACGGAGGAATGGCGGGAAAAATATTTGCCGCGATTTTTTACCACTGCGAATGTAGGGATAGAAGCATGTTGGACGCTACTGGCAGGCACGGAAAACATGGACGGGCTAGGTAAATTTATACTTAAGGCAAGACAGCTGAGATCTGAGGAGGCTGCCAATAGTGAAGGGGGGGGATAAGATCAACTAAACAAAAGTGACTACATTGTTCTACATACATATATATTATGTCATACTTAGGTCACTGTTGTGCTAGGGTTGTATATATTATGTGTATATATGTCTTTTAAGTGTAATTATCTATTATAAGAGGATGCATTTATGAAGGTGTACTCTGTGCTGTAAATGTAAATTGCTATATTTGAATATCTTGGTATCTTTATTTTCGGATTCACTCTTAATTTTATTGTTGTTTAATATTGCTTTTGACTGTGTATTTCCTTTGTCTTTTTATTTTCGTGTTTACTCTTTTAATTCTTTGTTGTGGTTGTTGTTTTAATATAGCTTGTAATGTGTATTACAAAAGCACGTATGGTATGTGGACGCGTGCGACTGTTGAAATTCTATGTATGATATTGCTATGTTAATAAATACACTTATTCATTCATTCATTCATATGGTTATGCCAAATCGTCTGTCACTTTCCGGATGGCCCTCATATATGAAGTAGATAAAGTAATGTCTTATTACTTTCTCTACATATACTATGTACATATTGTATAGAGAAGGTATTGTATTCCACCCAAAAATTCGATACCGAGATCACACCGGAAATACATGTTTTAGGACATCTTGATCCAAAAAAAAGCATTTTTGGAAAACGTCCGTGGTGTCTGTGGACAGCATAGCTCAAAAACGAAAAGACCGTTAAATACCAAATTATTCCACTTTCCAACTACCCTTTACATGGATAATTTTTCGAAAATTTTGATTTTCTCAAAAATGGGTGTAACGATTTAGATTAAAAATATCTTATATTAAAGACATGTATCTGACAAATACAACGTATATCTTGATTTTTCTGGGAATAGCCTCTGAAGACTACTTTATTCTGGATGAATATTACGGAATTTTGTATAAGTGACAAGTCGTAACAGATGCACAAAAACTTACTTCACAAAAGATGTAGAGCATATTAAAACACAATTTATGTTATACACATTTTTTTCGTGGAGTTGATCGTTTTTGAGATATTCTTTATTTTGGGTTTCAGCTTTGTAAAAACTTATTTTCTCATACAGGAATTTGTCAACTCGTGTCCATACAAACAAAGGAACTTCAGTGACATAGCAACCAGCTTTTGACTATCACTTTAACCCGAGACTGAGTTATAAGAATGAACGCTGGAGTGAGATGTAGCAGCATGAAGGCGCCAGTGTATTGACATGGTGGTGTGTAGAGAATCCCATTCACAGGAGCTTCGGCAAATCTCGTTATTATTCGGGCGTTTCCGTCTTGAGGCTGCAGAGACTGGGACCTGACCTAACCCAGGTCAACTCGAGGTCACACTTTCACTGGAGCAGCGTCTGGTGGTACTGCTCATTTCAACATGGTGCGCACAGTTTTACTGCCCTACACACAAACCGTAGAGGAAGTAACGAAACTAATGATTCTTTACCAAAACAAACTCTCCGCTGTTAACCAGAGCTTTAACGTTTCGAAAAAACATTTTTGTTTTTGGTAGTTTAACCTGGTTGGTCATATCGGACGATGGATGAAATTAGTGAAATGATCTCGGGGGCCATGGAGCTTAACCTTTTATTGCTTGTCGGTACCTACAAGTTCCGCTTGTTTTAAGCGAAGTATACAAATAGGGTTGTACTCGAGGATTAATTGCATGTTATACAAACCTTAAACCATAAACGACAAGTAATCAAGACTGTTTTATATTGTAAAAATCTGATGTGTTCCATTCACATGACTTTCTCTATATCACTGCAACACATTATTTTATTTGCTTCATCTAATGGAGCAGAAATGGTCTTATTACTTGCTTCCTTGTTAGTAGAAGCGAAATATGGGAGTATCATAGGTTAAAGTGATAGTCAAAAGCTGGTTGCTCTGCGACTGAAGTTCCTTTGTATGGACACGAGTTCACAAAGTCCTGTACGAGAAAAGTACAAGTCTTTATAGCTGAAAAACAAACAAACAAGGAATATCTAAAAAACAATTAACTCCACGAAAAAATGTATGGGATATAAATTGTGTGTTTTAAGATGCTCTACATTTGTTGTGTGCTAAATTTTTGTCCATCTCTTACGGTTTAGCAGTGATACAAACTTCCGTAAAATTGACCGAGAATAAAGAAGTTTTCAGAGGCTATTCCCAGAAAATTCAAAATATAAATTTTATTTGTCATGGTCTCACTACTTCTTTACTTGGCTAAAGAGAGTCATATCTTTTAAAAGTTGATCATGTGAACAATTAAAGTTCTGTTCCCTTTGCAAGCCGAGCAGCAAACAAAAGCGAGATGAATGGAAAGGTAACCTCGTATAAGAAACATTACATAGATTAAACTTGTGAACCAACAGCAAAAAACGTCTTGGAAACGGTCAATTCTACGACAAAAATGCATATGACATAAATTGAGTCTTTAAGACTTAAATTTTTTGTGTAGCAAGTTTTTTTTTTATATATTTCTTACGGTTTACTAGTTATCGAAAATTCACCAAAATCCATCCTAAGAAGCTATTCCCAGAAAATTCAAGATATACATTTTACTTATCGTGTATATATCTTAAATAATTAGTCATTTTTGAGAAAATCAATATTTCCGAAATTTTTTCCATGTAAAGGATATTTAGGATTAGGGGATTTTCTTGAAAATCTTCGCGTTGCATCCTTAAAAGATAATAAACTTAAATACGGAATCGTGAATTCGAGTCCCGCCTTGGGCATTGGTGTTTATATGTATGTAAATCTGTATATGTAAAAAAGGAAAACGTTAAACATTAATAGGTCAACTAAGGAATAATAGGAAACTGGAAAAAATAGAGCAAAAGGAATACAGCGCCGGAATCCTGACAAGCCTCCGGAACTGCATTTAAGAAAAAAAGAAAAAAAAAAAAGTATGCTGTACACACACACAAAACTGTTTCTAAAAAAGTTTTTTTTCTGACTCAGGGGACCTCAACACACACATTTCCGGTATCGAACTTTTGTGTAAAAAGTGTGGGAGAAAGTAGTGTGATAGCTTTCAAACTAACAGCGATATCACGGAGGCAACAGAAGCCCTGATAAGTGCAGTGGAATGAAGTAAAGCTTGTATGCAATAAACCAAGTTCTTCTATAAGATCCTTGCTGCGGCGTATATAGGCAACTTGTGTGCCTTTTCTGCGTAGCGGGCGGAATACAACACGGAGTGAGCTTGCTTGGTTGCACCTTCAGTGAGAACTTGGTAAAAACCTCTCAGTAGAGAGGATAAAACGGATCTTTATTCGCGTAGTGAATCAAAGAGGTTTCATGTTTACTAAAACTCTGATGTGTTCCATTCACTTCACTTTCTCTGCATCGCTGTAACAAAGTATTGTTAAAACGCATATTCTTCGATCTATTTTATGATAATCGAGATAAACATCAGCATAAATTGTCTTAACTACTTCCTTCCTTGTAAGTAAAAGGGATTAACTAGGCTAAAGTGATACTCAAATCTTTAAAAAGTTGGTTGCCATGTGGCTGAAATCCGTTTCTATGCAGGGACAGGAGTTTACAACTTTCCGTGTGAGAAAAGTTAAGTATTTTAAATTTGAAACAACAACAAGGAATATCTAAGAAATGGTCAAAAAGACGTATATGACATAAATGGTGTGTTTTAACGTGATTTCATTTTTTATGTAGTAAGTTCTTGTCTATCTCTTACGTTTTACCATTGTCAAAATGCAGCAAAAACGATTCAGAATAAAGAAGTCTTTATTCAAGATATATATTTTATTTGTCAGGTAAATATTTTTAATATACGATATTTTTCTCAAAATGTTCGTGTTGCAGTCTTGAGAGATAATAAACTTAAATACCAAGTTTGGTATTTGACCGACTTTTCGTTTTTGAGTTATCGTGTACGCGGAACTTTTTTCGCTGTAGGGGACCCTATAACGTGCACTTCCAGTGAAATCTCAGTATCATTTATTTTGGTTGGGTAAGTCCTACGCACCATGTGGTAGTAAGCAGAGTAAAACTATACTTAAATTGTGTGTTTAATGAGATACACATTTTTACTTTCTCTAGCAGGTATGAGCATTTAATGTACATAATAAGTACAGAAAATATTGTATTGCACCAAAACGTTCTATGTCAAGATTTTACTGGAAATATGTTTTGAGGTACCCTTAGTCCGAAAAAAAAACATTTTTAGAAAAATTGCCATTCGGGTAGGTTTCTGTGGACAGCATAGCTAAAAAATTTGATGTGTTCCATTCACATGACTTTCTCTACATCTATGCAACAAATTATTGTTAAAAAGCTCTTGCTTCTATTTCTTTCAAGCTAATCGAAAAAAAAAAATAGCAGAAATAGTGTTATTACTTGCTTTCTTATAAGTAGAAGATAAATAAGTGAGTACCATAGGTTAAAGTGATAGTCAAAAGCTGGTTGCTATGTGGCTGAAGTTCCTTTGTTTGTATGGACAGGAGTTGACAAATTCCTGTATGAGAAAAGTTAAGTTTTCCGAACCTGAAAACAAAAACAAGGAATATCTCAAAAACGATCAACTCCAACGAAATAAAGGTATACTAAATAAATTGTGTGTTTTAATGTGCTGTACATTTTGTGTGTGGTAAGTTTTGGTTTATCTCTTACGGTTTAGTAGTTATGCGAAATTCCGTAAAATTCACTCAGAATAAAGTAGTCTTCAGAGACTATTCCCAGAAAATTCAAAATATACATTTTATTTGTCAGGTAAGTGTCTTTAATATATGATATTTTAATCAAAATCGTTAGAGCCATTTTTAAGAAAATCAAAGATTTTGAAAAAAGTTCCATGTAAAGGGTAGTTTGAAGTGGGGGGATTTTTCTCAAAAGCTTCGTGTCGCATACCTGGAAGATACTAAACTTAATAAAAAGTTTGGTATTTAACGGTCTTTTCGTTTTTGAGCTATGCTGCCCACAGACACACACACACACAGACAGAGAGACAGACAGACGCACACTCGGACATTTTTCTAAAAATGCTTTTTGTGGATTAAGGTGGTCTCAAAACATGTATTTCGTGTGAAATCTCGGTATCGAATTTTTGGGTGCAATACAATACCTTCTCTATACACTATGTACATACTACATGTAGAGAAAGTAAAAATCTGATGTGTTCCATTCACATAACTTTCTCTATACCTCAGCAACAAATTACTCTTAAAAAGCTTATTCTTCTATTTACTTCATGCTAATCAGTATAAAATTAGCAGAAATGGCCATATTACTTGCTTCCTTGTAAGTAGAAGCGAAATAAGGGAGTACCATAGGTTAAAGTGACAGTCAAAAGCTGGTTGCTATGTCACTGAAGTTCCTTTGTTTGTATGGGCAGCAGTTGAAACATTCCTGTATGAGAAAAGTGTAACAGAAACCAAAAACAAGGAATGTCTCAAAAACGATCAACTCTACGAAAAAAATGAATATAACATAAATTGTGTGTTTTTGTGTAGTAAGTTTTTGTTCATCTCTTACGGTTTAGTAGTTATGCAAAATTCCGTATAATTGACCCAGAATAAAGTAGTCTTCAGAGACTATTCCCAGAAAATTCAATATATACATATTATTTGTCAAGTATATATATTTTAATATATGATATTTTTATCGAAATCGTTAAAGCAATTTTTTAGAAAATCAACATTTCCGAAATTTTTTCCATGTGAAGAGTGGTTGGGGGTGCGGGATTTTCTTGAAAATCTTTGTGTCGCATCCTTGGAAGATATCGAATTTTTGGGTGCAATACAATACCTTCTCTACACTATGTACATAGTACGTGTAGAGAAAGTAAAACTATGAGGCCCTACCTTAATCTGGCAGAAGCAGACATTGCATCTTTTTTTACGCTGCTTCCACTTTGATATTTGTCGCGTGCCACAAGGGAACTGGTTAAGAAGGTATGCGCTCATAACAGAGAATATTGCTGAAGTGAACCGGATAGCAAATACCTGTGAAGGCAAACAGATATACCGGAGCCGGTTAATGAGGAACCAGACCTCGCTGTGACGTCAGCGTTTGCTCAACCTATACAAACATCTGTGAAATTGCTTCCACATTCAATACCGAACATTTCTATAAAAGCTTAACTGGATTCCATATAATATTTCATGACAAAAGTCTTGTTTCCTTAATCCAAAAGTGACGCGTTTGAATTACTATGTACTACTTACATACAATATCGTATTCCACCCAAAAAAATCGATACCGAGATTTCACAGGGTCTCCTGTATCAAAAAATCTGATGTGTTACACTCATATGACTTTCTCTAACTCTTCTAAAAACTTCTTACATACGATTATTCTTCTTTCTGCACCTTGCTAATCGAGATAAACATTAGCAGAATGTTCTTACTACTTAGTTCGTTACAAGTAGAAAGAAAATAAGGGAATACACTAGGCTAAACCGACTGTCAAATGTTTTAAAAGCTGAAACCAAAAACAAGGAATATCTCGGAAACGGTTACCTCCACAGCAAACATGTAAAGGACATAAAGTGTGTGTTTTGATCAAATCAACATTTTCTGTGCAGTAAGTTTTTGTGTAGCTCTTACCGTTCAGCAGTTAAGCAAAATTCAGCAAAATTCATCGAGAATAAGGAGCTTTTCAGAGGCTATTCCCAGAAAATTCAAGATATACATTTTATTTGGTATGTAAATGTCTGTAATATAGGGGATTTTAATCAAAATCGTTACAGCCATTTTTTAGAAAATCAAAATTTTCGAAAAATGTTCCATGTAAAGGGTAGTTGGGAGTGGGGGGATTTTCTTGAAAATCTTCGTGTCACATCCTTGGGAGATACCAAACCTAAACACCAAGTTTAGTATTTAACGGTCTTTTCGTTTTTGAGCTCTGCTGTCCACAGACACACACACACACACACACACCACACACAGAGACAGACACACACATACACACGGAACTTTTTCTGAAAATGCTTTTTTTTTGGATTCAGGAGGTCCTAAAACATATATTTCCGGTGAAATCTCGGTATCGAATTTTTGGGTGGAATGCAATACTTCCTCTATACACTATATACATAGTACGCATAGAGAAAGTAAAAAAAAAGTATTTTCAGAAAAATGTTCGTGTGTGTGCGTCTGTGGGCAGCATAGCTCAAAAACGAAAAGATCGTTAAACACCAAACTTGGTATTTAAGTTTAGTATCTCACAAGGATGCGGCACGAAGATTTTAAAGAAAATCTCCTCACCCCCAACTACCCTTTACTTAGAACATTTTTCCAAAATTTTGATTTTCACAAAAAAAAACGATTTTGATTAAAATATCCTATATTAAAAATATCTACCTGACAAATAATATGTATATCTTGAATTTCATCGGAATAGCCTCTGAAGACTACTTTATTTTGGATGAATTTCACGGAATTTTGCATAACTGCTAAAGCGTAAGAGATGGACAAAACTTACCACACAATAAATGTAGAGCACGTTAAAACACATAATGTTATATACATTTTTTTCGTAGAGTTGGTCGCTTTTTAGATATTGCTTATTTTTTGTTTCAGCTTTAAAATACTTACTTTTCTCATACAGGAATTGGTCAATTTCTGTACATACAAACAAAGGAACATAGCAACCAGCTTTTGACTATCACTGTAACCTATGGTACTCCCTTATTTCGCTTCTACTTACAAGGAAGCAAGTAATAAGACTATTTCTGTTAATTTTTTCTTGAGTAGCACAAAGTAACTAGAGGCATAAGCTTTTTAACAATAATTTGTTTCAGAGATGTAGAGAAAGTCATGTGAATGGAATACATCAGATTTTTTTTTGTTTGAAATGAATTTGTGAAGAAATAAAACTGTCAATACAAATGCCCCACTATCTCAGAAACTTATTAACATAAAGGGCTTACATTTGTGCCACATGTTTGCACTCAAATATGGTTTATTTAAACGAAAAAGTTTTTATGTATATGCATTAGTTGTTTTTTAGAATTTAAAAATCATCGTTTTTCAATAAAATCTTAGAATCTTTATTTAAAAATCGTCACTCATTGCAATTCTTCCTTATTTTATAGCGAGAAAAAGACATCACAAACTTTCTGGAAACTTGTCGAAGATAGCAGAAATCGATGTTTAGAGAAACATCTCGAATATCAGAAGAATCGCAATGTCGCAAAAAGTCTCATGATCTGAAAGATTCTGTTGCGTTGCGCCATTGTTTACCATGGAATTGCGATATCTCAAGTTCCAGCTAAACCGCCGCTTACCACAACGAACATGAGAGTGATCACATACCGGATGGCGTTGTCACAACACTTATATTTTTACTTTCTCTAGCCCGTTTTTACAACGTGCATAATGGATAGATATATATGTTTTGCGGTCCCCCGAGTCTGAAAAAAAGCCTTTTTAGAAAATGTTCAATAAGTGCGTCTGTGGACAGCATAGCTCATAAACGAAAATTCAGGTAATATCAACTAAATACCTATGTATTTAAGTTTAGAATCTCCCAAGGATGGGACAGAACTATTTAAAAAAAAAAAAACCACCACCTCCAACTACCCTTTACATGGAACTTTTTTCGAACATTTTGGTTTTCTCAAAAACGGCTCTAACGATATTGATTAAAATGCCGTATATTTAAGATATTTACCTGACAAATAAAATGTATATCTTGAATTTTATGGGAATAGCCTCTAAAGACCACTTTATTTGTGATACATTTTGTATAAATGTTAAACCGTAAGAGATAGAGAAAAACCTACCACATAAAAATATATATATGACGGAAATTACCTGTTTTAACGAGATCTACAAGTGACCGTTTCTGAGATATTACTTGTTATTGGTTTCAGCTTTAATATATACTTTTCTCAAATGGGGCCATACAAAGTGAACTGAACCTCAATTGTATCACATTGCAACGAGCTTTTAAATGATTTAAGTTAGTTATTTCCTTATTTCCCTTCTACTTATAATGAAGCAAGTAATAATAACATTTCTTTTGGGAGAATAGGTAAGGAACGTCATGTGAATGGAACACGTTAGATATTTGATACTGAAATGAACGGCAAGAAGTTTTAAACAGAAGTGAAATTGTTACTCTTACTGCAGTTTCTGGTTATGTAACGATTTCTCCTCTAGTGAAATAAAACTGCAGCTGAGAGGTTAATTTGGGCAAGCAGCAAGGTCATGGTTATATTCCTTTGGAATACTCTGGTAAGTGGAAAAGCTATTTTTAGCAAATGCAACTCACACAGTGTAACTGAGGCTTGAAATGAGGACTTTTAATGTAGTGCTTTCCAGCCCAGCTCGCTCACGAGTATTCGCTTTCTTAATGGCTACGCTCCGACATTCCTATTTCGTCACCAATAAAACTATAAAAGTTCCTTTCACATTACTTTCTCTACCTGTTCTGCAAACAACCATACTTACAAAACACTATTCTGTTATCTACATAATGGTAAATGAGATGAACATTAGCGGAAATTGTCTTATTACTTGCTTCCTTGTAAGTAGAAGGAAAATAAAGGAATACACGCTAGGCTAAAACGATAGTAAAATATTTTAAAAGCTATCGCTATGTGGTTTGAAATTAGGTTCTCTATTTATGGCCAAAAGTAAAACAAAAGAAACACGGTTGTCGACTTCCCGTTTGAGAAACGTATAAGTATTTTAAAATTGACACAATAACAAGGGATATTTCGGAAATGGTTACTCTCTCTTCAGAGATGTACAGGACACAAATTGTTTTAAGATCTATTTTTACTTTCACTATGTGTACTAAGTACTTACACAGTGTATAGAGAAGCCTTTGCATTCCAACAAAAATCTATACCGAGATTTCACCGGAAATATACATTTTACGGTCCCCTGAATAAAAAAACAACAACATTTTTTGTATGTGTGTGTATGTGTATCCGTGGGCCTGCGAACACGATAACTCAAAAACGAAAAGTCGGTAAAATACCATACTTGGTATTTAAGTTTAGTATTTTCCAGGGATGCGACACGAAGATTTTGAGAAAAATCCCCACATCCCAAAATACGCTTGACTTGGAAAACGTTTCAAAAATTTTTATTTACTCAAAAATGGCTCTAACAATTTTGTATAAATAACTCATATTAAAGATATTTATGTGAAAAATAAAATGTATACCTTGAATTTTCCTGAATTTTTAAGAGATAGATGAAGATTTACAACAACAAAAATGTAGATTACGTTAAAACACAAATGTTTGTCATATAGTTGGTTTTTTTTTCGTGGAATTGGCCACCTCTGTAATATCCCTTGTTATTTCTATCAGATTTAAAATACTTAAACTTTTTTCACCAGGTAAACTCCTGGGCCTGCAGAGAAACGTATTTCAACCACATGGCAACCAGCTTTTAAAACATTTGACTATCATTTTAGGCTAGTGTATGCCCTTATTTTCCTTTTACTTACAAGGAAGCAAGACATTAAGAACATTTCTCCTAATGTTTATCTCGATTATCATAAAATAGATAGAAGCAGAAGCTTTTTAACAATAATTTGTTACAGCGCTGTAGAGAAAGTCATGTTAATGGAATACATCAGATTTCTTTTTTCTTGTGTAGTAAGTTTTTGTTTGTCTCTTACGTTTTATTGGTTATACTAACGTCATCCAGAATGAAGAGGGACTTCAGAGGTTAATCCCAAGAAATTCAAGATATATATGCTTCTACTTTCTCTACACTTACTATGTACATAGTGTATAGAGAAGGTATGGTATTGCACCCAAAATTTTGATTCCGAGATTTCACCGGAAATACATGTTTTGTGTCCCTCTGAATGGAATAAAAAAACATTTTTAGTAAAACGAAAAGACCATTAAATACCAAACTTGGTATTTACGTTTGGTATCTTCCAAGGATGTGACAAGGAAGACTTTCAACAATATCCCCCACCCCCAACTACCCTTTACATGGAAAAAATTTCGAAGATTTTGATTTTCTCAAAAATGGCTCTAACAATTTTGATTACAATACCGTATATTAAAGATATTTACCTGACAAATAAAATGTATATCTTCAATTTTCTGGGAGTAGCCTCTGAAGACTGCTTTATTCTGCATAACTTTGCTGAATTTTGTGTAACTAGTAAACCGCAAGACATAAGCAAAAACGTACTACACAAACAATATAAATCACGTCAAAACACACACATTGTTATATACGATTTTTTCGTGTAATTGACCATTTCTGAGATATTCCTTGTTATTTGTTTAAGATGTAAAATACTTGAACTTTTCTCACACGGAAGTTTGTAAACTCCTGTTCCTGCATAGAAACGGATTTCAACAACATGTGCCTAGTGTATTCCTTTATTTCCCTTCTACTTACAAGGAAGCAAGTAATTGAGAAAAGATCTGCTAATGTTTATCATGAAGTAGATGGAAGAATAATCTTTTTAACAATAATTTGTTACAGCGATGTAGAGAAAGTCATGTGAACAGATTTGACAGACTTGAGTAAAGCGAGCAAACAGGAATTAAATTAGCTCGCAATGGAAGACAACTAAGCAGAAGTGAGAATAAGAAGGTGGTGATAATTACGAAAATGTTTTTTTTTTTGTGGTTCAGGGAAGAACATGAGCCTGGAGGAAGTGACGTCCTTTATGTTACGTGAGGGAAAGGTCGAAAAGTTGGCCATCCTGGAAAATGTCAACGCGCCCTGACACGTTTAGAGATGCAGTATCGAAAATGTGAGCTCTTTCTAAAATTAGCCACCAAGACCGCACGTGGTTTATCGTTACCTGCAGGTCATTTTGGTTCCCACACCGTCGTAACATGAAGGCAGGTGATGCATATCTTCGGGCATAAAATCCTTAGCATAAGTACTACTACATAGTGGATAGAGAAGGTATTCTATTCCACTCAAAAATTGGATACCGAGATTTCACCGGAAATATATGTTTTGGGGTCCCCTGAATGCCAGATAAAAGAATTTTTAGAAAAAGGTCCGTACCTGGACAGCACAGCTATTATTCATATGTACTCGTTTATGTATAATTATTTGGTAAATATCCGTCGCATACGCAAAATACCAACCGTTCCAGCATAAACACAAATTTGTCTATAATAATAAAAAAAGCTGACAAATAAAATCTTTGAAATCGTCATCAGAAATACAAAGTCAAACAATTACACTTAGTTTCATTCGATTTTTAGAGCGGCCCAAGTTCTGCATAACAACCATGGTTTTGTGATTCTTACTTACTCTACACTTACTGTGTACATAGCATATAGAGAAGGTATTGTATTCCACCCAAAATTTCCATACCAAGATTTCACTGCAAATACATGTTTTGGGTCCCCCTGAATACAGAAAAAACTTTTTTGAAAAAGATCCGCGCGTGTGTTTGTGTGCACGTGCGTGAGTCTGTGGATATCATAGCTCAAAAACGAAAAGACCGTTACATAGCAAACTTGGTATTTAAGTTTGGTATCTTACAAGGATGCGACACAAAGATTTTCAAGAAAATCCCCCCACCCCAAACTACCCTTTACACGGACCATTTTTGTAACATTTTGTTTTTCTCAAATATGGCTCTAACGATTTTGATTAAAATATCGCATAATAAAGATATTTAAATTCCTAATAAAATGTATGTGTTGCATTTTCCGGGATGAATTTTATTCTGGATGAATTTTAAGTAATTTTGCATAACTGGTAAACCGTAATAGACAAAAACTTACTGAACAGAAAAAGTAGAGCTCGTTAAAACATACAATTTATGTTATATACATTTTTTCGTGGAATAGTACGTTTATCGTTTATGAGATATTCCTCGTTATCGGTTTCAGTTTTAAAAACAGCCACATAGCAACCTAATTTGACTATCACTTTAAACTATGGTACTCCCTTATT
Source organism: Hymenopus coronatus (assembly GCA_030762935.1). Lineage (NCBI taxonomy): Eukaryota > Metazoa > Arthropoda > Insecta > Mantodea > Hymenopodidae > Hymenopus > Hymenopus coronatus. The sequence continues at coordinate 14,371,452 of CM060897.1, read as the reverse complement.
TTCCTCCTACTTACAGGGAAGCAAGTAATAAGACTATTTCTGCTAATTTTTTCTCGATTAGCATGAAGTAAAAAGAACTATAAGCTTTTTAACAATAATTTGTTGCAGAGAAGTAGAGAAAGGCATGTGAATTGAACAGATGAGCCTTTTGGAAAAACATTCGTGTGTGTGTGTGTATGTGTGTGGACAGCATAGCTCAAAAACGAAAAGACCGTTAATTACCAAACTTGGTATTTAAGTTCGCTAACTTCCAAGAATCTTTCAAGAAAATCTCCCCTCCACAAAGTACCCTTTACATGGAATTTTTTTTGTAAACAATGTCTATCCATTTTGATTAAAATCCCATATAATAAAGATATTTACATTCTAAATAACCAACTATCTTGAAATTTTTGGGAATAACCTAGGAAAACCTCTTTATTCTTGATCAACTTTGCCGAATTTTGGTTAACTGGTAAACCGTAAGAGATCGACAAAACATAATAAACAAAAAACATATACATCTTGTCAAAACACACATTTTATGTCCTTTGCGCTTTTGTTGTGGAGGTAACCGTTTCCGAGATATTCCTTGTTATTTGTTTCAATTGTAAAGTACTTATACTTTTCTCAGTCAGGAAGTGTCCGTTTTTCTTTTGTTCTACTCCTGGCCTAGCAAAGAAGCGATTTGCAATGACGATTGCATAACGACAGCTTTTAAAACATTTGTCTATTACTTTAGCATAGTGAATCCTTTATTTCCCTTCTACTTATAAGGAATTAAGTAATAAGAACATTCTATTAATGTTTATCTCGATTAGCATTGTGTAGTGTGTAGAAAGAAGAATAATGTTTTGTAATAAGTTTGTATAGCAGTTAGAGGAACTCGTAAGATTTATTTCCTTTTTTTTTTTTTTTTTTTTTTTTTTTTTTTAGCAGGAAAAAAATCCTAAAACGAGTTGGATTTTCACAAAGAGAAAAAAAAGAAAGCAAGAAAAAAAAAAGCAAGAACCAAAGTGAAATTCTCCTCCGAACTGCCCAAGACGACATTATTTCAAGGAGAAGGGATTCAAGATGTAGTGGTTGTGGTAGTGTTGGTGCTATTTCCTGTAACTCTTAATTGGAGTAAATGATATATATACGAAGTTTCCTTGATGAGATTTGAATTTTTAGTTCATGAGTTCGCCGTTCTGCGCCATGGTGACGAGGGTTCAGCTCGACGCCCGTAGATGGCACTGTAGGACAAAAACGCAACTTGCGGGCGCGAAATGGCGGACATTTTGTCCAGGAACCTTCTTCTTTCAGGGCATGGGATTCTTTTACATGCAAATAAACTTACACAAATATACTTCCCTTTCGCCAGGTTTAAACCTGTAATCTTGGGTTTTGGAGGCAGCATGGTAACCACTACAGATGAAAAAGCCTCAGAGTAAAATTAAAATACACCGCAGCAGTTAAAGAGCGTTATAAATAAAAGTCAATTTAATTTTTCCCACCCTCATAATTTATCAAAATAGACATTATTTAGCATATTAACAAATTTGCAAACAAAATAATACTGAATGTTTCGAATAACCATAAAAAAATCTGATTGTTCCATTCACATGATTTTCTCTACATCTCTACAATGAATTATTGTTAAAAATCTTATGCTTCTATTTACTTCATGCTAAACGAGAAAAAAAAAAAAGCAGAAATAGTCTTATTACTTGCTTCCTTGTAAGTAGAAGCGATGATATAAGGGAGTACCTTAGGTTAAAGTGATAGTCGAAAGTTGGTTGCTATGTGACTGAAGTTCCTTTGTATGTATGGACAGCAGTTGACAAATTCCTGTATGAGAAAAGTAAAAGTTTTTAAAAGCTGAAAACAATAAAAGGAATATCTAAAAAAAAAAACGGCCATTTTCACTATAAAAATGTATATAACATAAATTGTGTGTTTTAACGAGATCTACATTTTTTTAAGTAAGTTTTACTTATCTATTATGTTTTATTTGTTATGAAAAAATGCAACCAGAATAAACGTGTCTTCAGAGGCTATTTCCAGAAAATTCACGGTATATATTTTATTTTTCATGCAAATATCTGTAATATACGATATTTTAATCAAAATTGTTACAGTCATTTTTGATAAAATCAAAAGTTTCAAAAATATTTCCATGTAAAGGGTAGTTTGGGGGGGCTTTTTTTTTATAAAGTCATCGTGGCGCAATCTTTGGACAGATTTAATAAACTTAACCGCCAAGTTTGGAATGTAACGGGCTTTTAGTTTTTGAGCTATGTTATTAAAAACATGTTATTTTTGGACTCAAGAGTGTCTCAAAACACATATTGAAATGTCGGTATGGAATTTTTGGGTGCAATACAATACCTTCTCTATACATTATGTACATAGTACGTGTAGAGAAAGTAATAAACAATACTGGGCAATAAAAGACGTTTGAATGTAAGTTATTTTAGTGAAATAGTGATACGGACATAGATGGTTGAGTCCCTGGTATAGAATCATTATGACGCAGTAATGGACGGTGCGGGTGAGTGACGTAAGCTGTTTATCTCTTGTGAAGTAACCGTGCTGTAGTATCAGGACGTCGACAGTGTCCTTGTTCCCACATATCTGGCTGTACCAGCATCTCTCAGTTGAGACGTCCAATAGCAGAGTGCCACTGACAGTTGCAGTAATTACCTTTGCTCCGAATGTCACAGGGGTGTCCCAAATGGCCACGTCCTCTAGTATAAGAGGTATTGAGAGCGCACACACATGTCTGCCTAAAACATAAGTCCAAGGTTTTCAACAAAATCCCACTCCTCAAACTACCTTATAAGAAAAACGCTTCCATAATTTGTATTTTGTCAAAAAATGCTTTAACGACTCTGTAATGCTTTCAATGACACTTCACTGTACTTCACTAATTTGATCTAGTTCAATTTTTAATGTTACTTCACTAAATTCTCGCTGTCACTTCACTATAAGATGTAGTTCATTTTCACTGTAACTTCACTTAGTTCTCTCCTTCACCTCATTGGTTTAATCTAGCTCTGAGTAAAATTAAGTGGTCTTTCACGTCCAGTATAGAATGCCATTTAATTTAGCTCAATTTTCAATGTTACTTCAGTTAGTTCTCATTGTCACTTCACTATAAGATCTAGTTCACTTTCCCTGCCACTTCACATATCTGATTTAGCTCAATTTTCAATGCTACTTTATTTAATTCTCACCCTCACTTGACTATAATATCTAGTTCACTCTCACTGCTAGTTCAATTTTCAACGTTACTGTACTCAGGTTTTTCACTTCACTACAATGTCTGATGCACTTTTACTGCCTCTTCATTTAATTTTCTTCACTTCATTGGTGTGATATAGTTAAATTTTCAAAGTCACTTCATTCAGTTCTCGCTGTCACTTCACTAATGTAGTGTAGGTTAATTTAAAATGACACTTCATTAATTTGACACTGACACTTCGATTAGCTTACACTGTCACTTCACTACAAGATCTAACTCACTTCAGTTAGTTCTCTCTCTCACTTCACTCTTCAATTTTAATATTTCTATCTAGTTTTCACAGCAACTTCACTAATATGGACTATTTCACTTATTTTCGCGATGTTCAGAGTAATGTAAAAAAAACAAAGTCTACTCTTTTACCCTCTATTTCACTCTGTGGGGAGTCAAACTCAAGACGTCTTGATCTCTTGCAGTAGCAGCACAATCACAAAGCACATAAATCGTCGCTGGGGAACAACGCTTTTCCGCACCAGAAAGCCACTATCTAATTGACAAACCCAAAATGCGCACAGAATATTCTATAATGTTCTGGAAGCAGGAAAAAGGGAAACTTCCAGAAGATACCTGTAATCTGCCGATAGCGCTTCCGGTGTTTACACTGTGAGAAATCACTATCGCAACTCCTTATCTGTGTTTATCTCTTCAACTTTTGGGCGCTGACCTCCCAATAAAACTAGGGGCCATAGCCGTTATATCACAATATCTATGGTATGTCTAAGATATACATGAAAAATAAAACGTTGGATTTTTGGGAATAGTAATGTGAAGCCCTCTTCTTATAGGTGATCCTTTCATAGCTTCTAAACCAGGCTGTTTCAGGTTGGGTTCGCGCCAGGGAGCAGCCGAGTTACTCACGACTCACTTGTTAATTCCTGGTATGTGCAGCACAGATAAGCTATTGCCATGGCTGAATCTGGTACCAGGAAGAGCAAGCACTTATGCTATGACCTTCGCCCAGTGACGTATTAGATATCACACTAACCTGCAGATGGCCTCTGAAAAATGTGTCGGAGTACGCGAGAGCACTCTGTCTCAACCGAGCAGAGTGGGAACAGCCTGCTGTAAACCGTAAGAAACAAATCAAATTCTAACCCACAAAAAACGTAAAACTCTTTAAAATTTGATACCGCATTTTAAAAAAATTTGTCCGCCAGTTTAGGCTGGTGTATTTCCTTATTCCCCTTCTACTTATAAGAACCTAAGTAATTAATTCGTTTCTGCGAATTTTTATCTCGAATAGTATGAAAGTAATTTGTTGTAGAAATGTCAAAAAAGTTATGAAATCTCGGTATCGAATTCTTGGGTGCAATACAATAAGTAAAATGATGCTCAGCTTTCCTCTTGAGGCTATCTTTGTGCCCTATCCTTATTACGTCTCTTTACCTTGCCCTGACTTCAAAGATTTACGTTTCTCAAACGACCTTTCTCCATTTAAGCTACTTAAAAGATTTTGCTTCTTAACATCTTGATTTCCTGCTCTTACGTTTTTCCAAAAACCTTTCTAAATATTCTATCTCTAGTTACATTCCATTTCAAGCTGGTCTTAAAGCTTTGAACCTTAAGGTAGCCTACTTCCTCTTCAGCTATATTTTCACTTTCTCTGCCATGTGCATATAATATAAACAGTAATTCCAGCAGCTAAAGTATTCGATACCGAGATTTTACTGGAAATACCTATTTTGAGGTCCTGGAATAAACGCACGCGCGTGTGTCTATTAATAGTACACGTCAAAAACAATGAGTCCATTGAACACCGAACATATATTTAAGTTCAGAATTTTAAAAAAATCTTATGTGTTCTATTCACATGAATTTTATTACACCTCTACAACAAATTATTCTATTTACTTCATCTAATCGAGAAAAAAATAGCAGAAATAGTCTTATTACTGTTTCCTTGTAAGTAGAAGCGAAATAAGGGAGTGCCATAGGTTAAAGTGATAGTCAAAAGCTGGTTGCTATGTGACAAGTTCCTTTGTTTATATGGACAGGAGTTGACAAATTCCTGTATGAGAAAAGTATGCCTTTCAAAGCTGAAACCAAAAACAAGGAATATCTCAAAAGCGATCAACTCCACGAAATAATTTATATAACATCAATTGTGTGTTTTAACGTGCTCTACATTTTTTGTGCTTTAAGTTTTCGTCCATCTCTTACGCTTAAGCAGTTATGCAAAATTCCGTAAAATTCATCCATAATAAAGTAATTTTCAGAGGCTATTCCCAGGAAATTCAAGATATACATTTTATTTGTCAGGTAAATATCTTTAATGTACGATATTTTAATCAAAATCCTTAGAGCCATTTTTAAGAAAATCAAAATTTTCGAAACTTTTTCCATTTAAAGGGTAGTTTGGGGTGGGAGATATTTTTTTTTAAATCTTCGTGTCGCATCCTTGGACGATATCAAACTTAAATACCAAGTTTGGTATATAACGGTCTTTTCGTTTTTGAACTATGTAGCCCACAGACAGACAGACAGACACACACACACACACCACACGGACCTTTTTGTGAAAATGCTTTTTTTGGATATAAGGGACCCTAAAACATATATTTCCGGTGAAATCTCGGTATCGAATTTTTGGGTGGAGTGCAATACCTTCTCTATACACTATGCACATAGTGTGTGTAGAGAAATTAATAAGCTTATTAATAATAATAATTTGTCAAACATTTAGAGAAATCATGTGAATGGAATGCATCAGATTTTTTTTTTTTTCGTGAAGTTAACCATTTCCGAGATATTCTTTATTACTGGCTTCAGTTTTCAGATATTTAAACTATTCTTATGCAATCCTGGCAATGTAAACACGTATTTAAACCACTGACTAGTGCATTCCTTAATTTCCCTTCTATTTACAAGAAACTAAGTAACTAAAAATACCGTTTAGCATGAAGTAGATAAAAGAATAACCTTTCGTGGCCAAGTAGATAGGCCGCTCGCCTCCCCTCTAGACTACTCGGGTTCGATCCCAAGCGTCCACATGTGGGATTTGTGGTTAACGAAGGGGCGTCAGGGCGGGTTTTCTCTGGGTTCTCCAGATTCCCCCGCCACTCATTCCACCATTTACTCCATCATCACCCATTTCGCTTGAATTTCATATCATCCACTTCTTCACGCTCATGACTGGCTAGGTTCTCCATTCCGTGGTTTCGTGCCGTTGGCTCCCCGACAAGCTTCTGACCCCTAGACCTAGGAGGGTGTCAGTCCTAAATACGGGGAGGGTAAGCCGACTACTAAACATTTGCTTGAAGAAGGGGTAGAGAAAGTCACGTAACTAACATATCAGATATTTTCGAAAAGTATTTCGTTTTTAAATAAGAGGAAATTGCAAGACAATTGCATTACGAACCAGGTTTTGTTTATTAGGGAGAATTTAGATAAACACGGATATTTTGAAAAAAATTCTCCCACACCAAATTACCATTTACATGGAAAACATTTCGATAATTTTGACTTTCTCAAAAATGGCTCTAACGATTTTAATTAAAATCTCTTATATTTTAGTTATTTACAGAAAAAATAAATGTAGGTCTTCAATTTTATAGGGATAGCTTCTGAAGAACTCTATATTCTGGATGTATTTTTCTGAACTTGGCAGAACTGGTTAACCGTTAAGAGATATACCAAAATTTACTACACAAAAATGTAGATGTCATTAAAACACACAATTTATGCCATATACATTTATTTTTGTAGAGTTGACCGTTTCCGAGATATTCTTTGTTATTATTTTCATTTTTCAAATACTTAAACTGCTCTCATACGAGAACTTTGTAAACTTCTGGCCAAGCAAAGAAACGTATACTAACACCATAGCAACCACATTTTAAAACACGTGACTGTCGGTTTAACCTAGTGTATTCCCTTATTCTCCTTCTATTTAAAAGGAACTAAATAATAAGACTTGAAGAATAAGCTTATTAACAATACTTACTTTCTCTACACGTACTATGTACATAGTGTATAGAGACGGTATTTAAGTTCAGTAACATCCAAAGATGCGACAGCATTATTTTAAACAAAAACTTCCTACCCGCAACTACCCTGTTTTTTTACTACTTTTTACAACTTTTTTCAAATTTTTTGATTTTCTCAAAAATGGCTCTAACGATTTTCATTAAAATATCGTATATAAAGATATTTACCTCATAAATAAAATTTATATCTTGAATTTTCTGGGAATAGCCTCTGAAGACTTCTTTATTCTGGATGAATTTTACGGAATTTTGCATAACTGCTAAACCGTATGAGATGGACAAAAGCTTACCAAAATAAAAATGTAGAACACATTAAAACACACAATTTATGTTATATACATTTTTCTCGTGGAGTCGATCGTTTTTTAGATATTACTTGTTTTTTGTTTCAGCTTTAAAAAAATTATACTTCTCTCATACAAACTCCTGTGCATACAAACAAAGGAACCTCGGTCACATAGCAACCAGCGTTTGACGTATCACTTTAACCAATGTGCCCCCTTATTTCGCTTCTACTTACAAGGAAACAAGTAATAAGACTATTTCTGCTAATTTTTTTCTCAATTAGCATGAAGTAAATAGAAGCATAAGCTTTTTAACAGTAATATGTTGCAGGGATGTAAAGAAAGTCATGTGAATGGAACGCACCAGATTTTTCTTATTATTTGTTATTGGTTTCAATTTTAAAATACTTTCTCAAACAGAAAGTGAGGTTTGTTCAATCTCCCGTTTTACTTCAGGTCATGCAAAGCGAACCGAGCTTCAATTGTTTCACATGGGACCAAGTTTTAAAATGTTTAATTGTCGGTTTAGTTTAGTGTATTCCCTTATTTCCCTTCTATTATAAGGAACTAAGTAATAAGACCGTTTCTGTTAATGTTTATCTCGATTAGCATGAAGTAGATAAAAAATAAGTTTCTTAATAATAGCTTGAGAAGAAGTAGAGAAAGTCTGAAATGCAACACATGAGATATTCACTAAAAGCATTTCGTCTCTTAAGAGGTAAATGAAGACAATTGCATTACGAAGCAGGTTGTGTTTATTAGGGAGGGTTTGACTGCATTGCAGGAGGCATTCGCCCCGTCAACAATTGTTCTGCAATTGCACATAATTTTTGTGGCGACTGTACGAGGGCCCCGTGTTTGTCTCCCAGGAGCGCGAAATGGGCGATTGTGTAAATGAGCTCCACCATTGTGTCCAGTTGCTATTGTTCTCCTGGGAAAACGTGATCGCTCGTCGTTGTTGTGTTTCGACAAAAATGTTACTCGGGTCCTCTTCGGTCAAACATACTCACTCACTCACTTCCTAACGCATAATTGTTTGGTGTTGAGCTTACATAACACACATGACTGATCAAAGCTTTTAGGATTTTTAGTGCACCTTTTTACTTTCTCCACACGTATTGTATTGCACCGAGATTTCATCGGAAATACATGTTTTGGGTCCCTGTAAGTCCGAAAAAATCTGATGTGTTTCGTTCTTTCTCGACATCTCTGCAACTAATTATTGTTAAATAGACTATGCTTCTATATACTTCATGCTAATCGAGAAAACAGCAGCAATAGTCTTATTACTTGCTTCTTGTAAGTAGAAGCGAAATAAGGGAGTACCACAGGTTAAAGTGATGGTCAAAAACTGGTTGCTATGTGACTGAAGTTCCTTTGTTTGTATGGACACGAGTTGACAAATTCCTGTATTAAAAAGTATAAGTTATTTAAAGCTAAAACCAAAAACACGGAATATCTCAAAAACGATCAACTCCACAATATATATAGCATGAATTGTACGAAAAGTTTTTGTCCCTCTCTTATGGTTTAGCAGTTATGAAAAATTCCGTAAAATTCATCCAGAATAAAGTAGTTTTCAGAAGTTATTTCCAGAAAATTTAGGATATACATTTTATTTGGCTTGTTAATATCTTAAATCTTTAAGAGCTTTAAATTAAAATTCTTTTCTTAGAAAATAAAAGATTATGAAATTTTTTCCATTAAAAGGGTAGTTTGGGCTGGGGGAATTTTCTTGAAAATTTTCATGTTACTTAGCAAGCTTGGTATTTAACGGTCCTTTCGTTTTTGAGCTATGCTGTCCAGAGACAAACACACAAACACACGGATCTTTTTCTAAAAGTGTTTTTATCGGACTTAGGGGACCCCAAAACTTATATACTTCCGGTGAAATCACAGTATCGAATTTTTTATTGGGATACAATACCTTTTCTATCCACTGTGTACATTGTACATACGGGGCCACAGAAAGTAAAAAACATTTTTACTTCCTCTACACTAGTATGTACATAGTGGATAGAGAAGGTATTGCATTCCACCCAAAAAGTCAATACTGAGATTTCACTGGTATTAAATGCTTTGGGTCCCCCTCAAACTAAAAAAAGCATTTTTGGAAAAAAGTACGTGTATGTGTGTGTCTGTGTACAACATAGCTCAAAAACGAAAAGACCATTAAATACCAAACTTCGCATTTAAGTTTGGTATCTTCCAAGGATGCGACACGAAGATTTTCACGAAAATCCCCCCACCCCAAACTACTCTTTTATTGGAATATTTTTTCGAAAATTTTAATTTTTTTCAAAATGGTTCTAACGATTTTGATTAAAATACTGTATAGTAAAGATGCTTACATGGCAAATAAAATGTATATCTTTAATATTCTGGGAATGGCCTCTGAAGAGAGGTCTATTCTGGATGAATTTTATGGAATTTCCCACAACTGGTAAACCGTAAGAAATGGAGAAAAACTTACCTCACAAAACATGTAGAACACTTCAAAACACAAAATGTATGTAATGTACATTTTCTTCGTGGAGTTGATCGTTTTTGAGATATTCTTATTATTGATTTCAGTATCAAAAAACTTTAACTTTTTTCGTACAGGAATTTGTCAACTCGTGTCCATACAAACAAAGGAACATCAGTCACATAGCAACAAGCTTTTGGCTTTCACTTTAACCTATGGTACTCCCTTATTTCGCTTCTACTAACAAGGAAACAAGTAATAAGACGATTTCTGCTAATTTTTTCTGGATTATCATGAATAAATAGAAGAATAAGCTTTTTAACAATAACTTATTGCAGGGATGCAGAGAAAGTCATGTGAATGAAACACATCAGATTTTTACTTTCTCTATACGTACTATGTACATCGTGTAAAGAGAAGGTATTGCAGTTCACCCAAAATTCGATACCGAGATTTCACTGAAAATATAGGTTTTAGGGTCCAGTTCATTCAAAATAACTTTTTCTGAAAAAGCTCTGTGTGAAAATATTCACACACTAACACAGACAGACTGATACACAAGGTCATTTTTCTAAAAATACTTTTTTTGGAAACAGAGGATCTCAAAACATGTATTTGCTGTGAAATCTCAGTATCGAATTCTTGGGTGAATTACAATACCTTCTCTATACACTATGTTCATAGAACAGTCATCCCGCTTGGTTCAAATTTGCTTTAATTATGAACATTTTGTCACGAAAATGTAACTTCTGTATTTTCTTAAACAACTGACTGTACAGGTTTAACATTTTGTAGTTGAAGGGAATGTACGTGGTTAAGTTTCTTGAAAGTGTTTAAAAAGTTGAGCGCCTCTACCAAACAGCAAGTGACAGGTTGCCCAGGATTAACCTCAGGGAAACACTAGCACCATCTTGTGACAACTACTGAAAGCTTCCAACTGCTATGTTTGTAGAGAACAAATTGTGAATTACATTTCTTGTTTCTGTTCTTTCTTTTCCAGGGATATCATGTTCTCTTGAACATTCTTCTCGTGTTTTATTTGGAAAAATCTAAACATAATCATATATTCTGTGATTCTTGATTTTTACTTTTTACCTTCTATAGCCCATATGTTCTATGAACCTACATAGTGTATAGAGAAGGCATTGTATTGCACCGAAAATTCGATACCGAGATTTCAACGGAAATACATGTTTTGAGACCCCCTGAATATAGCTCAAAAATGAAAAGACCGTTAAAAACCAAATTTGATATTTAGGTTTGGTAACTTCCAAGGATGCGACACAAAGATGTTCAAGAAAATCCCCCCACCACAAACTACCCTCTACATGGAAAAGTTTCGAAATTTTTTATTTTTAAAAAATGGCTCTAACAACTATGATTAAAATACCTTATATTAAAGACATTTATATGGCAAATAAAATGTATATCTTGAATTTTCTGGGAATATCCACTGAAGACCTCTTTATTCTGAATGAAATTTTCCGAATTTTGCCTAACTGCCAAACCGTAAGGGATAAGACAAAAACTTACTGCACAAAAAATGTAGATCTCGTCAAAACACACAATTTATGTTATTTACGTTTTTATTTTGGATGTAACCGTTTCGGAGATATTCCTTGTTATTGGCTTCAATTGTGAAGTACGTACACTTTTCTCAGGCAGGAAGTGTCCGTTTTTCTTTTGTTCTACTCCTGGCCAAGTAAAGAAGCGATTTGCAAAAACAATCGCATAACGATGACTTTTAAAACATTTGACTATCAGTTTAGCTTAGTGTATTCCTTTAGTTTCCTTCTACTTATAAGGAACTGAGTGATAAGAACATTCTGCTAATGTTTATCTCGATTAGTATAGTGTAGGAAGAAGAATAAATCTTTTGTAACAATTTTGTGGAGAAGCTAGGGAAAGTCATGTGAGTGTAACACATCAGAACTTTTTCTTAATTAGGTAAGACATTCTTTAGTTCCTGATTTTGCAGGTCTGTGTTTTTATGAACAGAAAGCAAAGTAATTCTAACTGGAGCCTTTTGATGTAGGAAGTCATTTGCGAACGTTTAAAATGGCGATTAACAACAAACGTAAGAATGTGTAAAAGCTGGGAATATGTGAGGCAGATTCTCCGTTCAGACAAATTGCACACTAATGGACCACCCTATTTAGCTTATTGTCGGGCATCCTGCTGTGCACCACGGCACATAAATCCTAATCAGGACAGAGCTGGCTTAAACGGGAACCGAAGCTGGGTTATCGGACATGGTTTGTGACAGCATGCCCCCACTGGCTATTCAGAAACCTACATCTACCATGCCACGGTCCAGCTGGCGTTAAACCATATTTCCGCTCCGGCTTTGTCTATTGTCTGCAGTAGAATATCGACAACTCTTCATTTTTACTTTCTCTACACGTACTTATGTATAGACCTGACAAATAAAATGTATATTTCAAATTTTCTGGGAATAGCCTTTGAAGACTTCTTTATTCGGAGTGAATTTTGCGGAATTTTGAATAACTGCTAAACCGTAAGAAATGGACAAAAACTTACTACACGAAAAATGTAGAGCACGTTAAAACACACAATTTATGTTATATACATTTTTTCGTGGAGTTCATCGTTTTTTAGACATTCCTTGTTTTTGGTTTCTGCTTTGAGAAACGTATACTTTTCTCATACAGGAATTTGTCAACTCCTATCCATACAAACAAAGGAACTTCAGTCACATAGCAACCAGCTTTTTTCCCTCACTTTAACCTACCCTTACTTCGCTTCTTCTTACAAGGAAGAAAGTAATAAGGCTATTTATGCTAATTTTTACTCATTAGCATAAAGTAAATAGAAGTATAAGCTTTTTAAGAATAATTTGTTGCAGGGATATAGAGAAAGTCATGAATGGTACACCACAGATTTTTATCCAGTGAATTTATAGTGAAGGATTCTATACCTATTCTATGTGTATTGAAACATTTCCTTTTCCTTGTTTTTTTGCTTCTGCTATTCGAGAGATTACAACCAAACACCACATATGTATTGACTACTATACTGGTTTAAAACTTATACTCTAAATTACTGCTTAAATTAACATTTAACACCACAAAATCTTATATTTGTATGTAAATTTAAGCTACAGAAGGTGTGCTCATCTCAAAAGTGTGGTGACTAACTATAGCGTCTTCGCGAAAATCCAGCTTCACCAACCACATTGCATAAGAATAGAATATTTGCAATTTAATCTCTCTATATCTGTGGGGCAAGTTTATGAATCGTCGGAGACACCAGAATGGCCTGCCTTCATATGCCTTTAACTTCTACAAACACTATAGTTCACAATACCGGACAAGCTTGTGTGGAACATACCTTAGTAAAACAATTACCTCTGGGTTCGGGAATGAATTTTGATTAATAGGAATACCATATTGGGGACCGATAGCGGGACAGAATCGAAGCTATCGCAGCATGGTATATAGTTGTAATGTGTTGGCAATGCAGTGTGGTGGTTAATGGAATGAAAATGGGACAGTGGTTGCGTGGTAGACTATGATGTTTTTCACTAAATACCACTGATTTATGGGAATTAACAATTTTAATATTTACATACATTCAATTCCTGTTGTGCAACAAATCATCAGCATTATTATTCGTTTCATTTTCTCTCAAGATATATAGATTACAATGCACAACATACATGCGTAACGTCTCTAATGTAAATCGTCTTCGATTGGCACATAATAGCTTTCATATTGTCGCATGTGTCGTTGGTGAGAGTTTAATTTATATTGTTTTAGTAATTACGAATTAATTAATCAGAATTAATTGGGATTTGATTCTTACATATTCTTAGGAAAATACAAGCTTTGTTATAAACTGATGAACTAACAGGAAGCGACTAGCCTCTTTCGATGGCACTCCCAGTAGACTTTTGATGCCACCAACTTCCGTCGGTTTACGTGCACATTCGCACTTTGACGTCACACAGGATATTCTAGAACATTTAAGCATTCGGTGCTGATTGGCTAAGTCTACCTGCTATGAGGGCGTTGGTTGTCCATATTAGGAGAACGGCCACCATGTTGGAATGCCTTTCCGGGGACGCCACTAAATCTATTTAAGGGATGGCAGACCCGTCCTCCGGGGCTATTGTCTTTGACCGTCGAGAAACCTTGAATTTGCTTGTGTGCGTCTTGAGGCGTCGCTCCGGCCATCACTTTGACCACTCCACCTTGCCTACACACCCTGACACATTTCTTAAGGTAAGGATGTATATTAACCCCAGAAACAGAATGATATTGGTCAGGATTAATAGAATAGTTTGCCATCCCCCATCTTTGAAAAACTTCGGTCCACACCACAGGATGTGATTGGAGGAAAAGGGAAATAGGACAGACACATCATCGACTATTGGGTAAGATACTCCTCAGTAACTATTTTCGTAGCAACACCTCGTAACACATTTTGTACTTCACGCATTGACATTTTTTCCAAACACAGTCTTCACTTTCTTTTCACACGGTCTAAAACAAGAGTCAGGGGTCTGTGATTAATTGCTTGCTCAAGTTCATCGACAGCTTTCAGGACTTGAGCCATTTCAATGTTCGATGCTTCCAAATGTGTATATGTAGATGCAAAGTTCTTCTGGTTGAATTGCAAATCTTCATGCAATCCATTTGAAGCAAGAGATTTTATAATATTGATTGAAGGGCATGCACTATCATCAAAGGCAATAATCATGGAGCGCATGCAGTAGCCAATGGATCTACTCGGTAGGTATGCAACAGGTGTGCAACTATCGGTCCCCAAATTGCTATCCCTAGTAAATAGGAATAAGTGATTGTAAGAATACAAGAGTAGTAGAGAAACGTGTCATATGTTTTAGGTATGGACACGTAGCGTGGCTGTTTTGTTTTGTCCCGAGCTTGCTGGACCACATTATCACATCCTCTAGTGGGAGGTCGAGAGCATCATCAAGGGAAGAAATGTTGATGTTCTCTAAAACAAGGCTGCACATTAACTTGACAAGGGTTGCTCCACCCTCCTTGGCCTTTTTATCGATTGTCTACGTCACTCATCGCCATAAAGGGACGCAGGACAGGCTTTTAGCACTCACCCTCCCGATGACTTCCTGCTCTCTAACAAGTGCCTCTTGTACCATGATCTATCAGCACACAACAACCTTCTTCTACAAAAGCTTTTTGCTTTCTCTAACGCGTGTATACAACATAAATCGTGCATAGAGAAGATGGCAGTGGCTCCGTGGTCGAGTGGTCAGCGAGCTGACTTCTCACACAGAGGTCTCGGGTTCGATTCCTGGCTGGGGCGGGACTTTTTTTAGCCAGAATTATTCCCTATCCCCCCACAGAGTCTGGAAGTATGTATATGAGAATGAATGTGTGTTTGAGGAAAATAAAATTATTTAAATCAAACGCAAAAGAATCTACAGGCAACGTGTTGTTTCTAATCCAAAGCCCTCGGTATGACCTTAGATGTTAAAGGGGGCTATATAAATGAAACAATAAAAAACGTATACATATAATCTCTAGCTGCTCTACAAACTTCCTTAAACATGCTAATCGAAATAAACAATAGAAGAATGCTCTTATTACTTGGTTCAAAAGTTTTTGAACAGCCTATTTTGCTGCAATTAACAAGTGTATAACGCCAAACAAAGCCAATGTCATATTATAAATGGTAGAAATCCATGGAGACATAATTGAAATTTACTATGCTACCTTTTGTTTGTCAATTATGTGCATTTTGAAAATGTAGCATTTGTTGGCCCTTATAGGAACAATTACCCTAATGCTGTTTTGGATGTCATAGTATGTCTGTGATTCCCCAGATGTCGTTCACAGACATCTGTACATAGGTAGTGTCTGCGAACAGCACTTCAGTGCTTCATAAGCAGCTGAATGGTACACATGTTATTGTGCAGTTGAAAAGTCTGAAATGGGTAAAAGAAGGGAGCTTTCAGCAGAAAAACGTGCTGCAATAGTCAGTTTACATAAAGCAGGTCACACCATGTGTCAAATTGCCACACAAGAACACGTTTCCTTGGGAAGTGTCCATTACACTGTAGAGAGGTATGTAACTACAAATAGCAATAAGGGAAGGCCTAGGGTGACCTCGAAAAGTGAGGATAAACATTTAATAGTGCCCAGCAAACGTGATCGTTTCAAAACAGCACCCATGCTGACAGCAGAACTGAACCAGTTGAGGGATGAATCTGTGAGTGTTTCTACAATGAAGACACGACTTCAGGATGCACATCTGAACGGTTGCATTGTGGCAAAGAAACCTCTCTCTATTGCGAGCTGTCAATAAACGGAAAAGATTACAATGGGCCAAGCTACATGTAAGCTTGATCAGTGGAAAAAGGTATTATTTACTGATGAATCTAAGTTTGAGACATTTGGCTCAAAACGTCGCCAGTTTGTTCGACGTGCAAAAGGTGAACACATGGCACCTCAATGCATATCCCCTACAGTCAAGCATGGAGGTGGTTCGATGCTGATATGGGGTTGTTTTGGTGGCAATAGGACAGGCGATATTGTGAAAATAGAAGGAATGATGAACATTCTCCAACGCCATGCCAAGCCATCTGGGATGCGGTTAATTGGCAAGGGGTTCATTCTGCAGCAGGACAATGATCCCAAGCATACATCTAGACTCTGTAGAAGATACGTTAAACGATTGGAAGAGACACAAGTCCTGAAGAACATGGTTTGGCCCCTCAAAGTCCTGACTGCAATCCTATTGAACTACTTTGGGATCATGTGGACAGAGAGGCAAGAAAGAAACAACCCGCTAATGTAAATGTATTGTGCAGTCATGTGCACAACATATGGAGGGATATTTCTGAAGATACACTGGCGCACTTAATAGAAAGAATGCCCAGAGTTTGCGCAGCTGTAATTAAAGCAAGGGGAGGTTACTTTGAAGAAACCAAAATCTAACATGTATTGCTGATTTTCCTTAAATATACTGTTGTGACTACAAACTATGTCTGTTTTATTCCATTGTTTCAATAAATCCTAAAAATGAGGTGTGCTCAAAAACGTTTGAGCGGTAGTGTAAATGGAATGGAACTAAGGAAATGCTTTAGGCTAAATAACAGTCACACGTTTTAAAAGCTATCGTTACGCGATTGTCATTGCAAATCGCTGCTTTGCTTGGCCGGGAGTTGAACAAAAGAAAAACGGACACTTCCGTCTGAGAAAAGTTTAAGTACTTCACAATTGAAACTAAAACTACCTACCTTCGTACTCTACAACGTTCGCGGAGAGCCATTCAAAACAAACTTCAGGAATTGTGTTGATCCATGACAACGCTCGTCCACACAACCCATCGGCTCCTTGAACAATTTCAATGGGACATTTTCAATCATCCGCCGTACAGTCCTGACATGGCACCCAGCGACTTTCACCTTTTCCCTGAAATGAAGACGGGGCTAGGAGGGCAGCACTTTCAAACCAACGAAGATCTTCAAAGCAACGTCAATGCTCATTTGAAATCATTGGGGGCAACATTTTTTTTGAAGCAGGTATTGCAAAGTTTGTGCACAGGTACGATAAATATCTCAATCTTTTCGGTGATTATGTTGAAAAGTAACCTTAAGTGTACAAGCCTTTTAGTAATAAAGTAATTGTTTTCTATGAATTTGACTTTTATATATAGCCTACCGGATGTTGAAAAAAAAAAAAAAGGCCCTCGCACAATCGCTCAAACCAACGGTCGAGTTATCTCGAACAGTAGCACTGGAAGGGTTATGCTGTGGTTACTATTATATTGGCTGCTTTTGAAACTTTTTGAGCCAAACACCACAGTTGGTAGTCTAGACGTCTCTACGCTGGCACTCGCCCCAGCCAGGGAGGGTCACTACTGTGCGGATTCAGATGTTTTTTCTCCGTCCACAAGTTTAATCACATTGAAGTGGCGGATGCTCTTGTGCGGTATGGACCAATTTGCCAAGTGAGCTAGTTGGCGGACCGTTATTATTATCACGGCTGTAGATTAAGAGCGAGTAGAATACGACTAATGAAAAATCCCGACGTTCTCTTTCATTACGAATTCTAATTCCACGGCTCGCCGAGAAACACGTCCATCTCTTGGATCCGATTGCATATTTCAGCGGTGTGAATGAATAAAACATGTACAGTAGACACGGATAATAGCGGCAAGAAAAGTTATCTCTTACATTTATGTGGTTGAGTAGTTGGGCCGCTCGCGCCCGCATGTGGGGTTCCTGGTGAACGAAGCGGCGACTGGGCGGGTCCTCCGGTTTCCCCCGCCACTCGTTCCACCAATTCCTTCATCATTATCTTTCCAATCATAAATTTCGCTTACATTTCATATCATCCACAGCATCAAGTTCATGCCTGGCTACGAGCAAACCCTTCGGTGCTTAACGCCCGCCTTTACTGCTTGTGTTACATAGAGCGGAGCACCGGTGTAATGTGATGGCGGGGAAACCGGAGAACCCAGAGGAAACACGCCCGTCTACCACAAATGGGATCGAACCCGGTCTAACCACTCGGTCACGGCACGGCCGACTACGTAACTCAACTCGAGGAGACCCATAGTGATCCCTGTCAGCCTGCGCAGTGTCTCAGCTGATAAGAGGTGTGTCTGCCAATAGACTCATGCCATGATGGCATCCTTGTTGCAAGATATAATGGCGCGAATATCTGCTTGCTAAATTATTACTTTCTCTAGCCCCGTATGTACAATGTGCACAAGGATAGACAAGTATTGTATTCCACCAAAAAATTCGATACCGAGATTTCACCGGAAATAAATGTTTTAGGACCCCCTTAATCCAACAAAAGTATTTTCAGAAACAGGTCCGTCTGTGTGTGTGTGTGTGTCGGTGGACAGCATAGCTCAAAAACAAAAAGACCGTTGAATACCAAATTTGGTATTTAAGTTTGGTATCTTCCAAGGATGCAACACGATGATTTTCAAGAAAGCCCCCCCCCCACTCCCAACTAACCTTTACATGAAACATTTTTCGAAAATTTTGATTTTCTCAGAAATGACTAACGATTTTGATTAAAATATCGTATATTAAGGACATTCACCTGACAAATAAAATGTATATCTTGCATTTTCTGGGAATAGCCTCTGAAAAGTACTTTATTCTGGATGAATTTTACCGAATTTTGCATAACTGCTAAACAGTAAGAGATAGAGAAACACTTACCACACAAAAAACGAAGAGCACATTAAAACACCGAATTTAAGTTATATACATTTTTTCGTGGAGTTTATCGCTTTTGAGATATTCCTTGTTTTTGGTTTCAGCTTTGAAAAACGTATAGGAATTTTATCAACTCGTATCCATACAAGCAAAGGAACTTCAGTCACATAGCAACCAGCTTTTGACTATCACTTGAACCTATGGTACTCACGTATTTCGCTTCTACTTACAAGGCTATTTCTGCTAATTTTTTCTCGATTAGCATGAAGTAAATAGAAGCATAGGCTTTTTAACAATAATTTGTTGCAGATATGTAGCGAAAGTTATATGAATGGAACACATCTGATAAAAATTTCGCACCCCCAGCCGGGCAGTCTAAATTAAATTGTTATTATTGATATCAGCTTTATTTTAAATATGTGGTGGTAACAAATTGCAATAACGTTAATTAGAGCCAACATGTTTTCGTAGTTCATTTTGGATAAAAACATGCGTGAGTGAATTGAAACGCAATTCCCTCAGACTGCTAATGTTGGTAATTCCGTACGTGGTGCTGTTTAACGTCGTTAGGTTGGCGGTAACAAGATCCGCAGTGGAATTTAATGGATTTGCGTTGGCTGCCAGCGAGAGAGGAATTAACGAAGCAACGTTGGGATCGAAAAAAACACACTATCTTGCGGAGAAACTTAAATTACGTTTTGCTTTTGGGGCTTTTAAATGTTGGACGTGCCAGAAAGAGTTAGCTTTATGTTGTTGACTAGCACTTCTATTGCCAAATCCATAAGTACAGGGGGCACGTTTAATAGAGTACATACAAGCGACTAATATGCGTAAAAATTGGGCAAATTCTGAGTATTTGATGTGATTCGTGGAATGGGGGACTAGTTAGTTTTGGGAATGCTATTTTAATAATAGGCTACATTCACACGACTTTCTCTACATAAACTCGTATGTAACTTTATACAGCATGTTTCTTACACAAGTTGTTAAGGGTATGAATGGAGATACAATCTTGGCGAGTTTCTGCGTCGATACATAACTGTGGATGATATATGGATACACTACAAGAGACAAAAGTACAGTAGAAACAGTGGGGTTTTAAAGGCAGAAGGAGGCAAAGGTGGTGAAATCTGCAGAGAAGGTGATGACTTTTTTGGAATGCTCGCGGAATCATCTACATTGACTACTTGTAGAAAGGAAGAACGATAAATGGAGACTATTGTGTACCGTTATTGCATCGGTTGAACGGAGAAATCAAGAAAAAATATCCTCATCTGGCAAAGAAAAAGATTCTCTTCCATAAAGACACTGTAAGGGTGCACACCTGCGCTGTTTCTGTGGCGAAACCTGTAGAACTACGGTCCGAATTAGTACAACATCCACCGTATTCACCAGATTAGGCACCTAGTGACTTTTACTTATTTCCAAACTATAAAAAGTGGCTTGGTGAAAAACGTTTCACGATTAACGAAGAAGTCATCTCCCAAAGCGATGTCTATTTTGAGGAGCTTCATAAATCCTTCTTTCTGGCAAATTTAAAACAGCTGGAGAAACGCTGGGAAAGATATATCGAGCTAAAAGGAGATTATGTTAAAAAATCTTGTGTGTTCCATTCACATGGCTTTCTCTACATCTCTGCAAATATTATCGTTAAAAAACTTATGCTTCTATTTACTTCATGCTAAGTGAGAAATAATTAGCAGAAACAGTGTTATTACGAAATAAGGAAGTGCCATAGGTTAAAGTGATAGTCAAAAGCTGGTTGCTATGTGACTGAAGTTCCTTTGTATGTACGGACAGGAGTTGACAAATTCCTCTATGAGATAAGTATAAGTTTTTTGAGGCTGAAACCAAAAACAAGGAATATCTAAAAAGGATCAACTCCACGAAAAAAATTTATATAACATAGCTTGTGTGTTAATGTGCTCTACATTTTTGTGTGGTAAGTTTTTGTCTATCTCTTACGGTTTACCAGTTACACAAAATTCCGTAAAATGCATCCAGAATAAAGTAGTCTTCAGAGGCTATTCCCAGAAAATTCAAGATATACATTTTATTTGTCAGGTAAATATCTTTAATAAACGATATTTTAATCAAACTCGTTAAAGTTATTTTTTAGAAAATAAAAATTTTCGAAAATTTTTCCATGTGAAGACTAGTTTGAGGTGGGGGGATTTTCTTGAAAATCTTCGTGTCGCATCCTTGGAAAATACTGAACTCAAATACCAATTTTGGTATTTAACGGTCTTTTCGTTTTTGAGCTATGCTGTCCACACATACACAGACAGACACACACCGACATTTTTCTAAAAATGCGTTTTTTGGATTCAGATGGTCTCAAAACATGTATTTTCGGTGAAATATCGGTATCGAATTTTTGGGTGCAATACAATATCTTCTCTTACACAATGCACATAGTACAGTGTAGAGAAAGTAAAAATGTGTCTTTCTACTTTTCTAAGAACTTTTTGAACGTCTCTCGAAGTAGATCGTAGGAACTGAGCGCGCAGTTGCGTGCAAGCCGTCAACTGTCAACGCGTCGAAACGTTGACGGAATTATTTGTAGCAGCGAATTCAAATTTTCATTTCTGACCCATTTTAAGTCAATAAAATATTTTATACAATACACAAGTTTGGCATTTATGCAACTTAGCGTTTTTAATTCACGCTGTTCACGGACACAAAATGATTTTAGAGGTAGGATTCAGGGCACTTCTAAATATATAGGAGGGCCGTCCAAAAATGACAGACGATTTGGCATAACTAAATGATAACAGGTAAATGCCTTTAATACATGCTATTTTAATCAAAATCGTTAGAGCCATTTTTGAGAAATACAAAATTTTCGAAAAAATTTCCATTTAAAGTGTAGTTGGGGGTAGGGAGAATTTTGTCATAATCTTCGTATCGCATCCCTGAGTTATCTTTTTGAGTTAAGGTGTTCACACAAACACACGCACGGACCTTCTTCTGAAAATGCTTTTTTTTGATATTGGGGACCCTAAAACATATATTTCCGGTGAATTTTCGGTATCGAATTTTTGGGGGAGTGCAATACCTTCTCTATACACTACGTACATGTAGAGAAAACAAAAAAAAAAACATCTCTAGTATGTCACTTTCTGGATGGTATTTTCGATAAAACTCGACCTTCTTAGAATGCTCTAGGGGGTATACTGTTAGCTTGAGGGTCGATGGCTCTGGGCGGCAGCCAAGCAGTTGCATAGCAACCAAAGCGTTGCTCATTTGTCAGCGAGGCTATCACGGCCTCGTAGCGAAGGAGCCCATCGAGAGTAACAAATGACACAACAAAATGATCCGCAATTCCTTTATCTCCTCGGCTGGATGCGAGGTCGACAGCGTGGAAGATTTCACTTCGCCGTGAGCACCTTCTCCTGATGAGGTACTAAACCCCGCCCGCTATCTGTTTCCGTCACGGCGACGCCACATTCTTCTCAAGACGCGCATACAAACTTCTACAGCTTTTATCTTCACATAGAGGATACATTTCCAAAACATTTATACTGCAAAAATCTGATGTGTTCCATTCACATGACTTTCTCTATATCACTGTTATAGATTATTCTATTTACTTCATCTAATGGAGCAAACATTAGCAGAAATAGTCTTATTACTTGCTTCTTGGTTAGTAGAAGCGAAATAAGGGAATACAATAGGTTAAAGTGATAGTCTAAAGCTGGTTGCTATGTGACTCAGGTTCCTCTGTTTGTATGGACAGCAGTTGACAAATTCCTGTATGAGAAAAGTATAAGTTTTTATATCCGAAACCAAAAACAAGGCATATCTAAAAAACAATCAATCCCACGAAAAAAATGTATGTAACATAAATTGTGTGTTTTAAGGTGCTCTACATTTGTTGTGTGGTAAGTTTTTGTCCATCTCTTACGGTTTAGCAGTTATGCAAAACTCCGTAAAATTGACCGAGAATCCATTCACATGAGTTTCTCAATATCTCTGCAACAAATTTTTGTTAAAAACTTATGCTTCTATTTACTTCATGCTAATCGAGAAAAAATTAGCAGAAATAGTCTTATTACTTGCTTCCTTGTTAGTAGAAGCGAAATAAGGGAGTACCATAGGTTAAAGTGAAAGCCAAAAGCTGGTTGCTATGTGACTGAAATTCCTTTGTTTCTATGTACAGGAGTTGACCAATTCCTGTATGAGAAAAGAATAAGTTTTTAACGGCTGAAAAAAAAACAAACAAGGAATATCTAAAAGACGATCAACTCCACGAAAAAAAAATTTGTATAACATAAATTGTGTGCTTTAATGTGCTCTATATTTTTTGTGTGGTAAGTTTTTGTGTATTTATTATGGTTTACCAGTTACACAAAACTCCATAAAATTCATCCAGAATAAAGTAGTCTTCAGAGGCTATTCCCAGAAAATGCAAGAAATACATTTTATTTGTTAGGTAAATATTTTAATATAAGATATTTTAATCAAAATCGTTAGAGCCATTTTTTAGAAAATCTAAATTTTAAACATTTTTTCCGTGTAAAGGGTAGTTTGGGGTCGCATCCTTGGAAGATACCAAACTTAAATACCAAGTTTGGGCTTTAACGGTCTTTTCGTTTTTAAGCTATGCTGCCCACAGACAGAAACACACACACACGGGAATTTTTCTAAAAATGCTTTTCTTGTATTCAGGGAGTCTTAAAACATGTATTTCCGGTGAAATCTCGGTATCAAATTTTTGGGTGCAATGCAATACCTTCTCTATAAACTACGTACATAGTATGCATAGAGAAAGTAAAAACAAATCGATAAATAAACATAGTCGAATACGTCATGTACCATTTGAGAACTAATGTAAGTATTACAGTGATAAAATCTCCCTTCCTATATGTTATAAATTATTAAGAGTCTATTTCGCTGGATTGTCTTATCAAATACAACTCGCGTTTTCATCTCTTAGGATAATTATCGACAAGATGAAAACACTCGTGTTATTACTTATGATAATCACGTAGTGATAGTTTATAAACATTTGACTGTCACTTTAGCCTGTGTATTGCGTTATTTCCCATCTACTTACAAGGAACAAAGTAATAAGACCGTTTCTTATTGTTTATCTCGATTAGTGTGGTGTACAAATACGAATATTTTGTAAGATGTTTGTATAACAGCTAGAGGAAGTCATGTGATTATAATCCTTATTATTTTAGGGGGTCTCAAAACAATGTGTGGTGAAATTTCGGTATCCATTTTTTGTTTGCTAGTGTTTAACGCCCGCTTTTACTATTTTGAAGATGGAGCACCGGTAGAATGCGATGGCGGAGGAAACCGGGGAACCCAGAAAAAACTCGCACCTGCGCGCATTGTCCACCACAAATCTGACATGCGGTGGCTTGGGATGGAACCCGGGCCGTGTAGGCGAGAGGCGGGTGGTCTAACTATTCAGCCTCGGCGCGTCCGCCATTTTGTGTGTGTGGAATACAATACCTAAAGGATATTTGTTTAACAATGTCTTACGAATACTTTCTCCAGCCCCATTTGTACAACGTACACAGTGTATATTGTAATGCACCAAAAAGTTCCATACCGAGATTTCACCGCAAATACATGTTTTGGGGTCCCCTCAGTCCGAAAAAAACATTTTTAAAAAAAGGTGTGTGTGTGTGTGTCTGTAGACAGCATTGTCCCAAAACGAAAACACCGTTAAATACCAAACTTGGTATTTAGATTTAGTATCTTCCAAGGATGCGACACGAAGATTTTCAAAAAAATCCCCCCACCACAAACTACCCTTTACATGGAAAAAAGTCGCAAATTTTTATTTTCTTAAAAATGCCTCTAACGATTTTGATTAAAATCCCGTATGTGAAATCTATTTATGTCCGAAATAAAATGTATATCTCTAATTTTTTGGGTATGGCCTCTGAAGACCTCTTTATTCTGGATGAATTTTGCCGAATTTTGCTTAACTGCTAAACCGTAAGAGATAAAAAAAAACTTACTGCACAAGAAATGTACATCACGACAAAACACACAATTTATGTCCTTTACGTTTTTGTTGTGGAGGTAACCGTTTCCGAGATATTCCTTGTTATTGGTTTCAATTGTGAAGTACCTAAATTTTTCTCAGACAGGAATTCTCCGGTTTTCTTTTGTTCTACTCCTGGCCAAGCAAAGAAGTGATTTGCAATGACAATCGCATAACGATAGTTTTTAAAACATTTGACAATCACTTTTGCATAGCGTATTCCCTTATCCTCTTCTACTTATTAGGAACTACGTAATAAGAGCATTCTGCTAATATTTATCTCGATTAGCATTGTGTACAAAGAAGAATAGTCTTTTGTAGAAGGTTTGTAGAGCAGCTAGAGAAAGTCATGTGAGTGTAACACCTCAGATTTTGTTACTTTCCATTCATCATAATTTCAAATTACGTAACAATAATAATTTCCGCCGAACACACCTAAATTATTTGTAGACGGAACATTTCTAAGTTATTTTCATCAGCAAAAGTGCACATGTTGGTTATTTTCATTGACAGTTGGCGACACTTGCTGGCATGCGTTTTTCTGTTGACCGAACGAAACAAATGAGGAGTTACAGACGGCTTTTAGGTATAAATAAACGGTGACTTGACGTCGATCGACTTTGGGTTTGTTCCAGATGGAACTGGGTTTCTCTGTCTCACCTATCAGAATTCCACAGACGACAGTTTGCTCAGCAGCGGTTGTCTTTCACAAAACTGACAATATTTTATATAACAATGTAACAGGCGTAAGCTGCTAGACATTTTTATTACTTTCTCCACACTACTACCTACTTATTGCATACAGAAAGTATTGTATTTCACTCAAAAACTCCATACCGAAATTCCACCGGAAATATACGCCTATAAACAAATCTGATGTGTTTCTCTACAACTCTGCAATAAATTATTGTTAAAAAGCTTATGCTTCTATTTACTTCCTGCTAATCGAGAAAAAATTAGCAGAAATAGTCTTATTACCTTCTTCCTTGTAAGTAGAAGCGAAATAAGGGAGTACCATAGGTTAAAGTGATAGTCAAAATCTGGTTGCTATGCGACGATGTTCCTTTGTTTTGTATGGACACGACTTCTCCTGTATGAGAAAAGTATGTTTTTTATAGCTAAAACCAAAAACAAGGAATATCTCAAAAACAATCAATGTCCATCTCTTACGTTTTAGCAGTTATGCAAAATTCCGTTAAATTGACCCAGAATAAAGTACTCTTCAGAGGCTATTCCCAGAAAATTCAAAATATACATTTTATTAGTCTTTAATAGACAATATTTTAATCAAATTCGTTAGACACATTTTTTAGAAAATCAAAATTTTCGAAAAAAGTTCCATGTAAAGGGTAGTTCGGAGTGGGGGAATTTTTCTCAAAATCTTCGTGTCGCATCCCTGGAAGATACTAAACTTAAATACCAAGTTTGGTATTTTACCGACTGCTCGTTTTTGAGTTATCCTGTTCACAGACACAGGGACACACACACACGGACTTTTTTCTGAAAATACTTTTTTTGGATGCAGGGGACCCTAAAACATATATTTCCGGTGAAATCTCGGTATCGAATTTTTTGATGGAGTACAATACCTTCTCTATACACTATGTACATAGTACGTGTAGAGAAAGTAAAAAAGACATTTTAGAGAAAACTTCGTGTGTCTGCAAATACGATAACACAAAAATGAAACGTTGGTAAAATACCAAAATAGGTATTTAAGTTTGTATCCTCCAAGAACGTCACACGAAGATTTTCAAGAAAATCCCTCCACCGCAAACTACCCTTTACATGGAAAATCGAAACTTTTGATTTTTTTTCAAAAATGGCTCTACCGATTTTGATTAAAATCTCTTATATTGAACATATTTACCTGACAAATAAAATGTATATCTTGAATCCTGGGAATAGGCTCTGAAGACCTCTTTATTCCGGAAGATTTTGATTGAATTCTGCATCACTGGGAAACCGTGACAGACAAAAACTTACTGCGCAAAAATGTAGATCACGATAAAACACACAATTTATGTTATATATGATGTTTTTTTCTTGGAGTTGGCCGTTACCGAGATATTCCTTGTTATTCATTTCAGTTTTAAAATACGGGAACTTGTCAACTCCTGGCCAAGCACAGAAACGGATTTCAATCCCATAGCAACCACATTTTAAAACATTTGACTGTCGGTTTAGCCTAGTGTATTCCCTTCTACTTATAAAGGAACTAAGTAATAAGACCGTTTTTGATAGTGTTTTAACATTAAATAAACAAAAGAATAAGTTTATCAAGACACCGGTTTGTTACAGAGATGCAGGGAAACGTAGGTAGAGACGTTTTTGCAATTCACTCAGAAATTCCATACCAAGATTTCACCGGAAATAAATGTTTGAGTGTCATCTCCGTTAAAAACTACTGTGATTATCTTATTCTTCTATCTACATCATGGTAGTCGAGATAAACATTAGTCTTATTACTTGCTTCCTTATAAGTAGAAGAAAAACCGAGGGAATACACTACGCTAAATCGACAGTCATATGTTTTAAAATGGGATTGAAATTCGTTATTTGCCTGGCCAGCATTTCACAAGCCCTCGTGTGCGAAAAGTTTTAGTATTTTAAAACTGAAACCATAACAAGAAATATCTCGAAAACGGTCACTTCTATGGAAAAACAACGTTAATGTCATCTAAAAGTTTAGGTATCCAGTTTTGTCTACCGTTAGGGTTTAACCGTTATGAAAATTCTGCAAAATTTATCAAGAGTAAACAAGTCTTCAGAGGCTATTACCAGAAAATTCAAGATATACATTTTATTTCGTATGTAAATATCTGTAATATACCATATTTTACCCAAAATCTTTAGAGCTATTTTTGAGAAAAAAATTGCAAAACTGTTTCCTTATTGAGTTGTTTGGTGGGGGATTTTTTACTTTCTCTACACGTACTATTTACATAGTGTATAGACAATGTATTGTACTCCACCCAAAAATTCGATACCGAGATGTCACCGGAAATAACATGTTTTGGTTCTCCCTGCAACCAAAAAAAGCATTTTTACAAAAAGGTCCCTGCATACGTTTGCGTGTATGTGTCTGTGGACAGCATAGCTCAAAAACGAAAAGACCGTGAAATATCAAACTTGGTATTTAAGTTTGGTATCTTTCAAGGCTGCGACACGAAGATTTTCAAAAATAGCCCCCCAGCCCCAACTACTCTTTACATGGAACATTTTTCGAAAATTTTGATTTTCTCAAAAATGGCTCTAACGATTTTGTTTTAAATATCAAGTATTAAACATATTTACTTGTCAAATAAAATGTATTTCTTGAACTTTCTGGGAATAGCCTCTGAAGACTAATGTGTTTTGGATGAATTTTACGGAATTTTGCGTAACTGCTAGACCGTAAGAGATGGAAAAAAAAAAAAAAAAAAAAAAACTTATCACAGAAAAAATGTAGAGCACATAAAAACACACCACATTTTTTTTCATGAGGTTGATCGTTTTTGAGATATTCCTTGTTTTTGGTTTCAGCTTTGAAAAACTTATACTTTTCTCATACGGGAATTTGTCAACTCGTGTCCATACAAACAAAGGAACTTCAGACACATAGCAACCAGCTTTTGACTATCACTTTAACCTATGGTGCTCTCTCATTTCGCTTCTACTTACAAGGAAGCAAATAATAAGACTATTTCTGCTAATTTTTTGTCGATTAGCATGAAGTAAATAGAAGAATAAGCTTTTTAACAATAGTTTGTTGCAGAGATGTAGAAAAAGGCATGTGATTTATCTGTCATATTATGTGAAATACATTAGACTTTTTAACTCAGGGAATTTCGAAATGTTGGTACCGAATTTTTGGGTGATATGCAATACCTCCTCTATACGGTATGTATATAGTATGAGTAGAGCAAGTAAAAAAAAATGTGATGTGTTACACTCACATGACTTGCTCCAGCTGTTCTACAAACTTCTTAGATAAAATTATTATTCTTTCTACACGATGCTAATCGAGATAATCATTAGCCTAACGTTTTTATTACTTAGTTCCTTATAGATAAGTAGACAGAAAACAAGGGAATGGACCAGGCTAAAGCGATAGTCAAATGTTTTTAAAGCTGTCGTTATGTGATTGTTATTGCAAATAGCTTCTTTGCTTCTACAGGAGTAGAAAGAAAGAAAATCAGACACTTTCTGTCTCAGAAAAATGTAAGTATTTCACAACTGAAACCAATAACAAGGAATATTTCGGAAACGGTTACCTCCCCAACGAAACTGTAAAATACATAAATTGTGTGTTTTGATGAGATCTACATTTTCGATGTAGTTAGTTTTTGTCTGTGTCTTACGGTTTAACCTGCGGTTATTGTCGTGTTGACGTTGAGTGCTATATGCAGTGCTGTGTTTGGCACCACTTTTAAGACTCCTTATGCGGTGAGCGCAGATTGGAGTCGTTGACCAAACTCACTCCACTACCTATGAGTAGACCCACTTACCTGGTACGGTGAATCTACTACCGGTGAGTTTGCCTCGATGTCGCTCAGTCGGCACGATAATTGACTCACTCGGGGTGGGAAAGCAAATGGGGGTAGTTCAGGGAGTGGTCTTGTAATGATTAAAAGTTCTATATTTTTCTTAGTTTATTCCTTCCTGGGAGAAACGAGATAAGCACATTTGCCTTACAATAATTCTAACTCATACACCTGTTGCGAATTCTTGGCTGATTACATGTAGTATATTAATACGCGTCCCTGACTTTAGATTTGTTACACGATACTGTATCTAACTTTGAGGTAAGTTCACCCGACGCCCGACAGCTACAGATAACTTTCACGGACAGAACAGATTCGCGAACGATATTGGCGATAACAAAGACTGGTTGGCTACGATGTGCCTTCTTGGGCTCTTTTTATACAAAAAATACTGTCATGGCTGCCTCTTTGTGATTGGACAGAAACGCAGCACGAATGACGTAAATATTTCCCAAGAATCAATTTCCTTATCCCAGGGTGCACTGCAAACCTCACGTGACAAGCATTGTACAATGAAGAATTACCGTCTTCTGAACTTTTCTGTTCACCCCCGTTGTAACTCGAGTGTACGTGACTTGACAAAACAGACCTTTCTAACAAAAGTGCTCCTCATCCCCCTTGAATCTCTTGGCGTCAGCTTTCTTCTCCAGCTGAATTTTCTCAGTTAAATACGTACATTTATACTCTTTTAGTTTGCACATTGATAAATAATTAATAACTATTAATAATAATTGTGATAGCGAAGCTAGCTAACAGTCTCAAACCGTTATGCAAAATTCTACACAATTCAGCCAGAATATAGAGCTCTTGAGAGGCTATTTACATTTTATTTGTCATGCAAATATCTTTAGTATATGATATTTTAACTAAAATCATTACAGCTACTTTTTGATAAAATAAAACTTTTCGAAAAATGTGCCATGTAAAGGGCAGTTTGGGATGTTTTTTTCCCCTTGAAAATCTTCGTGTCCTATCCTTGGGAGTAACTGAACTTAAATAATAAGTTTGGTAACTAAGGCACTTTTCGTTTTTAAGCTATTCTGTTCACACAGACGTTTTTCTAAAACTGCCTTTTTTGACTCAGCGGACCTCAAAACATATATTTCTGGGTATATAATTTTTGTATGGAATGCATTACCTTCGCTATGTGTATGGAAAGTAAAAAGTATCCAGAATTAAAGTAGAATAGAAAGTATATTATTTCGTGTTTAAAGGATTATACTTACTTTGTGTTACACTTGAGGTTAGTGTTGCTTATTTGGCAGAACTGCTGGAACACGTCCCGCTAAGCGTGTAAGAGGTTTATTGTTCTGTCGACGCGACGATTCCGTCAAGTACAGTTTTAGCAGCGCTACCTGTGTATTTATAGAAAGAATGGAGCTCTCAGTTTATCAAGAAATCATCTGTTTCTTTGTTGTACAGCACCAACTGTTGCTTCAACCTGTATACCAGCTACACTCTTGTGCCTATAGTTTTGTGTGCGCAAATATTCTGATATGTCAAACGAATATTAAAACAGCATTCTTAAGGGTATACAGAAACTAATACACTGTTACTATAAATGATCATTCGATTAAAAACGTCGATAATTATCGTTATAAAACATCATATATCTAAGGATAAAATATGAAAATAACCAGATATCAGAAGATATCTTATGATATCTGGGAATCGCCTCTGAAGACATGTTTATTCTGGATGAATTTTGCGGTAAACCGTAAGAGATATTATTAAAATCTAGACATCTATTTCCAAAAGTGCTTCACTTGGTCATGGTGTAGATGGAGTACCCCGGACGCGCGTTTCCACAACTTTCATTGTCATGCTCTTGCAGGTTAGCAGACGTCTCTAACTTGCAAGAAACACGCGACTAGGGTACTCCATCTACACTATGACCAAGTGAAGCACGTGTTGGAAATAGTTGTCTACATTTTAATAAAACTGACAGCTTCGCTGTGTGTAGTGGTTTTTTAAACATTTTAAAAACCGTAAGAGATAGTTTATGACTTACCACACATAAAATGTGCAGCTTGCTAAAACATTACATAAATTTTATTCGTAGTGTTGATCTTTTTTCTGGATCAATTTTACGGACTTTTGCATAACTGCTGAACCGTAAGAGATGGACAAAAACTTACCACACAAAAATTGTAGAACACATTAAAACACATAATTTATGTCATATACAGATTTTTCGTGGAGTTGATTGTTTTTTAATTATTCCACTTTTCTCATACAGGAATTTGTCAACTCTTGTCCATACAAACAAAGGAACTTCAGTCACATAGCAACTGTCATTTTAACCTATGGTACTCCCTTATTTCGCTTCTACTTATAAGGAAGCAAGTAATAACACTATTTCTGCTAATTATTCTCGATTAGCGTGAAGTAAATAGAAGCATTAGCTGTTTAACAACAATTTGTTACAAAGATGAAGAGAAAGTCATGTGAATGGAACACATCAGACTTTTTTACAGACAATAAAGTTATTTTAAGACAAAACGTAAATATTCCTTTCAGAAATCGCAGGACAGAAAATACTGACAATAGCTGCAGACCAAAAGAAAGAAAGTTTCAAGAAATAGTTAACTTGGCTAACAGCTTGGTTGCTCGTTTCATCACTGTCTGCAGGAAGCAATCCATCATATAGCACGAGATATATTAATTCCACTACTTGAACGTGTAGCACAAAACTTTAGCTTGTTAGGTGTTTGACAGTCTGGAACAGTTCTAACGGGCACGACGGCTCAAATGTTCCGCATTGCGGCCTCTCGTTTTTCTTCTTAAACATAGGCAACTAGTTACCAATCTCTTAATTTATAAATTTTATAGGTTAAAAAAGATGACTTCCTCTAGAGTTTGTTAGAAGATAAACATACCATTCTTACTTTCTCTAGCCCGTATGTACGTAGAGAAGGTAGGTATTGTGTTTCACCCAAAATTTCCATATCCGAGATTTCACCGGAAATTCATGTTTTTAGTTCTCCCGAATTCACATGATATCTTCTAGCTGTTCGGTAAACAAACCTTTTATTTAAAACATTAATCTGTTATCTACATCCTGCTAATCAAGATAAACATAAGCAGAATTAGTATTATTACTTGCTTCCTTGTAAATAAAAGCGAAATAAGAAAATGCACAGGCCAAAATGATAGTTTCGTCCTTTAAA
The DNA here is from genome assembly GCA_030762935.1 of Hymenopus coronatus. Classification (NCBI taxonomy): domain Eukaryota; kingdom Metazoa; phylum Arthropoda; class Insecta; order Mantodea; family Hymenopodidae; genus Hymenopus; species Hymenopus coronatus. The sequence continues at coordinate 14,338,560 of CM060897.1, read as the reverse complement.
AGATGGTCGCTATGTGGAACAATAGAATTGAAAAACGTTCCATGTAAAGTATAGTTTGGCGTGGGGGGAATTTCTTGAAAATCTTCGTGTCGCATCCTTGGAAGGTATCAAACTTATACATCAAGTTTGGTTTTCAACGGTCTTTTCGTTTTTGAGCTATGCTATCCACAGACACCCACAGACACACTGACAGACACACGCACGAACCTTTTTCTAAAATGCATTTTTTTAGATTCAGGGGGTTTCAAAACATGTATTTCCGTTGAAATCTCATTATCGAATTTTTGGGTGGAATGCACTAAATTGTCTATACATTATACGTAATACGTATAGAGAAAGTAAAAATGGGATCAGTCTTTAAGAATATAATAAGGTTAAAGCAAAAGAATTATACGAGGGCGGTTTTTTTTTCAACCTCTGATAGGCTATAAAAGAAGACAAGTTCATAGAAAACAATTATTTTATTACTAAACGTTTTGTACACTTATGGTTACGTTTCAACATAATCACCGAAAAGATTGAGACATTTATCGTACCTGTGCACAAGTTTTGTTATACTCGCTTCAAAAAATGTTGTCGCCAATGATTTCAAATGAGCATTGACGTTGTTTTGAAGATTTTCGTACTTTACGACGTTTGTGGAGAGCCGTTCAAAACAAACGAAGAGGAATGCTGACTTCAGGAATTGTGTTGATCAATGACAACGCTCGTCCACACACTGCTGGCATAAACCATCGGCTCCATGAACAATTTCAATGGGACATTTTCAATCATCCGCCGTACAGTCCTAACCTGGCACACAGCGACTTTCACCTTTTCCCTGAACTGAAGACGTGGCTAGGAGGGCAGCACTTTCAAACCAACGAAGATCTTCAAAACATCGTCAATGCTCATTTGAAATCATTGGCGGCAACATTTTTTGGAGCGGGTATTGGAAAGCTTATGCACAGGTACGATAAATGTCTCAATCTTTTCGGCGATTATGTTGAAAAGTAACCACAAGTGTACAACACTTTACTATTGTTTACTATGAACTTGTCTCTTATTTATAGCCTATCGGAGAGTGAAAACAAAAAAACGGCCCTCATATGGCCGTAGATTGTTGAAGACTGACCTCCTGGTGTTGCGTCATGCTCGTTGGACATGAGTGTCGGGGAGAGGGCCGCTGTTCTGGCGCTGGGCGGAGTGTCGGCCGCGAAGGTCGGATGTGATCTTCCAGTTGTACATACTCTCCTACACTGGTGCAATCTTCTGGTCCAACTGCCCTGCAACAACAAGACAGACATGTCGCTATCAGTACTCTACTATAGGTATAGGCTCGTAGATAGTCAAGGTTCTGAATTCCTACTTTCTCTACAGATACTTCAATGAAAATAATCTGATTCTTTTTTTTTTTTTTTTTTTTGTAGTTTAACATCCTTTAACCTGGTTGGTCATATCGGTCAATGAATGAAATTGGTGAAATGATGTTCAAGTGATGTCGGGGTCCATGGAGCTTAAGGTTTCTCGACAGTCGTCTTCTCAGGATAAGGGAAAACCCCGAAAAAAACCTTATCCGGGTAACTCATCCTAAGCCAGATTCGAACTTACGACCTGTTGAATGTGAAGCAGACACGCTACCACCACACTACCCAGGCGGGCTCACATGACATTCTCTACATCTCTGTAAAAACTATTTTTAAAAAGCTTATGCTTCTATTTATTTCATACTAATTGAGAAAACATTAGCAGAAATAGTCTTATTACTTGCTTCCTTGTAAGTAGGAGCAAAATAAGGTAGTACCACAGATTAAAGTGATAGTCAAAAGCTGGTTGCTATGTTACTGAAGTTCCTTTGTTTATATGAACAGGAGTTGACACATTCCTGTATGAGTAAAGTATAAGTTGGTAAAGCTGAAACCAATAACAAGGAATGTCTAAAAAAAACGATCAACTCCACAAAAAAAAAAAAAAGTTTACGACATAAATCGTGTGTTTTAAGGTGCTCTACATTTTCTGTGTGCTAAGATTTTGTCCACCTCTTACGGTTTAGCAGCTATGCAAACTTTCGTAAAAATCATCCAGAATAAAGTAGTCTTCAGAGGCTATTCGCAGAAAATTCAAGATATACATTTTATTTGTCAAAAAGATATCTTAAATAGACGAGATTTTAATCAAAATCATTACAGCCATTTTTAAGAAAATCAACATTTTCGAAATTTTCCCATGTAAAGGGTAATTGGGGATGGTGGGGGTTTTCTTGAAAATCTTCGTGTCGCATCCTTGGAAGATACCAAACTTAAATACCAAGTTTTGTATTTTACCGACTTATCGTTTTTGGCTTATTGTGTTCAAAGACACTCGACACACTGACACACGGACCATTTTGTGAAAATACATTTTTTGGATACATGGGACCCTAAAACATATATTTCCGGTGAAATCTAGGTATGAAATTTTTGGGTGGAGTGCAATACCTTCTCTAAACACTATGTACAGTACGTGTTTGAACACGATAACGAAAACTCGGTAAAAATACCAAACTTCTTTTTTAAATTTAGAATCTTCCAGAGATGCGACACGAAGATTTTGAGGAAAATCCTCCCACTTCATACTACCCTTTACATGGAAGATTTTTCGAATATTTTGATTTTCTCCAAAATGGCTCTCATGCTTCTGATTAAAATACCGCATATTAAAGATTTTTACCTCACAGATAAAATGTATATCTTGAATTTTCTGGGAATAGCCTCTGAAGACTACTTTACTCTGCATGAATTTGGCGGAATTTTGCATAACTGCAAAACCGTAAGAGATGGACAAAAACTTACTACACAGAAAATGGAGAGCATATTAAAACATACATTTTGTTCATGGAGTTGATCGTTTTTAAGATATTTCTTGTTTTTAGTTTCAGCTTTGAAAAACTTATACTTTTCTCATTCAGGAATTTGTCAACTCCTGTCCATGCAAACAAAGGAACTTCATTTACATAGCAACCAGCTTTTGACTATCACTTTAACCTATGGTACTCCCTTATTTCACTTCTACTTACAAGGAAGCAAGACTATTTCTGCTATTTTTTTTTTTCGATTAGCATGAAGTAAGTAGAATCATTAGCTTTTTAACCATAATTTGTTGCATAGATGTTGAGAAAGGCATGTGAATGGCACACATGAGATACTTTTAAGGTATTCTATGACAAATTAAACGTATACTTTGAATTTTCTGGGTACAGTATTCTGGATGGATTTTGCATTATAGGTAAACCGTAACAGATGGAGAAATTAGTAGTAGTAGTATTAGTAGTAGTAGTAGTAGTAGTAGTAGTAGTAGTAGTAGTAGTAGTAGTAGTAGTAGTAGGTGGTAGTAATAATAATAATAATAATAATAACAATAATAATTAGATCTCATATAAGCCAAAACTTTTGGAGCTAACCAGTTCTGTGATATTTCTTGTTATTGGTTTAAATTTTACAATACTTACATTTTACTCTATCGGGAAGTCGTCGTTCGCTTTTCTGTTGTGTTTACTGCTGGTCTTGCAAAGAGAATCGAATTTCAATATTTAGCTACCGCTTTATCCTGCTGCAATCCTTTATTTCCCTTCTGCGCTTATAAGGAACTAAGTAATGAGACAAAATCTGATGTGTTCCATTCATGTGACTTTCTCTACATATCTCTTATTCTATGCTAAACATTAGCAGAAACGTCTTATTACTTAGCTACTTATAGGTAGAGGGAAAGTAAAGGAATACATTAGGCTAAACCGAGAGTCAAATGTTTTAAAATGTGGTTGCTATGGCATTGAAATTCGTTCCTTTTCGTGGCCAGGAGTTGACAAGTTCCCGTACGAGAAAGGTTTTAAGTATATTTAAACTGAAACAAACAACAGGTATATCTAAAAGCGATCAAATAAAAAAAAAAGAAGAAAAAGAATGTTTATAACATAAATTATGTGTTTTAAGATCTATATTTTTTGTGTAGTGGGTTTTTGTCTATCTCTTATGTTTTACTAGTTAAGTAAAATTCAGAGAAATGCATCCAGAATAAAGTAGTCTTCAGAGGCTATTTTTAGAAAATTCAAGATATACATTTTATTTGTAAGGTAAATATCTTTAATGTACGATATTTTAATCAAAATCATTAGAGGCATTTTTTAGAAAATCAAAATTTTCGAAAATGTTTCCATGTAAAGGGTAGTTGAGTGTGGAGGGATTTTCTTGAAAATCTTCGTGACGTACCCCTGGAAGATACTAAACTTAAATACCAAATTTGGTGTTTTACCGTTTTCGTTTTTGAGTTATCGTGTTCACAGACACACACGGACATTTTTCTAAAGTACTTTAGCTTTTTTGTATTCAGGGAGACCCAAAACATGTATTTCCGGTGAAAACTGGGTATGACATTTTTAGGTGCATTACAATACCTTCTCTATACAGAGGAAGTAATAGAGAGAAAAAGTCATGTGAATGGAACCCAACAAATTTTCTTGAAAGGTACATTTAGATTACAAGCGTTAATGGCTCTAGTCATCTGCTGTTCACGTTTCCATGGCAACGGGATGCCCCGAAGCTACTTCGTCTTTAAGATCCCAAATGCCAAGCGGGCAGCATCCGAAAGACAGCAAACAAAATATTTACCCCAAGATACGAGGCCTCCTAGTTGTAAAGGAAAGCAGATAATTTTTCTCGAGGGAGCGTTTAAACTCGGTCCCAGGCGAATCTTAAAGGTCATTGGGGCCCCTACACGCGCCTTGCCGCATCCGGGCAGAGCCCGTGCAGCGCTCATATTGACCCACACTGCTCCAAGAACCCCCCCCCCCATGTACACACGTCGTCGGTGTTAAGTTTCACCACAAACTTGGTAATAATACACTTGCCAACTCTTCGCTAAGTGTTTATATCCTATATGAGTTAGTTGGGTTGTATATGAGGTAGGGGCGTTTATGGTATTTCCACTTGAGAGGTAAAATACTAAAAGTCGATCTTTGACCAGCTGATGTTTTCTGCATGCATAAAACAGGTCAGGACCCAGCAGATGCAAATTTAATATTATTATGTGGGTAATTCACATTACTTTGTCTACCCATTCTTCAGCAAACTTATTTTAAAGTAGTATTATTACTTTCTCTAGCACTTATTAGGTATATACAAATATAAATCTCTATAATAACCCTGGTACCTAACTATTCAAATCAGAGCTAAGATTCCAGGTTTTTAATATTCATTCAACTTCACATTTAGACATACACCACAATTTACAGATACATTTAAGCTAACATAACTAAAAAGCTAAAAAATAAAAATATAACTTTAAACAAATAAAAATACTAAAAAAATGTTTAAAATACAATAATAATTAATAACAAATAAATAACAAATTAAAACATCAAACACACAATAAACATACATTCATAATAACATTAACACAAATTATTACTATTAATATTTCTAAACAATGATAGCACCTATATAAAATCAAAATACCAAATTTATTTATAAGCACTATGTACAGAGTACGTACTACGTAGATAGAGAAGGTATTGCATTCAACCCAAAAAATCGTTACCGAGATGTCACCGGAAATACATGTGTTGAGGTCTCCTGAACACAAAAGCGTTAGAAAAAGACATTGGCACGCTATAATTCAAAAACGAAAAGTTCGTTAAAATATGACACTATACTTAAATATGACAACCGTTCGCTAAGTGTTTGTATCGTATATGTGTTAATTGGGTTGTATATGTGCTAGGCGTACGTATGATTTATAGTACTTTCACATGAGACATAAAATTCTAACAACCCGGTCACCGGTTAAGGGTGATATTGCTTGTCCAGCTGTTCTTTTCTGTACGTATAAAGCAACTTACGCACAATTTAAAGCAAAACATCTGATGTGCTCCATTCATGTGACATCTCTGCTACAAATTATTGTAGAAAAGCTTATGCTTTATATTTACTTCATGCTAATCGAGAAACAATTAGCAGAAATAGTCTTATTACTTGCTTCCTTGTAAGTAGGAGCGAAATAAGGGAGTATCATAGGTTAAAGTGATAGACAAAAGCTGGTTACCATGTGACTGAAGTTCTTTTGTTTCTATGGACACGAGTTGACAAATTCCTGTATGAGAAAGGTAAGTTTTTCAAAGCTGAAAGGAATATCTAAAAAACGATCAACTCCACGAAAAAAGTTTACGTAACATATTGTGTGTTTTAACGTGCTCCACATTTGTTGTGTGGTACGATTTTGTCTATCTCTTACGGTTTAGCAAATATGCACAATTCCTTAAAATTGATCCAGAATAAAGTAGTCTTCAGAGGCTATTGCCAGAAAATTCAATATGCACATTTTATTTGCTATGTAAATATCTTTTATATATGATATTTTAATCAATATCGCTAGTATTATTTTTGAGAAAATCAAACTTTTGGAATTTTTTTCCATGTAAAAGGTAGTTTAGGGTGAGGGGGATTTTTCTCAAAATATTCGTGTCGCCTCCCTGGAACACACTTAACTTAAATACCAAGTTTGGTCAGTGTGTCCCAGACACGCGCGCGTAAACCTTTTTCTGAAAATCCTTTTCTTGGATACAGGGGACCCTAAAACGTCTAATTCCGGTGAAATCTTGGTATCGAGTTTTTGGGTGCAATACAGTTCTTTCTCTATACACTATGTACACACTGCGTGTAGAGAGAGAGAGAGAGAGAGAGAGAGAGAGAGAGAAGAAAAGTCGGTGAAATACCAAACTTGGTATTTAAGTTCAGTGTCTTCCAAGGATACGACATGTAGATTTTCAGCAAAATCCCCCTACCCCAAACTATCTTTTACATGGAATACAAATTCTGATTTTGTAATAAATGACTAACGCTTTTGATTAAAGATATTTACATGGCAAAAAAAAGGTAGGTATATCCCGAACTTCTCTGCAAATTTTGAACAGCTTTTCCATAACTAATAAACTGCAAACGATAGACCAAAACTGTAGATCTTGTTAAAGCACATGTCAAATACATTTTTGTGAAATTAAGCTTTCAATTAACCATCTTTGATTGACATCACTGCGGAAAGACAGGCTGGCGGGGTCTTTCTTTTTACCACGGCTCTGGCATTCCTCTAAAGCCAGCGCAAAAAAATAAAAAAAAAAAAAAAAAAAAAAAAGTTTGCACTTAGTACTTTTCTCACATAGGAAGTCGACATTCGTTTTTCTTCCTGAACATACATAGTGACCAGCTTTTAAGAAGACGTGACCATCACTAGACTAATTATACCTGTAAGGAATGTTTAGCAAGATTAAAGTCAGTCTACTTTTAGAAATTGACGGTGAAAATGTAATGACGGATGGGATGGTGAGAAAGTGGGTTAGGCAATTCAATGATGGACGATCCAATGTGTATGATTAAGCATCGAGTGGGTGGTCTTCTGTTGTCACTGATGGTTTGGTTAAAGAAGTGAATGCAGAAGTTCATGAAAACTGACGGTTCACGCTTTGTGAAGTGTTTGGCCAGTGGCTATGTACACTGGCGGTGGATTTCTCGGAAAAAACCATACACAACTCAAGCATGGCCATGGCAACTCTATGGAAAAATATATAAAAAGGGATACTCTTTCATGTAAATATATATGTTGTAAAAACAAATATACTATGAGTTTTTTTTTCGAAACTGATACTTTCAGGACACGCCTCGTAGCTTAACATAACGTACGACGGACATTCAATGAATCCTTAGAGAAAGATATAAAAAACTTTATTTTTAGTATTTTTTTTTTAATTTTCAACGTGATCTCCTTTTAGCTCAATACACTTTTCTAGCGTTTCTCCAACTGTTTTAAGTCTTTTCAAAAAATAGGATTCGGAAGTCCCTCAAAATAGGCATTTGTTTGGGAGGTAAGCTCTCCGTTAGAGGTGAATCGTTTTCCGCCGAGCCTCTTTTTCAAGGTTGGAAATAAAAGTAAGGTCACTGGAGGCCAAATTTGGTGAATACGGTAGATGCTGTAGTAATGCGAACCCTAATTTTACAATATTCGCAATAGAAACAGCGCGAGCGTGCACTCTTACATTGTCTTGCTAGAGAAGAACCTTTTTCTTTGCCAGATGAGGGCGTTGTTTCTTGATTTCTCCGTTCAACCGGTGCATTAACGATACACGATACTCTCCATTTATCGTTCTTCCTTTCTGCAAGTAATTAATGTCGATGATTCCGCGGGCATTTTAAAAAGGTCAAGGCCGTCACGTTGTCTGTAGATTTCATCACCTTTGCCTTCATCGGAGCCTTAAAAAATCCACAGTTGCAGTATGTGTATTATGTAGGCAGCCTAGTGGCTTACAGTTGTAAGCACGTTTATTATTTTGTTGGACCCCAGGCTGAATGAAGGAGTTCTCAAGCAAGTACTGGAGAGCATTGTCTCGGGAAGTAGCTAATCCTATTTGTTCCGCTTCAGAGGTTAACCACAAATCCTGCAGGAGTAGAGAGAGAGAGAGGTGCGGCGGCTTTACTCACAGAGAAGTACCAACTTCCTCTACTGCAACGGTCAATACTATATTTCTACTCCAGTATTCTATTGGGAACACCGTCAACTTGCAACTTCAGTCCCAGGGAGGCGTCCGTTCGACCGTGAAGAACATCACTCAAAACGACAGGCCTGCACTTAGAGGTGTCTACACCACCGAGACAGGTAGCTCAGGTGTTTCTAGGGTTGGCATTCGTGAGGCCCGGGTTCCGCTTAAGCGAATACGAGGGTCGACTGTTAAGTCCAGGGCCTCACATATATATCAACATATAAGTTCTATGCATTTTCCCCGGCACGTCTCCAACTGTTTTACGCCACCCAAAAAGTAATATTTCGTAAATGACCATCCTGTTAAACGTCCATTTCCGCTAATTCAAGTTTCGAAAAAAAGTTGATGTTTCCATTCATATGAATTTCTCTACCCGTTCTGCAAACAAACCATTCTTACAAAAAGATTCTGTTACATTAATTAGCATAATCGAGATAAACATTACCAAAAATGGTCTTATTGCATGCTTCCTTGTAAATATAAAAGAAATAAGGGAATACACTAGGCTAAAGCGATAGTCAAATCTTTTAAAAGCTGGTCGCTGTGTGAAAAATTGAATTTAAGTTCGCTTTACGTAGTTTGAACTTGAAGCCAATAACAAGGGATATCTCAGAAATGGTCAATTGCACGAAAAAAAAAACCTATGAAACATAAACGTAAATCACTACATTTTTACTTTCTCTATACGTACCATGTACATAGTGTAAAGAAAAGGTATTGCACTCCACCAAAAAATTCGATACCGAGATTTCACCGGAAACATATGTTTCAGAGTCCCCTGTATCCAAAAAAAGTATTTTCAGAAAAAGGTCCGTGTGTGTGTGTGTCCGTGAGTCCGTGAACACGATAACTCAAAAACGAAAAGTCGGGAAAATACCAAGCTTGGTATTTAAGTTTAGTATCTTCCAGGGATGAGACACGAAGATATTGAGAAAAGTCCCCCCACTACCCTTTTTTTCGAACATTTTTATTTTCCAAAAAATGATTCCAACGATTTTGATTAAAATAACGTATATTAAAGATATTTACCTGACAAATAAAATGTATATTTTGAATTTTCTGGGAATAGCCTCTGAAGACTACTTTATTCTGGGTCAATTTTACGGAATTTTGCGTAACTGCTAAACCGTAAGAGATGGACAAAAACTTACAACACAACAAATGTAGAGCACCTTAAAACACACAATTTATTTTATATACATTTTTTCGTGGAGTTGATTGTTTTTGAGATATTCCTTATTTTTGGTTTCAGCTATAAAACTTATACTTTTCTCATACGGGATTTGTGAAGTCGTCCATACAAACAAAGGAACTTCAGTCGCATAGCAACCAGTTTTTGACTATCACTTTAACCTATGGTACTCACTTATTTCGCTTCTACTAACAAGGAAGCAAGTAATAACACTATTTCTGCTAATTTTTGCTCCATTAGTAAATTGAATAATTTATTGCAGTGATATAGAGAAAGTCATGTGAATGGAACACAGATTTTTTTGTGTAGTAAGTTTTTGTCCATCTCTTACACAGTTTATCAATTATACAAAATTCATCCAAAATGAAAAGGTCTTCAGAGGCTATTCTCGGAAAATCCGAGACATACATTTTGTCATAAAATATCTTAAACATGCGATATTTTAATTAAACTTGATAGAGCCATTCTTGAAAAATCAAACTTTTCGAAACATTTTCCATGTAAAGGGTAACTGGGAGTGAGGAGTTAGTTGAAAATCTTCTTGATAAATCCTTGGAAGATACTGAGCTTAAATACCAAGTTTGGTATTTAACAGACTTTTCGTTTTCGAGCTATGCTGTCCACAGACACACACGTTGGCCTTTTTCTTAGAACTATTTTTTTGGACTCGGAGACCTCAAAACATTTATTTCCGGTGAAATCTCGGTATCGAATTTTCGGGGTGCAATACAATACCTTCTCTATATACCAAGAACATAGTACGTGTAGAGAAAGTGCATTTAATCTGAAACACACTATATAAATCTAATTAGTCGCATTTGAAATATTCAAAGGTATTAAGAATTAACGTTCGCAATTACGAACGCTCACATTGTAGTATATTGGCTGCCCTGATTTTATTGGTCCTTTACAGAATATACGGCCACATATATCATATATGAAAGTTCACTAATCTTTTATAAATGAATAAATAGGTTATAGTAGTTAAACACAGAACTGACGCTCGCGTCATACCAAACTTGGTATTTATGTTTAGTATCTGCCCAGGACCGATTAAAAAAAAAAGGTATCTATCTGATGTATACCATTCATATCGCTTTCTCTACATCTCTGCAACAAATTATTGTTAAAAAGCTTATGCTTCTATTTACTTCATGCTAATTGAGAAAAATTAGCAGAAATAAGTCTTATTACTTGCTTTCTTGTAAGCAGAAGCAAAATAAGGGAACACCATAGGTTAAAGTAATAGTCAAAAGATGGTTGCTATGTTACTGAAGTTCCTTTGATTGTATACACAGGAGTTGATAAATTCCTGTATGAGAAAAATATAAGTTTTTTAAAGCTGAAACAAATAACAACGAATATCTCAAAAACGATTAACTCCACGAAAAAAATGTATTTAACATAAATTGTGTGTTTGAACGTGCTATACATTTTTTGTGTAGTAAGTTTTTGTCCATCTCTTACGGTTTAAAAGTTATGCAAACTTCCGTAAAATTCATCCAGCATAACGTAAACTTCAGACGCTGTTCCCAGAAAAATCAAGATATACATTTTATTTGCCGTGTATATATCTTTAATATACTATATTTTAAACAAAATCGTTACAGGCATTTTTGAGAAAATCAAAATTTTCCAAAAAAATTCCATGAAAAGGGTAGTTTGGGATGGGAGAATTTTTCTCAAAATCCTCGTGTCACATCCCTAGAAGATATTTAACTTAAATACTAAGTTTGGTATTTTACCGAATTTTGGTATTGAGTTAACGTGTTCATGTACACAAGGACACACACACGGACCTTTTTCTGAAAACGTTTTTTTGGATACAGGAGGTCCTAAAATATATATTTGCGGTGAAATATAGGTATCGAATTTTTGGGTGGAGTGCAATGCGTTCTCTGTACACTATGTACATAGTACGCGTAGAGAAAGTAAAAAAAGAAAGCTGATAAGCATTGTGAAACAGGGCTGTTCTACAAACGCTGAAGAATGTGCCAGTAAATAAAGGAAGATTTGATTTATCCAGCCCACTCTATTATTCACCTTAGTTCGAGGGTAAAGTTGGCGTTTGTTTAGCAGCGGCCATTGTTTAAGACGCCACACAGCAGAGGGTGGTAAGCTTTTGGCAAGGAATTTTCTGCATTATCGACTTAAATTTATTACTCTCCTCCGCCCTCTTTCTGCTTTATTCCGCACTCGACATCAATTGCGGCTCTAAACTTAATTCTGTATTCCTTGATTTCGTTGCCTCTTCAAAGTTCTGCGCTGTTTTAACAAACTCAGTGCCCCAAAAGGTGCCGCTTCCGTTTATTCATCTTAAGCCTTTATAAAACAAACTGATGTGTTCCATTCACATGACTTTCTCTACATTTCTACAATAAATTATTGTTAAAAAGTTTATTCTTCTATTTGCTTCATACTAATCGAGATAAAAATCAGCAGAAAGCTTTATTACTTGCTTCCTTGTAAGTAGAAGAGAAATAAGGGAGAACTATAGGATAAAGTGATAGTCAAAAGCTGGTTGCTATGTGACTGAAGTTCCTTTGTTTGTATGAACAGTAGTTGACAAATTCCTGCACGAGAAAAGTATAAGTTTTTTAAAGCTGAAACCAAAAACAAGGAATATGTAAAAAACGATGAACTCCACAAAAAAAAAAAATATATATCGAATAAACTGTGTGTTTTAACGTGATATACATTTTTTGTGTGGTAAGTTTTTATCCTCTCTTACAGTTTAGCAGTTATGCCAAATTCCGCAAAATTCATCAAGAATAAAGATGTCTTCAGAGGCTATTCCCAGAAAATTCCAGATATACATTTTATTTATCAGTTAAATATATTAAATATAAGCATTTTAATCAAAATCGTTATAATCATTTTTATGAAAATCAAAGTTTTCGAAAAAAGGTTACATGTAAAGGGTAGTTGTGAATGGGGGATTTTTATGAAAATCTTCGTGTCGCATCCTCGTAAGATACTCAACTTAAATACCAAGTTTGGTATTTTACCGACTTTTCGTTTTTGAGTTATCGTGTTCACAGACACACGGACACACACACACACACACACACACACACAGACACACACACACGGACCTTTTTGTGAAAATGCTTATTTTGGATATTGGGGACCCTAAAACATATATTTCCGGTGAAATCTCGGTATCGAATTTTTGGTGGAGTGCAATACTTTCTCTATACACTATGTACATAGTGCGTATGGAGAAAGTAAAAATTAGCAGAAATAGTCTTATTACCTGCTTGCTTGTAAGTAGAAGCGAAATAAGGGAGTACCACAGGTTAAAGTGATAGCAAAAGATGGTTCCTTTGTTTGTAAGTATGGACAGGAGTTGACAAATTCCTGCACGAGAAAAGTATAAGTTTTTTAAGGCTGAAACAAAAAACAAGGAATATCTAAAAATCGATCAGCTCCAAGAAAAAAATGTATATAACATAAATTGTGTGTTTTAATGTACTCTACATTTTTTGTGGAGTAAGTCTTTGTCTATCTCTTACGCTTTACCAGTTGTACAACATTCTCTAAAATTCATTCAGAATAAAGTAGTCTTCAAAAGGTTATTCCCAGAAAATTCAAGATATACATTTTATTTGTCAAGTATATATTTTTAATACAAGATATTTTAATCAAAATCGTTAGAGCCATTTTTTAGAAAATCAAAATTTTCGAAAATTTTTCCATGTGAAGGGTAGTTGGGGGTGGGGGTATTTTTTTGAAAATCTTCGTGTCGCATCCTTGGAAGACACTGAACTTAAATACCAAGTTTGGTATTTTACAGTCTTTTCGTTTTTAAGCTATGCTGCCCATAGACACACACATACACACAGACAGATACACAAGGACATTTTTCTAAAAATGCTTTTTTTGGATTCAGGAGGTGACAAAACATGTTTCCGGTGAAATCTCGGTATCGAATTTTTTGTACAATGCAATACTTTTTCTATACACTGTAGTACGTATAGAGAAAGTAAACATCTGGCTTAAAACCGGAAATAGAATACACCTTTAAAAGAAAGATATAAAAACTCGGAAGGAGGCGGGAGGAAAACAGAAGAGCTCGAAGAATAAAGACAGCTAAATTGACATATATAACCGGTATAAACAAAGCTATAGAGAGAAAACGAAGGCAGGACGAAAGTGTGAAAGAGGATAAAAAAATTTAAAAACCTTATATATCACTCCATTGTCTGCCGTTAAAATCTATAAAATATAAATAAAACTAGATTCTTAGGGCATATGTCTCTTTGGATAAAAATTATCTACCGTTACGAAATCATCGGCCAGGACTCCGAAATACTTGCTGACAGTTATAGAGTGCCTCGAAGTGGTGGTAGATGACAAAGTTTGGTATTTAACGGTTTTTTCCTCTTTGAGTTATGCTGTCCGCAGTCACAGAGAGACAGACAGACACACACACACACCCATGGACATTTATCTGAATTTTTTTGGGGGGGGGTCTAAAACATATTTCCGATTAAATCTGTGTATATAATTACTTTCTCTACACGTACTATGTACATAATGTATAGAGAAGGTTTTGTAATGTACTCAAAAATTGAATACCGAAATTTCACCGGAAACACATGCTTTGGGTCCCTCTGAACTCAAATAAAAGCATTTTCAGAAGAATGTCCGTGTGTGTGTATGTGTGTGCGTGTCTCTGTGTGCGTGTCTCTGTGGACAGCATAGCTCAAAAACGAAAAGACCGTTGAATACCAAACTTGGTATTTAAGTTTGGTATCTTCCAAGGATGCGACACGAAGATTTTCAAGAAAATCCTCCCGCCCCCAACTATACTTTACATGGAACATTTTTCGAAAATGTTGATTTTCTTAAAAATGGTTCTAACGATTTTGATTAAAACATCGTATATTAAAGACATTTAGCTGACCAATAAAATGTATATCTTAAATTTTCAAGGAATAGCCTCTTAAGACACATTTATTCGGAATGAATTTTGTAGAGCTTGTTAAAAAAAACAATTTATGTCATATATATCTTTTCGTGGAGTTTACTGTTTTCGAGATATTCCTTGTCATTAGTTTTACCTTAAAACTAAGGAACACAGCAACCAGCTTTTGACTATCACTTTAAGCTATGGCACTCCCTTATTGTGCTTCTACTTACAAGGATCCAAGTAATAAGAAGTGACTTATAATAAATTAATTGTAGAGATGTAGAGAAAGTAAAATGAATGGAGCACATGAGGTTTTTTCTTAAGAATATTTTTGTGGATATAGCAGTTGAACTAGGTGGCAGTTCGGTGCGCCGTTACCAAGAATACGGGAAGAGATTTTTCTATCGCCTTGGGCGCTGGTAAAGTTATCATATATCAGAAGGATCGATCGACGGGGCGAGCCAGGTGTGGTGCCCATTTCTTCAAGGAGACGTTTCCCATTGACTTTATTGTGGTCTTCTCATCCATTTCTCAACACACATTTCTAGACATCTTGCTACAGGTCTCTATCACTATCATTTCCGCATCCTTCAACTTTCTGAAAATGAAACACGTAAAATCTTCTTCCGTTCAACAACGTATAATAATATTACGACATGAAATTTAGAACCCGTAAAATGTACACAAAATCTGATGAGCTGGTTTTCTCTGGGTCCTCCGGTTTCCACTGCCACTCATTCCACCAATTGCTTCATCATCACGTTTCCTATCAGCAATTTTGCTTATATTTCATATCATCTACTTCTTCATGCTCATGCCTGCCTCCTTGCCAACCACTCGTTCCAGGTTCTCCATTCTGTGGTTTCGTGCCGTTTGCTCCCCGACAGTCTTCGGACCGCTAGGAAAAAAAATGTAAATGGCATGTTATTTATGTACGCTCTTTAACTGCTATGGTTCTCAGCGCCCCATTCTATACTGGGCGTGAAAGACCGCTTAATTTTGTTCAGAGGCCTCTCTATCAGGCTTGAGGTTCTTTTACGTGCCGTAAATCTACGACACGGGACCAACGGCTTTACTTCCCTTTAGAAGGAAGCCATACTAAGGATTTTTACACCCGAAAAAAATCCATCGTCCTCCGGGTTTGAACACGCGACCTTGGGTAGTGCCTTGCTTTGGTGCTTCGTGGTGCAGGAGATTGTGGGTTCGAGTCCCGCCTTGGGCATGGGTGTTTAATTAAACAGGAAAAGGTACATGTTGGGAAACTTAAAAATCAGGAAACGGTAATACAGCGCCGGAATCCCGACCAGATTCCGAAACTGTATTTTATAAAAAATAAATAAAAAAAACAAATACGGGGAGGTTAAGTCACCTACAAAAGTTTATTATTCTATCTACTTCATGCTAATCAATACGATCTTTTTCTGATATTAAAAGAAAAGCAACGAAAAATAAAATAAATGTGAGGTTAAGTTTGAGCCATTCACTAACGGTTATAGTTCGTTCTTTTGTAAACGCCACTTCATAAATGTCTCATATTGGGCCTCATAAACCTTTCGAGATTTAGCAGATAGTAAATTTTTTGTTTTAATTAATTTTACTGTGGGCAGATCAGCATTTATGCTGTACAGGTCATAGATAACAACAAATACTAAATGCATTAACATTTGAGGTTGACCAAGATGGCCTCTAACATAAACAAAAATAGTTATTAGTACAGAAATGATAATATAATTTTACAAATAAATGTTACAATAGAATGAAAGTAAAAATAATAACAATAATAAATTACAAATAATGAAAGTACATGCTTTTGATATTTATGAATAATTATTAACAGGAGTCCTCTGTGTGACTGGTTAAGAAATGTTGTGGTAGTTTTGTTTTCAGCCTTTTGTGTGGAGTTTAGATATGCAGGTTAAATGCTTGAGCACCAATAATGTTGCTTAATTTGTTGATGAATGTCTTCGAGAGGTGTTTCATATAGTGTTCTATTGGAAGTTGGTGTTGAAGCTGCGTATTTCTTACATTTGTAGCTCTGCGGAGAAACTTATTTCGTACAACTTGCAGTTTATGAATATTACTTTTATTTACAAAAATCTGATGTGCTAGGTTTACCTGCGGTCCCGGTTCGATCCCAAGCGCACGCACATGGGATTTATAGTGGACGAAGCGACGTATGGACGGGTTTTCTCCGGTGTCCACCGCCACTCATTCCACAAATTGCTTCCCCACCACCTTTCCTATCATCAATTTTGCTTGTATTTCATATCATTCTCTTCTTCATGCTCCCGCCTGCCTCCGCGCCGACCAGTCGTTCCAGATTCTCCATTCTGTGGTTTCGTGCCGTTGGCTTACTGACAGGCTTTTTTCTTTTTTTTTTTTTTTTTTTCTTTTTTTTTAAACAGTAACGGAGTCTGATCAGGACTCCGGCACTGTATCCCTATTTACATTTCCCCCCGTAGGTTTTTACTGATTAGTGGTTTTACTGTTTTTTTTTTACAAACATATACACATTGCACAAACATATAACACCCATGCCCAAGGCGGGGCTCGAACCCACGATCCCCTGCCCACGAAGCACCAAAGCGAGACGCTTTAGCGAGCGCGGCCATGGGGACCGGCGGCTTCGGACCCCTAGACATTCGCTTGTAACTTCTAAAAATGCCGGCCCCTATGGCCGCGCTCGCTAAAGTGCCTCGCGGCGATGAGGGTTGTGGGTTCGAGTCCCGCTTTGCGCATGAGTGTTTATATGTTTGTAAAATGTGTATGTGTGTGTTTATTAGCAGCAATAGGCAAACGGTTATCAAACAGAAAAGGTACATGCTAGGAAAATTAAAAAGCAAGAAACGGGAATACACCGCCGGAGTCACGAATAGACTCCGAAACTGTATTTTATAAATAAAACAAAAACAAATAAGGGGAGGTTAAGTCGACTAAAAAGTTCATCATTCTATCTACTTCATACTAGTCAATATTTTTTCTACAAGAATTTTCTGATATTAAAAGAAAAGCAACGAATGATGAAATAAATTTGAGGTTAAGTTCGAGGCGTTCACCAAGGGTTATAGTTCCTTCTTTTCTAAACACCACTTCATAAATTTCTCATAAGCTTTTCGGGATATAGGAGGTAGTAAATTTGATTCTGCTTCTTTTGAGCTCTTAAAGACATCTTAATCCTCAAAATCTGCCATTTTCTTAAAATACATCACAGAACAACAACAATATTGTTTTTTCACGGCGTGCTATAACCGCAACGTCATCGCGCCCAGCGATAAATAACCAACTATAACCCTTGGTGAGTGGTTCAAACTTAACCTCACATTTATTTCATATTTCGTTACTTTTCATTTAAAATCAGAAAATTCTCTTCGAAAAAAACATTGTATGATATGCGACAAGAAATTTCATTTTGATTCTCAGTATTCCCGCTCGAATCAAAAACCACAACTTTACGTTCTTACATCACACATAATTATTAAAACGTGGTTGCTATGGGAAGCAAATCAATTTCTTTGCGCGGCCAGTTGACAATCTGCCCTATGAGAGCAGTTTAAGTATTTTAATACTGAAATCAGTAATAAGGAAAACCTCGGAAATGTTCAACTCAAAAAAAAAAAAAATGTATACGGCATAAATTCTGTATTTTAACGAGATCTGCAATTCTAAATAGTGTGTTTTTGTCTGTCTGTTTACGGTTTACCAATTATGCAGGAAAAAAAAAAGGTCTTCAGAGGCTACACCCAGAAAATTCAAGATATACATTTTATTTGTGAGCTAAATATCTTTAATATACGATATTTTAATCAAAATCGTTGGAGCAATTTTTGAGAAAATCAAAATGTTCGAACATTTTTGCATGTAAAGGATAGTTGGGTACTGGGGGGTTTTTCTTGAAAATCTTGATGTCGCATCCTTGGAAGATACCAAACTTAAATACAAACTTTGGAATTTTACTGACTTTTCGTTATTGAGCTACCATGTTTTTTTGTTTTTTTTTAAACAGTAACGGAGTCTGATCAGGACTCCTGCACTGTATCCCTATTTACATTTCCCCCCGTAGGTTTTACTGATTACTGGTTTTACTGTTTCTTTTACAAACATATACACATTGCACAAACATATAACACCCATGCCCAAGGCCCATGTTCAACGACACACGGTCACAAACCGACCTTTTTCTATAAAAACTTTTTTTTTATATAGGGGCCCCTAAAATATATATTTCCGGTGAAATCTTGGTATCGAATTTTTGGGTACAGTTCAATACCTTCTATAAACACTATACACATAATACGTGTAGAGAAAATAAATAATCTGATGTGTTCATGTGTTAATTTGTGTCAGAGATGTAGAGAAAGTCGTGTGAATGGTACACATCAGATTCTTCTTGAATACAGAGGACCTTAAAACATATATTTCCGTTGAAATCTCGGTATCGAATTTTTGGGCGGAATGCAATACCTTCTCTATACGTGTACAGAAAGTATTTAATAAATACGAAAATGCATGGCCAGCAGTAATTGTGAGCACAGGGGGCTTTGTGTTATAAGATATGCATGTGCGAGGCATGAAATTCGACTTATGCCTGGAGGGCAGTAACCCTAGAGCATTTAGTCTCAAAGAAAATATGGAAGTTATTTCTACTGAAGCGAAAAATTGCAGTGGCGCCCGCCTTTGGTAAAAAGGCAAGGCATGCAGGTGCGGAGTTCCTATCCTGGGGCAATCAATACCAAACGTTTTCTCGTTACGATACAGTTGGCACATCAAGCAGGTAAACTGAACTGCTCGTGACGTCATCAACAGCGCTCTTCCATTAAAGATATCCTGCGTATAGTTATCGGACAGATTCTTATTCCGTCTGTTAAGGTGAAACTACGAACATCCATCATATGTAAGATATCTTATCGAAATATACATAAGTTTCTATACACAATAAGTGATATTTTTGGCAGGTATGAAAATTCTATCTTACACCAATATTTAAATAATGTTTTGTTGTCTATAATTTTACTTTCTCTACACGTACTATGTACATAGTGTATAGAGAAGGTATTGTAGTGCACCCCAAATATCAATACCGATATTTCACCGGAAAAGCATGTTTTAGAAAAATGTGCGAGTGTGTGTGTCTATGGATAGCATAATTCAAAAACGAAAGTCCGTTGTACATTAAACTTGGTATTTAACAGCATCTCCGAGAATATTTTCAACAAAATCCCCCCACCCCCAACTACCCTTTACATGGAACTTTTTTTGAAAACTTTGATTTTCTTAAAAATGGCTCTAACGATTTTAATTAAAATGTATATCTTGAATTTTCTGGTAATAGCCTCTGAAGACTATTTTATTCTGGATGTATTTTACGGAAGTTTGCATAACTGCTAAACCGTAAGAGATAGACAAAAAGTTACCACACAAAAAAGTAGAACACGTTAAAACACACAATTTCTGTTAAATACATTTTTTTCGTGGAGGTGATCGTTTTTGAAGTAGTCCTTGTTTTTGGTTTCAGCTTTGAAAACTTATACTTTTCTCATACAGGAATTTGTCAACTCCTGTCCATACAAACAAAGGAACATCAGTCACATAGCAACCAGCTTTTGACTATCACTTTAACCTATGGTACTCCCTTATTTCGCTTCTACTTACAAGGAAGCAAGTAATAAAACTATTTCTGCTAATTTTTTCTCGATTAGCATGAAGTAAATAGAAGCTCAAGCTTTAAATAACATTTTTTTTTGCAGAGTTGTAGAGGAAGTCGTGTGAATGGAACACATCAGATTTTTTCGTGGAGTTGACCGTTTCGAGATGTTCCTTGTTATTGGTTTCAGTTTTAAAATGCGCTGTTACAGGAATTTGTCAGCTCCTGGCCAAGCAAATCACATAGCTTTTAAAACATTTGTCTATCACTTTAGCCTAGTGTATTGCCTTATTTCTCTCCTACTTATAAGGAAGTAATTAATACGACAATTTCTGATAATGTTTATCTTGATTAGGTCGAAGTAGCGAGTGCCACCATATTTTATTTTATTTATTTTTTGTTTCATTTATATAGCCCCTTTTTACATCTAAAGTCATATCAGAGGCTTTGCACTTGCAACAACACGTTGTCTGTAGGTTCTTTACGTTTGGTTTAAATAATTTTATTTTCCTCACTCACACACACACACACACACACACTCGCATACATACTTCCAGCCTCTGTGTGGGATAGGGAATAATTCTGGTTAAAGAAAAATTCCCCTCCCCAGCCGGGAATAGAACCCCGGACCTCCGGCTGAGAAGGTATTCGTACCAGTTTTGTAAGAATAATCTTTTGCAGAATAGTTAGAAAAAGTCATATGAATGGAACACATAATATTTTTTTAAAAATTGAAGCTATCTAAGGAATAAAACTACAGCTCGTCGGCACGTATACCTCGAATAGGCTATTCCAAGAATAACTATTCCGAGTTGGTACAACGGGCCCTAAATCATTTAGATATATTTTTATCACGGCCTCCTGCCCAGAAGACGCTAACACCGAACATAAAGCTGGCTCACTCTGTTCGCAGTAAAACAAAGCTCTGCGGAGGCTTTGGAAACGTATCAAATACATCTTCTTTTCATTTCCCATCGGCTGGAAGAAAAGTTTCAGAACACAAAAGAGCCTAGCTATAAATCAAAGAAAGAGGGCTCTGGTGCACTTACCACGCACGCACGCACGTATCATTCTTCAACGCAACTCTATCAAGAAAAATCGAAGGCGCTCGTTCTCTCTTTTTAACCCTTTTCAAGGAAGAAATTGTCCCCTCTTAAGTATTTATTGCACTTGGGGATAATAGCATGGAGGACAAAGGCAACGCAAATGTGAGAGCCAAGTTGGTAATAACTGACTGCCATTATAGGGTCGTCTTCCACTCTAACGTTGGTACCACTGCTGCTAAAAGTTAATATATACGTTTTTTTCAAAGAGCAGAGGGTGAACCAATCTGATACTACATTCACATTACTTTCTCTACCACTTATCGTTTTTCAGTGGGTGTACAAAATATTCTTACGAAACCTTATTACTTTTTACTTTCTCTACACGTACTATATACATAGCGTATAGAGAAGATATTGCCCTCCACCCAAAATTTGATAGCGAGATTTCACCAGAAACATATGTTTTAAGGTTCCCTTTATCCAAAAAAAGCAATTTCAGAAAAAAGGTCCGTGTGTGTGTCCGTGTATCTGTGAACACGATATCTCAAATACGAAAAGTCGATAAAATACCAAACTTGAAATTAAAGTTAAGCATCTTCCAGGGACGCGACACGAAGATTTTGAGAAAAATCCCCTCATTCCAAAATACCCTTTACATGGAACTTTTTTACGAAAACTCCGATTTTCTGAAAAATGGCTAACGATTTTGATTAAAATATCGTATGTGGAAGATATTTACCTGACAAGTAAAATGTATATTTTGAATTTTCTGGGAATAGCCTCTGAAGACTACTTTATTCTGGATGCATTTTACGGAATTTTGCATAACTGCTAAACCATAGGAGATGGACAAAAACATACCACACAAAAAATTTAGAGCACATTACAAAACACAGTTTATGTTATATACAATTTTTTCGTGGAGTTGATCGTTTTTTAGATATTCCTTGTTTTTGGTTTCAGCTTTGAAAAACTTATATTTTGCTCATACAGATTAGTCAAATCGTGTCCATAAAACAAAGGAACTTTAGCCACATAGCAACCAGCTTTTGACTATCACTTTAACCCTTACGATTAACATGAGGTAAATAGAAGAATAAGCTTTTTAACAATAATCTGTTGCAGAGATGTAGAGAAAGTCATATGAATGGAAGACATCAGCTTTTTACTTTCTCTAGCTCGTATGTACAATGTGCATAGTGGATAGAGAAGGTATTGTATTCCACCCAAAATTCTATGTCGAGATTTCACCGGAAATATATGTTTTGGGATACCTTGAGTCCGAAAAAATCATTTTTAGAAAAAGGTCTGTGGTGTGTATCTGTGGACAGCAAAGTTCAAAAACGAAAAGATCGTTAAATAACAAACTTGGTATTTAGGTATGGTATCTTCCAATGATGTGGCACGAAGGTTTTAAAAAAAATCCCCCCCACCAGAAATTATCCTTTACATAGGTAAAATTTTAAAAAATGTTGATTTTCTCAAAAATGGTGTGACGATTTTGATTAAAATGTCGTACGTTAAAGATATTTATATGACAAATATAATGCAGATCTTCTATTTTCTGACAATAGCCTCTGAAGATCTCTTTACTCTGGGTGAATTTTGCCAATTTTTGGTTAATTGCTAAACTCTAAAAATCTGATGTGTACCATTCACATGACTTTCTCCAAATCCCTGCAACAAATAATTCTTAAAAAGCTTATACTTCTATTTACTTTATGCTAATCAGACAAAAATAGCAGAAATAGTCTTATTACTCGCTTCCTTGTAAGTAGGAGCGAAATAAGGGACAACCGTAGGTTAAAAAGACAGTCAAAAGCTGGTTGCTATGTCAATGAAGTTCCTTTGTTTATATGGATAGGAGTTGACAAGTTCCTGTATGAGAAAAGTATACGTTTTTCATAGCAGAAACCAAAAATAAGGAATGTCACAAAAACAACGAACTCCATGAAAAAATGTATATAACAAATTGTGTGTTTTAAAGTGCTCTACATTTTTTGTGTAGTAAGTTTTTGTCCATCTCTTACGGTTTAGCAGTCATTCAAAATTTAGTAAAATTCATCCAGAATAAACTACTCTTCAGAGGCTATTCCCAGAAAATTCAGGATATGCATTTCATTTACCAGGTAAATATGTTTAATATCCGAAATTTTAATCAAATTCGTTAGAGCCAATTTTTGAAAAAAATCAACATTTTGGAAAAAAGTTCCATGTAAAGGGAAGTTGGGGGTTGGGGGATTTTTCTCAAAATCTTCGTGTCGCATCCCTGGAAAATACTAAACTTAAATACCAAGTTTGGTATTTTACCGACTTTTCGTTTTTGAGTTATCGTGTTCACAGACACACGGACACACACACACACACGGACCTTTTTCCGAAAATGCTTTTTTTAGATAAAGGGGACCCTAAAACATATATTTCCGGTGAAATCTTGGTATCGAATTTTTTGGTAGAGTGCAATACATAGTGTCTATAGAGAAAGTAAAAAGCAAAAACTTACTGCACAAAAAATGTAGATCTCATCAAAGCACACACTATTTCCTTGTTATTGGATTCAATTATGAAGTATTTAGCTTTTCTCAGACAGGAAGTGTCCGTTTTTTTTTTTTTTTTGTTTTTTTTTTTGTGTTATACTCCTGGCCAAGCAAAGAAACGATTTGCAATGACAATCCCATAACTACAGCTTTTAAAACATTTGACTATCACTTTAGCATAGCGCATTCCTTTAGTTCCCTTCTACTTATAAGAAACTAAGTAATAAGAATATTATACTAATGGATTAGTATGGTGCAGAAAGAGGAATAATCTTTTGTAAAAGTTTATTTCTAGAGCAGGTAGCGCAAAATAAGGGAAAGCTGCATTCCACCCAAAATAAGATACCGAGGTTTCAATGGAAATACACGTTTTAGCGCCCTCTATGTTACATTCACGTGACTTTCTCTATCTAGTGAGTAAAAAACTATTCTTACAACATTAACACAATTACACTTAGTTCCTTATAAGTGGAAGGGAATATACCACATTAAAGCGACAGCCAAATCTTTTAAAAGCCGATCGAAATGTGAACAATTCGAGTTCCGTTCGCTTTGCATATCCAGAAAAACAAGAGAGAGATAAAACGAAAGTTAACTCCTTTTGAGAAGATGTGTAATTTAAAATTGAAACCAATAACAAGGAATATCCAGAAAACGGTGCACTCTACAAAAAATCTAATGTGTTATACTCACATGACTTTCTCTAGCTGTTCTACAAACTACATACATAAGATTCTTCTTCTTTCTGCACCTTGCGAATCGTGGTACTCATTAGCACAATGTTCTCATTATTTAGTTCTGTATAAGTAGGAAGAAAATAAGGGAATACACTAGGCTAAACCAATAGTCAAATGTTTTAAAAGCTGTCGTTATGCGATTGTCATTACAAATCGCTTCTTTTCTTGACCAGGAGTAGTACAAAAGATAAAACGGACTCTCCCGTCTGAGAAAAGTATAAGTACTTCACAACTGAAACTAATAACAATGAATACCTCGAAAACGGTAAGCTCCACGAGAAAAATGTATATGACATAACTTGTGTATTTTAACAAGACCTAAATTTCTTGTACAGTAAGTTTTGTCTATCTCTTACTATTTACTAGTTACACCAAATTAAGTAAAATGCATCCAGAAGGATCAGGTCTTCAGAAGCTATTCCCAGAAAATTCAAGATATACATTTTATTTATTAGGTAAATATCTTTAATATATGATATTTTAATCAAAATCGTTACAGCCGTTTTTAAGAAAATCAAAATTTTCAAAAAAATTTCCATGTAAAGGGTAGTTTGGGGTAGGGGGATTTTTCTCAAAATCTTCGTGTCGCATCCCTGGAAGATACTAAACTTAAATAATAAGTTTGGTATTTTAGCTACTTTTCGTTTTTGATTTATCGTGTTCACAGACACACGGACACACACACACACACACACACACACACACATGGACCTGCTTCTGAAAATGTTTTTTTTAGATTCAGGAGGTCCTAAAACTTATATTTCCGGTGAAACCTCGGTATCGAATTTTTGGGTGGAATACAATACTTCTATATCCCTATGTACATTGTACATACGGGGCTAGAGAAAGTAAAAGGTATGACAGATCATGTGTTTTAACGATACCTACAGGTTTTTGCGTGACAAGTTTTCCGTCTATTCCTTACGGTTTACCAGTTATATAAAATTCTGAAAGATGAAGAGGTGTTCAGAACCGATACCTAGAAAATTCATGATATACATTTTTACTTTCTCTATACGTAGTATGTAGATAGTGTATAGAGAAGGTATTGCACTCCACCAAAAAATTCGATACCGAGATTTCACCGGAAATATATGTTTTAGGGTCCCCCTGTATCCAAAAAAGTATTTTCAGAAAAAGGCCCGTGTGTCTTTGAACACGATAACTCAAAAACGAAAAGTCGCTAAAATACCAAACTTAGTATTTAAGTTTAGTATCTTCCAGCGATGCGACACGAAGATTTTGAGAAAAATTCTCCACCCCAAACTACCCTTTAAATGGAACTTTATTCGAAAATTTTGATTTTCTAAAAAAATTGCTCTAACGATTTTTATTAAAATATCGCATATTAAAGATATTTACCTGACAAATAAAATGTATACTTTGAATTTTCTGGGAATAGCTTCAGAAGACTACTTTATTCTGGGTCAATTTTACGGAATTTTGCATAACTGCTAAACCGTAAGAGGTGGGCAAAAACTTACTACAGAATAAAAATAGAGCACTTTAAAACACTCAATTTATGTTATATACATTTTTTTCGTGGAGATAACTGTTTTTTAGATGTTCCTTGTTTTTGGTTTCAGCTGTGAAAAACATACTTTTTCATACAGGAATTTGTGAACTCCTGTCCATATAAACAAAGGAACTTCAGTCACATAGCAACCAGCTTTTGACAGTCACTTTAACCTATGGTACTCCCTTATTTCGCTTTTACTTACAAGGAAGCAAGTAATAAGACTATTTCTGCTACTTTTTTCTTGATTAGCACGAAGTAAATAGAAGCATAAGCTTTTCAACACTAATTTGTTGCAGAGATATAGAGAAAGTCATGTGAATGGAACACATGAGATTTTTTGTCATGTAGTTAAATATTTTTAATATATGACATTTAATCAAAATCTTTAGAGCCATCTTTGAGGGAAAAAAATAAATTTTTTTCCATGTGAAGTGTAGTTTCTGGTGGGGAGATTTTTATGAAAATCTTAGTGTCGCATCTCTAGAAGATGATAAACATAAATACCAAGTTTGAAGTTTAACGGTCTTTTAGTTTTTGAGCTATGCTGTTCACACACACACGGACGTTTTTCTAAAAATACATTTTTTTAATTCAGGCTGTCCCAGAACGTATATTTCCGGTGACACTTCGGTATCGAATTTTTGGGTGCAATATAATACCTTCTCTGCCCGCCTAGGTAGTGTCATGGTAGCGTGTCTGGCTCATATTCAACAGGTCGTGAGTTCGAATCTTTCTTAGGGTGAGTTACCCGGATAAGCTTTTTATCGGGGTTTTCGCTTATCCTGAGAAGACGAATGTCGAGTAACTTTAAGCTCCTTGGACCCCGAGATCATTTGAGCATCATTTCACCAATTTCGTACAATATGTCCAACCAGGTTAAAGGACGTTAAACTACAAAAAAAACCTTCTCTATACACTATATAATACTATGTGTTCAAAAGTAACAGTTGAAGCCGTTCGTTCTCTCTTTTTAACCCTTTTCAAGGAAGAAATTGTCCCCTCTTAAGTATTTATTGCACTTGGGGATAATAGCATGGAGGACAAAGGCAACGCAAATGTGAGAGCCAAGTTGGTAATAACTGACTGCCATTATAGGGTCGTCTTCCACTCTAACGTTGGTACCACTGCTGCTAAAAGTTAATATATACGCCATTCTCCTTTTTTCTAAGCCAAGAGGGTGAAATAATCTGATGTTACATTCACATTTCTTTTTCTACCATCTATCATTTGTCAGTGGGTGTACAAAATATTCTTACGAAAAGCTACACAAACTTGAATTCCACCCAAAAATTCGATACCGAGATTTCACCGAAAATACAAGTTTTAAAACATGTTTGCCCTCTCTAGTTCGTTCATAGCACAAATGCATAGAAAGTATTGCATTACACCCAAAAATTCAATACCGAACTTTCACTGAAAATACACGTTTTATGGTACACGATATCCGAAAAATGTACTTTTACGTTGTACAATTTACACATAGTACATAGGTGGGGGAAAACATTGCATTCCACCTAAAAATTCGATACTAATATTTCACTTGAAATACATATTTTAGTGTTCCCTGTAAACAATAACAACATATGTTCACATTTTCTATTTCGTACATAGTAAAAATGCAGAAACATTATTGCATTCCGACCAAAATGTCGATACCGAGATTTCACTGAAAATCGCGTTTTAGAGTCACATTCTCTAGTACGTACATAGTACAAAAGGCAGAGAAAGTACTGAAAATGCACGTTTTATGATCCACTGTACAAAAAAAATTCTACCTTCACTAAATTGTACATAGTACGATAAAGAATGTACTGCATTCCATTCACAAATTCGATACTCCAGATAAAAAAAGATGTTTCTTTCATATGATTTTCTCTATCTGCTCTGCAAACAAAACATTCTTACAAAGGATTATTTATTGTTTTATCTATATTACCCTAAACATTGCTTGAAATGTTCTTATTATAAGCAGAAGGGAAATCGAGGAACGCTTGGGTAAAGCGGTAGTCAAATGTTTTTAAAAGCTGTCGCTATGCGATTGTCCTTGAAATTGGGTTTTTTTTTATTAATATTTATTTATAGTCGCTTTGACTCGTAAGAGTGTTATCGCGACTGAAACACTGATACATTGAGATAACAATAATTATTACAGGATGGTTATAAAGATGCATGGAATATAATACAAGTTGTGCTAATTAACAGGTAACAATGAATACAAGATTACTTCTTATGAAGTTAATATAGAGTAATATTAAACTGTACACATATATTTAATTTTAATGATCTATAATATGTGAACGAGAGCAAATAAAAACTGTGTTAATGTTTATTGCAATTTTAGATTAAACTGTAGATATTGATAGCTTTTAGAAACATAACAACGTTTTTATACATGGTTTCATTATTTAGTACTTTTATATCACCAGTGATTTTGTACTTTTTCCTCTGGGGGTTTTAACGGCGGCATTCTGAAAGTATCTGAGAGACAGTCAGTGGAGTATTGCAAGTTGTACACTGAGGTTGGGCATCTCTGGTGATCAAGTAGGCTGTGTGGCCAATTCTCAGACAAGTGATAATGGTTTGATGTTTCCTATTTAGGTTTTTAAAACAGCAAACAGCAGTGGAGGATCCTCTAACTGAGTGTAGTTTAGTTCCTTGATGTTGAGACCATTGAGTTTTCCAGGCATTGTTGATTTTAGTACGGATGTGAATGGAGAAGTCTGAATGGTGCACTGGAATGTCAGGTTTCCGAAGAGCAGTTTTGGCTGCCTCGTCTGCTTTCTCGTTGCCGGCAATTTGTTCATGAGAAGGAACCCAATAAAGGATCACTTGTTTTCCTTGTTCTAAGGCCTGATTATAGGTAATTTGAACATTTTGGGTAAGTTGGTTGTCTGTATAAATATTTTGAGTTGCCATTAGGGCCGATTTGGAATCTGAAAAGATTATGAATGACTGATTCTTAGACTCTGTTATATACGAGAAGGCTTCTTTTATAGCGTATAGTTCACTGGAAAATGTAGAGAAACAGTCAGGAAGTTTTACCGCCTGAACTTGATTTGGTGGGATTATTGCACA
This sequence comes from Hymenopus coronatus, assembly GCA_030762935.1. Lineage (NCBI taxonomy): Eukaryota > Metazoa > Arthropoda > Insecta > Mantodea > Hymenopodidae > Hymenopus > Hymenopus coronatus. The sequence goes on along the minus strand of CM060897.1, from coordinate 14,309,359 downwards.
TCCTATCCCTTGAGCTGACGAAATTGGGTTCTCTTACCAAGGTCAGGAGTAAAACAAAACAGAGGTGGGGGGGGGCATCTCACATGCCAGGGAGTTGGATTCACACTTAGGATGAATTAGCCAGATAATATTTTTTTCCGGGGTTACTCTTATCCGGGGATACGAATGTCGCGTAATTTTAAGCTTCATTGACACCGATATCATTTGAACATCATATTAGTGGTTTGATTCATCATCCGATATGATTAATCACGTTAAAGGACGTTAAAATAAAGAAATAAATAAAAAAAATTGCATGTGTTCCATTCACATGACTTTCTCCACATCTCTGCAACAAATTATTATTAAAAAGCTTATACTTCTATTTACTTCACGATAATCATGAAAAAAATTATATCAGAAATAAGTCTTATTACTTTCTTGTAAGTAGAAGCGAAATAAGGGAGTACCATAGGTTAAAGTGATAGTCAAAAGCTCGTTGCTATGTAACTGAAGTCCCTTTCTTTGTGTGGACACGAGTTGACAAATTATGTAATTTCTCATGAAAGGGGAAAAAAAGAAGCATTTGGAAATTATGGTATAATTTAAGCAGTTCACAAAGATTTAATTCATTAAACCACAAATAAATAAAATAAATTTACAGTATTCCATTTCAGAAGAAATTGGTTTATTAAATAGAATAATTGGTTGAAAATTAGATTGTTTTTAATAATGACTTCATTTTTAGACTGTATGAGAAAAGTATATTATTTTCAAAGCTAAAACCAATAACAAGGAATATCTCAAAAACGCTCAAATCCAGGAAAAAAATGTATATAATATGAGTACTATGTTTTAAAGTGCTCTATATTTTTTGTGTGGTAAGCTTTTGTCCATTTCTTAAGGTTTAGCAATTAAACAGAATTTCCCCAAAAATAAATAAATAAACAAAAAAGAAATTATGTAACGAACCAGGACTTCCCGTTTGAAAAGAGGGTGTATCTTAAAACTTGAAGCAATATCACGGAAATGGTTAGTTCTACAAAAAGACATAAATCGTGTGTTTCAATGAGACCTCATATTTTGTAGTACGTTTTTACTTTCTCTGTACGCACTATGTACAAAGAGTATAGAGAAGGTATTGCACTCCACCCAAAAATTCGATACTGAGATTTCATCGGAAATATATGTTTTAGGGTCCCCTTTATCTAAAAAAGGCATTTTCGGAACAAGGTTCCTGTGTATGTGTGTGTGTATGTGTGTGTGTCCGTGTGTCTGTGAACACGATAACTCAAAAACGAAAAGTCGGTAAAATACTAAACTTGGTATTTTAGTTTAGTATCTTCCAGGTATGCGACAAGAAGACTTTGAGAAAAATCCCTCCACCCCAACTACCCTTTACATGGAACTTTTTTCGAAAATGTTGATTTTCTTAAAAATGGCTCTAACGATTTTGATTAAAATATCGTATATTAAAGCTATTTACCTGAAAAATAAAATGTACATCTTGAATTTTCTGGGAGTAGCCTCTGAAGAGTACTTTATTCAGGATGAATTTTATGGAATTTGGAATAACTGCTAAACCGTAAGAGATGGTCAAAAACTTATTGCACAAAAAATGTAGAGCACGTTAAAACACACAATTTATATTATATACATTTTTTTGTGGACTTCATCGTTTTTGAGACATTCCTTGTTTTTGGTTTCTGCTATGAAAAACTTTTACTTCTCTCATACAGGAATCTGTCAATTGCTGCCCATACAAACAAAGGACGTAGCAACCAACTTTTGAATATTACTTTAACCTATGGTACTCCCTTATTTCACTACTACGCACATGGAAGCAAGTGATAAGACAATTTCTGATTTTTTTTGATTGTCATGAAGTAAAAAGAAGTAGGTATAAGCTTTTTTTAAGAATAATTTATTGCAGAGATGTAGAGAAAGTCATTTGAATGGTACAAATCAGATTTTTGTCCATCTCTTACGGTTTACGAGTTATACAAAAGTCATCCCGAAATAAAGAGCACTTTAGAGGTTATTCCCAAAATATTCAGGAAATACGTTTTGTCTCCCAATTAAATATCTTCAATATAAGGCATTTAATTGAAATTCTTTGTAGGAATTTTAAGAAAATCGAAAATTTTAAAAAATGTTCCAATTAAGGTTAGTTTGTGATGAGATTTTCCTGAAAATCTTAGAGTCGCATCTTTGGAAGAGCATAATCTTAAATACCAAGTTGGCTGTTTATACAAAGGTCAGCTGATAAGTCCCGGGCCTGACACAGATATGGCACCACTAGGCCAGTTAGACGGTAACATCGTATAGTTTAGCTCTACACTAGCTTGTATCCTTAGTTACAGGTCAATATCTTGTTTAGTTTTCGAATGACAGCGTTTTAAAGAAGACAACTTTAGAGTTTTCACGAAAATGGAGGATTTGGAAAAGCGAGCAGTGTTCAAATACTTCCATCTGAAAGGCTTAACGCTTAAAGAAATCAAAGAAGAAATGGACAGTACATTGAAAGACTGTGTCCTTTCATATTCAATGATTAAAAGGTGGGTTGCAGAGTTTAAAATGGGACGTACGAGCACTAGTGATGAGCCTCGCTCTGGACCCCTGTAGAAGTGACAACTCCAGAGATCATTGAAAAAATGTATCGTTTAGTACTGGAAGACCGCAGATTAAAGTTGTTTGAGATAGTAGAAGCTGTAAACATATAAAAAGAACGTTAAGGTAATATTTTAAGTAATGTTTTGGGCTTTCACAAGGTCTGTACAAGATGGGTGCCATGTTAGTTGACACCTCATCAAAAGCTGCAAAGAAACACAGTTCCTGTTAGGAATGTGCAGCTCTACCGTAAAACTCCCAGTGAATTGTTGAGATGGCTTATTAAAATGGATGAAACTTGGATACATCACTACACTTCAGAAAGTAAATCACAGTGGATTGCGCCAGGTGAATCAACTCCAAAAAAGGCAAAGTCAATTTTATCAGCTAACAAGGTTATGGCGTGTGTTTTCTGGGATGCACAGGAAATTATTTTTATTGGGAAAGGGTAAAAAGCGTCACTGGTGACTACTACGCAAACTTACCGCAACGTTTGAGTGGTGAGATGAAAAGAAAAATGCCTTATTTGGCAAAAAAAAAAAAAAAATCATGTTTCATCACAACAATGCTCCGCCTACCTCACCTCTACTTACTATTTGTAGTACAGAAAGTATAAGTCATTAAATTTTTTCCCCAGATTTAAAAGAGCAACGTTTACTGGTGCCGTGGCTTCAAGACGAACGAAATGTTCGGTAAATTTAACTGTGTGAGTATCGATCCCAGGCTCTGTTAATGAGAGACGACTGATGTTTAGGCGACATTTTGACGCTGTACTGCACAACAATGGAGACAAAGCACTCCTGCAATTTTCCTTACGCGCCTGTCTGGATACTGTAATGAGCTCTGGCGATACCTCAAACTGTGGTTCGCGGACCTCAATATTCAAGATGTACACTCGTAATATACAGTATTTTAATCAAAATCGTTACAGCCAGTTTTAACGTAAACATCTAATGTATTACACTCACATGACTTTCTCTAGCTACTCTACAAACAAGCTTCTTACAAAAGATAATTCTTCTTTCAACACAATGCTAATCGAGATAGACATTAGCAGAATTTTATTACTTAGTTCCTTATAAGTAGACTGGAACTACGGGAATGCACTAGGCTAAAGCGATAGTCAAATGTTTTAAAATCTGTCGTTATGCGATTGTCATTGCAAATCGCTTCTTTGCTTGGCCAGGTGTCGAACAAAAGAAAAACGAACACTCCCGTCTGTGAAAACTATATGTACTTCACAACTGAAAAAAATAACAAGGAATACCTCTAAAACGGTAATTTCCACGAAAATAATGTATATGACATAACTTTTGTGTATTTTAACGAGATCTACATTTTTTGTATAGTAAGTTTTTTTCTATCTCTTACGGTTTACTAGTTATTCTAAATTAAGCAAAATTCATTCAGAATAAACAGGTCTTTAGAATCTATTCCCAGAAAATTCAAGATATACATTTTATTTGTGATAGAAATGGCTTTAATATGTGATATTTTAATCAAAATCGTTAGAACAATTTTTAAGAAAAACAAAATTTTCGAAATTTTTTCATGTAAAGGGTAGTTAGGGGTAGAGGGATTTTCTTCAAAATCGCGTCGCATCCTTGGAAGATACCAAACTTAAATACCGGTTTGGTACATAACCGTCTTTTCGTTTTAGAGCTATGCTGTCCACAGACACACACACACACACACACACACACACACACACACACACACACACGCGCACACACACAAGGACCTGATTCTGAAAATGCTTTTTTGGACACAAGGGATCCTAAAACATGTATTTCCGGTGAAATCTCGACATCGAATTTTTGGGTGGAATACAATACTTCTCATCCCTATGTACATTGTACATACGGGGCTAGAGAAAGTAAAAATTTGAGGTTTTCTATTCACATAACTTTCTCTTACTATTTTTCAACAGATTATTTTTCTAATTCGTGTTAATCAAGGTACAAAGAAAAAACAAAAAAAAAACAAAACAAAAAAAAAACAAAACAAAAAAAAAAACAAAACAAAAAAACACAGAAACTGCCTTATTACTTAGTTCCATATAAGCAGAAGAAAAATAGGCTAAATCGACATTCAAATCTTTTAAAAAATGGTTGCCATCTGGATGAAGGTCGCTTCTCTGCGTGGCCAGGAGTTGAAATCCCCATATGACAAATATTTTAAGTATTTTAAAACTGAAACCAATAACAACGAATATCTCGGAAATGGTCAACTACGCGAAAAAAATGTATATGACATAAATTATGTGTTTTAACGACATCTACATTATTTGTGAATTAAGTTTTTGTCTTTCTCTTGTGGTTTACTAGTTGTGCAAAATCCAGCAAAATGCATCCAGAATAAAGAAGTCTTCAGAGGTCATTCCCAGAAAATTCAAGATATATATTTTCTTTGTCGCAAAAATATCTTTAATATACGGTACTTCAACCAAAATCGTTAGAACCATTTTTGAGAATATCAGAAATTTCTAAAAATTTTTCATGTAAAGGGTAGCTCGGAATGGGGAGATTTTCCTCAAAATCTTCGAATAGCGACCTTGAAAAATCTGATGTGTTCCATTCACATGACTTTCTCTACATCACTGCAATGAATTATTTTAAAAAGCTTATGCTTCTATTTACTTCCTGCTAATCGACAAAAAATTAACACAAATAGTCTTATTACTTGCTTTATTGTCAGTAGAAGCGAAATAAGGGAGTACCATAGGTTAAAGTGAAAGCCAGAAGCTGGTTGCTATGTGACTGATGTTCCTTTGTTTGTATTGAGAGGAGTTCACAAATTCCTGTATGAGAAAAGTGTAAGTTTTTATAGCTGAAACCAAAAACAAGAAATATCTCAAAAACAATCAACCCCACGAAAAAAATGTACATAACATAAATTGTGTGTTTTAAAGTGCTCTACAGTTGTGTGGTACGTTTTTGTTCATTTCTTACGGTTTAGCAGCTATGCAAAATTCCGTAAACTTGATCCAGAATAAAGTAGTCTTCAGAGGCTATTCCCAGAAAATTTAAAATATACATTTTATTTGTCAAGTAAATGTCTTTAATATACGATATTTTAATCAAAATCGTTAGCGCCATTTTTTTAGAAAATCAAAATGTTCGAAAAAAGTTCCATGCAAAGGGTAGTTTGGGTTGGGGGGATTTTTATCAAAATCTTTGTGTCGCATCCCTGGAAGATACTAAACTTAGATACCAATTTGGTATTTTACCGAATTTTCGTTTTTGAGTTATCGTGTTCACAGACACACGGACACACACACGGACCCTTTTCTGAAAATACTTTTTTTGGATACTGGGGACCCTAAAACATATATTTCCGGTGAAATCTCGGTATCGAATGTTTTGGTGGAGTGCAATACCTTCTCTATACACTATGTACCTAGTGCGTATAGAGAAAGTAAAAATGATAAACTTAGATACCAAGTATGGTACTTTACCGAATTTTCATTCTTGAGTTATTGTGTTTGCAGATACACGGACACACGCATACACGAACCTTTTCCTAAAACTTTTTTTTTTAATTTTTGATACAGGGTACCCTTAAACATGTATTTCCGTGGTATCGAATTTTTGGGTGGAATGCAATATATTCTCTGCACACTATATACACAGTACGTGAGAAAATAAAAAGGAAAAGTTGGTAACTTACCATTGTTGGTATTTATGTTTAGTATCTTTCAAGGATGTGAACGAAGATTTTGAGGAAAATTATTCCACTCCAAACTACACTTTACATGAAACGTTTCTTAAAATTTTGATTTTCTCAAAAACGCCTTGAACGGGTTTAAATAAAATACCGTACATTAAAGATATTCACATGACAAAAAAAAAAAAAAAAAAAAAAAAAAAAAAAAAAAAAAAAAAAAAAAAAACTATATCTTGAATTTTCTTGCAACAGCCTCTGAAAAGCTTTTTATTCTGAATAAATTTTGCATAACCGGTAAACCGTAAAACACAGACATAAACTTACTAAACAAAAATCAGAAGTGGGTTTTCTCCCGGTTCTCCGGTTTCCCCCGCCATTGCATTCAACTGGTACTCCATCTTCATTCCATTTATCACCAGTGTCTTCGCTTGCGGTGCCATTTGTAGTAAAAGCAGGCATTAAATAGTATAAAACAAAACTACAAAAAATGTAGTTCTCGTTAAAACATACAATTTATGTCAAATGAATTTTTTTCATGGAATTGACAATTTTTACTTTCTCTAGCCCCGTATGTATAAGGTACATAGGGATAGAGAAGTATTGTATTCCACCCAAAAATTCGATACCGAGATTTCATCGGAAATACATGTTTTAGGACAACTTCTATCCAAAAAAAGCATTTTCAGAAAAAGGTCCGTGTGTGTCCGTGAACACGATAACTCAAAAACGAAAAGTAGCTAAAATACCAAACTTCGTATATAAGTTTAGCATCTTCCAAGGATGCGACATGAAGATTTTAAGAAAAATCCCCCCACCCGAAATTACCCTTTACATGGAATTTTTTTCGAAAATTTTGATTTTCTTAAAAATGGCTCTAATGATTTTGATTAAAATATCGTATATTAAAGATATTTACCTGAAAAATAAAATGCATATCTTGAATTCTCTGGGAATAGCTTCTAAAGACCTGTTTATTCTGGATGCATTTTGCTTAATTTGGTATAACTAGTAAACCATAAGAGATAGACAAAAACTTACTATACAAAAAGTGTAGGCCTTAAATACACAAGTTATTTCATATATTTTTTTTTTTCGTGGAGCTTACAGTTTTTGAGGTATTCATTGTTATTAGTCTCAGTTGTGAAGTACTTATACTTTTCTCAGATGGGAGTGTCGTTTTTCTTTTGTTCTACTCCTGGCCAAGAAAAGAAGCGATTTGTAATGACAATCGCATAACGACAGCTTTTAAAACATTTGACTATCGGTTTAGCATAGTGTATTTCCTTATTTTCTTCTTATAAAGAACTAAGTAATAAGAACATTGTGCTAATGAGTACCTCGATTAACAACGTGTAGAAATAAGAAGAATCTTATGCAAGAAGTTTGTAGAACAGCTGTTATTGGTTACAGTTTTAAAATACTTTTCTCCTACGGAAAATGTTCCACTTCTGGCAATGCAAAGACATGTATTTCAAGCCCATGGCAACCTTCTTTTTAAACATTTGACTGTCGGTCTAGCCTAGTGTACTCCCTTATTTCCCTTCTACTTATAAGGAGGCAAGTAATAAGACCGTTTCTGCTAGTGTTTATCTCGAAAAACATGAAGTAAATAGAAGAAAAAGCTTTTAATAATAATTTGTTACAGAGATATACAAAGACAACTGAATGGAACACACCAGATTTTTGTTTAAACTTCAACTCTTCTCAAACGGGAAGTCATCGTTCCTTCAATATCCCTTTTTTTACTTTCTCTATACGCACTATGTACATAGTGTATAGAGAATGTATTGCACTCCACCAAAATATTCGATACCGAGATTTCACCGGAAATATATGTTTTAGGGTCCCCTGCAACCAAAAAAAGTATTTTCAGAAAAGGGTCCGTGTGTCAGTGTGTCTGTGAATACGGTAACTCAAATACGAAACGTCGGTAAAATACCAAACTTGGTATTTAAGTTTAGTAACTTCGGGGATGCGACACGAAGATTTTGAGAAAAATCCCCCCAGTCCAAAATACCCTTTACATGGAACTTTTTTCTAAAATTTTGATTTTCTAAAAAATGGCTCTAACGATTTGGATTAAAATATCGTATATTAAAGATATTTACCTGAAAAAAATTGTATCTTTTGAATTTTCTGGGAATAGCCTCTGAAGACTACTTTATTCAGAGTGAATTTTACGGAATTTTGCATACAGAGAGACAAAAACTTACCACACAAAAAATGTAGAGCACATTAAAACACACGATTTATGCTGTACACATTTTTTTTCGTGGAGTTGTTTGTTTTTGAGACATTCCTTGTTGTTGGTTTAAGCTATAAAAACATATATTTCTCTCATAGGACTTTGTGAACTCGTGTCCATACAAATAAAGGAACTTCAGTGACATAGCAACCAGTTTTTGACTTCACTTTAACCTATGGTACTCCCTTATTTCGCTTCTACTTACAAGGAAGCAAGTAATAAGACTATTTCTGCTAATTTTTTCTCGATTAGCGTGAAGTAAATAGAAGCATAAGCTTTTTAAAAATAATTTATTGCAGAGATATAGAGAAAGTCATGTGAATGGAACACATCAGATTTTTTAATTCTAGCCATGTAAATAGAACCGATCTTTCATTGTCCCATAGCGACCAGTATTAACTTTACCTATTTACTCCTACTATATACATCGTGTATAGAGAAGATATTGCATTCCACCAAAAATAGATATCGGGATTTCACCGGACACACACGTTTATCATGTCCCCAGTATCCAAAAGAGTATTTTTGGAAAAAGGTCCGTGTGTGTCCGTGTGTCTTTGAACACGACAACTCAAAAAAGTCGGTAAAATACCAAACTTGTATTTAAGTTTGGTATCTTCCATGGATGCGACACGAAGATTTTCAAGAATATCCCCACCCCCAATTACCCTTTGCATGGAACTTTTTTCCAAATGTTTTATTTTCTCAGAAATGGCCTTAACGATTTAATTAAAATTTCGTATATTAAATGTATTTACCTGAATTTTCTGGGAATAGCCTGAATGAAGTTTACGGAACGTTGCATAACTGCTACACCGTAAGAAATGGGCAAAAACTTACCACATAAAAATGCAAAGCATGTTAAAACACACAAATTATACATTTTTTTCGTGGAGTTAAACGTTTTTGAGATATTCCTTGTTTTTAGCTTCAGCTTTGAAAAACTTATACAGGGATTTGTCAACTCGTCCATACAAAGGAACTTCTGTCACATAGCAACCAGCTTATGACTATCACTTTTGTCCATGATATTCCCTTATTTCCCTTTTACTTACAATAATGAAGTCTTAAACGTGTATTTGCAGTGAAATCTAGTCTCGAATTTTAGGGTGGAATGTAATCCATTTACGTATGTACCATGTACTAAATAGATACAGTAAAAAGTTGATCAGGTTTTGTTTAACTGAATAAACGTGTGATTTATTCCCAGAGAGTCCCGTTAAAACAGATCAGATGAAATAACGATTAGTCAGGCGCCTGTGGTTGTAATATTTTCATAACGATAACTGGACAGATAATGAAAGCTGTCATAAAAAGCAATACTGCTGAAGTACATTGTGCAGAAGATATTAATGTGCAAGCGACCGCAGCTCGGTCTGATAATTGTTGACCAGCTTGGGGTCCATGCATATAGAGTGGAGTCATGACATTCGACTGTTTGCTCAGTCGGTATTAAGGGTCAGATCCGGTACATAAAGAACCGTGTTCATGGTCTCTAAGGTAGCAGCAGAGCTGGAGCGAAATGAAAGGCCTGGTCTCTGAGACGACCCTCTGTCGTCATTAATACGTTAATATTCTCCTCTCTTCTCTACACAGAGCTTACAAAGTGCTTTCATGTAGTCCAATTTGACAGGGAGAAATGAGACTCTATGTTACAACACTAGGCAAAATTATATGTTTCTGCACGATCGTGTGTTTTCTACGTCTGCACGGTGATGTTTACACAGAACGATATTTAGAATTCCATCACACGAATTCCTCTCCAAGGAAACACAAATTTGGTGGTTGTAATACCTAGAGTTCGTCCGGGGTCACGAAATTGCCAGATAGAGGGTCGGTGTACACAGAATATAACATTGGCGTGTTGCACTATCTAGCATTGCTCACTGCCTGGCCTCGATCAGCTAGTGTGTGTGTGTTTTTTTTTTCAATTTCTCTACACAGAGCTTACAAAGTACTTTCATGTGGCCCAATTTGACAGGGAGAATTGGGACTCTATGTTACAACACTAGATAAAATTACATATTTCTTCACCATCATATTTTCTACGTCTGCACGGTAATATTTAGAAATCCATCACACGAAATCCTGTCCAAGGTAACCTGAGAGTACCAATATGAATTTGGTGGTTGTAATAAGTAGAGCTCGGTCCGAGGTAACAAATGCGTTGCTGGTTGTAGCATTGCTCATTGCCTGGCTTCTATCAGCTAGTGTTTTTCTTTTTCTAGTGCCGTATATACAATGTGCATAGGCATAAAATGTATTGTATTTCACCCAAAATTTCGATGTCGAGATTTCACCGGAAATACATGTTTTAGGATCCCCTTAATACAAAAAAGTATTTTCAAAAACAGGTTCGTGTGTGTGTGTGTGTGTGTGTGTGTGTCCATGGACAGCATAGCTCCAAAACGAAAAGACCGTTAAATACCAAACTTGGTATTTAGGTTTAGTGTCTTCCAAGGATGCGACACGAAGATTTTTAAGAAAATACCCCCATGCCTAACTACCCTTTACATGGAAAGATTTTAGAAAATTTTGTTTTCCTTAAAATTGGCTATAACGATTTTGATTAAAATACCACATATTAAACCCATTTTATCACAAATAAAATGTATATCTTGAATTTTCTGAAAATAGCTTCTAAACACCTGTTTATTCTGGATAAATTTAGCTTAAGTTGGCTTAATTAGTCGTAACAGATACACAAAAACTTATAATACAAAAAATGTAGAACTTATTAAAATACACAAATTATGTCATATACATTTTCTTCGTGGAGCTTATCGTTTTCGAGGTATTCCTTGTTATTAGTTTCAATTGTGAAGTACTTATACTTTTCTCAGACAGGAAGTGTCCGTTTCTCTTATTCTACTCCTGGCCAAGCAAAGAAGCGATTTGCAATGACAATGGCATAACGACAGCCTTTTAAAACATTTGGCTATCACTTTAGCCTAGTGCATTCCCTTAGTTCCATTCTACTTATTAGGAACTAAGTAATAAAGTTCTGCTAATGTTTATCTCGATTAGCATTGTGTACAAAAAAGAATTATCTTTCGTTAAGAAGTTTGTAGAGTAGCCAGAGAAAGTAATGTGAGTGTAACACATTTTTTTTATTTGTTTAATTTCTCTACACAGAGCTTACAGTGTGCTTTCCTGTAGCCCTATTTGACGTGGAGAAATGAGGCTCTATGTTCTCAATGTTACAACACTAGGTCAAATTAAGTATTTCTGTGTTTTCATGGTGATATTTACACAGTACGATATTTAGGAATGCGTTACACGAATTCCTCTGCAAGGTAACACCAATTTGGTGGTTGTAATAACTAGAGCTCGGTCCGGGGTCACGAAATTGCCAGCTAGAGTTTTTTTTTTTTTTTTTAAACAGTAACGGAGTCTGATCAGGACTCCGGTACTGTATCCCTATTTACATTTCCCCCCCCCCCCCCGTAGGTTTTACTGATTACTGGTTTACTGGTTTTACTGTTTCTTTTACAAACATATACACATTGCACAAACATATAACATCCATGCCCAAGGCGGGACTCGAACCCACGATCCTCTGCCCACGAAGCACCAAAGCGAGACGCTTTAGCGAGCGTGGCCATGGGGACCGGCAAGGTTCGGTGTACACAGAGTATAACATTGGCGTGTTGCACTATCTAGCATTGCTCACTGCCTGGCCTCGATCAGTTAGGTTGGTATTTTTTTCAGTTTCTCTACACAGATCTTACAAAGTGCTTTCATGTAGTCCAATTTGACAGGGAGAAATGGAATTCTTGTGTTCTTAATGTTGCAACAGGTAAAATTAAATATTTCTGCACAATCGTGTGTTTTCTACATCTGCACGGTGATATTTCCGAACAAAGATATCTATAGTTCCATTTCTTTCCAAGGAAACCGTGTATCAAAACATATTTTGGTGTTTGTAATAGCATGCTACAATAGGCAAACTGTGAAACACTGATACGCAACACGCAAAGCGGCGTTCGTGACGAATCGGTAGACGGAGAAACACTCAAGAATGCAGCGGCCAGGTTTACCACATAAAAATGTGATGCACGCATCTATTTACTTCATGCTAATCTAGATAAACATTAGCAGAAATAGTCTTATTACTTCCTTCCTTGTAAGTAGAAGCGAAATAAGGGAGTACCATAGGTTAAAGTGATAGTCAAATCTTTTAAAAGGTGGTTGCTATGCGATTGAATTTTTTTTTTTTTTTCATTTATATAGCCCCCTTTAACATCTTAAGGTCATATCGGTGGCTTTGCACTTGAAACAATACGTTGTCAGTAGGTTTAAATCATTTTGTTTTCTTAAAGCACACACTTATTCATTCTCGCATACATACTTCCAGACTCTGTGGGGGATAGGGAATAATTCTGGCTAAAAAAAAAATTCCTCGCCCCAGCCGGGAATCGAACCCGGGACCTCCGGGTGAGAATGAAATTCTTTTGTTTGGTCAGTAGTTAACAACATCCCATATGAGAAAAGTACAAGTATTTTATAGCTGAAACTAATAACAAGGACCATCTCAAAAACTGTGAACTCAACGAAAAAATGTATATAACATAAATTGTGTGTTTTAGTGAGCTCTACATTTTTGTCAATCTCCTATGGTTTACCAGCTATGCAAACTTCCGCAAAATTCAAGATATACATTTTATTTGTCACATAAATATCTTAAATATAAAAGATTTTAATGAAAATCGCTAAGGTATATTTGAGAAAATCAAAATTTTAAAAAAATGTTGCATTTAAAGGGTAGTCCAGGTGGGGGGAAGGGTATGTTCTTAATAATCTTCGTGTCGCATCCCTGAAAAATATTAAACTCAAATACCAAGTTTGGTATTTTACCGACTTTTCGTTTTTGAGCTATCGTGTTCACAGACACACACGCACCTTTTCCTTAAAATACTTTTTTGGATACAGCGGAACCTAAAACGTCTCTTTCCGGTGAAACCTCAATATCGAACCTTCTCTATACACTATGTACATAGTACACGTAGAGAAAGTAAACATGCTGTATTCCACCCAAAAGTTGTATGCCCAAATTTCACCGGATGTAAACGTTTTGAAATCGCCAGAGTCCGAAAAACATCTTTACTTTCTCTACACGTAGTATGTACATAGTGTATAGAGGAATAATTGTATTCCATCCAAAAATTCGATACCGAGATTTCATCGGAAATGTATGTTTTGAGGTATGCTGAGTCTACTTATATTCTTCCAAAATATAAAGCTATAATAAACTAATCTCGATAGTATCGAAGTTTCGTGCTGCACGAAAACAAAAGAATAAGACGTTGCTCCAGATCTAGAGTGCGCCCACACACTACTAATGGACAGTGGCGATGAAATGCTTCGTAAAACATTTATGTCTTCAGGATGGATTCCCGGGCAGCAGGAAGAAGTGGTCGTATGTCCATAAAATAGGCCATAACACCTCACCGTATCCTTTATAGCATATACACAGAGAAAGCAAAACAGGATATGTTGTCTATTATAAGATTGACAGCTTTCGAGGTTTATACAGGTCCTGCCCTCGATTTGAAAGGATGTGTTCTTTCATGAGTTGAGTATCATATGGCCCAACAACGCCGCATTTTTGCGTGTGCAGATAACCCTTCATGGATCGTGGGACATCAGATAATTTCATTGTGTCGCATTTATTGAGAAGTGGTTCCCAGACTTGTGCTAGAGTCTATGATGGCATACATGATAATATGAACATATGGGGAAAGCTAACATAATTTCCAATTCAATAAAAGAGCTTTTAGTCCGTATGCACAATGTACATACTGTAGAGAAGGTATTGTATTGCACCCAAAAATTCAATGTCGAGGCTTCATCGGAAATATATGCTTTGAGATCGCCTGAATCCGAAAAAAATATTTTTTAGAATTTTTGTGTGCGTGTCTGTGTGTCTGAGGAAAAGACCGTTAAAAACCCCACTCGGCATTTATGTTTAGTATCTTCCAAGGATGCGACTTGAAGATTTTCAAGAAAATCCATCACTACAAAGTACCCTTACTTGAAAACATTTCTGAAAATTTTGTTTTTCTCAAATATGGCTCTAATGATTTTGATTAAAATATTGCATATTAAAGATATATACATTAGAAATAAAATGTATACCTCGAATTTTCTGGGAATACCCTCTAAAGACTTCTTTATTCTAAATGAATTTTGTTAAATTTTGCGTATCTTGTAAACCGGAACAGATAGACAAAAACTTACTATACAAAAAATGTAGAGCACGTTAAAACATACAATTTATGTCATATACGGTTTTTTTTCGATGAATTGACCATTTCTGAGATATTTCTTGTAATTTGTTTCAGATTTAAAATACCTACAACTCTTTTCACACGGAAAGATGTGAACTCCTGGCCCTGCATAGAAACGGATTTTAATACATGGCAACCAGTTTTTAAAACATTTGACTATCGCTTTAGCCTAGTGTAGTCCCTTATTTCCCTTCTACTTAAAGGATAAGATAATTTCTACTAAAGTTTACTTTGATTATCATAAAGTACATAAAAGAATATGCTTTTTAACAATAATTTGTTACAGCGGTGAAAAGAACACGTCAAATTTTTCTACATGTTATGTAGCAATTAAAAATCTGATGTGTTACACCCACATGACTTTCTCTAGCTCCTCTTCAAACAAACTTCTTATAAAACATAATTCTTCTTTCAACACCACGGTAATTGAGATAAACATAAGCAGAATTTTTTTTTTATTTAGTTCCTTATAGGTAGACTGGAACTAAGGGTATGGACTAGGCTAAAGTGATAGTCAAATGTTTTAAAAGCTTCGATTGTCATTGCAAATAGTTTCGTTGCTTAGCCAGGAGTAGAACAAGAGCAAAACGGACCATTCCTGTCTGAGAAAAGTATAAGTACTTCACAACTGAAATTACTAACAAGAAATACCTCGAAATCGGTAAGCTCCACGAAAAAAGTTTATATGACATAACTTGCGTATTTTAACAAGATCTACATTTTTTGTATCGTAAGCTTTTGTCTACTTTTTACGGTTTACTACTTATACTAAATTAATCAAAATTCATCCAGAATAAAATGGTCTTTAGAAGCTATTCACAGAAAATTCAAGATATATATTTTATTTGTGATAGATATGGCTTTAATATGTGGTATTTTAATCAAAATCGTTAGAGCCATTTTTAAGAAAAACAAACTTTTCGAAAATGTTTCCATGTAAAGGGTAGTTAGGGGTGGAGAGATTTTGTTGAAAATCTTCGTGTTGCATCCTTGGAAGATACCGAACTTAAATACTAAGTTAACCGTCTTTTCGTTTTTGATCTATGCTGTTCCACAGACACATTGGCAGGCCTTTTTCTAAACATCTGATGTGTTACACTCACCTAGCTCTTCTCAAACTTCCTACACAAGGTTATTCTTCTTTCTGCACCTTGCTAATTGAGATAATCCATAGCAGAATGTTCTTACTACTTAGTTCCTTGTAAGTAGGAAGTAAATAAGGGAATGCACTAGGCTAAACCGATAGTCAAATGTTTTAAAATCTGTCGTTATTCGATTGCCATTGCAAATCGCTTCTTTGCTTGGCTAGGAGTAGAACAAAAGAAAAACGGACACTTTCTGTTTGAGAAAAGTATAAGTACTCACATCTGAAACCGAAAACCAGGAATATCTCGGAATCGGTAACCTCCACAACAAAAATGTAAAAGACATAAATTGTGTGTTTTGATCAGATCAAAATGTTCTGTGTAGTAAGTTTCTGTCCATCTCTTACCGTTTAGCAGTTAAGCAGAATTTAGCAAAATTCATCCAGAATAAAGTAGTCTTCAGAGGCTATTCCCAGAAAATTCAAGATATACATTTTATTTGGTATGTAAATATCTTTAATATACGGGATTTTAATCAAAATCATTAGAGGCATTTTTTAGAATATCAAAATTTTCGAAAATTTTTCCAGGTAAAGGGTAGTTGGGGGTGGGGGGATTTTCTTGAAAATCTTCGTGTCGCATCCTTGGAAGATACCGAACCTAAATACCAAGTTTAGTATTTAATGGTATTTTCGTTTTTGAGCTATGCTGTACACAGACACACACACACGGACCTGTTTCTAAAAATTCTTTTTTTTGGATTCAGGGGGTCATAAAACATGTATTTCCGGTGAAATCTCGACATCGAATTTTTAGGTGGAATACAATACTTCTCTATTCCTATGTACATTGTACATACGGGGCTAGAGAAAGTAAAAAATCTAATGTGTACCATTCACATGACTTTCTCCATATCCCTGCAACAAATAATTCTTAAAAAGCTTATAATTCTATTTACTTTATGATAATCAGATAAAAAAAAATTAACAGAAAAAGTCTTATTTCTCGCATCCTTGTAAGTAGAAGCGAAATAAGGGACAACCGTAGGTTAAAGTGATAGTCAAAAGCTGGTTGCTATGTCAATGAAGTTCCTTTGTTTATATGGATAGGAGTTGACAAGTTCCAGTACGAGAAAAGTATACGTTTTTCATAGCAGAAATCAAAAATAAGGAATGTCACAAAAACGACGAACTCCACGAAAAAAATGTATATAACATAAATGGTGTGTTTTAATGTGCTCTACATTTTTTGTGTAGTAAGTTTTTGTCCATCTCTTACGGTTTAGCAGTTATTCAACATTAAGTAAAATTCATCCAGAATAAACTACTCTTCAGAGGCTATTCCCAAAAAATTCAAGATATACATTTCATTTGTCAGGTAAATATGTTTAATATCCGAAATTTTAATCAAAATCGTTAGAGCCATTTTTGAGAAAATCAAAATTTTCGAAAAAAGTTCCATGTAAAGGGTAGTTGGGGTTGGGGGGATTTTTCTCAAAATCTTCGTGTCGCATCCCTGGAAGATACTAAACTTAAATACCGACTTTTCGTTTTTGAGTTATCGTGTTCACGGACGGACACACACACACACACACACACACACACACACACACACACACACACGGACCTTTTTGTGAAAATGTTTTTTTTTTTATATTGGGGACCCTAAAACATATATTTCCGGTGAAATTTCGGTATCGAATTTTTGGTGGAGTGCAATACTTTCTCTGTACACTATGTACATAGTGCGTATGGAGAAAGTAAAATGTATTTTTTGTATAAGGAAATCTCGGTATCGAATTTTTGGGTGGAATGCAATACTTTCTGTATACACTATGTACATAGTACGTGTAGAGAAAGTAAAAATTGGGAAAGTAGTGAACAATTCAAAGGAATAAGAAAGCATATCTCGGAAAAGCTTGATGTTATTGCAGAATGTTCTTCAGTTGAACTGTGGCATTTATCTTGGGTGTCCCGTATGAAAAAGCAGAGACCCTCCATGAGGTCAGAGCGCAGTACACAAAGGCAGGTCTGTCTGTATTTCATAACAAAATCTGCATTCCGCCAGCAGCTAACTTTTACATGGCCCCCTGAATAATTTCGTTCGATACTTGTGGACGTGTGCAGAAAAACTAATGCAAGCGCGTGATGGATTTCTGTGATTCGCTGGGGACGAGATTACAAAATTCATAACCACCACACGACATCTACATTTCTAACGGCGAACCACCTAATAATGGAATAACAAGTAGTGCAGTTCTTGGCTTGAATCCCGGCGAAGTCGTTAACCATTCTTAGGAGCAAATATTGCATTCCACACAAAAAAAAAAGTCTGATGTGTTCCATTCACATGACTTTCTCTACCTCTCTGCGACAAATTATTGTTAAAAAGCTTTTACTTCTATTTATTTTACACTAATCGAGAAAAAAAAATAGTAGAAATAATCTTATTACTTGCTTCCTTGTAAGTAGAAGTGATATTCAAAAGTTGGTTTCTATCTGACTGATGTTCCTTTGTTTGTATGGACAGGAGTTTTTTAAAGCTGAAACCAAAAACAAGGAATATCTCAAAAACGACCAACTCCACGAAAAAAAAAACAATATAACATTAATTGTATGTTTTAATGTGCTCTACATTTTGTGTGTGATACGTTTTTGTTCATCTCTTACGGTTTAGCAGTTATGCAAAATTCCTTAAAATTCAGCCAGAATAAAGTAGTCTTTAGAGGTATTTTCAGAAAATTCAAGATATACATTTTATTGGTCAGGTAAATATTTTTAATATACGATATTTTAATCAAAATCGTTAAACCCATTTTATTGAAATCGAAACTTTCGAAAAAAGTTCCATGTAAAGGGTAGTTTGTGGTGGAGGGATTTTCTTGAAAATATTCGTGTCGCATCCTTACAAGATACCAAACCTAAATACCAAGATTGGTATTTAACGGTATTTTCGTTTTTGAGCTAAATTTACGGACACACACACAAACGCACACACGCACGCACACACGGACCTTTTTCCAGAAATGTTTTTTTTGCGGGGTTTCAGAGGGACTCAAAACATGTATTTCCGGTGAAATCTCGGTATCGAATTTTTGGGTGCATTACAATACCTTTTCTATACATTATGTACATAGTATGTGTAGAGAAAGTAATTAGATACCGCTATTTTTGGAGAAAACAACCATTATGAAGCTCCACGTATAAAAAAAAAATATGAATTTTTCCACTTGTTTTGCAAACAAATTATTTGTATTGAGTATTATTTAATCTACATTAGTAGAATGTTCTTATTACTTAGTTCCTTATAAGTAGAATACACTAAGCGACGGTCAAATCTTTTAAAAGTTCAATTTGCTTTGCATTGCCAGCAATAAAACAAAAAACAAAAACAAAAAAAACAGATGAAAGAAAAGTGACATGTTAGATAAACGTTACGTAGTCTAAATTTGAAACAAATAAACAAGAAGTATCTCGGAAACGGCCAATTCTACAACAAAAACGTACATAAATGATGTGTTTGAACGAGATCTACATTTTTTGTGTTGTAAGTTTTTGTCTACACACACACACACATATATATATAATTTTTCATGTAGAGATCTTTCATATATGCACTTTAATCAAAATCGTCTGTGTCGTTTTTGAGAAAATCAACTGAGAAAATCGTGTCGCAACTTTGGGAGATACTAACTTAAATACCAAATTTGGTATTTAACTGACTTTTCGTCTTTGACTGTGCACAAACACACGCACGCACACCTATGGACCAGTGTTAAAAATGTTTTTTTTATATTCAGGGGGTCTCAAAACATGTATTTTAGGTGAAATCTCGGAAACGAATGCAACACCTTTTCTATAGTTACACTATGTTTATAGTATGTGTAGAGAAAGTAAAAAGTATAGCATAAATTGTGTGTGGTTTACAATATCTAAATATTTTCTGTTTTAATTCGTTGTCTATCTCTTACTGTTTACGAAGAGTAATAGAGGCTATTCCCAGATATACATTTTATTTTCCATGTAAATTTCTTGAATATACGGTAATTTAATCAAAATCGTTAGAGTCATTTCTTAAATTGTTCCATGCGAAGAGGAGTCTGTGCTGGGGCGATTATTTAAACATCTTCGTGGCGCATTCCTGGGAGATACTAAACTAAATACCAAACAAGTTTGGTATTTAAAAACTTTCCTTTTTGAGCTATGCCACCCCCTCCCCCCTCCGCACACATACATACACACGGACAGTTTTCTAAAACATTTTTTTTTAAACAGGGAGTTCCAAAACATGTACATAGTACATAGTACGTGTAGAGAAAGTAATTTTTTATATAGGGGACCCTAAAGCGTGTATTTCCAGAATAATCTCGGTATCCAATTTTTGAGTGCAATACAATACCTTATCTACCTTATACCCAAGGTCGCGGGTTCAAACCCGGCGGAGGACGATGGATGTTTTTGGGTGTAAAAATCCTTAGTATGCCTTCCTTCGGAAGCGAAGTAAAGCCGTTGGTCCCGTGTCGTAGATTTACGGCACGTAAAAGAACTTCAAGCCTGATAGAGAGGCCTCTGAGCAAAATTAAGCGGTCTTTCATGCCCAGTATAGAATGGGACACTGAGAACCATAGCAGTTAAAGAGCGTGCATAAATAACACGCCATTTACATTCTTTTTATCTACACACTATATACATAGCACGTATAAAGTAAAAAGTAGCATCACTAGAAGAAGACTTCACAAATTGTAACAAAATACTTTAAGGAATTCCGAAATACTGGTGAATTTTTCTCTAGAACCTTTACTGAGTACATTACTTCACTCGTGAATTAAAAATCAAATCTCGATCTTGTGTGTGTGGATATCACAGCCTCCTACGCGGGCTGTAGCAAGCGGGGTAGAGTGGACCATTACATCGACAAAAGGCTTTGTTACGTCACGAGGTATATAAATATTTAACGGTGTACTCAGCTCACGGTCCCAGATCGATTCCAATTCCAGACTCCCGTGTATTTTCAACTTTTCCTCAACACAGTTGACAAAAACTGCACAACCGCGCCGGAATACAGATTCTTTACGACTCCTGAAATGTCTTCAAGCATCGTAAATTTCTTGCCTTCTCTATTCAATTCAACGTCAAGGGTTT
Source organism: Hymenopus coronatus (assembly GCA_030762935.1). NCBI lineage: Eukaryota > Metazoa > Arthropoda > Insecta > Mantodea > Hymenopodidae > Hymenopus > Hymenopus coronatus. Next base: position 14,288,343 of record CM060897.1, on the reverse strand, counting down.
AAATTATCGTTACCTATTTATAGAAGTGGCGGAAACTTTATTCAAGTGTTTTAATCGATTCTCATGAATTCTTGAGCATAAATTAAAACTTTCAGCACTGACAATTGGACCTTATGATATACATATCCAATGTGTTCCATTCACACGACTTTCTCTACATCTCTGCAACAAATTATTGTTAAGAAGTTTATGCTTCTATTTACCTCTTTCTAATCAAGAAGGAGTTAACAGAAATAGTCTTATTACTTGCTTCCTTGTAAGTAGAAGCGAAATAAGGGAGCACCATAGGTTAAAGTGATAGTCAAAAGCTGGATGCTACTCACATAGCAACCAGCTTATGACTATCACTATGGTAATCCCTTATTTCGCATCTACTTACAAGGAAGCAAGTAATAAGACTATTTCTGCTAATTTTTCTCAATTAGTATGAAATAAATAGAAACATAAATTGTGCATTTTGACAAGTTCTAAATTTTTAGTGTGGTAATTTTTTTACTTTCTCTACACGATAAGAGAAAACACCGCAAAACCCTTATCCGGGTTACTCCGCCTAAGCGAGATTCGAACTCGCGATCTGTTGAATGTGAGGCAGACACACTACCACCATACTACCCAGGTGGGCTTGTTTCATACTTTTGTTTTATTCCTGGCCAGGCAAAGCAAACTGAATTACAATTTTTCACAGAGGGATGACTATCGGTTTCTCCTAAAGTATTCCCTTGTTTCTCTTCTACTGACAAGGAACTAACTAATAAGAGCATTTCTGCTAACGTTTACCTTGATTAACGTGTCGTAGATACGGAAAGTTGTGCTTGTAACAGCTAGAGAAAGGCATGTGAATGGAACATATCAGAATTTTGAATTATGCTGTCCACAGCCACAATGCTGTTTTTGGATACAGGGCATCCCAAAGCGTGTACTGGTACTGAAATATCGGTACAGAAATTTCGGGTGGAATGCAGTATTTTCTGTATCTTTTTGCTATGTACTGCTCCCGAGCATATATCTAGGTATCCAGTACACTAAATTCACGTTTCTAAGACAACGTTTGGTATTCAGTAGCATTCTTGTATTTTTAGCGAAATCTCGGTACAGAAATTTCGGGTGGAATGCAATATTTTCTGTATCTTTTTGCTATGTACTGCTCCCGAGCATATATCTAGGTATCCAGTACACTCAATTTACGTTTCTAAGACAACGTTTGGTATTCAGTAGCATTCTTGTATTTTTAGCGAAATCTCGGTACAGAAATTTCGGGTGGAATGCAGTATTTTCTGTATCTTTTTGCTATGTACTGCTCCCGAGCATATATCTAGGTATCCAGTACACTCAATTTACGTTTCTAAGACAACGTTTGGTATTCAGTAGCATTCTTGTATTTTTAGCGAAATCTCGGTACAGAAATTTCGGGTGGAATGCAATATTTTCTGTATCTTTTTGCTATGTACTGCTCCCGAGCATATATCTAGGTATCCAGTACAGTAAATTCACGTTTCTAAGACAACGTTTGTAAATGCTACTTTACATTCCTACAGTATTGTTTTTATGGGGTGATTACGAGTCCCACAGGTGGCTCTGCTGCATCTGCAAAGCTGTGGTGCGATGCTATTGGCCCAACTATTGCCGCATCTCCCCCGCATTCCCCAAATTTAAATACTGGGGGGGGGGGGTAGGCGTAACTCCGGGGAGGTGCCGGAGCTTTGTAATAAACGCTGGTATGGCTTCGTGACGAGCTATCGGCGTGTGTTGCGTTTCACTGCGGGTTCTGGCAGGTATCAGTGGCGTGCAGACACACTCCTTCTATACAAATGTAGTTGGTATTTCTGTTAATTGTTTTTTTTTTTTTTTCACGCAAGCCGTGTGCAGGGTTGACCTCCAATTTTGTTTTAGAATAGTTTGAATTAATTTTATTTTATATTATTTTATTTAAACCGTAACTCTGTTTTTGTATTCTAGATTTTATCCACTGATTTTTAATTTTAAATTTTACTTTGTGGTTTAGTTGATTGAAAAAATCTGATGTTTTCCATTCACATGATTTTCTCTAGCTGTTCTGCAAACAAACTTTTGTTACAAAAGATTATTCTTTCATCTACATCATGATAAGCACTAGCAGATTTGTCTTATTGTTTGCTTCTTTGTAAGTAAAAGGGAAATAAGGGAATGCACAGGCTAAAGCGATAGTCATATGATTTAAAAGTCAGCCGCTATGTGAAAAAATTGAAATTCAGTTCTCTTTGCTTGCTAAGAGTAAACAAAAGAGAAGAAAAGCAACATACTTCCTGTCAGACAAAAGTTTAGAGTACCTTAAGACTGAAAAAAATAACGGAATATATCGAAAACGATTGCCTCTACGAAAAAATGTATCACATAAATGTTGTGTTTTAACGACATCCATATTTTTTTTTACTGTAGTAAGTTTTCGTCTATTTTTTACGGTTTACCAGATAAACAAAAGTTATACGAAAAAATAAAAAAACAACTAATAGGGAGCCGAAATTATATTTTAGGAAACAATCTGATTTCTTGTACTGCTGACGTTGTAAGATAATGACATGGTCGCCGGCCGATAAGCTCATAACTACATCCGCTTGCAGGGTCGACTCGCGAGATATCGATTGTGGATAAACGAGAAACGGTCTTCATCGTCTTGTGTAATCTGGTTCAGACTGGAAGACATCGATCTGTTGCTATGTACACATCTCTCGAGTTTGATATAACCCGCCCACTGTCGTTCGTCATTTGGTTTAGGCTCACAATATCGGGTTCCGGACACTAATAGTCGAGTACGGCCCATCTCAGTGACGTCAGAGCCAACTTTCTCCGTTGTAGTTCCCCCAAAAATATATATAATAGCTCACAAAACACATACAGGCCATTTCAAAACACCAAACGGAGATTAGCTTACACTTTGACTTCTCCGAAAATTGATGCCGTAACTTTCAAACTCTTCTATTTAAAGTTCTATGTGTGGTTACAAATAGCACATTTTTGAGATTAGGCAGCGAAGGAACAACGGTTGTCATACGCCATGTAAACAACATCAGAAACTGTTATACGAAACACATAACAAAATCCGCATGCTACGTTTTCCATTACTAAGGTGACCTGTGCCGCGGCGGCGTGTCTAGCAAACCACGCCTATATCACGTGACTGGAACCTTCGCTATCAACCGGCATCTCTCTTGGAGTGGGCCAGGCACGTGCCATCTGGTTAAGTACGACTGCCTAATCCATGGTGATTTTATGACAGTTTTGTATGTGCCGAATTTAGAGCTGAAAATTATATTCACTTATCACGTACAGAATGACTAACATGGTCCAAATCTTCGTTTGGTGTAGTTTTGAAACACCCTGTATATATATATATACACACACGAGGGCTATTCCAGAAGTACCCGACCTGACGTATAGATAGCGGTTGTTTCAAACAACAATGGTAAAAAGTACCAATCTGAGATAGCTTAAGTTTGAAGTTTGACGAGTTTACATTTTTAGCATTTGTATGGCAGCCATAATTAGTGAATATTCTCAGCGAATTTGTAAACATGGATAAAACTGGTCATCGTTATGTGATACAATACTTTCACTTGAAAGGTCTTAGTCCAACTAATATTAAAGCTGAGCTAGATTCTATTTTGGGGGAGTCTGCCCCTTCATTTACAACAGTGAAATATTGGGCGGCCGTACGAGCTGCCAAGACGATCATCGCAGTGGTCGACTGAATAAGGTTACCAGTTCAGAAACTGTAAAAAAAAAATCCACAAAATGGTATTGGATGCCCGTCGACTGGAAGTGCGTGAGCTACCAGACATTGCAGGCATTTCAAAAAGTTCTGTACATCGCAAACTGACTGAAAATTTGGGTATGAGAAAGTTATGTGCAAAGTGGTGCCGCGTTTCCATACAATAGAACAAAACCAGCGTCTTGAGGATGTTTCAGTCGAGTGTTTGGCTGTAATAAAACTGAGTTTGTGCGTCGATTCATCACGATGGGTCATCACTTCACATCTGAGACGGAGGAACATACCAAACTTGGTATTTAGGTTTAGTATCTTCCAAGGATGCGACACGAAGATTTTCAAAAAAGTCCCCCCACTACAAACTACCCTTTACATGGAAAACATTTCGAAAATGTTTATTTTCTTAAAAATGGCTCTAACGATTTTGATTAAAATTCCGTATATTAAAGCTATTTATGTCCGAAATAAAATGTATATCTCGAATTTTTTGGGAATAGCCTCTGAAGACCTCTTTATTCTAGATGAATTTTGCTGAAATTTGCTTAACTGTTAACCGTAAGAGATAGAAAAAATAGAACTACCAAAAAATGTACCTCATGATAAAACACACAATTTTTGTCCTTTACGTTTTTGTTGTGGAGGTAACCGTTTTCGAGATATACCTTGTTATTCGTTTCAATTGTAAAATATTTAAAACTTTTCTCAGGCAGGAAGTGCCCATTTTTCTTTTGTTCTACTCCTGGCCAAGCAAAGAAGTGATTTGTAATGACAATCGCATAACGATAGCTTTCAAAACATTTGACAATCACTTTAGCATAGAGCATTCCCTTATTCCCTTCTGCTTATAAGGAACTAAGTAATAACATTCTGCTAACATTTATCTCGATTACCATTGTGTACAAAGAAGAATAATCTTTTGTAGGAGTTTTGTAGAGCAGCTAGAGAAAGTCATGTGAGTGTAACACATCAGATTTTTTTTAATAATAGATCGTTAAAGAAATATAGAGAAACTCATATGATTGTAACACATCCGATTTTTTTTTATTGCTGTTTCCTAAACAAAAACAATACCTATGCACAGAAGTTGCAAAAACTTTTGAACATAAAGTACATGTTGGAAAACGCTTTTAAACGAAATTTCCTTATTTACATATGTATGTTGTATCTTTAAAGCATTAAATTGCGGGTTCGTTTTGATTATTCGTGCTGCTTCTTTTCCACATTACCGCGCGCGCGCGCGGGCGTGCGTGTGTGTGTGTGTGTCTGTGTGTGTATGTATATATATAATATAATAGTTGCCCTACCCTTCCCTTTTATGTTGGACTTGCAAGCGAATGCCTAGGAGTTAGAAGCCTGTTGGGGAGCTAGTGACATCTAATCACAGAATGGAGAACCTATAGCCAGACATGAGCTTGAGGAAGTGGATGATATGAAATGCTCGTGAGATGTTCAAGTAATTGGGGCAATGAGTGAGAGGGGAAACCGGAGGGCGTGGAGAAAACCCAACCAGACGCGTTTCGCCCACCACAAATCCCACATGCGGACGCTTAGGATCTAACACAGGCCACGGTGGGAGGCCAGTGGTTTAACGGTTTAAAGTGAGTTTTGAAAGATCTTTTACTTCTTTACAAATGCAAATATATATAAGAAAATTTTGAATATGACCATTCATTAAAAACACGTATTTATATGCAAATCATCTGTATATTGTTAATCCATTTCTGCGAAGGCCGTACAGAACTTCTACCTATGTCCAGATATCGTAAAACGAGCGAGAGAGACAGTGAACAGGGAGCAAAGTCGAACGAACGTAGCTTGCCTCTCCTCTAAGAAGCAATCTTCGGTAGTAGCCACATTCAACAAACATGAACCACACACAGAGCGTGTTTTGCATAACATTAAGCCACATGAAAAGGAATTTTTCTCAATCCTGCGCACAATGAACTGATGTTAAACTTTCAGTCTATATATCTTTGCTTGTTTTCTCAGGGCTGAGAAGCGAACTTCTTAGCATGTAATGAAGATGGCGCTTGTGTTTCAGCTCCAACACGTGCCATGAATCTAGGATGAGAATGCCTTAATCTTGTGGTAATCTCTCCTCCACAAAATTAATTCAGAAGGCTGTGAAAACATGGCCTGCTGTATATAGCGGGAGAGCCAACTCTTGCATCACTTTCACTGCTAGAACTACGAACAGTGGAGCAAATTTGGTGATATCCGAACCTAAAATAATGCATTCTATTTAAATAATAGTACAATAAGGCTTAGCAGTGAGAGGCAGAGGAAAATATACACCTTCTTCTAAATGTAAATATCGAGAAACATATAAAAGCTGATGTATTCCATGACTGTCTCTACATCTCTGTAACAAATTATTGTTAAACAGCTAATTCTCCTATTTACTTCATGAACAAACCAGCAGAAATAGTCTTATTACTTGCTTCCATGTAAGTAGAAGCGAAATAAGGGAGTACTATAGGTTAAAGCGATAGTCAAAAGCTTGTTGCTATGCGACTGAAGTTCCTTTGTTTGTATGGACAGGAGTTCACATATTCCTGTGTGAGAAAAGTGTAAGTTTTTTTATAGCTGAATCCAAAAACAAGGAATATTTAAAAAACGATCAAGTCCACGATAAAATGCATATAACATAAATGGTGTGTTTTAACGTGCCCTACATTTTTGGTGTGGTAAGTTTTTGTCAATCTCTTACGGTTTAGCAGTTATGCAAAATTCCGCAAAATTGATCCAGAATAAAGTAGTCTTCAGAGAGTATTTCCAGAAAATTCAAGATATACATTTCGTTTGTCATAAAAATATCTTAAACATAAAGTATTTTAATCAAAATAGTTAAGAGTCATTTTTGAGAGAATCAAAATTTTCGAAAAAAGTTCCATGTTGGGAGTGATGGGATTTTCTTGAAAATCTTCTTGTGGCATCTTTGGAAGATACCAAACTTAAATACCAAGTTTGGTTTTTAAGTATTTTCGTTTTAGAGCTATGCGGTCCACAGGGACACACACACACACATATACGGAACTTTTTCTGAAAATGTGTTGTTTTTTTTTTGGATTCAGGGGGACCCAAAACAAGTATTTCCGGTGAAGTCTGGGTATCGAATTTTTGAGTGAAATACAATATCTTCTATATACACTATGTATATAGTACGTGTAGAGAAAGTAAAAATGTGATGTATTCCATTCACATGACTTTCTCATCTCGGCAACAAATTATTGTTAAAAAGTGTATTCTTCTATAAACTAATCGAAATCAACATTACCTCACATGTTATTATTACTTGCTCAATTGTAAGTAGAAGGGAAATAAAGAAATAAACTAAGCTAATAAGACAGCTTAATCTTTTAAAAGCCAGTTGCTATGTGATTTTTCCTTTGTTTGTAAGGCCAGGAGTTGACAAATTCTCGGAGAAAAGTATTACTTTAAAATTGATACCAATAACAAAGAATATCTCTAAACCGGTCAACTCTACGAAAAAAATGTATATAACACAAATTGAGTGTTTTAATTAGCTCTATATTTTTTGTTAAGAAAGTTTTTTTCTATTTCCTACAGTTTACTAGTTATACAAAATTCATGCAGAATGAAGAGGTGTCCTGAGGCATTTCCCAGAAAATTCAAGATATACATTTCATTTCACAATAAAATATCTTAAATATAAGATATTTTAATCAAAATCGTTTCAGTCATTTTTAAGAAAATCAAAATTTTCGAAAAATATTTCATGTAAAATGTAACTGGGGGTCGCGGGATTTTCTTAAAAATCTTCGTGTCACATCCTTGGAAGATACAAAAATACCAAGTTTGATCTTTTCGATTTTGAGCTATGCTGTCCACAGACACAGATGCACTCACAAACTCAAACCTTTTTTGTAAAAATGCTTTCTTTGGATTCAAGTGGACCCAAAACATATATTTCCGGTGAAATCTCGGTATCAAATGTTTGTGTGCAACACAATACCTTTTCTATTCACTATGTACATAGTACGTGTAGAAAAAGTAAAAATTGCATTCCTGTAAGTACCGGGTGGAAGGGGAGCCATTATATTAATTTAAACCAGTGATAGATGTCGGTATTTAGAACATATTTTTTATCTTACGTTTTTTGTCTCTGACCATTTCCTACCAAGTTATTTAAGTTTTGTCGAAAACAAGAGACAGGCAAATTGGCAACGCTGCAGGTTGTGCGGGTGTCATTTGCACTGGGTCAGTACATAAAAACGTCTCACTGCTGCTACCCGCCAGTGTACGCCAATCAGAATGCCAGTTGCACTCGTTATCACCCAACCTGCGTCGTGTTTGCAAGCGACCGACGTGTTTACATCCAGAAGCCAGTTCAGTAACCTCACCAACCTCAAGCAACGTTGCCGAGTTTTTTCACGTCTGAAAAGGCTGCTCGGAATATTCCTTTAATGCTTTTAAATGATTAATTATTTCGAAACTCTGTGTGATGTCCGATAATTCCTAACAAAAGTAATGTCAGAAATTCGTTACTCTACGCATCTTACAAGTAAACTATTATCTTAGTACATTCTTGTGAAATTGCGCATCCAATTTAGAACAAAAAACATTTGCTTTTTTGGATTCGGCTGATATACTATTAGATTTTTACTTTCTCTACACGTACTATGTACACAGTGTATAGAGAAAGTTCGATACCGAGATTTCACCGGAAATATATGTTTTAGGGTCCCCTGAATCCAAAAAAAATATTTTCAGAAAAAGGTTCGTGTGTATGTGTCCGTGTGTCTGTGAACATGATAATTCAAAAAAGAAAAGTCGGTAAAATACCGAACTTGGTATTTAAGTTTAGTATCTTCCAGGGATGCGATACGAAGATTTTGAGAAAAATCCCCCCACCCCACACTACCCTTTACAATTTTCTCAAAAATGGCTCTAACGATTTTGATTAAAATATCGTTTATTAAAGATATTTACCTGACAAACAAAATGTATATCTTGAATTTCTGGGAATAGCCCCTGAAGAGTAGTTTATTCTGGACGAATTTTACGGAATTTTGAATAACTGCTAAACCGTAAGAGATGGACAAAAACTTACTACAGAAAAAACGTAGAGCACGTTAAAACGCACAATTTATGTTATATACATTTTTTCGTGAGTTCATCGATTTTGAGACATTCCTTGTTTTTGGATTCTGCTTTGGAAAGTTTATACTTTTCTCATACAGGAATTTGTCAACTCCTGGCCATACAAACAAAGGAACTTCAGTCACATAGCAACCAGCTTTTGACTAGCACTTTAACCTATAGTACTCCCTTATTTCGCTTCTACTTACAAGGAAGCAAGTAATAAGACTATTTCGGCTAATATTTTCTCGATTATCATGAAGTAATAGAAGTATAAGATTTTTAACAATAATTTGTTGCAGAGATGTAGTGAAAGTCATGTGAATGGAGCACATAAGATTTTTTTTTTATTTGTAATGCTTCTATAAGCATATATTAGAAGGAATGTAACAAGTTTCCGCCCACCCGATACACTAGGGTGTCCCAGAAGTGCTCAACCTGACTTATAGATAGCGATTGTTGTTTCAAACAACAATGGTAAAAAAACCAAGCTTAGAAAGCTTAATTTTCACGATTTAGATTGTTTATCATTTGTTTGGCGGCCATCATTAGTGGATGCTCTCAGCGAATTTATAAACCTGGATAAAACTGGTCATTGTTATGTGATACAATACTTTCATTTGAAAGGTCTTAGTCCAACTAGTATTAAAGCTGAGCTAGATTCTACTTTGGGGGAGTCTACTCCTTCGTTTACAACAGTGAAATATTGGGTGGCAGAGTTTAAGCGCGGCCGAACGAGCTGCCAAGACGAACATCACAGTGGTACCCCAAATGAGGTTACCAGTCCAGAAATTATAAAGAAAATCCACAAAATGGTATTGGATGACCGTGTGCGCGAGCTAGCAGACATTGTAGGCATTTCTAAAAGTTCTGTACATCGTATAATGACGTGGATATAAGAAAGTTGTGTGCCGCGTTTGCTCACAATAGAACAAAAACAGCGACTTGAGGATGTTTCATTCTAGTGTTTGGCAATGTTTCGCTGCAATAAAGCTGAGTTTTTGTATTGATTCATACCAATGGATGAAACCTGGGTTCATCACTTTACACCTGAGACGAAGGAACAATGAAAACAGTGGATTGGAAGGAGAGAATCGGCTCCAAAGAAGGCGAAAACAATTCCAGCTGTAGGTAAGATCATTACGTTAGTTTACTGGGACGCATGGGGGATAATTTTCATTGATTATCTCAAAAAAGGAAAAGTAATCAATGGCAATCTTGTTATATCATTTCAGTGATAAAATTGAGCAAAAAAGGCCGTATTTAGCGAATAAGAAAATTTTGTTTCATCAAGACAATGCACCAGTTCACCCGTCTATTATTGTCATGGCTAAAATCAATGAGTTAAAGTTCTAATTATTTCCTCATGCACCCTGTTCACCAGGTGTAGCCCCCTCTGATTATTTTCTGTTTCCAAACTTGAAGAAATTGCTTGTTGGTAGAAGATTTGCCAACAATGAAGAGGTGGAATCTGCAGTTGACGGCTATTTTGCAGACATCAATCGTTCTCACTATAAACAGAGTATTGAAGCTATTGAACATCGCTGGGAAAAGTGTATCGATCTGAAAGGAGACTATGTACAGAAATAAAGATGTTTTCCCCAAACTTTTTGTGTTTTCTTTGTTTAGCAGGTAGTTCTGGGACTCGTATACAGGCTGTTTCAAAACCAAGATGTGGACCTTATTGGTCATACCGTACGTGATACTTGAATATCATTTTCAGCTCTAAATTCGGCACATACAAAAACTGGATTAGGCAGTCCTACATAACCAAACTCCACGTGCCTGGCCCACTCCAAGAGAGAAGCCGGTTGGTAGCGAAGGTCCCAGTCGTGTGGTGTAGGTGTGGTGTGACAGACACACCGGCGCGGCACATGTCACCTTAGTAATGCAAAACATAACATGTGAGTGTGACGTATGACAACCGTTGTTCCATCGTTGCCTAATCCCAAATGTGTGCGATGTTTAACCCTTTCCAGTCTAATGGTGTCATATGGCATCACTGACTGAGATGGGTAAAAGTTAACGTTAGATAATTCTCTACCTCATTGTGTATGTTTCGTTATTTTCTTTTAATTTAATTATGTTTAACTAAACGCGAAAATAAAATAACTATAAAGATACCTTTTTATTACCAATAGAGAACTTTATTCCGTTACAATGCTATTGTGGACCAGTCAACCTTTAGATATGCTGTTTATTTTACCTGGGCCCATCCCTTCTTTTATCATAGGGACGATTCCAAGCAAGGCTAACCTTGACATTGAAATCTTGATCAGTGGTGTTCAGTGTTTTAGAAGTTTAGACAATTGAACCACCAATAAAACATCGGGTAAGACTAACTTTTTAACATTCTATGGCATCGGCTTACAAAAAGCAATTTCAACCCAAAATAAATCGGGTTGGAAAGGTTTTTTTTTTAATTTACTTATTTATTTAAGGTCACTTTATAACAACAAAGGTCATCAGCGACCACAATATTCTTGAAAAATCAATGTATATAAAAAATGTAATACAAATATATTACAACTGTGATCACAAACTTAACTATTTGAACTTTGGTAACAATAAAGTATAGTATCATGTAAATGGTAAACAATTATAATAGTATCTAACTGTGGTTATAACAATTAAATCACATTATATAAAAGACAACATTTGTGATATCCTGATAACTTTTTTGGTGGTGTTAAAAATGGAATACAGGTCACTCTTGAGATTTAACCTCCTTGTGTCGTTCAGTAAAGCAGGACACTCGAGGATAAGGTGAGATGTTGATACCACTTCTGGAGCTGAACATTTCGGGCAAGGATTTTTGGTTGTTTTCTTCATGAGATAACCATGACTGAGGTTGAAGTGGCTGATGCCCAACCTGGTGAGTAGGACTTTTTGTTTTCTTCGGAATTTAAGGTGTGTTATTGCCGGTTCTGTAATAGATTTCCTAAACCCGTTGCAGTTTTGAGGGCGTAGATTTCCACTGTTTGTCCCAATGATCGGTGATATAGCTTTTAAACATCTTTTTACTTCCTCCATACGTACTATGTACATAGTGTATAGAGAAGGTATTGCAGTCCACCAAAAAAATCGATATCGAGATTTCATCGGAAATATATGTCTTAGGGTCCCCTGTATCCAAAAAAAAGTATTTTCAGGAAAAGGTCCGTGAGAGTGTATGTGTGTATGTATGTGTGTGTGTGTGTCCGTGTGTGTGAATACGATAACTCAAAAACGAGAAATCTGTAGAATACCAAACTTGGTATTTAAGTTTAGTATCTTCCAGGGATGCGACACGAAGATTTCGAGAAAAATTCCCCCCACCCAAAACTACCCTTTACATGGAACTTTTTTCGAAAATTTTGATTTTCTAAAAAATGGCTCTAAGGGTTTTGATTAAAATAACGTATATTAAAGTTATTTACCTGACAAATAAAATGTATATCTTGAATTCTCTAGGAATAGCCTCTAAAGAGTAGTTTATTCTGGATGAATTTTACTGAATTTTGAATAACTGCTAAACGGTAAGAGATGGACAAAAACTTACTACACAAAAAATGTAGAACATGTTGAAACACATAATTTATGTTATATGCATTTTGTCGTGGAATTGATTGTTTTTTTTTTTTTTTAGATATTCCTTGTTTTTGGTTTAAGCTATAAAAACTTATACTTTTCTCATACAGGACTTTGTGAACTTGTGTCCATACAAACAAAGGAACTTGAGTCACATAGCAACCAGTTTTTGACTATCACTTTAACCTATAGTACTCCCTTATTTCGCTTCTACTTACAAGGAAGCAAGTAATAAGACTATTTCTGCTATTTTTTTTCGATTAGCAGGAAGTAAATCGAAGCATAAGCTTTTTAAAAATAATTTATTGCAGATGTATAGAGAAAGTCATGTGAATGGAACACATCAGATTTTTTGGAAAGGGTTTAACACACACAAAACTTTAAATAGAAGCATTTGAAAGTTGGGACGTCAAGTTTCGGACAAGTCAAAGTGTAAGCTATGTTCGTTTGGAAGGCCTGTATAATAGGATTACACTGTCTTGGTTGATCGATGTGGAATAGCCGTTGAAGGCCCACTGTTGCACAGCTATCAGTTTCTCTCGGAAACGGCCGCACTGAGGCGCCGCAGCAGGAGAGCGCACATTATCATCAAGTGCAGCAATAAACCTTCGGTGTAATGGCCTTTCCTTGCACAATCCCTATTTCACAACGTGTAATTTCTTATTGATTCACTGATGCGCATGCGCTCCACCATTAGCGCCTGCTGTGAATTACCATAAAACAAATGACAGCCACGTCCATAAAATTTAATATAATGGGCGGCATTTCGAGAGGGCAGATGTTGTGCTTTTTTGTCCTCCAAGTAATTTCTTCCTGGATCTTCATAGCTTCATTCACTTCGCTAATTATGTCATGTGTTACTTTTACATGCATTTCTCTACTCCCTTTCTTGCAAAACCTAATAACTTTCTCTACCACATATAGTAAGTAGGAAAACTATTCTTTTCACCCAAAAAATAGGTGTCAAGATTTAAACAGCAATAAACGAAGTGTGTCCGGAAAGTAGGTGCCGGTTTGGAAAAAATGCTGATGTGTTACAATCACATGACTTTCTCTACACCTCTTTAACAAATTATTGTTAAAAAAAGTTAATCTTCTATCTACTTCATGATAATCAAGATAAATGTTCGCAGAATTAGTCTCATTATAAGTAGAAGGTACATAAGAAAATGCACAGGCTAAAGCGATAGCCTCGTCCTTTGAAATCCGGTCGCTATGTGAAACAACTGAAATTCCACTCTCTTTACTTGCCAGGAGTGAACAAATGAGAAACGTGAAGAAAGATGTCTTCCCGTTTGAGAAAATTTTAAGTGGATAAAATTGAAACTAATAATTCGGAATATCTCGAAAACGGTTAACTCTAAAAAAAACTATTATATAACATAAATTGTGTGTTTTAACGAGGTCTACATTTTTTGTACAGTAAGTTTTTGTCTATCTCTTACGGTTTGCCAGTTATACAATAGTCATCCAGAATGAAGAGAAAGTAAAAAGGCATTAAATATTGTTTTCACAACAGTATTTATTTGTACGTGAAAGAGTATTCCTAACCTATTTTTCGACATTTATCAAAGCGGGAAATCAACTTTTGTACGTCCTCTACAAAGAAAGTCGTTTTTACTTTCTCTACACGTACTATGTACATAGTGTATAGAAACGGTATTGTAATGCACCCAAAAATTCTATATCGAGGTTTCACCATATATACAAACTTTGAGACCTCCTGAATAAAAAAAAAAAATAAGGAAGGAAGCATTTTTAGAAAAATACCAAACTTGGTTTTTAAGTTTGGTACGAAGATTTTAAACGAACCCCCACGCCCCAAACTACCCTTTACATGGAAAAAATTTCGAAAATATTGATTTTTACTTTCTCTAGCCCCATATGTACAATGCACATAGCGATAGAGAAGTATTGCATTCCACCCAAAAATTCGATACCGAGATTTCACCGGAAATACATGTTTTAGGACCTCCTGTATCCAAAAAAAGCATTTTGAGAAAAAGTTCCGTGTGTGTGTGTGTGTGTGTGTGTCCGTGTGTCTGTGAACACGATTAACTCAAAAAAGAAAAGTAGCTAAGATACCAAACTTGGTATTTAAGTTTAGTATCTCCAGGGATGCGACACGAAGATTTTGAGAAAAATCCCCCCACCCAAACTACCCTTTACATGGAACTTTTTTCGAAAATTTTGATTTTCTTAAAAATGGCTCTAATGATTTTGATTAAAATATCATATATTAAAGATATTTACCTAACAAATAAAATGGATATCTTGAATTTTCTGGGAATAGCTTCTGAAGACCTGTTAATTCTGAATAAATTTTGCTTAATTTGACGTAACCAGTAAAACGTAAGAGATAGACAAAAGCTTACTATACAAAAAATGTAGGTCTTGTTAAAATACACAAGTTATGTCATATACATTTTTCTCGTGCAGCTTACCGTTTTCGAGGTATTCATTGTTATTAGTTTCAGTTTTGAAGTACTTATACTTTTCTCAGACGGGAGTGTACGTTTTTCTTTTGTTCAACTCCTGGCCAAGAAAAGAAGCAATTTGTAATGACAATCGCATAACGACAGCTTTTAAAACATTTGACTATTGCTTTAGCCTAGTGTATTCCCTTATTTTCTTCCTACTTATACGGAACTAAATAATAAGACCATTGTGCTAATGAGTACCACGATTAGCAAGGTGCAGAGAGAAGAAGAATCTTATGTATGAAGTTTGTAGAGCAGCTAGAGAAAGTCATGTGAGTGTAACACATCAGATTTTTTCAACAATGGCTCTAACGATTTTGATTAAAATGCCTTATATTTAAAATATTCACATCAAAATAAAATGTAAATTTTGACGGAATAGCCTCTGAAGTCTTCTTCATTCTGGATGACCTTTGTATAACTCGTAAACTGTAACAGATAGACAAAAGCTTGCTATACTAAAAGCTTATATCGCATTAAAAGCACAATTTATGCCACTTTTCACTTTCTCTACACGCACTATGTGCTGAGTGTATAGAGAAAGTATTGCACTCCACCCAAAAATTCAATACCGAGATTTCACCGGAAATATATGTTTTAGGGTCCCCTGTATCCAAAAAAAGCATTTTCACAAAAAGGTCTCTGTGTGTGTGTGTCCGTGTGTCTGTGAACACGATAACTCAAAAACGAAAAGTAGGTAAAATACCAAAGTTGATATTTAAGTTTAGTATCTTCCAGGGATGCGACACGAAGATTTTGAAAAAAAATCCCCCACCCCAAACTACCCATTACGTGGAACTTTTTTCGAAAATTTTGATTTTCTTAAAAATGGCTCTAACGATTTTAATTAAAATGTCGTATATTAAATACGTTTATCTGACAAATAAAATGTATATCTTCAATTTTCTGGGAATAGCCTCGGAAGCTTACTTTATTCTGGATGAAATTTACGGAATTTTGCATAGTTCCTAAACTGTAAGAGATGGATAAAAACTTACTACACAAAAAATGTAGAGCACGTTAAAACACACAATTTGTGTTACATACATTTTTTTCATGACGATCGTTTTTTAGAAATTCATTGTTTTGGGTTTTTGCTATGAGAAACATACTTTTCTCGTACAGGAATTTGCCAACTCTGTCGATGGGAACAAAGGAACTTCAGTCACATACCAACCAGCTTTTGACTATCACTTTAACCTATGGTACTCTTATTTCGCTTCTACTTACAAGGAAGCAAGTAATAAGACTATTTCTGCTAATTTTTTCTTGATTAGCATGAAGTAAATAGAAGCGTAAGCTCTTTAACAATAATTTGTTACAGAGATGTAGAGAAACTCATGTGAATGGAACTCAGAAGATTTTTTTTTCTAAACTTATAATTCCCGATGGATTTCAATTTTAAAATACGTATATATATATTTCAAATAAGAAGTGGTTATCCGTTTCTCTTTTGTTTTATTCCTGGCCGTGAAAAAGGCAATTGTCAATGATACACACGCTTTTAAAACATTTGACTGTCGCTTTAGCCTAGTGTGTTCCCTTATTTCTCTTCTATTTACAAGCACAGTCGACAACGTGGTGAGTGTGAAATGTGGTAGACTGGTGGTGAGCCTAGGTGTTGCTGTGGTAAGGGGTTGACCACAGAAATGCTGGCATGAGTTGAGGTCTGGTATTTTGGTATGTTTGGAGTTTAGGTTTTACGTTAAGGAGGTAGCACTACTGACAGGCTCCTCAACGGTTCCGTTTACTTTCTCTACACGTACTATGTGCATAGTGTATACAGAAGGTATTGTAATGCATCCAAAAATTCGATACCGAGATTTCACCGGAAATACATGTATTGGGTCGCTCTGAACCCATAAAAGCATTTTCAGTGTGTGTCTGTGCGTCTATGTGGTTGTCTGTGGACAGCATAGCTCAAAAACGAAAATACCTTTGAATACCAAACTTGGTATTTAAGATTGGTATCTTCCAAAGATGCGACCCGAAGATTTTCAAGAAAATTCCCCCACCTCCAACTACCCTTTACATGGAACATTTTTCGAACTTTTTTATTTTCTTAAAAATAGCTAACGATTTTGATTAAAATTTCGTATATTAAAGATATTTACCTGACAAATAAAATATATATTTTGAATTTTTTGGGAATAGCCACTGAAGACTACTTTATTCTGAGTGAATTTTACGGCATTTTGCATAACTGTTAAACTTTAAGAGATGGACAAAAACTTAACACACAGAAAATGTAGAGCACATTAAAACACGCAATTCATGTTACATACATCTTTTCTGTGGAGTTGGTCGTTTTTAATATATTCCTTGTTTTTAGTTTTAGCTTTGAAAAGCTTATACTTTTCTTATACAACATTTGTCAACTCCTGTCCACACAAACAAAGAAAATTCAGTCACATAGTAACCAGCTTTTGACTATGACTTTAAGCTACGGTACTCCCTTATTTCACCTACTTACAAGGAAACAAGCAATAAGAACTATTTCTGCTAATGTTTTCTCAATTAGTATGATGTAAATAGAAGCCTAAGCTTTTTAACAATAATTTGTAGCAGAAATATAGAGAAAGTCATGTGAATGGTACACATCAAATTTTGCAGTAACAGCATCCCAGCCTCTGCTCCGCTGTGTTGTTTGTTTGTTTAAGTTGCTGTAGATTTTATGAGGGGATTGGAGAGGAGAGTAATTAGTTCAGCTTTTTTTGCTGTAGACTGGGTTGAAGCCGTTGTTACCGAGGGTGCCATGCGGTGAACCCGATACTGCTTGCATAGGCGTTCGGTTGGTAAGTAGTGATATCACAAGGACGTTCTTATATTGGCCTATTCTCGTGTAGAAGTTTTGAGCCCGGCGCCTAACTAAATTCTCAACACATGGGAAGGCCGAAAGTACTCTCCCTGGGAAACGTCGACTTACAGAGTAGATGGATCAGAGTCGTTGTAACCAGGTGCCCCATACCTCGCAGGCACATCGGGTGGTGTATTGGTTACTGCTAGTCTCTAAAACTCAAGATTGCAGGCTCAAACCTGGAGGAGGGAGAAGATTTTTTTTTCGTTCGCAAAAGCCAGGCTTTCTTCAGAAGGGAAGTAAAGACGATGTAATTTTTATTTGCAGGTAAAAGAACGCCATACCTTGAAAGAAGAAGATTTTGTGCAAAGTTCCGTCAATTCGGGTATGCAAGTCGTGATTTCGTCCCGCAGTGAGATCTGTGGGCGACGAGCTGAACCCTCGTCACCATCACGCATAACGGTGAACTCGCGAACTAGAAATTCAAACCGATCAAAGAAACATCGTAACGATGCCCTATGCTCCAGGCAATCCCCTGAATCTCAAGCAAATATTTTTAGAAGAAAAAGTCCATATCTATGTGTGTATGTGCAGCGTGGCATAAAAATGAAGCGTTTGTTGAATACAAACCATGATATTTAAGTTCAGAATCTTCAAAAAATGCGATCCGAGGATTTTCAGGAATACCCCCCGACACCCTTTACATGAAACAACATTAGGAACTTTTGGTTTTCTCAAAAATGCCTCTAATGATTTTGATTAAAATCTCTTATTTTAAAATAGTTTCATGACAACTAAAGTTTATATCTTAAATTTTCTGGAAATAGCCTCTGAAGACATCTTTATTCTGGATGCAATTTGCGGAATTTTACATAGGTGGCAAAACGTAAGAAATAGACAAAAACTCAACCAAATATGTAGAGCTCGTTAAATACACACAATTTATGATACATATATTTATTTCGTACAGTTGATCGTTTTTGAGCTATTCCTTGTTATTGGTTTCAGCTTTAAAAACTTATAATTTTCTCATACAGGAATTTGTCAACTCGTGTCCATACAAACAAAGGAACTTCAGTCACATAGCAACCAACTTTGGATCGTCACTTTAACCTATGGTACTACCTTATTTCGTTTCTACTTAAAAGGAAACAAGTAATAAGTATATTCCTGCTAATTTTTTCCCGATTAGCATGAATTAAATAGAAGCATAGGCTTTTTAACAATAATTTGTTGCCGAGATGTAGAGAAAGTCATGTGAGTGGAACACATATCTGGTCTCTCTTTTATAACAGGAGACTGTTTGGTTTCTGAAATAAAAGTCCGAAGGTCAACTTCATGTCCATCATTATTTTGTAAAATTGAACAAAAAAGAACAGAAAACTGTTGTCCCTTTATCACAAAAGGAAACCGGTCACAATGCCCGTATCCCCAACGTGGGAAATTAATTCCCGCAAACTTTTTCTGCGAGTTATTTAGGGTTTTCTCCTTTTTTCTGTGCTTCCGGTGTGTTGTAATTTTGCCTGTATGCGCTGAATGAATGAAA
Organism: Hymenopus coronatus; assembly: GCA_030762935.1. Taxonomy (NCBI): domain Eukaryota; kingdom Metazoa; phylum Arthropoda; class Insecta; order Mantodea; family Hymenopodidae; genus Hymenopus; species Hymenopus coronatus. Next base: position 14,269,105 of record CM060897.1, on the reverse strand, counting down.
ACAGCTGAAAAACAAGCTCGACAAGAGCACTCATATCGACACAATTGATATCGATATAGCGTGACAGTTGAAGCGTGCTCAAAGGAAATGTGTTACAAACTATACTACGGGGGGAAAAACGAACGTACCTACTACCTTGTTCATAAAAGGCACTTATTTCTGTCGTGTATATAAATTGGATCAAAAGCAAAAAGATAAAAGTCCACTTTATTAATGTATCCCCTTCAGGGTATCACGAAATGAACCAGATTTTATCACCGCTTTGTAAAATGCGTACCAAAACGAATGAAACAAAAAAGCATCAGGTGACATCAAAATGGAATCCGAATACTAAATAAATAATCTGATGAGTTGGATTCATGACTTTATCTAATAAATCTTCCAAAAACATTCTTACAAACGTTCATTTTTCTTTCTCTGCACGTACTATTTAGTGTATAGAGAAAGTATTGCATTCTAACCAAAAATTAAATACCGGGATTTCACCGGAAATAAATGTTTTGGGTGCTCCTAACTAAAAAAAAAGTTTTAGAAAAAGGTCCGTGTGTCTGTCTGTCTACGTATGTGTGTGTGTGTGTGTGTGTGTGTGTGCGTCTGTGGGCAGCATAGCTCAAAAACGAAAAGATCGTTGAATATCAAACTTGGTATTTAAGTTTAGTATCTTCCAAATATGCGACACGAAGGTTTTCCAGAAAATCCCTCACCCCCAACTACCCTTTACATGGAACTTTCTCCAAAATGGCTCTAACGATTTTGATTAAAATATCGTATATTAGAGATATTTACCTGACAAATAAAATGTATATCTTGAATTTTTTGGGAATAGCTCTGAGGAGTGCTTTATTCTGGATGAATTTTGCTTAATTTGGCATAACTAGTAAACTGTTAAAGATAAGACAAACTTACTACACACGAAATGTAGATCTCGTTAAAATACACAATTTATATCCTACACATTTTTTCGTGGAGTTTGCCATTTTCAAGATATTCCTTGTTATTAGTTTCAATTGTGAAGTACTTATACTTTTCTCAGACAGGAGGATTCAGTTTTTCTTTTGTTCTACTCCTGGCCAAGCAAAGAAGCGATTTGCAATGGTAGTCAAATAACTTCAGCTTTTAAAACATTTTACTATTATTTTAGCATATTGCATTCCCGTAGTTCCAGTCTACTTGTAAGGAACTATGTAATAAAATTCTGCTAATGTTTATCTCGATTAGCATGGTGTTGAAAGAAGAATTATCTTTTCCAAGAAGCATGTTTGTAGAGTTGCTAGAGAAAGTCATGTGAGTGTAACACATCATTTTTTTTATTATCTGATACGGCGCTTGTATATTCGTTAGAGGTATTATTTTGAAACAATCTATATGCTCTCTCTCTCTCTCTCTCTCTCTCTCTCTCTCTCTCTCTCTCTCTATATATATATATATATATATAGTCGCCCTCCGTGGTGTAATGGTTACCATGCTAACTTCACATAGCCAAGATCGCGGGTTCAAACCCGGCGGAGGACGATGGATTTTTTCGGGTGTAAATATCCTTAGCAAAGCCGTTGGTCCCGTGTCGTAGTTTTACGGCACGTAAAAGAACCTCAAGCCTGATAGAGAGGCCTCTGAGCAAAATTAAGCGGTCCTTCACGCCTAGTATAGAATGGGACGCTGAGAACCACAGCAGTTAAAGAGCGTCCATAAATAACACGCCACTTACATTTCATAATTTTTACTACTTTGTTCAGTATTTTGCTGCATGAAACTTTCAGAAGTTTATTTTTCATTAGATTCCCTTGATTTCCCCTATCCGTTCTTCTTCGTTTCTGTTAATCTCAAGGTTTGTTTTCCATCCTTTCTCATCTAGAGTCGAAAATGTTTTATCCGAAGTTGGCAATGTTCTTTTTGCCTTCTTCAAACAAATGAATGCATCTGATCTTTTGTTTTCTCATCGCCAACTTTCCTTGCCATTTAACATTAGTTTCTTTGTATCGTCTACGGCTTTACTCCATAAACTTTCTGCTAACAGATGACATTTCTGCATGTCTGATTTCATTTCAGTTTTAGAGGTTTACCACACTGTCTTCTGTTCTGTGTGCCGTCATAAATATAAAGCACTGTGATACACCAAGCAAACATTAGGAACTGGAACGGAAGATTCAGACTAAAACCTTTCATTCATATGACTTTCTCTACATCTCTGTAACAAATTACTGTTAAAAAGCTTATTCTTCTATTTACACCATGCTAATCCAGATAAATATTAGCAAAAGTGTTCTATATTATTTGCCTTTCTTTGCATGGCCTGAAGGTTACATATTAGCGTACGAAAAAAGCTTTTTTACTTTCTCTATATACAATAGTGTATAGAGAAGGTATTGCACTCCACCAAAAAATTCGACACCAAGATTTCATCGGAAATATATGTGTGTGACCGTGTGTCCGTTTGTCCGTGTGTCTGTGAACACGATAACTCAAAAACGAAAAGTCGGTAAAATACAAAACTTGGTATTTAAGTTTAGTATCTTCCCTTTACATGGAACATTTTCGAAAATTTGGATTTTCTAAAAAATGGCTCTAACGATTTTGATTAAAACATCGTATATTAAAGATATTTACCTGACAAAATAAAATGTAGATTTTGAAATTTCTGGGAATAGCCTCTGAAGACTACTTTATTCTGGGTAAATTTTACGGAATTTTGCATAACTGCTAAACCGTAAGAGATGGACAAAAACTTACCACACAACAAATGTAGAGCACCTTAAAATACACAATATATATTATATTCATTTTTTTCGTGGAGTTGGTTGTTTTTGAGATATTCCTTGTTTTTGATTTCAGCTATAAAAACTTATACTTTTCTCATTCAGGACTTTGTGAACCCATGTCCATACAAACAAAGGAACTTCAGTCGCAGAGCAAGCAGCTTTTGACTATCACTTTAACCTACGGTACCCCCTTATTTCGCTTCTACTTACAAGGAAGTAAGTAATAAGACTATTTCTGCTACTCTTTTTCTCGATTAGATGAAGTAATTAGAATAATTTGTTGCAGAGATGTAGAGAAAGGCATGTGAATGGATTTTTGTTTTAGATGCAAGGATCCTAACACTTATATTTCCGGCGAAATCTCGATATGAAATTTTTGGATGGAGTCTTCACTTACGTACCACGTACCTCTATATCTGTTCTTGTTTTCCGCGCAGATGGTCACGCAGTGCACAGCAGGCGTTAAGTAGGAGCATCGAGCAAAGTTCCACTCTGGTTTACTCAAAGGTAACGCCTGGCAGAATATGACGTGCGATTGGGAAGAATATAAATTGGATTATATTAATCATACAACTGCCATAAGCCTCAATAATTTAGACAAAGCATTATTCGTCTCAACACACAATAACATTAATGGTCGATACAGTTTAATAATGATGAGAATAGTTTATTGTTTTTATTTTCTCGAATGTGAGCTATTAACAAATGGGTTATAGAAAAGATAAACAACGTTATTTGCATGAAGCGAGCATATCGATATGGACGCGATATTCCAGCACCAACAACACTCTAATGTTCAGTAACGATAATATTGAAATTCAACTCGCTTTTAAATGTTCACAAACAATGCCATGTTTTTAATTTGAGTACGCCGTCGGCTATGCAGATAACTACATTATCCATTTCTGTGTGTGTGTCTATCTGTGTGGACTCGAGAATCACTGGGCGCACGGAGTCCGTATACCCTTGTACTAAATTTAAAATCACATGAGTATATGTTTTTTTTTTATTTTCTCTATACGTACTATGTACATAGTGTATAGAGAAAGTATTGTAATGCACCCAAAAATTCTATAGCAAGGTTTCACATTTCACCGTAAATATATGTTTTGACACCCTCTGAATCCAAAAAAAAAAAACATTTTTAGAAAAATGTCCGTGTGTTTCTGTCTGTGTGCGCGGGTGTGTCTGTGGGCAGCATAGCTCAAAAACGAAAAGTCCGTTAAAAACCAAACTTGGTATTTAGGTTTGGTAACTTCCAAGGATGCAACACGAAGATTTTCAAGAAAATTCCCCCAGTCCCAACTACCCTTTACATAGAACTTTTTTCGAAAATTTTGATTTTCTACAAAATGGCTCTAACGATTTTGATTAAAATATCGTATATTAAAGATATTTACCTGACAAATAAAATGTATATCTTGAATTTTCTGGGAACAGCCCCTGAAGACTACTTTATTCTGGATGAATTTTATGGAAGTTTGCATAACTGGTAAACCCTAAGAGATGGACAAAAACTTACCACAAAAAAAAAAAATATATATATATATTCGTGGAGTCGATCGCTTTTTAGATATTCCTTGTTTTTGATGTCAGCTTTGAAAAACATGTATTTTTGTCAACTCCTGTCCATATGAACAAAAGAACTTCAGTCACATAGCAACCAGCTTTTGACTATCACTTTAACCTATGGTATTTCGCTTCTACAAACAAGGAAGCAAGTAATAAGACTATTTCTGTTAATTTTTTCTCACTTAGCATGAAGTTAATAGAAGCATAAGCTTTTTAACAATACTTTGTTACAAAGATGTAGTAAGTCATGTGAATGGAACACATCAGGTTTTTTTGTTTTTTTTTTGTTTTTTTTATTCAGGGGGACCCAAAACCTATATTCCCGGTGAAATCTCGGTATCGAATTTTTCTATACCTTTTCTATACCCTATGTACATAGTACGTGTAGAGAAAGTAATCATTTTTAGAATAAAGTCAGTGAATATTATAACTAAAATGTGATGTGTTCCATTCACATGAATGTGTTCACATTTATGTAAGAAATTATTGTTAAAAAGCTTATTCTTGTATCTACTTCATATCTATCGAGATAAACAGTACTAGAAATAGTCTTATTGCTTGTAAATAGAAGGGAAACAATGGAATACACTAGGCTAAAGTGATAGTCAAATCTTTTGAAAGCTGCTTGCCATGTTGTTGAAATCCGTTTCTTTACATTGCCAGGCGGTATTTTAATCAAAATCGTTAGAGCCATTTTTGAGAAAATCAGCATTTTCGATTTTTTTTTTTTTTATTTTTTTTTTTTTACATGTAAAGGATTGTAAGGGGTCGGAGAATTTTCCTCAAAATCTTCGTGTCGCATCCTTAGAAGATACTAAACTTAAATACCAAGTTTGGTATTTAACGGTCTTTTTGATTTTGAGTTATAGTGTTCACACACACGGACCTTTTTCTAAAAGTACTTTTGTTTTGGTTACAGGGGGCTATAAAACGTGTATTTCCGGTGAAATCTCGGGATTAGTTTTTTGGTGCACTACCATGTTTCATATATTTTCGTTTCCTAGTCGGCTTACCCTCACCGAATTTAGGTCTGACGGGTGCCTAGGGGTCAGAAATCTGTCAGAGAGTCAACGGCACAAAACCACAGAATGGAAAATGTAAAAGGAGTGTTATTTATGGACGCTCTTTAACTTCTGTGGTTCTCAGCGTCCCATTTTATATTGGGCATGAAATACCACTTTATTTTGCTCAGAGGCCTTTCTATCAGGCTGGAGGTTTTTTTACGTGCCGTAAATCTACGACACAAGACCAACGGCTTTACTTTCTTTCCGAAGGAAGCCATGCTAAGGATTTTTACGCCCAAAAAATCCATCGTCCTCCGCCGGGTTTGAACCCGCGACCACAGAATGGAGAACCTGGAACGAGTGGTTGCCCTCTAGACAGGCGTGAGCGTGTGGAAGTGAATGATATGAAATGGGAGATACGGAAGGTGATGCCGGAGTGATTCGTGGAATGACGACTGGCGAAACGGGAGGACCCGGAAAAAAACCGCCCAGAGGCTGTTTCGTTCACCACAAATCCCACACGCGGGCGCTTGGGATCGAAACTTATATGGGAGGTGAGCGTTCTAAGTTTCATAGAGTATGTAGAAAAATAAAAATGGAAAATATTAGTTTAACAGTGCTGTTTATATATAACCATTAACTTTGACATTCTCAAAGTGAGACATGAGAAGGCCTTCTCTTCAGGTGGCGTTGGATCAGGGCGTCCCAGTTTGATGAAAGCCATTTGACAAGATATGACGTCTTCTCGGGTAGAGCTGGTGTAATATGGATTCTGTCTGCCGCCGAAACAATCCGCTTGGATGGCTTTTTTACATCTCTCTGGAAATGTAAATATCTCCGTAGCGAAAACAGTTTTTATAGCGTTTCGTGTCTCATACTCAGAAACCTTCAACATTTGCATTCCTTGTTGCATGTCAATGTTATTCCGTAAACAAAATTCTCATACAAAATATTATTCTTGTATCTACATCATGGTAATCCACAAACATATTAGCAGACTTATCCTTATTACTTTCTTCCTTGTAGGTAAAAAGGAATTAAGGGAATTCACTAGGCTAAAACGTTAGTCAACTCTTTTAAAAACTGGTTGCTATGTGAAACAATTGAAATTCCGTGCTGATTTCTTGCCAGGAGTACACAATCGACAGACGAAACAAAAATTACCTACCGTTTGAGAAAAGCTAAGTGCCTTAAATTGAAACCAATAACACGGAGTATCTCGGAAGCGTTTAATTCTAAAGAACACAAACATTGTGCGATTTAACGAAATATACATTTCTACATTCTCTACACGTACTATGTACATAGTGTATAGGGGAGCTATTACACTCCACCCAAAAGTTCGATGCCGAGATTTCACCGGAAATATACGTTTAGGGTCCCCTGTATTCAAAAAAGTTCTTTTCAGAAAAATCTGTGTGTGTCCGAGTGTCTGCGAACACGATAACTCAAAAACGAAAATTCGGGAAAATACCAAATTTGGTATTTAGGTTTAGTGTCTTTAAGGGATGCGTCACGAAGATTTTGAGAAAAATCCTTTCACCCTAAACTACCCTTTACGAGGAAAACTTTTCGAATTTTTTTATTTTCTCAAAATGGCTAACGATTTTGATTAAAATATCGTATATTAAAATATTTTCCTGACAAATAAGATGAATATCTTGAATTTTCTGCGAATAGCCTCTGAAGACGTCTTTATTCTGGATGAATTTTACGGAATTTTGCATAACTGCTAAACCGTAAGAGACGGACAAAAACTTAACACACAAAAAATGTAGAGCATGTTAAAATAACACAATTTATGTTACATACATTTTTTCGTGGAGTTGATCGTTTTTTAGACATTCCTTCTTTTTTGTTTCACCTCTGAAAAACTTGTACTTTTCTCATACAGGAATTTGTCAACTCGTGTCCATACAAACAAAGGAACTTCAGTCACATAGCAACCAGCTTTTGGCTTTCACTTTAACCTATGGTACTCCCTTATTTCGCTTCTACTTACAAGGAAGCAAGTACTTCATACTAATCAGAAGAAATTAGTGTAAATAGACTATTTACACTATTTACACTAATTTCTTCTGATTAGCATGAAGTAAATAGAAGCATAATCTTTTTAACAATAATTTGTTGCAGAGATGTAGAGAAAGTCATGTGAATGGAACACATCAGATTTTTGTTATAGTAAATTATGCTTCATTTCCTCGCTGCATTATCACTATACACTTGAGTTAATTTCCTATAGAATTCGATTGGCCGCACATTGTGTGCATTTAAAACACGAATGAGTAAAGCATTTTTGGAAAAAAGTACGTGTGTGTGTGCCTGTGGACAGCATAACTCAAAAACGAAAAGACCGTTAAATACCAAACTTGGTATTTAAGTTTGGTATCTTCCAAGGATGCAACACGAAGATTTTCAAGAAAATTCCCCCAGTCCCAACTACCCTTTACATAGAACTTTTTTCGAAAATTTTGATTTTCTACAAAATGGCTCTAACGATTTTGATTAAAATATCGTATATTAAAGATATTTACCTGACAAATAAAATGTATATCTTGAATTTTCTGGGAACAGCTCCTGAAGACTACTTTATTCTGGATGAATTTTATGGAAGTTTGCATAACTGGTAAACCCTAAGAGATGGACAAAAACTTACCACAAAAAAAAAAAATATATATATATATATATTCGTGGAGTCGATCGCTTTTTAGATATTCCTTGTTTTTGATGTCAGCTTTGAAAAACATGTATTTTTGTCAACTCCTGTCCATATGAACAAAGGAACTTCAGTCACATAGCAACCAGCTTTTGACTATCACTTTAACCTATGGTATTTCGCTTCTACAAACAAGGAAGCAAGTAATAAGACTATTTCTGTTAATTTTTTCTCACTTAGCATGAAGTAAATAGAAGCATAAGCTTTTTAACAATACTTTGTTACAAAGATGTAGTAAGTCATGTGAATGGAACACATCAGGTTTTTTTTTTTTTTTTTATTCAGGGGGACCCAAAACCTATATTCCCGGTGAAATCTCGGTATCGAATTTTTCTATACCTTTTCTATACCCTATGTACATAGTACGTGTAGAGAAAGTAATCATTTTTAGAGTAAAGTCAGTGAATATTATAACTAAAATGTGATGTGTTCCATTCACATGAATGTGTTCACATTTATGTAAGAAATTATTGTTAAAAAGCTTATTCTTTTATCTACTTCATATCTATCGAGATAAACACTACTAGAAATAGTCTTATTGCTTGTAAATAGAAGGGAAACAATGGAATACACTAGGCTAAAGTGATAGTCAAATCTTTTGAAAGCTGCTTGCCATGTTGTTGAAATCCGTTTCTTTACATTGCCAGGCAGTATTTTAATCAAAATCGTTAGAGCCATTTTTGAGAAAATCAGCATTTTCGATTTTTTTTTTTTTTTTTTTTTTTACATGTAAAGGATTGTAAGGGGTCGGAGAATTTTCCTCAAAATCTTCGTGTCGCATCCTTGGAAGATACTAAACTTAAATACCAAGTTTGGTATTTAACGGTCTTTTTGATTTTGAGTTATAGTGTTCACACACACGGACCTTTTTCTAAAAGTACTTTTGTTTTGGTTACAGGGGGCTATAAAACGTGTATTTCCGGTGAAATCTCGGTATCAGTTTTTTGGTGCACTACCATGTTTCATATATTTTCGTTTCCTAGTCGGCTTACCCTCACCGAATTTAGGTCTGACGGGTGCCTAGGGGTCAGAAATCTGTCAGAGAGCCAACGGCACGAAACCACAGAATGGAAAATGTAAATGGAGTGTTATTTATGGACGCTCTTTAACTTCTGTGGTTCTCAGCGTCCCATTTTATATTGGGCATGAAATACCACTTTATTTTGCTCAGAGGCCTTTCTATCAGGCTGGAAGTTTTTTTACGTGCCGTAAATCTACGACACAAGACCAACGGCTTTACTTTCTTTCCGAAGGAAGCCATGCTAAGGATTTTTACGCCCAAAAAAATCCATCGTCCTCCGCCGGGTTTGAACCCGCGACCACAGAATGGAGAACCTGGAACGAGTGGTTGCCCTCCTCTAGACAGGCGTGAGCGTGAGGAAGTGAATGATATGAAATGGGAGATAGGGAAGGTGATGTCGGAGTGATTCGTGGAATGACGACTGGCGAAACGGGAGGACCCGGAAAAAACCCGCCCAGACGCTGTTTCGTTCACCACAAATCCCACACGCGGGCGCTTGGGATCGAAACTTATATGGGAGGTGAGCGTTCTAAGTTTCATAGAGTATGTAGAGAAAATAAAAATTGAAAATATTAGTTTAAAAGTGCTGTTTATGTATAACCATTAACTTTGACATTCTCAAAGTGAGACATGAGAAGGCCTTCTCTTCAGGTGGTGTTGGATCAGGGCGTCCCAGTTTGATGAAAGCCATTTGACAAGATATGACGTCTTCTCGGGTAGAGCTGGTGTAATATGGATTCTGTCTGCCGCCGAAACAATCCGCTTGGATGGCTTTTTTACATCTCTCTGGAAATGTAAATACGTATCTCCGTAGCGAAAACAGTTTTTATAGCGTTTCGTGTCTCATACTCAGAAACCTTCAACATTTGCATTCCTTGTTGCATGTCAATGTTATTCCGTAAACAAAATTCTCATACAAAATATTATTCTTGTATCTACATCATGGTAATCCACAAACATATTAGCAGACTTATCCTTATTACTTTCTTCCTTGTAGGTAAAAAGGAATTAAGGGAATTCACTAGGCTAGTACGTTAATCAACTCTTTTAAAAACTGGTTGCTATGTGAAACAATTCAAATTCCATGCTGATTTCTTGCCAGGAGTACACAATCGACAGACGAAACAAAAATTACCTACCGTTTGAGAAAAGCTAAGTGCCTTAAATTGAAACCAATAACACGGAGTATCTCGGAAGCGTTTAATTCTAAAGAACACAAACATTGTGCGTTTTAACGAAATATACATTTCTACATTCTCTACACGTACTATGTACATAGTGTATAGGGAAGCTATTACACTCCACCCAAAAGTTCGATGCCGAGATTTCACCGGAAATATACGTTTAGGGTCCCCTGTATTCAAAAAAGTTCTTTTCAGAAAAATCTGTGTGTGTCCGAGTGTCTGCGAACACGATAACTCAAAAACGAAAATTCGGGAAAATACCAAATTTGGTATTTAGGTTTAGTGTCTTTAAGGGATGCGTCACGAAGATTTTGAGAAAAATCCTTTCACCCTAAACTACCCTTTACGAGGAAAACTTTTCGAATTTTTTTATTTTCTCAAAATGGCTAACGATTTTGATTAAAATATCGTATATTAAAATATTTTCCTGACAAATAAGATGAATATCTTGAATTTTCTGCGAATAGCCTCTGAAGACGTCTTTATTCTGGATGAATTTTACGGAATTTTGCATAACTGCTAAACCGTAAGAGACGGACAAAAACTTAACACACAAAAAATGTAGAGCATGTTAAAATAACACAATTTATGTTACATACATTTTTTCGTGGAGTTGATCGTTTTTTAGACATTCCTTCTTTTTTGTTTCACCTCTGAAAAACTTGTACTTTTCTCATACAGGAATTTGTCAACTCGTGTCCATACAAACAAAGGAACTTCAGTCACATAGCAACCAGCTTTTGGCTTTCACTTTAACCTATGGTACTCCCTTATTTCGCTTCTACTTACAAGGAAGCAAGTACTTCATACTAATCAGAAGAAATTAGTGTAAATAGACTATTTACACTATTTACACTAATTTCTTCTGATTAGCATGAAGTAAATAGAAGCATAATCTTTTTAACAATAATTTGTTGCAGAGATGTAGAGAAAGTCATGTGAATGGAACACATCAGATTTTTGTTATAGTAAATTATGCTTCATTTCCTCGCTGCATTATCACTATACACTTGAGTTAATTTCCTATAGAATTCGATTGGCCGCACATTGTGTGCATTTAAAACACGAATGAGTAAAGCATTTTTGGAAAAAAGTACGTGTGTGTGTGCCTGTGGACAGCATAACTCAAAAACGAAAAGACCGTTAAATACCAAACTTGGTATTTAAGTTTGGTATCTTCCAAGGATGCGACAGGAAGATTTTCAAGAAAATGACCCCACTCCCAACTACTCTTTACATGGAACTTTTTTCAAAAATTCTGATTTTCTCAAAAATGGCTCTAACGATTTTAATTAAAATATCGTATATTAAAGATATTTACCGGTCAAATAATATGTATATCTTGAATTTTCTGGGAATAGCCTCTGAAGACTACTTTATGCTGGAGGAGTTTTGCATAACTGTTAAATCGTAAGAAATGGACAAAAACTTACCACACAACAAATGTAGAGCACATTAAAACACACAATTTATGTTATATGCTTTTTTTTCGAGGAGTTGATCGTTTTTTAAATATTCCTTGTATTGGGTTTCACCTCCGAAAAACTTATACTCTTCCCATACAGGAATTTGTCAATTCGTGTCCATAGAAACAAAGGAACATCAGTTACATAGCAACCACCTTTGACTACCATTTTAACCTATGGTACTCCCCTATTTCGCTTCTATTTACAAGGAAATAAGTAATAAGACTATTTCTGCTAATTTTTTTCTCGATTAGCTTAAAATAAATAGAAGAACAAGCTTAATAACAATAGTTTGTTAGACAGATGTAGAGATAGTCATGTGAATGGAATACACAAGATTTTTTTACAATAATTTGTTGCAGAGATGTAGAGATAGTCATGTGAATGGAACATATCAGATTATTATTTCTACGGCCGAGCGATGAGCTCATTTCAGATCGCAAACTTGATTTTTACAGAATCCACGCGCAAAGAAGTGCAGCAAACGTAAAGAAATTTTGTTCCAACTTTACGCTCACCAAAATAATTCACGTTATTAGTGTGTACACATCACTAATCAACAGAGAAACAATTAAAATTAGTCGTGCACGATATAATGTTATGTTCAACGTCACTAAGTGACAAATATTCTTTCGCAGCTCTAAGAAAATCATAATTCTCAAAATGTACCATTTTCTCAAAATACATCACAGAAGAACAATAGTGTTGGTTTGTCACGGCCTGCTATAACCGTACCGCCATCGCGTCCAGCAATGCGAAATAAATAAACTATATAACCCTTGGTGAATGGCTCAAACATAACCTCAAATTTATTTAATATTTCGTTGCTTTTCTTTTAATATCAGAAAATTATCATAGAAAAAACATTATAGGATACACGAGCGTAAAGTTTCTTTTTGATTCTCGCATGGTCGTATTCCCGCTCAAATCAAAAACCAAACTTTACGCTCTTACATCATAAAAAGCTATTTTGGATATAGAGAACGTTAATACGTGTATTTCCAATGAAATCTTGGTATACAATTTTTTAGGTGAATGCAATAATTTCTCTTTCCAAGTATAATGAACTAAGTAGAGAAAGTAACAAGCAAAGGGAACAGATAAACATTAGAAATAAATATTGATAAAAGGACACACAGATATGACGAAGGAAAGGAAGAGCAGAATACAAAATACAGAGGAGGAATTCAGTCCACGCTCCAGATACGGCGGTCAAGAAATTTCTGTCATCATATTTCATCCATTTCCCAGTCGACGACATGAAAAATGTTCTGGACTGGGTTCCGGACATTCTTCACCGGGAGTCAGGTAAACAAAGAGATCTGTTGCAATTATCTGACCACGTGGAGCATTAACACTTCACTTCACCCGTTCGCCATACTCCTGATAGTGCGCGAAAAATATTATTTATAATGACGATAAAAGCAATTTACGCTGCTCAAAAAGCCCTTGTAATAGTTAGAATCGTTATAATTTAACAATAAAAAACTTATAGATTTTCCTGCAGTATCTATTTATTTATACCACCACATAGGAAGGCTACAAGAAATACGAAGGCCGCTTTTTTTCCCCATATTCCGATAGGCTATAAATAAAAGACAATTCATAGTAAACAATTATTTTGTTACTAAAAGTTTTGTACACTTATGGTTACTTTTCAACATAATCACCGAAAAGATTGATACGTTTATCGTACCTGTGTACAAGCTTTGCAATACCCGCTTCAAAAAATGTTGCCGCCAATGATTTCAAATGAGTATTGACGTTGTTTTGAAGATCTTGGTTGGTTTGAAAGTGCTGCCCTCCTAGCCACGTCTTCAGTTCAGGGAAAAGGTGGAAGTCGCTCGGTGCCAGGTCAGGACTGCACGGCGGATGATCGAAAATGTCCCATTGAAATTGTTCAAGGAGCCGATCGCTTGTGCCAGCAGTGTGTGGACGAGCGTTGTCGTGGATCAGCACAGTTCCTGAAGTCAGCTTTCCTCTTCGTTTGTTTTGAATTGCTCTCCGCAAACGTCATAAAGTACGAAGATCTTCAAACAACGTCAATACTCATTTGAAATCATTGGCGGCAACATTTTTTGAAGCGGATATTGCAAAGCTTGCGCACAGGTATCTACGATAAATATCTCAATCTTTTCGGTGATTATGTTGAAAAGTAACCATAAGTGTACAAAACGTTTAGTAATAAAATAATTGTTTTCTATGAACTTGTCTTTTATTTAGCCTATCGGAAGTTGAAAAAAAACGGCCCTCGTATTTCATTTACCGAATATTAAATGTCAAAATTTGAACTGAAATACAGATTGCAACTACGACACACCAAGAAAACATCTATTACCTTCTCTAGCACGTAAGTACATAAAGTAAAATATGCCGGATGTTTAATACCTGTTAAACTTAACATCTATACATATTTCATCATTTACAGATAAATTTAAACTAAATTATAAACAATCAATTTGTAATCCATTAACACGACTTTCTCTACATCTCTGCAACAAATTATTGTTAACAAGTGTATGTTTCTATTTACTTCATTTTAATCGCGAAAAAACTAGCAGAAATAGTCTTATTACTTGGTTCCTTGTAAGTAGAAGTGAAATAAGGGGGTACCATAGGCTGAAGTGATAATCAAACTCTAGTTGCTATGCGACTGAAGCTCCTTTGTTTGTATGGGCAGGAGTTGACACATTCTTGTGTGAAAAAAGCATTAGCTTTTTAAAGGTGAAATCAAAAACAAGGAATAACTCAAAAACGATTAACTCTACGAGAAAAATGTATGTAATATAAATTGTGTGTTTTAACGTGCTCTACATCTTTGGTGGGGTAAGTTTTTGTCTATCTCTTACGGTTTAGTTGCTATGCAAGATTTCGTAAAATCCATCCAGAGTAAAGTAGTCTTCAGACGCTATTCCCAGAAAATTCGAGATTTACATTTTATTTCTCAGGTAAATAGCTTTAATATACGATATTTTGATCAAAATTGTTTGAGCCATTTTTGAGAAAATCAACATTTTCGAAAAAACTTCCATGTAAAGAGTAGTTTGGGGTGGGGGGATTTTGTTCGAAAACTTCGTGTAGCATTCCTGGAAGATACAAAACTTAAATACCAAGTTTGGTATTTTACCGACTTTAGGTTTTTGAGTTACCTTGTTCAATAACATACGGACACAAGGACATACACACACACATACACGGACCTTTTTCTGAAAATGCTTTTTTTTTTTGGAATCAGGGAACCCTAAAACATATATTTCCGGTGAAATCTCAAGTGTCGAATTTTAGGGTGCATTACATTAACTTCTCTATTCACTATTTATATAGTACGTGAAGAGAAAGTAAAAAATAAAAGTAAATTGTAATATTAATTATTGGTATAACAATTATTATATAAATATACAAATAGTAAGTAAAAGGTAATAGATTAATTAGAATTTATTATACTTTAGTAAAAATGAAATTTAAATATAAATAAAATTGGCAATTTGATTTTGTATATATTTCATTGTTTTAATTTTTTGTTTCTACTTTCTCCAGCCCTATATGTACAATGTACATAGGGATAGAGAAGGTATTGTAATGCACCCAAAAATTCGATACCGAGATTTCACCGGAAATACATGTTTTGAGGTCCCCTGAGTCCAACAAAATCATTTTAAAAGATCCGTGTGTCTTTCTGTCTGTCTGTGTGTGAAAAGACCGTTAAATACCAAACTTGGTATTTATGTTTAATATCTTCCAAGGATGCGACACGAAGATTTTCAAAAAAATCCTCCTACTGAAAACTACCCTTAACATGGAACAAAGTTCGAACATTTTGATTTTCTTAAAAATGGCTCTAACGATTTTGATTAAAATCCCACGTATTAAAGCTATTTATGTCCGAAATAAAATGTATATCTCAAATTTTTGGGGAATAGCCTCTTAAGACCCCTTTATTCTGGATAAATTTTGTTTAACTGCTAAATCGTGAGAGATAGAAAAAAACCCAATACACTAAAAATGTACATGACGACAAAACACACAATTTATGTCCTCTACGTTTTTGTTGTGGAGGTAACCGTTTCCGAGATATTCCTTGTTATTGGTTTCAATTGTGAAGTACTTACTTTTCTCACACAGGAAGTGTCTGTTTTTCTTTTGTTCTACTCCTGGCCAAGCAAAGAAGTGATTTTCAATGCATAACGATAGCTTTTAAAACTTTGACTATCATTTTAGCATAGCGGATTCCCTTATTCTCGTTTACTTATAAGGAACTAAGTAATAACATTCTGCTAATATTTTTCTTGATTAGCATTGTGTTCAAAGAGAATAATCTCTTGTAGGAGTTGTTTAGAACAGCTAGAGAAAGTCATGTGAGTGGTACACATCAGATTATTTTTTGATTTAGAGGCCTCAAAACATATATTACGCTTGAAATCTTAGTAACTTGATTTTTGTATGGAATACAATTCTTCCCCTACTAACCATATGTAGTAGAGAAAGTAATAAACGATAGTGGGTATCATTTGTCTTGTAAATTTTGAGGGAAAAAGACACTCTCTGAGATAAAAAATCTGATGTGTACCATTCACATGACTTTCTCCATATCCTTGCAACAAATAATTCTTAAAAAGCTTATACTTCTATTTACTTTATGCTAATCAGAAAAAAAATAGTAGAAATATTCTTATTACTCGCTTCCTTATAAGTAGAAGCGAAATAAGGGAAACCGTGGGTTAAAGTGATAGTCAAAAGCTGGTTGCTATGTCAATGAAGTTCCTTTGTCGATATGGATAGGAGTTGACAAGTTAAAATATGAGATAGGTATACGTTTTTCATAGCAGAAACCAAAAATAAGGAATGTCACAAAAACAACGAACTCCACGAAAAAAAATGTATATAACATAAATTGTGTGTTTTAATGTGTCCTACATTTTTTGTGTAGTAAGGTTTTGTCCATCTCTTACGGTTTAGCAGTTATTCAAAATTTAGTAAAACTCATCCAGAATAAACTACTCTTCAGAGGCTATTCCCAGAAAATTCAAGATATACATTTTATTTGTCAGGTAAATATATTTAATATACGATATTTTAATCAAAATCGTTAGAGCTATTCTTTAGAAGATCAAAAACTTCGAAAAAAGTTCTATGTAAGGGGTAGTTTGGGGTGGGGGGATTTTTCTCAATATCTTCGTGTCGCATCCCTGGGAGATACTAAACTTAAATACCAAGTTTGATATTTTACCAACTTTACGTTTTTGAGTTATCGTGTTCACAGACACTCGGACACACACACACACACACACACACACACACACACACACACACACACACACACACGGACCTTTTTGTGAAAATGCTTTTTTTGGATATTGGGGACCCTAAAACATATATTTCCGATGAAATCTCGGTATCGAATTTTTTGGTGGAATGCAATACTTTCTCTATACACTATGTACATAGTGCGTATGGAGAAAGTAAAAATAAACATACGTTTCCGATATGCTTTCTACTGCTTGATTTAGAGCTCATACACACGAGCTGAAACGTAATGGTGTGTTATTTATGGACGCTCCTTAACTGCTGTGGTTCTCAGCGTCCCATTCAATACTGGGCGTGAAAGACCGCTTAATTTTGCTCAGAGGCCTCTCTATCAGACTTGAGGTTCTTTTACGTGCCGTAGATCTACAACACGGGACCAACGGCTTTACTTCCCTTCCGAAGGAAGTCATGCAAAAGACTTTTTACGCCCGAAAAAATCTATCCTCCGCCGCCGGATTTGACCCACGCCCTTGGGTATATGTTGTTAGCATGGTAACCATTACACCACGGAGGGCGACATACACATATTCTGCCATCTAGTGACCATTTTGGATAGATTTATGAAAGTATTTCCACGGGTAGCTTGAGATAGAGGATTTTCTTATAAATTTCTTTGGAAGATAAGATCCTGAATTTAAGAATCAAATTTGGTCTTTAATCGACGTTTGTTTTCGATATCTTCCTCTATTTCACATACGTTGAAATCTGGGCACTTACACACCATATGTAGTAGAGAAAATAATAAACGACGATGGGAAGACTTTATCTTGTGAATGTTGAGGGAAAGAAACACCCTCTGAGGAAAAAACGTAATATATGTTCCCGATAAGTGTTCTGATGTTTGTGTTAGAACCCATACACACGTGCTGCCATCTAGCGATTGATTTACGAAAATGTAACTTGAGATAGAGGATTTTCTTAAAAATATTCGTGTCACATCTTTGGAAGGAAGATGCTGAATTTAAGAATCAAATTTGGTCTTTAATCGACGTTTAGTTTTCGATATCTTTCTCTATTTCACACACACACGCGCGGACTTTTTTCAATTTTTTTGTTTGGATTTTGAGGTCTCAGAACATGTATTCCCGCTGAAATCTTGGCTAGTACATACCATATGTTGTAGAGAAAGTAATAAACGATAATGGATAGAGTTTATCTTATGAATTTTGAGGGAAAGAGAAATTCTCCGATGAAAAAACGTAATATATGTTTCCGATATGCTATCTGCTGCTTGTATTACAGCCTATACACACGTGCTGCCATCTAGCGACCGATTTTGATAGCTTTATCCCCACTCTATATCGGATTTCATTATTCTCGATCCAACGTTTGAAGTTCTGCATCCAGCGGAAGGATACATTAAACTTTTACTCTCACTACGTCACACTAAACCCTATACAAAAATCATGGCAAGCAAAGTTGACATTTTAGCAACACAGGAAGTAGGCTAAAAGAAAGTATCGTGTAGATATTCCAAGACTGCAACATAAACCACATACAAGTTTAATATTATCCCTGCTACAGGGAAACTTTGTTCAAATATTGGATCATCCGCTACGTTACTAAATTAACTTTTCCCCTGTGTAGTACGCGTACAGAAGACTAAACATAACACTGACGTTTGTAGCCTACCTTACTGTCACACTCTTGTCCTACTTCATGCGCTTACCTGCAAAAAAAGAACATCAGTGAAAACCACGTAAAAAGAGTCATCAAATAAAAACTAAATTAAAATTACACAGATATAGATAGGAAATGATCTATCCTTATGGATTGTGGTTGGTGAAGGACGTTTTTGTCATGCGCCATATTTTGATTCTACATTTCTATAATGAGTGGGTTAAATGCGCAACCAAAAATAAGATTTTGTGGTAAGGGTCAATTACGCAGAATATATTTGGACTATAGGTATAATGGTGAATATGTGTATGGTGTTCGGTTGTAGTTTCTCGAATAGCAGAAGGAACAAAATAAAGAAAAGGAAATGTTTCAATACATAGGTTAGGGAACTTATTTAAGCGATTTTGTTGTGTTAGATAACAATTAAGCGGTAAATTTAGACTGTAGGTTACAACCAGTCAAATTGTGAATACTCTTGTGGTTTCTGGTTGTGGTTTCTCGTATAGCAGAAGAAAAAGAAAAAACAAGAGAAAGCAAAGGTTTCAACACATAGGTTACGGTATTTAAGTGGTTTTGTGGTGTTAAACATCAATTAAGCAGTAGACTTAGACTGTACGTTATAACCAGTAAAATGGTGAATACATATGTGGTGTTTGGTTGTGGTTTCTCGAATAGCAGAAGCAAAACAAGGAAAGGGAAATTCGCAGACAAAACTGGCAAACTACTTGGGTTTGCTAATTCGCCCATTTAGTAGCTATCTCGAGAAATAATTATTATCAAATGATGTGCTTATGATACCAGAACCATGAGAACATGGCGTGTTCCTCGGACTCTGAATGCAATACATGAAGTCCACAGTGAAAGTTATTATATTTGGGATAATCTCTATTATATGTCACGTTTTTTTTTTTTTTTTTTTTTTTGAGTGCTCTTAAAACTGATTCCTGAACGTATGCCTGTGTTTACGTACATATGACTGCCATATACATATATTAGCTTTAGACCAAAATATTAGAACAAAATAAAGTTGTGACTGCCGCGATGTTTACCGCAATAATACCAACTTATCAGGCCAAAAAATGTGATAGTATTAAACATTTCAACTAGAAATGTCTTCCCTTCCATGTCCTTTTCAAAAACTTGGGAAAATAATTAATTTGACATTTGCTGCGTATGTTGTATATGGTAGTGTGTAGTGCCACAACATGGCGGCTGAACACAAAACGTTTTCAGTTAAATGTGTAAAATGAGTAAAATTACTAATATTTGAATAAAGCTTGCCATCTGGTGTTAAAATTCTAAGTTCCATAAATTTCCAAATAAGCCTTCCCGGATGATTTCCGTGTAAATGCTTTATAGTAATTTCAAGTGTTTTTACAGAAGCGAGCGAAACGAGCTATGTTGGAAATTTACTTTGATGATAATTCACAAATCTCATGCCTACGACCCGGAAACAGTTGCTTCCCGCCTATAAACTTGTATTTATTCCATCACACATATTTTCGTATCCAGATTTTACTTTCTCTAGCACGCATGTGCAATGTACATACTAGATACACAAGGTCTTATATTTCACCCAAAAATTCGATACGAGGTTTCATCGAAAATATATGTTTTGAGACCCCCTGAATCCAAAAATGTCCATGTATGTGTCTAAGGGCAATACCTTCTCTATCCACTAAGCACATTGTACATGCGGGGCTAGAGAAAGTAAAAATATATATGACCTAAATGTTGTGTTTTAAGGAGCTCGACATTTTTGTGTAGTAAGTTTTGTCTCTCTCTAATGGTTTAGCAGCTACACAAAATTCCGTAAAATTCATCCAGAATAAAGTAGTCTTCAGAACCTATTCACAGAAAATTCAAGATATGCATATTATTTGTCAGGTAAATATCTTCTATATACGGGATTTTAATCAAAATTTTTATAGCCATTTTTGAGAAAATTAAATTTTTTGAAAATTCTTCCAGGTAAAGAAAAGTTTGGGTGGAGGGTTATTCTTGAAAGTCTTCATGACAATGTTTTTGAGCTATGCTAACAGATGCACACGAACCTTTTTCTAAAAATGCTTTATTCGGACTTAGGGGACTTTAAAACATGTATTTCCAGGGAAATCTGGACGTCGAATTTTTTAGTGGAATACAATACCTTCTCTATCCGCTATATAAATAGTAGCTAGGTGCTAGAGAAAGTAAAAAAATCTTATGTGTCCCATTCACATGACTTTCCCTAAATCTCTGTACCAAATTATTGTTAATAAGCTTTTTCTTTTATTTATTTCATGCTAAACGACAAAAATTAGCAGAAATAGTCTTATTTCTTGCTTTATTGTAAGTAGGAACGAAATAAGGGAGTACCATAGGTTAAAGTGACAGTCAAAAGCTGGTTGCTATGTGACTGAAGTTCGTTTGTTTGTATGGACACGAGTTGGCAAATTGCTGTACGAGAAAAGTATCAGTTTTTCAAAGCTGAAACCAAAAACAAGAAATATCTAAAAAAATAATCAACTCCACGAAAAAAGTGTATATGACATAAATGTGTGTTTTAACGTGCTATGCATTTTTTGTGTGTTAAGTTTTTGTCCATCGCTTACGGTTTAGTAGTTATGCAAAATTCGTCCAGAATAAAGTGGTCTTCAGAGGCTATTCCAAGAAAATTCAAGATATACACTTTGTCAGGTAAATATCTTTAATATACGATATGTTAATCAAAATCGTTAGAGCCGTTTTTTTTAGAAAATCAATATTTTCGAAAAAAGGTCCATGTAAAGGGTAGTTTGGAGTGGAGGGATTTTCTTGAAAGTCTTCGTGTCGCATCCTTGGAAGATACCAAACCTAAATACCAAGTTTGGTATTTAACGGTCTTTTCGTTTTTGAGCTATGCTGCCCACAGACACACATATACACACAGAAAATGCCTTTTTTGGATTCAGGGAGTCTCAAAACATGTATTCCCGGTGAAATCTCGGTATCAAATTTTTGGGTGCATTACAATAGCTTCTCTATACACTATGTACACAGTAAGTATAGAGAAAGTAGTTTGTCACCATTTTTGGTGAAATTTGACAGCTACATCTCCTTAAAACTGCTCTCCCTGGTACACATTTGAGCAAGATATCATTGATTCTGTTGAATTTCCAAATTTGACAGTTTCATAAGTTAAATGGGCTTGACACTTGATCAGCTGTTATGAGATCTCACTGCACCAAAACACAACAGAAGCGATTTCGCAATGCGGTTCTCGTGATTTATTGCAAACCTCTATTCCTCTCGCTCTCGGGGATTCACCCCAACAGAAACCACTGATGCTATTGATGATGATGTGTTGATACAGCTGTAGTTTGTCTTGTCTCCGGAAGAGGCGCTCCTAGTGTCTCCCAGCAAATTGCCTGGACGGCGACAAGAGACAAATGAATTGCGCATGTAGGTCGTTTTAGGCGTGTTTGCGCGTACTTAACGTCACAGCTGCTAAATTGTCTTCGGGGTTATTGAAGACCCACGATCGATGTTCCAGAAACTGTCTTCTCGGTCTTGAGCAAGACGACAAAAGAGGCAAGTGTATGTTCCAGTAGGCGCGTGTCCCGGGTTCGATCCCATGTGGTGGAAAAGCGGTGCAGGGGCAGGTTTCTCCGGTTTCCTGCCCTATCACATTCCACTAGTGCTACGTCTTCATTCCATGTCCGAGGGTCATCCAGAAGCTGACAGAGTATTTGCCATAACTAAACAATAACGAAAGTTATCAACACAAAACTTTATTTACAGAGTTACACTACCTTACTATATTTCTTTCTCCATATACAGAAGGTATTACACTTCAGCCAAAAATTCGATACCCAGATTTCACCGGAAATATATATTTTAGGGTCCTCTTTATCCAAAAAAAGCATTTTCAGAAAAAGGTCCTTGTTTGTCCGTGTGTCTGTGAACACGATAACTCAAAAACGAAAAGTCGGTAAGATACCAAACTTGGTATTTAAGTTTAGTATCTTCCAGGGATAAGACACAAAGACTTTGAAAAAAATTCCCCCAGCCCCAACTACCCTTTACATGACACTTTTGTTGAACATTTTGATTTTTCTAAAAATGGCTCTGACGACATTGATTAAAAAATCGTATATTAAAAATATTTACATGACAAATAAAATGTTTATTTTGAATTTTCTGGGAAGAGCCTCTGAAGATTACTTTATTCTGCATGAATTTTACGGAATTTTGCATAACTGCTAAACCGTAAGAGATGGACAAAAACTTACCACACTAAAATTTAGAGGACGTTAAAACACACAATTTATGTTATATACATTTTTTTCGTTGAGTTGATCCTTTTTTTAGATATTCCTTGTTTTTGGTTTCAGCTTTAAAAAAACATAATTTTCTCATACAGGAGAACTCCTATCCACACAAACAAAGGAACCTGCTTTTTTATTATCACTTTAACCTATGGTACTCCCTTATTTCGCTTCTACTTACAAGGAAGCAAGTAATAAGACTGTTTCTGCTATTTTTTCTCCATTAGCATGAAGTAAATATATGGAAACATTACCTTTTTAACAATAATTTCTTACAGAGATGTAGAGAAAGTCATGTGATTGGAACACATCAGATTTTTTTCAACGTAATCGACATTGCTGTCAAGGTCACATGGTACCGGTTTTTCATTGCAGATGTTATACTCTTTCACCACTAAAGATCTAAGCCAAGATGTCACTGTCACTTTGAGGTCTTTATTGGTTGGGAAATTTTTCCATCCAAAAAGTCAGTCGCCCTCCGTGGTGTAATGGTTACCATGCTAACTTCAAACCCGGCGGCGGACGATGAATTTTTTCGGGTGTAAAAATCCTTAGCATGGCTTCTTTCGGAAGTGAGGTAAAGCCATTGGTCTTGTGTCGTAGATTTACGGCATGTAAAAGAACCTCAAGCCTGATAGAGAGGCATCTGAGCAAAATTAAGCGGTCTTTCACGTCCAATATATAATTGGGCGCTGAGAACCACAGCAGTTAAAGACCGTTCATAAATCACACGCCATTTACATTTTCCAAAAAGTCATGTAGGGTGTCGAAAGTGAAACACCAGTTTTTCTAAATTCTTTTATCAACATTTATAACGAGTGATGAACTTCTACTCTGGTCTTTTTCGTACACACTGGTTCATCCTTGATTACTCGTAAATTATGTTTCGTCCATTGCTTTTATCACCATACACTTGCGTTGTTTGCTTATAAAATTCGATTGCCCGAACATTTTGTGCATTCAAAAAAAACAGTAAGTTCTTTGACAATGGAAAAGTATAACATCGGCATTGAAGAAACTGGTACCACCTGGCACATTTCTTGACAGAATGGAGATTCTGTTGAGAAATACAGTAAAGTAGTGTAACTTTGTAAATAAAGTTTTGTGTTCATAGCTTTCGTTATCATTTAGCTATGACAAATCGTCTCTTACTTTCTGGATGGCCTTCGTATCGATTTGATAAGTAATTAGCCAGATTTCGAAAGCTATGAACTTAGTGACGTTTCAAAGCAATTCCTATTTTATGAAAGGCTAGACATAGTCTATGGAGATAGATGTTATTAACAAAGTGAGACAGATTTATCGAGCGATGGAATGTGTCAGGTTACCGTGACAACGGCACGATAAAGTTGTTGATACCCTTGGAGGAGAGCCAGAGGGACGATGCTGCTTAATTAAGCTCATTACCGCCCTGCTTCAATTCCCAGACAAACCACACACTGTGTAACCGATGTACACAGAGCACGAATAGTAATAGACATCGAATTTCTGATTGTCTGTAGGGGATTTATAGGGAGTGTCCTCCGTCACTCTAATTGGGGAAGGGTTGTAGCTGCCTGTTGTAATTCCATACTTTTTCTGTTGTACTTGGTGACAGTCAGTAATGTCTTACACAAGCGAGGTGACCGTGTTGTGGGCATATGGGAAGCAGCGCGCACGGTAATGCTGTGCAAATGAGTGTTTCCAGGAGCGCGGCGAAGGTGGATTTTTTTTAAACAGTACCGGAGTCTGGTCAGGCGCTGTATCCCCTGTTTTACATTCCCCCCCCCTACATTTACTGGTTTTACTGTTCCTTTACACAAACTTATACCCATGCCCAAGGCGGGACTCGAGCCCACGATCCCCTGCCCACGAAGCACCTAAGCGAGGCGCCTTAGTGAGCGTGACCATGGGGACCGGCAAGGATTAAAGACGCGTTGGCCGCGTCGTGGCCGAGTGGCCAGACCATTCGCCTCTCACCTAGACGGCCCGGGCTCAATCCCAAGCAACCGCATGTGCGATTTTGGTGGACAAAGCGGCGCAGGGGCGGGTTTTCTCTGGGTTCTCCGGTTTCCCCCGCCATCACATTCCACAGGGGCTCCATCTTCATGTATCATCAGTGTCATCGCCTGCGGTGCCATTGTAGTAAAAGCGGGCATTAAATACTACGTCCAAAATCGGGAAAACGGCGGCACTCGATGCTAAGATTATAGATGCAAGCAGAGATGTATCACTTAAACCGCGACGTGATGCTGTCTCGTTCCCTTACTACGGTGAGAAACCGCCATCCATCATCGAAAGGCAACAAAGAAAATAAACTTGACTGAACAGCACCGCAACAGTCGAATGGGGTTTGAATACTTGGTCAAACCAGACAGATTTTGGCAGCGAGTGATTTTCTCAGATGAAAAGGTTTTTTGCTCTGATGAGCATGGGCGAATGCAGGTATTTACGGCAACCAGAAAATACTCGCTATGTTCCAGAACACGTAGTTGCCAAGAACAGAAGTGGCCACGTAAGTGTGGGTTTGGGTTTGGAGGTTCACGACCAATACTGATCAGATCAAACCCCATCCCCGCCGCAACTTTAGGTAGTATAATAAAAGCAAAATGTTCTACCATACGCACATCAAACAATTCTACAAACTCCAAACATCTCGAGAACCTGCTTATATTCATGTACATTTCGAAACAGGCATTTTCTCTGTAGGAAAGATCGCCAAAAATCGGTCTCCACCATTTTTCAAAGGAGACACATTACCTCTTCAGTCTTCAGTTGAGGATGGCCAAAGAGTTTACAAACCCAGCATAGGTATGCTCTATTGGTTCGATATACAGAGTGCTTTATGTAGAACTGACACATTTCTTTCTTTAATTATTCCGTTGGAAATTCATTCAATGACCCAATTTTAGCACCAAATTAAGAAGAATGTTCTGGAGTTTTGATTCCTTGTCACTAGATGTGCAAATGTTTATATTTTATTCCTATTTGCATTGTTAGCAGCTATTTCGACATTTTGTTCTTGTAGTCAACGTGAAAATGCAGTACGATGTAGAGCTGAGTCAAGGATATTTTCAGCAAGATGGTGCTACATGCCATACATCAAATGAAACCATGAACCTAATTGCAAGTTTCTTTGACGACCGGATACTTTTCAGGAACCTGTGGCCTCCGAGATCTCCGGATTTGACATCGCCGGACTTCTTTCTATGGGGTTACTTAAAAGACAGGGTTTACGCCACACGTCCCCAGATATTGGACGATCTGAAGCACAACATCACAAAGGAGATTCAAGTTATTGACAACAGAGTCCTCCAACGAGTAGCCAGTACGACGTGTTGAGTTGTCCCTTATGCAGGATGGAGGACATTTTCAACATTTGCTATAGAGGTAAATAATCTCCCAAAATTCCTCTACAATTTAGGTATAATAAGTTGTCGCTAGCATAACACGTTTTGAAAAAATCCATGAAAGAAATGTGTCAGTTCTATATAAATCACCCTTTAGAACACTCAACTGCAGGTGACAGTATCAGCCAATAAAATAAAAACATGACGTTATAAAGTACCCTACAAACGGTAAGGAATGCGGTGTACTGAATAAGACAGTACTGATTTCTTTTTGTGCCTTCTGTACCTTCGACTCCCAAATCTCTTATTGGCTTTGTTTCTGAAATGGAACTATAGCTCTGAACATTAACATGCTTACTTTCTCTACACGTACTATGTATATAGTGTATAAAGAAGGTATTTTACTCAACCGAAAAATTAAATACCGAGATATCACCGGAAATACGTGTTTTAGGGTCCCCTCTAACAAAAAACAAATCTGATGTGTTCCACTCTCATAACTTTTTCTAAATCTATGTAATAAATTATATATTGTTTATATGCTTATTCTCCTATTTCAGGTTAATCAAAAAAAATAGCAGAAATTGTTTTATTACTTAGATGTTTATAAGTGGAAGGGAAATAAGGGAATACACTAGGCTAAACCGACAGTCAAATGTTTTAAAATGTGGTTGCTTTGGAATTGAAATCAGTTTGTTTACGTGGCCAAGCGTTAACCAGTTTCCGTGTGAGAAAGTTTAAGTATTTTAAAACTGAAATCAATAATTCGGAATACCTTGAAAAAGGTTAAGTTGATCGCTTTTGAGATATTCCTTGTTATTCGTTTCAGGTTTAAAAAACTTATACTTTTCTTATACAGCAATTTGTCAACTCCTGTCCATAGAAACAAAGGAACTTCAGACACATAGCAACCAGCTTTTGACTATCACTTTAGCCTATGGTACTCACTTATTTCGCTTCTACTTACAAGGAAGCAAGTAATAAGACTATTTCTGCTAATTTTTTCTCCATTAGCATGAAGTAAATAGAATCATAAGCTTTTTTTTCCTCATTCTAAACAAACTACGTGGTGGATATAGGTGAAACTCTAACTACCATCTAGTAAGAGACGACGGTTACTAAAATCAAACATTTTTCGTTGCTACGAGTGTAATTTCTTGGATTTTGGGTTCGATTCCATACTTACCCTTTGCGACAACGGGCTCGTTCAGCTAAGCATGGTTTCATGTATTTAAACACACCAACGCTATAGGCGAAATAAATCTAAAGACCGAGTACATATAATGAAACATTTTCTCCGCCTTAGGTAACTGGTAAAAAAACAATTCCACTGCAGCGATTTGGGAAAATTTTACTTTCTATATATGTGCTATGTACATGGTGTCAAGCTATTGTAATGCGCACAAAAATTCGATACCGAGATTTCATCGGATATATATTTTAGGATCCCCTGAATAAAAAAAAAAAAAAAAAAAAAAAAAAAAAAAAAAAAAAAAAAAAAAAAAAAAGAGCATTATCAGAAAAATGTCCGTGTACGTGTGTGTCTGTGAACACGATAACTCAAAAACGAAAAGTCCGTAAAATACCAAACTTGGTATTTAAATTTATTATTTTCCAAGGATGCGACACAAGATTTTCAAGAAAATCCCCCACCCATTACTACACTTTACATGGGAACATTCTCGAAAATATTGTTTTTCTTAAAACGGCTCTAACGATTTTGATTAAAATACCACATATTAAAGCCATTTCCATCACAAATAAAATGTATATCTTGAATTTTCTGGGAATAGCTTCTAAAGACTTGTTTATTCATAGTAAATTTTGCTTTATTTGGCATAATAGCAAAACTTGCATTACAAAAAATTTGATGTGTTCCATTCACATGACTTTCTCTACATTTTTGTAATAAATTATTGTTAAAAAGCTTATGCTTCTATGTAATGCATGCTAATCGAAAAAAAAAATTAACAGAAATAGTCTTATTACTTGCTTCCTTGTAAGTAGGAGCGAAATAAGGGAGTACCTTAAGTTAAAGTGACAGTCAAAAGCTGGCTGCTATGTGACTGAAGTTCCTTTGTTTGTATGGACAGGAGTTGACAAATTCCTGTATGAGAACGGTAAGTTTTTCAAAGCTGAAACCAAAAACAAGGAATATCTAAAAAAAAAAAAAAACGATCAACTCCACGAAAAAATACATGACATAAAGTGTGTGTTTTAACGTGCTCCACATCTTTTGTGTGCTAAGTTCTTTTCCATCTCTTACGGTTTAGCAGTTATGCAAAATTTCGTAAAATTCATCCAGAACAAAGTAGTGTTCAGAGGCTATTCCCAGAAAATTCAAGATATACATATTATTTGTCAGGTACATATCTTTAATATATGATATTTTAATTAAAATCGTGAGAGCCATTTTTAAGAAAATCAAAAATTTCGAAAAAAGTTCCATGTAAAGGGGTGGAGGGAATTTTTTGAAAGTCTTCATGTCGCATCCTTGGAAGATACGAAACTTGAATACCAAGTTTGGTATACAACGGTCTTTTCGGTTTTGAGCTATGCTGTCCACAGGCACACACACACGGACTTTTTTGTAAAACATGTATTTCCGGTGAAATAGTATGTCATATACATTTTCTTCGTAGAGCTTACCGTTTCCGAGGTATTCCTTGTAATTAGTTTCAATTGTGAACTACTTATACTTTTCTCAGACGGAAGTGTCCGTTTTTCTTTTGTTCTACTCCTGACCAAGCAAAGAAGCGATTAGCTATGACAATCGCATAAGGACAGTTTTTAAAACATTTGACTATCACTTTAGCTTAATGCATTCCCTTAGTTCAATTCTACTTTTAAGGAATTAAGTAATAAAATTCTGCTATTGTTTATCTCGATTAGTGTGATGTTGAAAAAAGAATTATCTTTTTTAAGAAGTTTGTTTGTAGAGTAGCAAGAGAAAGTCATGTGAGTGTAACACATCAGATAATACCACGACAATTCCCTGCTCTGGCCAGTAGTTCCCCGCCTAGGAAGCACAATGCTGGTTAACGGGCCGCGTTTATTACGTAAAAACCTTCCATGTGTGATATTAAACTGCGGAATGCTCATTAAATTCAAAAGCAATAGCCCCAAAACTGGTTTTAAAAACACTGCAGTAAATTACTGTGGACGGACAATGCAGGAGTCCATACATCTCTGCAAATCCGGACGTTTTCTACACTAGAGTGTTTTATAATAAGTGACACGAAACCACGGCCTGGTAATGCAGATGAAATTAATACTTCCCTTCAGTTGCAGATACCATAATCCCCGCTCCAAAATGGCGCCGTTCCAAACCCTACAACAACTATTACTCACGACCAATGACGAGTTTTCTCCTCTTTTTCTCTCCCCGCCCCTCGCGCATGCCGGGCGATTTTGCTGATTCCAGTGTATTGCGAGTTGTATAGTTACGGGCGAAATTTATTGCTACCCTGTTGGTAAGATGAATGGGAACAAGCAGCGGCGTAAACCCGGCGTCTTCACTATCTCAAAACCTAACTTTTTATTACTTTCTCTACACCTATTATGTATATAGTGTATACACAAAGTATTCTATTGCACCCAAAAATTCGATACCAGATTTTACCGGAAATACATGTTTTGGGTACTGATGAATCCTTAAAAACATTTTTGGAAAATGGTACGTCTGTGTGTGTGTGTGTGTGTGTGTGTGTGTGTGTGTGTGTGAATATGTGGATAGCGTAGCTCAAAAACAACAAGACCGTTAAATACCAAATTGGGTATTTAAGTTCGGTACCTTCCAAGGATGCGACACGAAGATTTTCAAGAAAATCCCAGCACCCCAAACTACCCTTTGAAAATTTTAATTTTCTCAAAAATAGCACTAACGATTTTGATGAAAATCTCTTATATTTAAGATATCTGCATGTCAAATAAAATGTATATCTTGAGTTTTGTGGGAATAGCGTCTAAAGACCTCTTTATTCTGGGTGATTTTTATTGAATTTTGCATAGCTGGTTAGCCGTAAGAGATAAATAAAAACTTACTACACAAAAAGTGTAAATCACGACAAAACGCACAATTTATGATATATACATTTTTTCCTGGAGTTGATTGCTTTTGAGATATTGATTGTTATTAGTTTCAGATTTAAAAAACTTATTTGTCAACTGCTGTCCATACACAAAAAAGAACTTCAGTCACATAGCAACCAGCGTGTAGCAGCATTAGGTAAATCGAAGCATAAGCTTGCTAACAATAATTTGTTGCAGAGATAGTGAAAGTCATGTGAATGGATAACACCTGATTTTTTTTACTAAAAGTGGAGACCACGTACATATATCTGAATTTTCTGTTATACCACATTGCCTTTTAAACCCTTTCCATACTGTGGGTCATTTAAATATCATCTTCATCCTGGTAGGCTACCTTAATCATTTAAACAGATGAAATAATACAACTTGCAGCACTGATTATGCGACACCTCCGTGGTGTAATGGTTACCATGCTAACTTCATATACCCAAGGTCGTCGGTTCAAACCCGGCGGAGGACGAGAGATTTTTTTGGGTGTAAAAATCCTATACTGGCTTCCTTCGGAAGGGAAGTAAAGCTGTTGGTCCCGTGTTGTAAATCTACGTCACGTGAAAGAAACTAGGCGGTCTTTCACGCCCAATATAGAATGGGACGCTGAGAACCACAGCAGTTAAAGAGCAGTTTTTCAAGAGTCTTGCAAGAATCGAGACTCTCGTACGCTCGTTGGTCAATCTCTCTCCTGCCAGCTGTGTGTTCAGTTACTGACTTGACCGGCTCTAGGATATATCTTCATAAGAAGTTTGTAGAGCAGATAGAGATAGTCGTGTGAATGTAAGACTTCAGATTACCTTCAAATTTATTGATTTTAAAAAGAGGTTTTGTGTTATACTTTTTACTTAAATCTAGTTAATTTAATAATAAATACACAAAACTGTAAATGTATTCCAACGAATAAATATTTTCCTAAAAAGAAGAAGAAAATCTTTGTATCTGATATGAAAGTAACAGCGTAAGTGGTTTTTACGGCTTCAAGTAGAAACCAATACCAACAAGAGTGTAAATATTCAGTGTTATGTGGAATATAGCTTTATGCAGATGTGCTCTAACATTTAGCGCCAAAGACTGTTACGAACTTTGGACATGCAAAACGTTACAAGAGATAGATATCCAGACCGACAGGAAAACCAGCTTTATCTATTTTCAGCAATCTCTCTAACGTTTTGTGAAATTAAATTACCAGTAGAATAAATTTCCATCAAGTAACAGATTAAGGCGAGGCCCTCCAACTGCACCTGCCAGTCCAATCATTATGTACAAAAAAAAAAATCTCATGTCTTCCATTCACATGACTTTCTCTACATCTCTGCAACAAATTATTGTTAAAAAGCTTATGCTTCTATTTACTTTATGCT
Source organism: Hymenopus coronatus (assembly GCA_030762935.1). NCBI lineage: Eukaryota > Metazoa > Arthropoda > Insecta > Mantodea > Hymenopodidae > Hymenopus > Hymenopus coronatus. The sequence continues at coordinate 14,237,400 of CM060897.1, read as the reverse complement.
AATCGAGAAAAAGTTAGCAGAAATAGTCTTATTACTTGCTTTCTTGTAAGTAGAAGCTGGTTGCTATGTGACTGAAGTTCCTTTGTTTGTATGGACAGGAGTTGACAAATTCCTGTATGAGAAAAGTATAAGTTTTTCAAAGCTGAAAGTAAAAACAAAGATCTTAAAAACGATCAACTCCACGAAAAAGATTATTAAACATAAATTGTGAGTTTCAATGTCCTCTAAAATGTTTTGTGTGGGAAATTTTTGTCTATCTCTTACGGTTCAGCAGTTATGCAAAATTCCGTGAAAATTCATCCAGAATAAAGTAGTCTTCAGAGGCTATTCCCAGAAAATTCAAGATATACATTTTATTTGCCAGGTGAATATTTTTAATATACGATATTTTGATCAAAATCGCTAGTGCTATTTTTGAGAAAAAAAGTTCCATGTAAAGGGTAGTTGGGGGTGGGGGGATTCTCTTGAAAAATCTTCGTGTCGCATCTTTGGAAGATAATTAACTTAAATAACAAGTTGGTTTTTAATGGTGTTTTCATTTTTGAGCTATTCTGTCCGCAAACACACACACACACGGACCGTTTTCCAGAAATGCATTTTTTGGGTTCAGGGGGACCCAAAAAAATTATTGCCGGTGAAATCGAATTTTGGATGGAATGCAATACCTTCTCTATACACCATGTACATAGTACATGTAGAGAAAGTAAAAATGATTTCTTATGTTGTTACAATATAACTGTCTTTTTTTTAAATCAAAAATTACTCAGTCGTGGCGTGGATATATAAAGCGGCCTGCTTTCAAACTGCGGTTTCTTTTCCAAGAGCGCTGAAGTTACGGCGCACGGTTGTTTTTCCTTTTTTTCCTCTCTTCAGTTGAAAAGATGAATGTTAGGTAACTTTCAGTGTAAGTACTCAACACTCACCTACGTCATCATTAATCACGCATCCCTTTCATCTCGTGAAGTCTCTTAACTACAAAACTGGCTGTTAAAACACAATAAAAATATCTGATGTGTTCCATTCTCATGACTTTCTCTACATCTCTGCAACAAAGTATTGTTAAAAAGCTTATACTTCTATTTACTTCATGTTAATCAAAAAAAAAAGTAGAAATAGTCTTATTACTTGCTTCCTTGTGAGCGAAATAAGGGAGTGCCATAGGTTAAAGTAATAGTCCAAAGCTGGTTACTATGTGACTGAAGTTCCTTTGTTTGTATGGACAGGAGTTGACAAAGAGAAAAGTATAAGTTTTTCAAAGCTGAAAGTAAAAACAAAGAACTTAAAAGCGATCAACTTCACGAAAAAAATTATATAATATAAATTGTGTGTTTTAATGTGCTCTACATTTTTTGTATTGTAAGCTTTTGTCCTTCTCTTACGGTTTAGCAGTTATGTAAAATTCCGTAAAATTGATCCAGAATAAAGTAGTCTTTAGAGGCTATTCCCAGAAAATTCAAGATATACATTTTATTTGTCAGGTAAGTATCTTTAATATAGCATATTTTAATCAAAATCGTTTAAGCATTTTTAAGAAAATCAACATTTTCGATAAAAGTTCCATGTAAAGTGTAGTTGGGAGTGGGGGAATTTTCTTGAAAAATTTCGTTTCGCATCCTTGGGAGACACCAAACTTAAATACCAAGTTTGGTATTCAACGGTCTATTCGTTTTTGAGCTATGCTGTCCACAGACACACACACACACACACACACGGACGTTTTTCCAAAAATGCTTTTTTTGGATTCAGGGAGTCTCAAAATATATATTTCCGGTGAAATCTCAGTATTGAATTTTTGGGTGCAATACAATACCTTCTCTATACACTATGTACATAGTACGTGTAGAGAATGTAAATAGCGATGAAAGGGATGAAATGAAAGATCAGTGGAATGAATAACGGAAGAAACCGGAGAACCCATAAGCCGCTTCGTTCACTCAAATCCCACATGCGATCCTCTGGGATTGAACGCGGGCCGCCAGGGTGACAGGGGAGCGGCGTAATCACTCGACAGCGGGGCCACTCGGTAGGTATGCAAGTGGTGTTCGCATGTATCCCGCTATCGGTCTCCAAATGCTGTTCCCAATGATAGTCTTCTGTGGAAGAATGAACAGGTTGAACCTCCGCGCTAATTTGAAACCCTCTCGTTACACTGGATATAAGAAAAGTTGAACCAAATCCTTGGCTCAACGTTAGTCCGCAGCTATTGTGATGTAAGTGCTGGTCTCTCGTGAGGTAACTCGGACAGAAGCGTTGTTAAACCCCAACAAAGTGTAAACTGGTTTTCGCTTCAAGTGACGTATCCTACGAGGGGCTTATAGCTTCTCATGATTACATGCTTTCAAGTCATGTCTAACTCGATTTTCTGCTTTGCTTTCCATACTACGTGCGATAAGTAGAGGAAGTTTGTATTCCACCCAAAATTCGATGTCGAGATTTTACCGGAAATATGTTTTGAGATCCCCTGAATCCAAAAAGACACTTCACTTTCTCTACTAAGTATACGCAATAGGTAGGTACTACATTCTACCAAAAATATTAAAGATATTTACATGACCAATAAAACATGTCTGCCTCCGTGGTCGAGTAGTCAGCGAGCTGTCTTCTCACTCGGAGGTCTCGAGTTCGATACCCAGCTGGAGCGGGCAATTTTTCTTTAGCCAAAATTATTTCCTATCCTCCACAGAATCTGGAAGTATGTGTTTGAGGAAAATAAAACGATTTAAACCAAACGCAAAAAAACTACACACGAGTTGTTTCAAGTGTAAAGCCCCCGATATGACCGCAGTTGTTAAAGGGGGCTACATGATTGAAACAATAAAAAAAAATCTGATGTATTCCATTAACATGACTTTCTCTACATCTCAACAAAAAAAGTCGTGTTAAAAAGCCTAGGCTTCTATTTACTTCATGTTAATCGAGAAAAAAAAAAACAGAAGTACTCTTATTACTTGCTTCCTTGTAAGTATAAGCGAAATAAGGGAGTTCCATAGGTTAAAGTGAAGTCAAAAGCTGGTTACTAGGTAACTGAAGTTCCTTTGTTTGTATAGACAGCAGTTGACAAAATTCCTGTATGAGAAAAGTTAAGTTTTTCATAGCTGAAACCAAAAACAAGGAATATCTAAAAAACGATCAGCTCCACGAACAATTTTATATAACATAAAGTGTGTGTTTTAATGTGCTCTACATTTTTTGTGTGGTAAGTTTTTATCTATCTCTTACGGTTTAGCAGTAATGCAAATTTCCGTAAAATTCACTCAGAATAAAGTAGTCTTCAGAGGCTATTCCCAGAAAATTCAAAATATACATTTTATTTGTCAGGTAAATATATTTAATATACAATATTTTAATCAAAATCGTTACAGCCATTTTTTAGAAAATAAAACTTTTCGAAAAATGTTCCATGTAAAGGGTAGTTGGGGATGGGGGATTTTTCTCAAAATCTTCGTGTCGCATCCCTGGAAGATACTAAACTTAAATACCAAGTTTGGTGTTTTACCAACTTTTCGTTTTTGAGTTACCATGCTTGCAGACACACGGACACACACACACACGGACCCTAAAACATATATTTCCGGTGAAATCTCGGCTTGGAATTTTTTGGTGGAGTGCAATACCTTCTCTATACACTATTACATAGTACGTGTAGAGAAAGTAAAAAAAAATAAAATCTGAATCCAAAAAGAAATTTTACTATCTCTACTCAGTATATGCAATAGAGGAGGTTTTGCATTCCATTAAAAATATTAAATATATTTATATGACCTTCAAGATGCACATCTTCAATTTACTCCGAATTGCCTCTAAAGCCCATTTCTATCTGAAGAACTCTTACATAACTGATAGACAAAATATTTGTGCACAAAAAGTGTAGATCTCGTTTAAACACACAATTTGTTATACACAATTCTTACCTTCGCTAGTCCCGTATGTACAATGTACATAGTGGATAGAAAAGGTATTGTATTCCACCCAAAAATTATAAAGTGCGATTTTACCGGCAATACATGCTTTAGAACACCCACAATTAAAAAAAAATCAGAAAAAAGTTCGTGTGTAAAGTCCTTTAAATACCAAACTTGGCATTTAAGTTTGGTATCTTCTAAGGATGCGACACAAAAGATTTTAAAGAAAATCGTACCACCTCTAACTACCCTTTATATGGAAACATTTTCGAAAATGTTGTATTTCTTAAAAATGGATCTAACCATTTTCATTAAAATACACATATTAAAGACATTTCCATGGTAAATAAAATGTATATCTTGAATTTTCTGGGAATATTTTCTGAATACCTGTTTATTCTGGATGAATTTTCCTGAATTTTGTTGAACTAATAAACTGTAAGAGACAGACAAAAACTTACTACACAAAAAATGTAGATCTCATCAAAACACACAATTTATATCCTGTAAGTTTTTGTAGTGGAGATAATCATTTCCGAGATATTCCTTGTTATTAGTTTCAACTGTAAATAATTTATACTGTTCTGAGGCAGGGAGTGTTGGTTTTCTAGTGTTCTACTTCTGGCCAAACAAAGAAACGATTTGCAATGACAACCGCATAACGACAGCTTTTAAAACATTTGACTATCACTTAAGTATAGCGCATTCCTTTAGTTCCCTTCCACTTATAAGGAACTAAATAATAAGAACATTCTGCTAATGTTTATCTCGATTAGCATTGTGTAGAAAGAAGAATAATACTTTGTAAGAAGTGTGTTTGTAGAGAAGATAGAGAAAGTCATGTGAGTGTAACACATCAGATATGTGTTTGTTCAAGTAACCGCTCCCCAGATGTTCTTTGTTATTGGTTTCAATTTTATACTAGTTATACTTTTCTCAAACAGGCAGCCATGCGTGCTTCTTTTGTTTTACTGCTGACCATAAAAAATGAAGCGAATTTCTATGATAATCGCATACCGACAGCTTTTAAGACTTTTAACTATCACTTTAACCTATGGTACTCCCTTGTTTCGCTTCTACTTACAAGGAAGCAAGTAGTAAGACTCCAGGTCGTGAGGACCGCATTAACCGGCCGGGAGGGGCTCGAGGCGCTGACCACGTCTCACCCTCCAATACTGCACCCCATCCATGACGTCTGTAGTGGACCGAGATGGGGGACGCAGCGGCCGGGCGGTAGGCCAAGGCTCCCCGTGAGCTGTCGTGCCATGGAGTTATGTTAAGTAGTAAGACTATTTCTGCTAATTGTTTCTCGATGAGCATGAAGTAAATAGAAGCATACGCTTTTTAACAATCATTTGTTGCAGAGGTGTAAAAAAAGTCATGTGAATGGAACACATCAAATCCTTTTTGCGCAACTAACCATTTCCCAGATATTCCTTGTTGTTGGTTTCAATTTTAAACTAGTTATGGTTTTCTCAAACACACAGTCGTCCGTGTTTCTTTTAGGTACTCCTAGCCATGCCAAAAGAAGCGAATTTCAATGACAACCTCATAGCGGCAGCTTTTCAAACATTTGACTGTCAGTTCAGCCTATGCTTTTCCCTTCTACTTACAAGGAAGCAAGTGTTAAGTAAATTTCTGCCGATGTTTAACTTGATTACTTTGAAGAACAATAGTTTGTTTTTAGAACAGGTAGAATGTAACAGATTCAGAAATGAAGTGCTACGTCATCTACATAGCTGTGCAACAGTTTACACGCTCCCCAGACAACACATGTAGTCGGCGCGAAGTGTTGTCCTGCAGAAGAACGCGCCTAAGGATGCGGGCCCAGCGACCCTGGCCCGTATTGATCCCCAGCATGACAACACCCCACCCCTCTGGTGCCGCGCCCCCTTATTATCACTGTTTACCCCAACTCTAATTGCTACCACGTGGTCTTTCCGAAAATGGTCACGACATAATTTCCGGCGCTGAGGTTTGGGTGCACATGGAATAGAATGACATTGCTGAGACTATAGGCGTCTGTCAGGGTTTATCAATCCGTAGCTTAGTGACGTCATCCTCCAGTAATGGAATAATGACCATCCTCCTTTCCTTGTATATTAATATATAATGTGTATATGTACGTGTGAACAGCATAACTTAAAACAATTTACTGTCTCTACACGTACAATGTACATAGTGTATAGAGAAGGTGTTGTAATGCATCCAAAAATTCCAAACCGAGATTTCACCGCAAATAAATGTTTTGTGTCCCACGAAATACAAAAAAGTTTAAGGAGAAAGTCATGTTTCTTCCGAATCTTTTTTTCTCCTTTCCACCTCTTTTTTTATTTTCTTCTATATCAAAACAGTCATTTCTAAGGCTAACAATGACGTAACTAGAATGACGTAGAATTGTTTTCGCATGTGATTAGGTTTTATTTGATGATAGCTTTGTGTATTACCTTTATCCATTTAACTCCAAATATTACTTGATTAAATGTATTAAGAGCAGGCAATTGCAGTGTGATTGTGACGCGAGTATCTTCCTGTTGTAAAGAAATCATCTTTAGCTAGCTCATGTACCACATAACCTTAAATAACCAACATCTGCAATCGGAAGTTAGCCTAAAAATGTTACTATTCGGGCCCCGTCATTTCTCCGCCATTTTCAGAGTACAAGAATCATTATTGGCTATGTACATAGTTTATAGCTTGTTCATTTTAAAGAATTACAACAAAACATACTTATTTCTTTAAACGATGTGACAAAGGAAACGATAGTAATAAGAAATATATTTGATTTTCACTATTATCTTGCGTTATTGTCTGCTCACCTCCGTGCTTGAGGGCCGCCCGCATATACTGCGACCGGGGGCCAACGCCTCTTGTACGTGTGGAAATACAGGCGTCAGGGTTGCCCTTATTAGGGCGACTCCTGGTCGTCGACGGTAGCCGACAAGAACGCCATCGACGCTGCTGTGCTTTAGGGCACACAGCGGTCGTCTGCTCCTCGCCGCCGCGGTGCCAGTACAGTGGTACCAACACCGCCGAGTGCACTGGGCCGGTTCTATGCTACCTGTCGTGGCACAGGACACTTCACCGACAAGCCCAGTGCCCTCTTTACCCGAGGAGCAGGCCACCCACACCACCTCGACACCACGCGCAGATCCTGAACGTCGGCGATCGTTTAGCCGTCCTTGAAGAGACGTGCAGAGGCTACTTGAACTTCAAACATCAAATACCGCAGTCACCTCCACTCTTCAAGCATTTGCAGCTGATCTATCCATCCGGGTAGACGGCCTCACTGAGCAACTAAAGCAGGTTCGCCTGAAGCAAGCTTCCCACTCTGTTGACATGTTTCGACTCCGAAAACAGCAGAACATCACCGCTCCTCCTCCTCCTGCCCAGGTTGAGGGGCACGCACTGACAGCGGGTCTTCAGGAGTCGACCACCTGGAAGACACCTCGGAGCATCGCTGAACACCACCGCAATAGACGGATCCAGTAAGAATTCTTCGTCCATATCTCTCCTCAACTTCCACCCTTTATTTCCTTTCTATCATCACCTTTATTCTCTAGGCTGCAGTCAGACACAACCTTTCACCCGCTGCCACACAACGTGCGGCAGCATCCTGCTGTTCACTTACTAACGCGGGTGAATCAGCGGGAGCGCGCCAAGCGCACGATTAGTTTAGCAATCTACTGTTAATACGTGGAGGGGTTTTTAGTGGGTATGCCACATGAGGAAGCGGAGAGAACCACATATCCTTCCAGCCATTGTACCCGGCTGGGGGTTGAATGCGTAATGCATTTTTCCCCTCCACGGTATTAAAAAAAAAAAAAAAAAAAAAGCATTCGACCCAGGCTTCTCCCACTACAGCACCTGCAGCAGAGAGGAGATGGAGGCACTGCGAGCAGAGAGGACCCGCAAGAACCGCATTAGGAGGTTGCAGGGAAACTACGGTGTCGCCTCGCCACGCAGTGTGGAGACGCTCCCGACCCCTCTTCCTACACCGCCGTCTGACAGGCCACCTGCACTCCTGGAGCAGGTATCTCCTCCGCCAACAGCCGTCGCCGCCGTACCGGAACCCACCCGGGAACGGGCCCGGCCTTCAACATCACACTCCGCCGTGCCTGCTGCTCCTCTGGAGCCGGGCACCACACCGACGCACCATCACACAGTGGTCATCTTTGGGGTTCCACGGGAGCTTCCATCCCGCTTCGTGCTGGATGCCGCACGCCACGTTTGGCCCTCTGCATTGAGGGCCAACCGCATTTCGTCACATCGGGGACCCATATCGCTGGTCCGTCTACAACTGGGGTCCGCGCCAGAAGCCGAAGCTCCTTGACATCACGCCTGCCCTTATTAGGGCAGCATCTAGTATCGAGGCCAGCAGAAGTGAACGTCCGGTCCCCTGCCGACGCTGCTGCACCGTTCGGAGGAATGCCACGCTGCACCTAGATGCCACTACTGCGGGGCAAGCTCGGTCACAGCCGCTTGCCTCAACCACGACCTGCGCCGCCGACGCCGCTACTGCACCACCTGCTCCGGGAACACATACTTTACAGCGCAAGCCAAGTGCCCCCTGTATCCCCAGAGCAGGCTTCCTGAGCAGCAGCACCAACATCAATCACCACCACTGAGCGCACCACCTACTGCATCACCAGACAGCTCCTTGCTGCAGGAATTGCACCCATCCAGGAGGCAACACAGGAACTGGGCCTTCGCCTCGAGGAGTTTCGGCGGGAAACCAAAGAGCACCTCGAGTCAAGGATACCATCCCAGGCAGCAGTCGGGGCTCTTGCGTCTGTCCAGCGCAAGTGGCTAGAGGCTTCCGTTGCGGAGATCCGAGAGCTGCAGCAGGAAGCTCACAACTACATCATCCAGATATTTCAACACCTACAGCAAGGCCACCGGAACTTCACGGAGCAACCTGCAGTGTTGCCTCCACCACCGACCAACAATAGATCCAGGAAACACCGCAAGTAACCATCATCACCACAGGGAGAGAGTGGCAGCTCTCTCTGTACTTCCAATCCCACTAAATCCTAACCACCAATACCTATAACATTCTCTCAATCTTCCTCACCTACACTTACGGGGGCCGGCTGGGCCTCGGTCAAGCCGGCCTGCTAGCAGAACCCTCTCCCCTGGCGGCCGCACAGCGGGCCAGTTCACCTTCACCTTAGACTGCGCGGGTGCAACAGCGGTACCGAAGCATCCTCAACTTTCACTTCCGGTTTTTAGTCAGTAGGCCCATTTTGGGAGACCCCGACACTCCGGGCTTCGCAGCCCGGGTTAGTCCTTAAGGTGGATTTTTCCCCTCCACTTGAAACAAAAAAAAATCTGATATGTTACACTCACATGACTTTCTCTAGCTGCTCTACAAACCTCCTACAAAAGACTATTCTTTGTACACAATGCTAATTGAGATAAATATTAGCAGAATGTTCTTATTTTCTTATAAGTAGAAGGGAATAAGGGAGTTCGCTATGTTAAAGTGATTGTCAAATGTTTTAAAAGCCATCGTAATGCGATTGTCATTCAAATCACTTCTTTGCTTGGCCAGGAGTAGAACAAAAGAAAAACGGACACTTCCTGTCTGAGAAGAGTTTAAGTACTTGACAATTGAAACCAATAACAAGGAATATCTCAGAAACGGTTACCTCCACAACAAAAACGTAAAGGACATAAATTGTGTGTTTTGTCGTGATGTACATTTCTTGTGTAATGAGTTTTTTTTCTATTTCTTACGGTTTAGCAGTTAAGCAAAGTTCGGCAAAATTCATCCAGAATAAAGAGGTCTTCAGAGGCTATTCCCAAAAAATTCCAGATACATTTTATTTCGGACATAATTGATTTAATGTACGGGATTTTAATCAAAATCGTTAGAGGCATTTTTAAGAAAATCAAAATTTTCGAAATTTTTTCCATGTAAAGAGTAGTTTGTAGTGGGGGATTTTTTTTTTTTTTAAATATTCGTGTGGCATCCTTGGAAGATACTAAACCTAAATAACAAGTTTGGTGTTTAATGGTCTTTTCGTTTTGTGGCTATGCTGTCCACAGACAGATAGCCAGACAAACTCACACACACAGACCTTTTTATAAAAATTCTTTTTTTCGGATCAGGGGACCGCAAAACATATATTTCCGGTGAAATCTCGGTATCGAATTTTGGGTGCATTACAATACCTTCTCTATCCCTATGTACATTGTACATATGGGGCTAGAGAAAGTAAAATAAAAAGCCCCAATACCGATCCAATCATTCAGCATCCTGAAGAAGGGAGAGATGTACGCTCCCGAAACGTCGATGTCTCCACATCACCTCACCGAGAACGTCTTGAGCACATTCTAAAGGCGTGTTTATTCTGGATGAATTTTGCTTAATTTGGTATGACTAAAAAAAAAAACCACAAGAGATAGACTAACTTATCACATAGAAAGTGTAGAGCACATTAAAACACACAATTTTTATCACATACATTTTTTCGTGAAACTATTATAGGTTACGGTTTTAAAATATTTATACTTTTCTCATACGGGAACTTGTCAAATCCTGGTCAGGTAAAGAAACGGATTTCAATCTCATAGCAACCACATTTAAAACATTTGACTGGTGTTTCAACCTAGTGCATTTCCTTATTTCCCTTCTACTTGTAAGGAAGCAAGTAATAAGACAATTTGTTGTAATTTTTTCCGGGTCTGGTGATAATATATTTGAAAATTCAAAACAATTACAAATACTATATATATTAAATGTCATTAAAAGTTATGTGTTGCACTCACATACTATTCTCTACTCATTCTTGTAAAATGTTTAATGCTGTTACAGATATATTGGAGTAGAGGTGGAGGTAATTTTAACAAGACATGAAGTTTCTGTTAGACTTGAATGTTGAATAAAACAGTTCCAAGCTGAGCAAAGCTCGAGGGCTGCGCTGTTTGTGCAAGCGGAAAATCCGCTTTTGTTTACGAGACAAGAGAGAGCGAACTGTAGCAGACTGGGGTTCGCGTGTCTCTAACCCCTTTAATAGAATTGGTCGAGCGTTTACTGCCTCAAAGTAACACCCCACATTTTGGATTTACTTCTCAATAATTGTTTTCATTTATATGCAACAGAGATCTTCCATTCTAGACAAATTAACATTCTTAATCTCCCTAATAAAACACGTCTTTTGACGACAGTGTTTTGTCCAGTTATTGTGGTGAAAAATATAATTTTCTTGATTCAGGCGTTGACTCAAAAGTTTTGAGATTGGGTGCAATAAAATATTATAAATCTGATGTGATCCATTCACACGATTTTTTCTGCATATAAACTGCATACAATCAATTGTTCTTTTATCTACCTCACGCTAATCAATATAAATGTTAAAATACCTAATATAAAAAAATCTGATGTGTAAACATTCATATGACTTTCTCTACACCCCTACAACAAATTCTTGTTAAAAAGCTTATGCTAATATTTACTTCATGCAATCGAGGAAAATAATAAGCAGAAATAGTCTTATTACTTGCTTCCTTGTAAGTAGAAGTGAAATAAGGGAGTACCAAGGCTAAAGTGATAGTCAAAATCTGGTTGCTATGTGACTGATGTTCCTTTGTTTGTATGGACAGGAGTTGACAAATTCCTGTATGTACATCCTGAATTTTCTAAGAATAGTCCCTTTATCCTGGAAGAAATTTGCTGTATTTTGTATAAATAGTAAAGCGTAAAAAGTAGACAAAACTTACTGTACAAAATGTAGAACTCGTCAAAACACAATTTGGCATATACATTTTTTTCGTGGAGTTGACCATTTTTAGGTTTTTCTTGTAATTGCCCTTAATTTTAACCTACTTAAGCTTTTCCCAAATGTCAAGTGATCTTTCGTTTCACTTTTTACAATGTACATAGGCATACCGAGATTTCACCAGAAATACATGTTTTGGGGTCTCCTGCGTCCGAAAAAGAACTTTTAAAAAAACGTCCGTGAATGTCTGTGGACAGCATGGCCTGAAAACGAAAAGACCGTTAAATACCAAACTTGGTATTTAGGTTTAGTATCTTCAAAGGATGCGACACGAAGATTTTCAAAAACATCCCCCCACCACAAATTACCCTTTACATGGAAAAAAATCGCAAATTTTGATTTTCTTAAAAATGGCTCCAAAGATTTTGATTTTCTTAAAAATGGCTCTAAAGATTTTGATTAAAATCCCATACATAAAGCTATTTATGTCCAAAATAAAATGTATATCTCGAATTTTTTGAGAATAGCCTCTGAAGACCTCTTTATTCTGGATGAATTTTGCCGCATTTTGTTTAACTGCTAAACCGCAAGACATAGAAAAAAACTCACTGCACAAGAAATGTACATCACGACAAAACACACAATTTATGTCCTTTACGCTTTTGTTGTGGAGGTAACCGTTTCTGAGATATTCGTTGTTATTGGTTTCAATCGTGAAGTACTTAAACTTTTCTCAGACAGGAAGTGTCTGTTTTTCTTTTGTTCTACTCGTGTCCAAGCAAAGAAGTGATTTGCAATGACAGTCGCATAACGATAGCTTTTAAAAAATTTGACAATCACATTAGCATTCCCTTCTACTTATAAGGAACTAAGTAATAACATTCTGCTAATATTTATCTCGATTAGCATTGTGTACAAATAAGAATAATCTTTTGTAGGAGGTTTGTACAGAAAGTCATGTGAATGTAACACAACAGATTTGTTTGTTTTACTTCTGGACATGGAACGAGAACTGAAGTGTAATTGTTCACAATAGTGGCCATTTTAAAGATTTGACTATCGCTTTATAACCTAATGCATTCCGTTTCTGTTCTACTTACAAGGGACTAATACAACCATTTCTGCTGATGTTTATCCCGATTTGCATGAAGTGGATATAGGAAAATTATTTTTAATAAATTGTTACAGAGATATAGAGAAAATCAGGTGAATAGAGCACGTCAGATGTTTGCTCTTCTCCTGTATCTATCTATATCCTCTGGCAATAGATGCAGTAACTGAAAGCACAACAAAGAAACTTGGAAGAGAAACGACAGAAATCTGAGAAGCGTGTACCACAAAGGAAATGCCGATATATGCAAGGTCTTCAATAAAATAGGGAAATTCAAGATGGTCTTAGAGAAGGAAAGCAAAACAAATTTCAAGACGAAATACAAGCATGAAATGGAAATCCGGCTCAAGAAACAAAACGCTCCGATCTGCCAGGACCGGACAATATTTGATATCCAAAGTTAGAGATGAATTTGAGAGGTTCTAGAATAAACATGATTCCCCTTGTAAGGAAGAAAACTGCTCCTTTTGTTGCATATTCTGTCTTTGTGGCAAGAATGAGCAGTGGCGGGTTCGGTGTCTTTAGCAGCATAACATTCTTGGGCCTTTTCTTTTTCAACCTCCAATAGGCTATAAATAAAAAATCTGATGCTTCTATTTACTTCATGCTAATCGAGAAAAAATCAGCAGAAATAGTCTTATTACTTGCTTCCTTGTAAGTAGAAGCGAAATAACGGAGTACCATAGGTTAAAGTGATAGTCAAAAGCTGGTTGCTATGTGACTGAAGTTCCTTTGTTTGTATGGACAGGAATTATTAAATTCTGTATGAGAAAAGAGTTTTTAAGACTGAAACAAAAAACAAGAAGTATCACAAAAACGACCAACTCCACGAAAAAAAAATGTATGCAAAATAAATTGTGTGTTTTAAGGTGCTCTACATTTTTTGTGTTGTAAATATTTGTTCATCTCTTACGGTTTAGTAGTTATGCAAAATTCCGTAAAATTCATCCACAATAAAGTAGTTTTCAGAGGATATTCACAGAAAATTCAAGATATACATTTTATTTGTCAGGTAAATAACTCTAAAATACGAAATTTTAAACAAAATCGTTAGAGCCGTTTTAGAAAAAATCAAAATTTTCGAAAAAAGTTCCATGTCAAGGGTAATTTGGGGTGGGGGATTTTTCTCAAAATCTTCGTGTCGCATTCCTGGAAGATACAAAACTTAAATACCAACTTAGGTATTTTACCGACTTTTAGTTTTTGAGCTATCGTGTTCAGAGACACACGGACACACACACCTTTTTCTGAAAATGCTTTTTTTTTTTTTATACAGGGTACCCTAAAACATATATTTCTGGTGAAATCTCGGTATCGAATTTTTGAGTGGAGTGCAATACCTTCTCTATACACTATGTACATAGTACGTATAGAGAAAGTAAAAAGAAGTTCATAGAAAACAATTATTTTATTACTAAAAATTTTGTACACTTATGGCTACTTTTCAACATAATCACCGAAAAGATTGAGACATTTATCGTACCTGTGCACAAGCTTTGCAATACCCGCTTCAAAAAATGTTGCCGCCAATGATTTCAAATGAGCATTGACGTTGTTTTGAAGATCTTCATACTTTACGACGTTTGCGGAGAGCAATTCAAAACAAACGAAGAGGAATGCTGACTTCAGGAATTGTGTTGATCCATGACAACGCTCGTCCACACAACCCATCGGCTCCTTGAACAATTTCAATGGGACATCTTCAATCATCCGCCGTACAGTCCTGACCTGGCACACAGCGACTTTCACCTTTTCCCTGAACTGAAGACGTGGCTAGGAGGGCAGCACTTTCAAACTAACGAAGATCTTCAAAACCACGTCAATGCTCATTTGAAATCAATGGTGGCAACATTTTTGAAGCGGGTATTGCAAAGCTTGTGCACAGGTACGATAAATGTCTCTTTTCGGCGATTATGTTGAAAAGTAACCATAAGTGTACAAAACTTTTAGTAATAAAATAATTGTATTCTATGAAATTGTCTTTTATTTATAGTCTATCGGAGTTTGAAAACAACGGCCCTCATACGTACATAGTGTATAGAGTAGGTATTGTACTGCACCTAAAATTTCGATGTCAAAATTTCACTGGGAATATATGTTATGATATTCCCTGTATTCGAAAAAAGACTTTTTAGAAAAGATCCGTGTGTGACTTTGGCAGCATTGCTCCAAAACCAAAAGACCGTTAAATACAAAACTTGGTATCTAAGTTCGATGTCTTCCAAATATGCGACACGAAGATTTTCGTGAAAATCCCCCCCCATTCCCAACTACCTGGAAAAAATTCGAAAATGTTGATTTTTTCAAAAATGGCTCTAATGATTCTGATTAAAATCTCATATTTAACATATTTACCTGACAAATAAAATGTATATTTTCAATTTTCTGGGAATAGTCTCTGAAGGCATTTATTCTGGATGAATTTTGCGGATTTTGCATAACTGTTAAACCGTAAGAGATGGACAAAAACTTACTTCACAACAAATATAGTTATCGTTAAAATATATATATATATTGTAGAGTTGACCGTTTTTGTGGTATTATTTGTTGTGTTTAAAATTTATCACTTGGATCATTTTTATAATAACAATCAATTAGACAAAATATTATTATTTAAATAACCATGTAAGTCAGGAGTTTGATGCATGGCAAAATACCACTATTATTACTATTGTATAAACTAAAATAGGGTGTATCCTCGCCATCAGGAGGCGGGCACCATCCACGTGGGAATAAACTGGGAGCCAGCTACAGAGGTCACGTTTTATGTACCCAGAACGGTTTAATCGCCCTTAGGGCAGCGGAGTGTTCCAGGTGCTCGTAACATAGCAATTGTAATGCGCCTGCAGTCTCTAGTGTATGCCAACCTGCATTGCACAGCTGCACGAGGGCTTGCATAGCTCTACGGCCACTTATACAGAATGCTTGCTGTAATTTAATCTTTTCCACTTCGCCTTGCTCGAAAGCCCTTACGTACGTTCCAGTTTTGTGGAGAACTGGAATTCTCCATTTCTAATTTTCGGAACTACTTGTTTTTGTTGTTGTTGTTATTATTATTATTATTATCATCATCATTATTACTATCATTGTTATCATCACCATTATTACTATTTTTATTATTATTTTTATCATCATCAGCATTATCATCATCATTATCATTTTTATGATTATCATTATCATTTGTATTATTATTTTATTATTATTAATTTTTATTATTATTTATCATTATAATTATTATTATTTATCATTATTATTATTATTATTTTATTATTATTATCATTATCAATATTTATGATTGTATTATTATTTTATTATTAATTTTTATTATTATTTTTATTATTTGTATTATTTATTATTATTTTTATTATTATAATTATTAATTGTATTATATCATCATTATCATCATTTTATTATTATTATTGCCACCTAGGTATTACTTTTTCTAACGGGTATGTGCAATGTACATAGTGGTTACAGAAGGTGTTGAATTGCACTCAAAACTTCGATACCAAGATTTCACCGGATATTCGTGTTTTGAGGACCCCTGAATCAAGAAAAGGTTTTAGAAAAAGGTTCGTGTGTGAGGTCGGTACACCATAACTCAGAAACTAAAAGTCGGTCACTTACCAAACTTAGTATTTTCCAAGGATGCGACACACACATTCAGGGGGGGGGACACCCAGCACTATCTGTTACATGGAATATTTAGGAAAGTGTTGATTTTCTCAAAAATGGTTTTAACAGTTTTAATTAAAAATCCATATATTAAATATAAGTATTTGCATGAAAGATAGAATGCATGCCTTGAATTTTCTGGAAACACCCCCTGAACACCACATCTTTTTGGATGAGTTTTACTGAATTTTTAATAACTTGTTAACCGTAAGAGACAAAATAAAAATTTTGACACATGCAATATTATATGTGTGATGTAAACAATTTATTAGTTATTACTTTCTCCCTTCTTGAATGTGAGATCACTGTTCTCTTTTCATCTTCATCATGAAAGAACGAACTGCAGCCCCATCAGCAACGGGTTCTTAAAAGAATAGCATTTCACTTTAGCTGTAATATCCCCGTATTGCCCTTGAACCCACAAGAAAATATGTAACAAATTCATTTCTCCTAATTTTTATGATTTGACTGGCCTGAAAACTATAGAAGAGCAAGATTTTGTAACTATCATTTTTACAGAATGTGTAGAGAAAGACATGTGAATGTAACAAATCAGAATCTTTACTTTCTCTACACGTACTATGTACATTGCGAATAGAGAAGGTATTGTATTACACCCAAAAATTCGATACCGAGATTTCACCAGAAATATATTTTTGAAGTGATAAGTTATTTCACCATTTAGCATACATACAATGCAATACGTTTCCTCATTAAAATGCATCTATATTTAAATATTCTTGTATGTTGTAAAAATTAAGTAGCTTAATTGTGTTTTAGCATAACTTTAAAAGTATTTGCATTTACAATTTGTCTCTTATATTTAAAGGTAGTTTATTATACAATTTCACTCCAAGATAGAGATGACAGTTAAGAGATTTCTGTAACCGAAATTTTGGAGGTAGCATGTTATTTCTACACCTTGTATAATGGTTATGTATATCAGAAAAAAGTAATGTATCTGTCTTTTGGAGATAAATAAAATTCAAGCATACAAATACATTCAAAGATACCACAGTTAAAACTCCGAAAACAAAGTTTTACAATGTCTTATTATTTTCAGAGCCTTCCTCTGGAGAAAAGTACTTGATTGACTTCCCCACTGCTACCCCAGAGCAAAATGCCATAAACGATCAAAATCCAAAAAAAGCTTTTTTAGAAAAATATGGGGACCGCATGGCTCAAAAACGAAAAGATCGTTAAATAGCAAACTTGGTATTTAAGTTTAGTATCTTCCAAACATGCGACTAAAGGTTTTCAAACAAATCCCCCTACACTACCCTTTACATGGAAAAAATATCGAAACGTTTGATTTCTCAAAAACGGCTTTTACGATTTTGATTAAAATATTGTATATTAAAGCCATTTACGTGACAAAAAAATGCATATTTTGAATTTTCTGGGTATAGCCTCTGAACACATTTTTATTCTGGATGAATGTTGTGGAATTTTGTATAACTAGTAAATCGTAAAAGTTAGGAAAAAATTGCTGTACAAAAATGTAGTGCTCGTTAAAGCACACAATTTATGTTATATACATTTTATTCATGGAGTTGGCCGTTTTTGAGACATTCCTTATTATTTTTTTCAGTTTAATTATTTTCCAATACGGGAATTTGTCAACTCCTGGCCATACAAAGGAACTCCAGTCATATAGCAACTAGCTTTTGACTATCACTTTAACCTATGGTACTCTCTTATTTTCCTTCTACTTACAAGGAAGCAAGTAATAAGACTATTTCTGTTAATTTTTTCTCAATTAGTATGAAGTAAATAAGCATAAGTTTTTTAACAATAATTTGTTACAGAGATGTATAGAAAGTCATGTGAATGGAACACATCAGATTTTTTTATTCAAATTTCCAATTATTATTTACATTGTTCTTAAATTTGAAATCAATTTTTTTTTCCATCTTGATCATGCTAGGAGAAAGTATTTTTGAACCATTACATAGGGACCGGTTCTTAAAAGAATTTACTATCGTTTTAGCCTAGTATATCCCCTTGTTCTCATTGTATATGCAAGAAATTATGTAATAAATTCATTTCTACCAAAGTTTATGAATTGATTGGCATGGAGGATGTAGAAAGTAACCTTTTGTAAGTATAGTTTTTGCATAATATGCAGAGAAAGCCATGTGAATGTGACACATAAGATTTTTTATTTCGGGATAGAGAGTTCAACATTATTTTCCTTCTTAAGGGTCAATAGATTGGGAAGAAGGCAGTCTGCTCCTTTTCAATGGATGTCTGAAAAAATACACAAAGCCTCTGCACTTCTCGTAATGCGGTTTGAAAATCAGTTTCAGTTTGCTGGCCGGGGGACAATTTTAGAGCTAATCAACTCCTGGACGGATTATGAATGGAGCTGAGGTTTAGCCGCTGGGCTGTTATCTGGTGTGCCGGCAAGCCAGACCGGAAACCCGAAGTCGCCTGAGGTGCCATGTTCTGGGGTTGCAATCCTCAAAAGACCTTACCAGGGCACTCTAATGTTGAGGTAATGTCTTGTATAATGTCCAAGCCGGCGCCATATTTCATCTTCCACGTATGGAAGGGCTCAGGGTTCATGAAGTAGTCACATGGGGGTGGTATGGCATACTCTATTCTAGGCTTTGCCCTTACGACCATGCTCTTGCCCTTGACCAAAATAGAACAGCAAAGAGATGACGAGATGCACTGCGGAGAGACTGCTATTCCATAACATGTATTTGCACATTATCACATGGTTGAGCTGAAAGTGCATAGCAGCTGAGAAGGTATTGATTTCCACCCAAAAATTCAATGTCCAAATTTCATCGAAAGTATATGTTGAGCTCGAATAAAGCATTTTTAGAAAAATGTCCGTGTATGTGTCTGTGTCAGTGGACAGTATAGCTCAAAAACGAAAAGACTGTTTAAGGATACCCATCTGTGAAAATTGACCAAAAAGAGCAAAAAATGATTTTTTTTCCTAATTAAATAATCTATTGCTTGTAGTTCAATTTCCTGTTGTTTTTATTACCATGCGGCGCTTTAAACGTATCACGTGACAATTTAAATGGATGACTAAAGTGGGTATGGTGCTTTAACCTTTTCACTACGGTGAAAAATTGCTAAAAATCCGAAATTTGGTTTTGACCAATAACATTTGGCGTTAAAAATGTCTCTATTTCAAGTTGAAAAGACAATAATATGCACTAATAACTAAAAAAGTGAGTA
Organism: Hymenopus coronatus; assembly: GCA_030762935.1. Taxonomy (NCBI): domain Eukaryota; kingdom Metazoa; phylum Arthropoda; class Insecta; order Mantodea; family Hymenopodidae; genus Hymenopus; species Hymenopus coronatus. Next base: position 14,217,790 of record CM060897.1, on the reverse strand, counting down.
TAGTAATATTTTCCAAAATTTACAAAACGGTCTCACACCGGTGCTTGTACCTGCAGCGTCATCATACAGGCATGTCGTACCACCGATTGTTTAACCTGGGCCCTCCCCATCCTACACAACAGGCGAGATAGGGCACCCTATGTTTAACCTGGGCCCTTCCCATCTTAAACAACAGGCGAGATAGAGCACCCGATGTTTAACCTTGGCCCTCCCCATCCTACACAACAGGCGAGATAGAGCACCCGAAGTTTAACCTGGGCCCTCCCCATCCTACACAACAGGCGAGATAGAGCACCCGATGTTTAACCTGGGCCCTCCCCATCTTAAACAACAGGCGAGATAGAGCACCCGATGTTTAACCTGAGCCCTCCCCATCCTAAACAACAGGCGAGATAGAGCACCCGATGTTTAACCTGGGCCCTCCCCATCCTAAACAACAGGCGAGATAGAGCACCCGATTGTTTAACCTGGGCCCTCCCCATCCTAAACAACAGGCGAGATAGAGCACCCGATGTTTAACCTGGGCCCTCCCCATCCTAAACAACAGGCGAGATAGAGCACCCGATGTCGCCTGAAGCGCCATGCTCTGGGGTTACAATCCTCAAAAGGCACTCAAATGTTGAGGTAATGTCTTATATAATGTTGCCAGTAGGCGCCAAATTCCATCTTCCACATATGGAGGGCTCGTGGAGTAGTCACATGGGATACTTTATCCCAGCACTGTGAAGGCTTTGCCCTTACGATCACACTCTTGCCTTTTACCAAACTAGAGGCGTAAAGAGAGATAGACAGCGACTTCAGTAGCGGACTGGCTAATATTCGTTTTCATGACATGCATTTACACACAATTGCAGTTGAAGCCCGCCTGGTTAGTGTGGTGGTCTGCCTCACATTCAACAGGTCGTGAGTTCGAATCTCGCTTAGGGTGAGTTACCCGGGTAAGGGTTTTTTCGGGGTTTTCCGTTATACTGAGAAGACGAATGTCGAGTAACTTTAAGCTCCATGGACCCCTAGATCATTTGAGCATCATTTCACCAATTTCATTCATAGTCCGAAATGACCAACCTGGATTGGTAAGTGAGGGATGAATTGAGTAAAATTAAACAAAGGGCCTTCCTGCCCAAAAAAAAAAAACAAAAAAAAAAAAAAAAAGAATTTTACCCAAAATTCAAACTTTTAAGAAACCACAAGAAGAATAAATAAAATAATTGCAGTTGAAATAGTTATTTATAAAACAAGTGGTTTTTACAGAATTGCAGTGAAAAAATTATTTATGATATAAGCGGTAAAAATTGTTTTATATTGTGTGTAGGAAGCCTACGAACAATATAGCACAGTTTTAACGCGTGTGTCGCCCACTACTTTATTGACAGTTCTCAATATATATATATATATATATATATATATATATATATATATATATATATATTGTGCTATATATATTATATATTATATTATATATTATAATATTATAATTGTTTTGGCTCTTTCACAGAGTTCATGCTTAATACTCTGCGATATTCAATTGTTGCCTTGCTTAGCATCAGTGACTTACTCGTATAGAACATTTTTCTAAAAATGTTTTTTTTTATGTAAAGTCCTAAAACAGCTTCTTTCGGTATTGAATTTTGGGGTGGAATACAATATCTTCTCTATCGGCTACGTTCGCTGTATGTACATAATAGAGAAAGTAAACCTTAATGTTATGCCTTGTAATTTCAAAAACTCTGATGTGTTCCATTCACATAACTTTCTCTATACCTCTGAAACAAATTATTCTTAAAAAGCTTATTATTGCATTAACTTCATGCTAATCAGTAAAAAATTAGCAGAAATAGCCACTTACTTCCTTGTAAGTAGAAGCGAAATAAGGGAGTACCATAGGTAAAAGTGATAGTCAAAAGCTGGTTGCTATGTAACTGAAGTTCCTTTGTTTGTGTGGACAGCAGTTGACAAATTCCTGTATGAGAAAAATATAAGAAACCAAAAATAAGGATTGTCTCAAAAACGAGAACTCCACGAAAAAAATATATATAACATAAATTGTGTGTGTTTAACGTGCTCTACATTTTTTATGTAGTAAGTTTTTGTCCATCTCTTACGGTTTAGCAGTTATTCAGAATTCAGTAAAATGCATCCAGAATAAACTACTCTTCAGAGCCTATTCCGAGAAAATTCAAGATATACATTTTATTTGTCAGGTAAATATCTTTAATATACGAAATTTTAATCAAAATCGTTAGAGCCATTTTTGAGAAAATAAAATTTTTCGAAAAAATTTCCTTGTAAAGGGTAGTTGAGGGTGGAGGGATTTTTCTCAAAAGCTTCGTGTTGCATCCCTGGAAGATACTAAACTTAAATACCAAGTTTGGTATTTTACCTAGTTTTCGTTTTTGAGTTATCGTGTTCACAGATACATGGATACACACACACGAACCTTTTTCCGAAAATGATTTTTTTAGATAAATGGGACCCTAAAACATATATTTCCGGTGAAATCTCGGTATTGAATTTTTTGGTGGAGTGCAATACCTTCTCTATACACTATGTACATAGTACGTATAGAGAAAGTAAAAATGTTTTTGAACAGGGGGGAATTTATACTTTGAGTTCTGTTTGCCGAGAGTCTAGTTCATCAGCGTAATGTTTCTTGCATAGATGAACACCTCCAACAAGAGTTCTCTGTTTAATTCCAAGTGAAACAAGTGAATGTCGTGTAATAAAAGAAAAGGAGATGCCTACGAAGAGGATAATTAACGGAAACTTCAGGAACACTTGCCTGTCAGTTGCCACAACGAAATTAATCTCAATTCGCTTGTTTGTTTTTGGGATGAGCTTATCCTCCTCCGTAATTAGGATCTTACCTCAGGGTGAAACTTTACGTGTATATCATACTTCCTGTCTCACCTGGCGTTCAACGAGTGTATCTGTAACCTAAGGGCTGAAATTAAGGATGGAGCTCTTTCGTAAATCACGAACAGCTAACGTTTTTTTACTTTTATTTACAGCTAAAGTGCTCGAATTGTATTTAATTTGATTAAATGGTGAATTGTGTGCACAAAGGATCGGATTTATTCGGACTTTGTCGCTTGTCCACGAATGACGTCAATACACTAGCGAGTTTATCACACATTGCCTATTGTAGAGGACTAGCGAACGATGAATAGAAGAGGTGAATATCAACAGTTTCAAGGTCATCTTGCTGAAATGGGACTTGTATCATACCTTTCCAATATTTACATTGCAAACATTCGTTTGCACCCCGTAAATTCCCAATCGCAGCATTTATATTGATCTGATATGTTCCATTCACATGACTTTCTCTACATCTCTGCAATATATTATTAAAGCTTATTTTTATATTTACTTAGTGCTAATCATCAGAAATGGTCTTATTAATTGCTTCCTTGTAAGTAAAAGGGAAATAAGAAATGTGGTAGTTTACCGATTTTGGTTTTTTTTTAGCAATGCCTTCCATAGACACATACACGTACCTTTTTGTAAGCTCTTTTGTTTTATTCAGAGGGTCCCATATATGTATTTACAGTGAAGTAAATGGTATCGAATTGTTGGGTGAATTACAGCACCTTCTCTACCTATATCATGTAGAGAAACTAATATAATGACGTACCTATGTGTAAAGTCAGTTACTGTAAAGCTGGGCTTATTATGTGAATATTTTAAAAAGTATATCACGTGTTTCATGTTTACTAAACAATTAATTAGGTAACTCGATTATTTAAATAACCTAATAATTGGCGGAAATATCTCTATTATTGTGTATAATAACTGGTATAAATTTTAATAACATATCTTACGTACTGTAGATTTTCAAAATTTCATATAGGTGTGTACGACGGTCGGCTGATAAGGCCTGGGCCTCACACAGACGTGGAGCCACTAGGCCAGATAGACGGTAGCATCGTATAGTTTAACTCTAGACTAGCTTGTGTCCATAGTTACAGGCCAATAACTTGTTTAGTTTTCGAGTGACAGCATTTCAAACAAGACAACTTTAGAGTTTTCACGGAAATGGAGGATTTGGAAAAACGAGCAGTGATTAAATACTTCCATTTGAAAGGCTTAACGCCTAAAGAAATCAAGGAGGAAATAGACAATACATTGAAATACTCTGCCCCTTCATATTCAATGATTAAAAGGTGGGTTGCACAGTTTAAAATGGGACGTACGAGCACTGTGATGAGCCTCGCTCTGTAGAAGTGACAACTCCAGACATCATTGAAAAAATTCGTCGCTTGTACTGGAAGACCGCAGATTAAAGTTGTTTGAGATAGCAGAGGCTGTACACATCAAAAGAACGTTCAGGTAATATTTTAAGTAATGTTTTGGGCTTTCACAACGTCTGTTCAAGATGGGTGCCATGTTAGTTGACACCTGATCAAAAGTTACAAAGAAAAACTGTTTCTGTTAAGAATGTGGAGCTCTACCGTAAAAATCCCAGTGAATTTTTGAGACTGCTTATTTCCATGCATGAAACTAGGATACATCACTACACTCCAGAAAGCAAATCACAGTCAAAACAGTGCATTGCGCCAGGTGAACCAACTTCAAAAAAGACAAAGTCAATTTTGTCAGCTAACAAGGTTATGGCGAGTGTTTTGTGGGAAGCACAGGGAATTAATTTTATTGATTACTTGGAAAGGAGTAAAAGTATCACTGGTGAGTACTACGCAAGCTTACTCCAACATTTGAGTGATGAGGTGAAGAGAAAACTACCTCATTTGTAAAAAAGAAAAAAAAAAAAAAATGTTTCATCACGACTGTGCTCAGGCCCATCGTTCAGTAATTGCAATGGGAAACACGTGCGAATTAAAGTTGGAATTGCTTGAACATCCACTTTATCCGCCAGATCTAGCACCCAGCAACTACCACCTGTTCCCAAACCTCAAAAAATTTCTTGGAGGACCCAGATTTCACAGCAACTTGCATTGACGCGGTGAACAACTATTTGAAGACCTTGATAAATCGCACGACAGAGATGGTTTAATTACATTACAACATCGATATGACAAATGTATTAGCATTTTTGGACATTATGTTGAGAAATAAAGCAAAAAAAAATGTTTTTAAGTGCTGTTTTCATTGAGAGGCCCTGGTCTTATCAAGCGACCATAGTAGATGCATTACCTTAACATATCTATGAACTGGATAGGTGGAGTCAGACTGGAAAATTCAATGCCATAGCCGGGATTTGAACCACTAGTCGGTTGCTCTACCACTGAACTACCATGGCAACATGCCGGCATAGCATTGCATTTCTCAACTGACTCGCATGTTCCCCGGTAAACCACAAGGTGTTCTCAAATTATTTTGAGACAACTCCAATGGCGACTTATAATGATCCCAGGATTCATAGTATAGCCAACTATTACGGCCAAAGGTATTGGTTTATTAATTTTTTTTCACACAAGCTGTGTGTAGAACAGGAGTTGGATAGGTAGCGTCAGACTGAAAAATGCAATGGCCTAGCCGGCATGCTGCCATGGTAGCTCAGCGGTAGAGCAACCGGCTAAAGACCGGGAGATCCGTTGTTCAAATTCCGGCTATGGCATTGAACTTTTCAGTCTGACTCTACCTATCCAATTGTGTAATAACTGGTGCCCGCCTGGGTAGTGTGGTGCTAGCGTGTCTGCCTCACATTCAAAAGATTGAATCTCACTTAGGGTGAGTTACCCCGATAAGGTTTTTTCGGGGTTTTCCCTTATCCTGAGAAGACGAATGTTGAGTAACTTTAAGCATCATTTCACCAATGTCATTCATTTTGTGATATGACCAACTGGGTTAAAGGAGGTTAAAATACCAACAACAAAAAATAAACATTTTAATAAGATATCTTACATACTGAGTATTTTCCAAATTTCATAGATTCATTACATTAAAATATGTATGAAGTGTTTAAAACGAGGAGGAGATTGTGTGGATGATTTCATATTTCTGGCACCCAATTTCGGTGGCGACAAGTTTGTTCAGCCCTGTACAGTGGGGTAGCGGCTCGATACCTCGCTCCCCTCCCCCCACAACCCTCTTCAACATTCATGTAGAACATGAATTAGAGAAGAAGAGCGGACCAGACTGACGGGCCAATTAAAATAAATGCTATTTTATCTCGTAAGCTGATTTATATTTTCAATAGAAGTTCTCTCTTTTGCCTTTACCTTGCAGGATACTTTACCTCTCTTTATTCCGCGCTCGGTGTTTGGCTCGCTACCTCTTGTTCGCTATTGTGTTAGATGTATTGAATCTGGGAACGTATCTTCGTCCGCGACATGGACCGGATTATTCTAAAAGGAACCTTTCAGTCGATACTTCTCCCGCCAGTGTCTGTCATGGCTTTAACAGTTCACCGGTCACTATCTTCCTTACCTGTCACTGAGGAAACAAACCTTTATTATTTTTTACTTTCTCTGTACGCACTATATACATAGTGTATAGAGAAGGTATTGCACTCCACCAAAAATTTCTATACCAAGATTTTACCGGAAATATATGTTTTAGGGTCCCCTGTATCAAAAAAAAAGTATTTTCAGAAAAAGGTCCGTGTGTGTGTCCGTGAACACGATAACTCAAAAACGAAAAGTCGGTAATATACCAAACTTGGAATTTAAGTTTAATATCTTCCAGGGATGCGACATTAAGATTTTGAGAAAAATCCCCCCACCCCAAACAACACTTTACATGGAACTTTTTTTCGAAAATTTTGATTTTCTAAAAATTGGCTCTAACGATTTTGATTAAAATATCGTATATGAAAGATATTTACCTGACAAATTAAATGTATATTTTGAATTTTTTGGGAATAGCCTCTAAAGATTAGTTTATTCTAGATGAATTTTGCGGAATTTTCCATAACTGCTAAACCGTAAAAGATGGACCAAAACTTAGCACACAGAAAATGTAGGGCACATTAAAGCATACAATTTATGTTATATACATTTTTTTCATGAAGTTTCATTTTTTCATGTTTAAGATATTCCTTGTTTTTAGTTTCAGCTTTGAAAAACTTACTTTTCTCATACAGGAATTTGACAACTCCTATCCATACAAAGAAAGAAACTTCAGTCACAAGGCAACCAGCATTTGACTATCACTTTAACCTATGGCACTTCCTTATTTCGCATCTACTTACAAGGAAGGAAGTAATAAGACTATTTCTGTTAACGTTTTCTAAATTTGTATGAAGTAAATAGAAGCCTAAGTTTCTTAACAATAATTTGTTGCAGAAATGTAGAAAAAGTCATGTGAAGGGAAAAAATCAGCTTTTTCTTTTTTAAATTATTGTTATTACTTATACTTTCATTCAATGTAAAGTTATATTACTAATAACTATTTTTGTTTATGTTAGAGGCCAACATGGTCAATCTCAAATGTTAATGTATTTAATATTTTTTGTTATCTATGACTTGCATATTTTACATACTGATCTGCCAACAATAAAATTAAAAAAAAAAAAAATATGTATATATACCTAAGGTAGTGAATTTCATATTTAAAGTGTGGTGTGTTTTGGACATCCCTAGAATGTGCAGAACAAAGGAAGAGCGGATCCTTGTAAAAATTGGCAACGTCGGTGTACAGTGCCTAACTACTTGTTCTCCACACAACCACGTGATTTCCTGAGGGACACCTCGGTCGAGAGGTCCGGCTAGCGCTCCACGTTAGTTATGGTTTTAGTTAATGCTGAGGCCACGAGTTCCATTCTCGGTTAGCCCTGAGGACCGTGTTCCTTAATTATCTGACATATCCGAAGCTTTAAACTGTCTATTGAAACCACTGTTTATTATACTCCCCTAGATTTAAAAAAAATCCACGGAATCACTTATTTTCCCTAGTATATACGAAAGTAAAGAATATTTAATTTTGACTTTTTTCTCTGGCTCGTATGTACAATGTACATAGTGGATAGAGAAGGTAATATATTCCACCCAAATATTCGATACCGAGATTTCACCAGAAATATGTGTTTTGACTTTTTTAGGTTCCCCGAGTCAAAAACAAATTGTTGTTAATAAGCTTATCCTTCTACTTCATGCTAATCGAAATAAATATTAGCAGAAATGGTCTTATTACTCAGTTCCTTATAAGTAGAAGGGAAATAAGCAATACACTAGGCTAGGCCGACAGTCAAATGTTTCAAAATGTGGTTGCTATGGAATTGAAATCCGATTCTTTATATGATCAAACGTTGACAAGTTCCAGTATAACATGGCTGAAACCAATAACATGGAATATCTCGAAAAAGGGCAACTCCACCAAAAAATGTATCTCAACGTAAATTGTGTGTTTTATCGAGATCTACAAGTTTGTGTAGTAAGTTTTTATATATCTCTTATGGTTTACCAATTAAGCAAAATTTAATAAAAACCACCCAAAATAAAGAGGTCTTAAGAGGCTTTTTCCAGAAAATTCAAAATATACATTTTATATATCAGGTAAATCGTTAATCAAAATCGTTAGAGCCATTTTTGAGAAAATCAAAATTTTCGAAATTTTTTCTATGTAAAAGGTAGTTTGGGGTGGGGCGATTTTATTGAAAATCTTCGTGTCGCATCCTTGGAAGATACCAAACTTAAATACGAAGATCTAGAAAGTAGCCAAAAGTGTAGAAAACTTTTAATAATAAAATAATTATTTTCTATGAACTTGTCTTTTATATATAGCCTATCAGAGGTTGAAGAAAAAAAAAAAAAAAACGGGCCTCGTATTTTGCCTCAAGAGTGACGTCAGTCATGTTGATCGTGTGCCAAGCGTTAAATAGTGCTCCGAGTCAGGGAAACGCACGTAGCCTCATATCGTACAACAGGTTAAACAGCATTTAGCAATAAATCCTTTTTGGTAAGCGCCCCAAACGGCTCTTCTGGGTGGTAATGAACTACTCTAATAGAATAACCTGACCACCGTCGTGCGGTAACATAAGTTTCAAATTACCTGCTTAAACACAGGGCGATAACTGCGCAAGCCTGCTTTACACGTCACACATCTGTGAGTCTAAAGCAAGTGCCGCCATCTACACACTACCACACGCAGCATCTCTCAAATTCATTGTCTTTCCAAGTTTCTGAGATAAAAAAAAAATTGATGTGTTCCATTCACATGACTTTCTCTACATCTTTGCAATAGATTATTGTTAAAAAGCTAGTGCTTCCATTTATTTCATGCTAATCGAGAAAACATTAGCAGAAATAGTCTTATTACTTGCTTCTTTGTAAGTAGAAGCGAAATAAGGGAGTACCATAGGTTAAAGTGAAAGCCAAAAGCTGGTTGCTATGTGACTGAAGTTCCTTTGTTTGTATGGAAAGAGTTGAAAAATTCCTATATGAGAAAAGTATAAGTTTTTACAAGCCCAAACCAAAAACAAGGAATATTTAAAAAACGATGAACTCCACGAAAAAAATGTATATAACATAAATTGTGTGTTTTAAAGTGCTCTACATTTTTCATGTGGTAAGCCTTTGTCCATTTCTTACGTTTATTTTATATATTTAAATTGAATAAATTTATGTTTTTGTAGAATGAATTGATAAAATTATTTTTACTGTTTAGCAGTTATTCCGTAAAATTCTTGCAGCTAAAGTAGTCTTCAGAGGCTATTCCCAGAAAATTAAAGATATACATATTATTTATCATCTAAATATATTTGATATACGACATCGTTATAGCCATTTTTGAGCAAATCAAAACTTTTGAAAAGTTATCAATGTAAAGGGTAGTTGAGGGAGAGGGAATTTTCTTTAAAATCTTCGTGTCGCATTCTTGGAAGATACTGAACTTAAAATATCAAGTTTGGTATTTAACAATTATTTGTTTTTGAGCTACGTTGCGCACAAACACACACACAGACCTGTTGCTAATAATGCTTCTGTTACATTCAGGGCATCTTAAAATTGTAAGTAGGTGGGCCGCCGCTAACAAAAGGACAATTAATGCTAGGAAAAGTAAGTCAATTGTTTTTAGTCATACTAAGGAGAAAGTTCTTCATAGCTATCTTATGGGCAGTGAACAAATATTTGGGAGTGTGCTTGTCAAGTAATGCTGGATCAGATAAATTCTACATCTAGGAAAGTGTGGAGGACATTGCACTTCGTAATGAGGACACTGAAAAAGGGGAGAGCAAATTGCCTACAAGTCCTTAGTGCGGCCGGTTATGGAATATGGAGTAGCTAGCTGGGACCTATACACGGTTAATCAAACTGATTCGCTGGAAAAGATACAGAGAAGAGCGGTTAAATTCATAAAGAGAGGTAAAGCTTACGAAAGGCGAAGAGAATAAATGGGAGCAGCTGAAAGTTAGGTGTATAGGTTAGTCGCACTATTTAAAGCTTATACTCGTTTAAATGCATGAATGGACATTAGAAAGAGGTTAGAAAACCCAGTATGCTACGGACGAAACGATCATTTGTATAAAATTAAGGGTAGAAGGTACAGAACCGACGTAGTAAAATTTTATTTTATTAATAGGACCATTGAAGAATGGAATAAATTGCCTGAAGCAGCCTTTTAGGGCTACCCTCTAACCTTAAAGAACCTTAGGGTTAATTTAAAGAATATAAATAATAGTTAATTTGAGTAAATATTCTCAAGTAATTAAGCATATTAGTGTATATAATATTAGTAATGTATAGTATTAATGTTGAGGCTTCATAATAACTGTTTATAAACATGCTGGTAACTGACATAAGTATTGCTATACTGAATAATAAGTAGTTAGCCATTAAAAAGTATGTATATATAATATGTTAGATGTATAACTATTCTTAATATAACTTACGATTATTATTATAAATGAATTTTGTACATTTAACTCTGCGAATGGACACTACCCAATTACAGAGAATAAATACATACATTTCCGGTACAATCTCGGTACCTATTGAATTTATACATGTGAATGCAATAAATTTGCGGTAGACGATATATGGATAAACTAAGCGAAACAAACTTGTCAGTATGTTTCAGTACGCGAGGAGAAATCTGTTGGAGTATATTTGACGGTCTTTGATTCACACTAATCATTGCTTCATCGTACTGGGTAAAATGAGAGTAAATATACAAAGCGAGAATAAATGGGATGTGAAAATAAAACAAAACCGGCATTTCTTTGTTCACATTTGTATGTCGATGGAACGAACGCTCTTTTGTTTTGCTTTAATAACTAGCCATATATTAGAATAGTACGGCGTGTCATCCACTGGGCAGTTCATAATAAAACTTCATTTAATGTTTATGTATACCCGGAGTGAAAAAGAAATCTGATGTGTTCCATTCACATGACTTTCTCTACACCTCTGTAACAACATTATTGTTAAAAAGTTTATGCTTCAGTTTACTTCATGCTAATCGAGAAAAAAATTAGCAGAAATAGTCCTATTACTTGCTTCCTTGTAAGTAGAAAGGGGAATAAGGGAGTACCATAGGTTAAAGTGATAGTCAAATCCTTTAAAAGCTGGTAGCTGTGTGAAAAAAATGAGGTTCGGTTCACTTAGCACATGGTCCCGTTCCAGAAAAGTTAATGTTATAACTGAAACTAATAACAAGAAATAATTCGAAAACGATTACCTCTACAGAAAAATCAAAAACGACATAAATTATATTTTAACGAGATTGCATGTTTAGTAAAGTAAGTTTTTAGTCTAATACTTACGGTTTAACAGTTATGCAAAATTCAGCAAAATTCATTCAGAAAAAATACGTCTTCAGAGACTATTCCCAAAAAATTGAATATATACATTTTATTTGTGATGTATATTTACATCTTAACATCACTCAGAGTAACATCAGAGACCCAGTAAGTCTTCTCCCAGATGCAAGAAAAGTAAGAAAATATTTAAGAGAACGAGAATTTCAGATTTGGAGTGAGTTACCACAAAAAGGAAAAGGTGTTAAAATGTTCAGCGACTATACAATTACAAATAAGTGGATCCGAGATCATCGCGGATTTTCCTGCTCCGAATGGAGAGACGCCATCAAAATGACTGCTGGAGTCATTACCGGGTCGGTCCCAGAACAATACCCTCTGCCGCCGCTGTGGCAAGGAGCACGAAACACTTGCACATATTCTGGATGCCTGCCCTTATGGAGAGTGCTGCGAAACAGCAGACATCATAAAATTAGAAGTCTGCTTGCAACAAGCATGAACCAAAAAGGTTTTGAGGTCCATGTGGAAGTGCATGGTTTGTCCAAAAATGGTAGCAGCAGGCGCATCGACATCATTGCTTATAAGATATCTGATGGTAGCGGAGTGATCCTTGATCCTACTGTTCGCTTTGAGTCCCACTGTGAACAACCTGAAGAAGTGGACACAGAAAAAAAGGCAATTTATGAATCTACCATTCCCTTTTACAAGGTCAAATATAATCTTAAAAATATATCAGTCACCGGATTAATGATAGGAGCCAGAGGACAATCCCCAAAAAATTACACCAATTTTGGATAGGTTATGGACTGGATAAACGCCTACTGCATACAATAGCGATCATGGCAATCAGAGGATCTATTCTCATCCTCAGAAATCATTTGTATTCGTTTTAATGCTGGTGCTATAGCGATTCATTAAGTTTTGTTCTGTAATTTTGAACTTACTGAAGTGTTTTTTATTGAGAAGATTGTATATGCTATTTGTATTAGACTTGAAGTTTATCATTTCTAATTTTATATATTACTTGAACTTAGTTATACGATCTATTTTTAGCATTGTAAATTATTTTTAAAAATGTTAATTGTGTAGTTATACTTTGTCTAAATGGCAGCACTCAATTGAGGAAAGTAATAAAATAAATAAAGAATTTTAATCAAAATCCTTAGAACAGTTTTTTAGAAAACCAAAATTTTCAGAAATGTTTCCATGTAAAAGGTAGTTGGGGGTATAAGAATTTTCTTGAAAATCTTTATGTCGCATCCTTGGAAGATACCAAACCTAAATACAAATTTTGGTAATTAACGGTATCTTCGTTTTTGAGCTATGCTGTCCAGATACGCACACATACACGTGGACCTTTTTCTGAAAATGCTGTTTTTGGATTCAGGGGGTCCTAAAACATGTATTTCCGGTGAAATCCCGGTATCGAATTTTTGGATGGAATACAATATTTCCTCTATACACTATGTATACAGGAAAGTGTAGAGAAAGTAAAACAGAGTATAAATTAGTTCCAATATTTATGGATACTTTAGTTCTGCATTAAAACTTCATTGCAAATGAATCAAAATATTATAATAAAATCAAAATTGGTGTCGCGGTTAAGCAAATAGTTTATTTGCTGTTCCTTATACTTCCTGTGTTCAATTTCTGACTGACGTTAACAGTTTTTTACGAGGGCGGATCAAAAAGTAATGCACATTAATATTTTTACAAAAAAGCGTAAATCTGATGTCTTCCATTCACATGACTTTCTCTACATATTTGTAACAAATTATTTTTAATAAGCTTATTCTTCTATCTACTTCATGCTAATCGAGAGTATTAGCAGAAACGGTCTTTTTATTTAGTTCCTTATAAGTAGAAGGAAAATAAGGGAATACACTAGAATAAACCAACATTCAAATGTTCTAATATGTGGTTGCTATGGAACTTAAATCCGTTTCTTTGCGTGTGCAGAAGATGAAAATTCCCGCATGAGAAATGCATATTTTAAAACTGAAACCAATAACAAGGAATATTTTGAAAACAGTCAACTCCGCGAAAAAAAAAAAAAAAAAAAAGGTATGACATAAACTGAGTATTTTATCGACATCTAAACTTTTTGTGTAGTAAGATTTTGTCTATCCCTTACGGTTTACCAGTTATACAAAATTCAATAAAAATCATCCAGAATAAAGAGGTCTTAAGAGGCTATTCCCCGAAAATTCAAGATATACATTTTGTTTGGCATGTAAATATCTTAAATATAAGAGATTTCAATCAAAATCTTTTTTGAGAAAATCAAAGTTTTCACAATTTTTTCCATGGAAAGGGTAGTTTGGTGTGTGGGGATTTTTTTTTGAAAATCTTCGTGTCGCATCCTCAGAAGCTACCAAACTTAAATACCACGTTTGGTATTTAACGGTGTTTTCGTTTTGAGCTGTGCTGTCCACAGACAAACACTGCGACATTTTTCTAAAATTTCTCTTTTTACCTACACATAGTGTACACAGAAAGTATTGTAATGCACCCAAAAATTCGATATCGAGATTTCACCGGAAATACATATTTTGAGTCCCCCTGAATCCAAAAAAGCATTTTTAGAAAAACTACGTGTGTGTGTGTGTGTGGGGGGGGGCAGCATAGCTCAAAAACGAAAAGTCCATTAAAAATCAAACTAGGTGTTTAAGTTTGGTTTCTTCCAAGGATGCTACACGAAGATTTTCAAGAAAATCCCCCCCCCCCACCTCAAAGTACCCTTTACATGGAACTTTCTTCGAAAATTGTCATTTTATCAAAATTGTCTCTAACGCTTTTGATTAAAATATGGTATATAAAATATATTTACCTGACAAATAAAATGTATATCTTGAATTTTCTGGGAATAGCCTCTAAAGACCTCTTTATTTTGGATGAATTTTACGCAATTTTGTTTAACTGGTAAACCGTAAGAGATGGACAAAAACTTACCACACAAAAATGTAGAGCAGGTTAAAATACACAATTTATGTTATATACATTTTTTTGTACAGTTAGTCGTTTTTAAGGCACTCGTTATTATTAGTTCAGTCGTGAAGTAATCAAACTTTTCTCAGACAGGAAGTGTCCGTTTTTCTTTTGTTCTACTCCTGGCCAAGCAAAGAAGCGATTTGCAAAACAATCGCATAACGACAGCTTTTAAAACATTTGACTATCACTTTAGCCTAGTGCATTCCCTTAGTTCCAGTCTCCTTATAAGGAACTAAGTAATAAAACTCTGCTAATGTTTATCTCGATTAGCGTGGTGTTGAAACAAGAATTATCTTTTGTAAGAAGTTTGTAGAGTAGCTAGAGAAAGGCATGTGCGTGTAACACATCAGATTTTTGGATTCGGGGTGTCCCAAAACATACTTCAGGTGAAATCTCAGTACTGAATTTTTGGGTGGAATACAATACCCTCTCCATACACATGTACATAGTGCGTGTAGAGAAAGATATACTAGTTTTGTTTTCATTAATTTGTTTACTATAATGTTTTAAAATAGAGAGAACGTTGTTTAGTTCGTTGAGTAGCGATGGTTGTTCCATATTAAAATCCAAAACACTGACTTTCGTTTTAATTAATTCCCAGCAATTTAATTACCCAGGAACCATTAAAAGGTCATTCGATTGAACTAATGGTTTTCTAAAGCATCAAATTACACCAAATTAACAGCCCTGTCGACGTTCTCTACATATTTATTTCCATCACTGTTCGACAAATTACACATAAAAACCTTATTTTCGCTGCTACGTATTTACACCAAGTAGAGGAACTAATTTCCACCAAAACCAGAAATACATGTTTTGTGGCCCAAAAACTTTGTACATTTAGAAAATCTGATATGTTCCATTCACATGACTTTCTCTACATCTCTGCAACAAATTATTGTGAATAAGCCTTTATGCTCTTATTTACTTCATGCTAATTGAGAAAAAATTAGCAGAAACATCATATTACTTGCTTCCTTGTAAGTAGAAGCGAAATAAGGGAGTAACATAGGTTAAAGTGATAGTCAAAAGCTGGTTACAATATGACTGAGGTTCCTTTGTATGGACAGCAGTTGAAAAATGAGAAAAGCATACGTTTTTTAAAGCTGTGACCAATAACACGGAATGTCTAAAAAAAGATCAACTCCACGAAAAAAATGTATATGACATAAATTGTGTACTTTAATTTACTATACGTTTTTGTATGGTAAGTTTTGCAGTTATGCAAAATACCGTAAAATTCATTCAGAATAAAGTAGTATTCACAGACTATTTCCAGAAAATTCAAGATATACATCTTATTTGTCAGGAAAATATCTTTAATATACCATATGTTAATCAAAATAGAGCTAGTTTCTGAAAATCATCATTTTTGAAAAAAGTTTCATCTAAAGGGTAGTTTGGGATGGGGGGATGTTTCTCAAAATCTTTATGTCGCATCCCTGGAAGATACTCAACATAAATACCAAGTTTGGTATTTTACCGACTTTTCGTCTTTAAGTTATCGTGTTCACAGACACACCGACACACACACGCCCGCAGGCTTGGACCTTTTTCTGAAAATACTTATTTTGGATACAGGGGACCCTAAAACATATAGTTCCGGTGAAATCTCAGTATCAAATTTTGGGTGGAGTGCAATACCTTCTCTATACACTATGTACATAGTACGTGTAGAGAAAGTAAAAAGCATGTGAATGGAACACATTAGATTTTGTATTACACTTCTAACAGACACTTCGCTAAACGTGTTTCTTTTTTTTTTTTTTTTTTCAGGAATGATAAAACGCGTATTTCTAGTCAAATCTCGTACAAGAATTTTAAATGGAGTGCGATGCTTTCTGTATGTACATATGCTCGTGGTAGAGAAAGTAAAAGACTTCGCTAAGAATAGCTTGTACAAACACTAGTGAAGAGAAAGTTATGTGAATGTAAGACAGCAGAAAGGAGCGTGCCCAAGGCAAGGATGAATTTGTATCGGGGCGATGTACATAACAAAGAGATTGGAGTTCTTTGTTCCTCCCAAGCCAATACTTTCACAACAATAAAGAAAAGATTTACACGGAGTGTTATGAGTCTCTAGGGCAACACACGGCCTGCAAGAACGGTGAGGGTAGATCGAACAGAGAGAATATACACCCCACCCAACCAGTCGACGCCAGGCCATTAGGTCCTAACGGAACGTCCTGAAAGGATGTCTCAAGTTTCCGTTTGGCTTGCTTACTTACTGGACAGCCTGGTAGTCCAACATATTACTTCCGCTATCCTTCAAGTTAAGCAGCATCGGGCTTGGCCACGTCTTGGGTGGGTGACCGCTCCGCCGTATACCTTCCATCTGCTTATTTGGGTCGTGATGCGAGACTTAAAAAAATCTTGCGCATAGGGGAAATTGCCTTCCTTCCCTCCCTGCCTCTCTGCAAAAGCTGAGAAAGTGATACAGATGCCAGCTTGGCATGCATAACACAACCACAACAGCGTGCAGCTTGAAACAATTACTACAGTTCACATGGAACTAATTGTTGGCGCATATTCATTGTTATAGAAAATCACTTTGTTTCCTACAAAGCTAATTTTATTTGCTCTACACGTACTCTGCACATAGAGTATAGATGAGAAAATTCAGCGCATATACATGTTTTAATGCTCCCTGGGTCAGAAAAAGCAGTTTTAGAAACACGTCGGTGTATGCGCGCGCGAAAATTCCTTTAAATACCAAACTTGATATATAAGTTCAGTATCGTCCAAGGATGCGATACGAATATTTTCAAGCAAATACCACACCATCAACTACCCTTTACATGGAGATAATTTTGAATTTCTCAAAATCGCTCTAACGATTTGATAAAAGTACCATATATTAAAAATATTTACATGGCAAATAAGATGTATTTCTTGAATTTTCTGGGAATAGCCGCTAAAGACCTCTTTATTCTGGATGAATTTTACTAAATTTTACTGGTAAACCGTAAGAAATAGACAGCACAAAAATGTAGATCACATTAAAACACACAATTTGTGTTATATAAACTTTTTTCGTCGAGTTGATCCTTTTTTTAGATATTCCTTGTAACTGGTTTGAGTTTTAAAATAAAACTTTTCTCATACAGAAATTTGTCAACTCCATACAAACAAAGGAACTTCAGTCACATAGCAACCAGCTTTTGACTATCACTTTAACCTATGGTAGTCCCTAATTTCGCTTCTACTTTCAAGGAAGCAGGTAATAGGACTATTTCTGCTGACTTTTTTCTCGATTAGCATGAAGTAAATAGAAGCATAGACTTTTTAACAATAATTTGTTGCAGAGATGTAGAGAAAGTCATGTGAATGAAACACATCAGAATTTTTTTTTTTAATTTTGTATAACTAGTAAACCGTAAGTGATAGATAAATATTGCAAAGAAAAAATGTAGAGCTCCTTAAAAAACACGATTTACGACATATACTTTTTTTTTTCTAGGGTTGGCGGTTTTCGAGACATTTCTTGTTATTAGTTTCAGTTTAAAATACTTGCTTTTCCCAAACAGGAACTTTTCAACTGCTGGGCACGCTAATAAACGTATTTCAATCCCATAGCACATGTTAAAACATGTGACTGTCGGTTTATCGTAGTGTATTTCCTCCTTAATGTTTATCTCGATTAGCATGAAATAGCTAGAACAATAAGCTTTTTAGACTGCCTCCCTGGTCGAGTGGTCAGCGAGCTGTCTTCTCACCCGGGGGTCCCGGGTTCGATTCCCGGCTGGCTAGGGGAATTTTTCTTTAGCCAGAAGTATTCCCTATCCCCCACAGAGTCTGGAAGTTTGTATGCGAGTGTGAATGTGTGCGTGTTTGAGTAAAACAAAATGATTTAAACCAACGTAAAAGCACCTACAGACGAGTTGTTTCAAGTGGAAAACCCCCGATATGACCTTAGATGTTAAAGGGGGCTATATAAATGAAACAGTTAAAAGAAAAAGAAAAAAAAAAAAAAAAAAAAAAAAAAAAAAAGCTTTTTAACAATAACTTGTTACAGAGATGTAGAGAAAGTCGTGTGAAAACCGTAGCATTAGTCACAACTATTACATACTTGATATCGTCCAACAATGTTTCTGTTGCAATGCACGCTGGGAATTGCAACACGCTATGACACATATAGTCGACACGCCCCTGGGTGTTATGTTACACGAGATACAGACTCCATAAAATGGCAACCATTCTTTCGGAACAGAGCCCTAATATAAAGAGAAATAGTGAAAGGAATAACAAAACAAAGAAAGTGACGTAATGCCTGCACGGCACAAAGAGAACTTGGAAATAAAGACATCTTAAGAAGTACGAACTGAGAAGAAAAAAAGGAAATGCAGGCGCGCAAGGGAAAAAAGAAATTCCGAGTACAGTCTCTACGCTACAAAAGTGTTTCAGAACAAGTAATTGGATGTGCTAAAGGCTGATGGTGTTCATTAACACGTAGAAAAACAATTTTCTTGTGTTTCGATTTATTATTCTCTAAACGTTAACTTTTTCCGGCTTTTGCAATTCTGTAAAACACTCTAACTACTTTAGTTCCGTACAAAACTAAAACATCTTACATCTTCCATTTACATAACTATCTCCACATCTGTATAATAAGTTATTGCTTACTCCTCTATTTACTAAGTAGAAGCGAAATAAGGGCGTACCACAAGCTAAATCCATAGTTATATTTTTTAAAAGCTGGTTGCTATATGGTTAAAGTTCCTTTGTTTGTATGGACAGGAGTTTACAGATTTCTGTATGAGAAAAGTATAAGTATTTCAAAGCTCAAAAGAATAACAAGGAATATCTAAAAAATGGTCAACCTAACAAAAAATAGTACATAACATAAATTGTGTGTTTTAACGAGATCTATATTTTTGTTAACGAAGTTTCTGCCTATCTCTTACGGTATAGCAGTTATGCAAAATTTCGTAAGATTCATTCAGAGTGAAGAAGTCTTCAGAGCCTATTCTTAGAAAATTCAAGATACACATTTTATTTGTCAGGTAAATATCATTAATATACGATATTTTAATCAAAACCGTTAGAACCATTTTTTAGAATATCGAAATTTTCTAAAAAAGTTCCATGTAAAGGGTAGTTGGGAGTGGGGGGATTTTCTTGAAAATCTTCGTGTCGCACCCTTGGAAGATACCAAATCTAAATACCAAGTTTGGTTTTTAACGGACTTTTCGTTTTGAGCTATGCTGCCCCCCCCCCCCCCCCACACACACACGGACATTTTCCTAAAAATGCTTTTTTTTATTCAGGAGGTCTCAAAACATATATTTCCGGTGAAATCTCGGTATCGAATTTTTGGGTGCATTACAACACCTTCTCTATACACTACGTACATAGCACGTATAGAGAAAGTAAAGATGTTTTTTTTTTTTTTTTTTTTTTTTTTGGATTCAGAGGGTATGTATTTCCGTTGAAATTTCGGTATTGAATTTTAGGGTGGAATACAATACCTTCTCTATACACTATATACATAGTATGTGTAGAGAAAGTAAAAAAGCTAATGTGTTGCGTTTGCATGACTTGCTCTACGAACTATTCGTATTTATCCACATCGTACTAATTGAAATAAACGTAAGCTGAAATTGTCTCGATATCCGATTCCTTTAAGTAGAATCGATATAGGTAAAGATAAAGCGATAGTCAAATGTTTAAAAGCTTAATGCTGTACTAAACAATTGAAATTCTTTTTTATGTACCTTAGCATCCTTTAACTTGGTTGGTCATGTCGGACGATGGATGAAACTGCTGAAAAGATGCTCAAATGATCTTAGGGTCCACGGACCTTAAAACTACTCAGCATTCTTCTCAGAATAAGGGAAAACTGTGAATAAACGTTATCCGGGTAGCTCACCCTAACAGAGGTTCGAACTTGCGACCTGTTGAATGTGAGGCAGATGCGCTACCACCACACTACCCAGGCCTACTAAATTTGGCTCTGTTTTATATGTCAGGGAGTACAAAAAAAAAGTTTAAATCGTTTAAGCAGAAACCCTTAACAAAGATTATCTCCGGAAAAAAAATTCTATAATACAAATTGTGTGTTTTACTAAGATCCTTATTTTTGTGCAGGGAGATTTTGTCTATCGTATGAGTAAAACAAAAGTCATGCAGAATGAACAGATCTTCAGAGGTTATTCCCAAAAAATAAAATATAAAAATTTTGTTTGTCGTGATAGCATCTTAACCCGGCGGAGGACGATGGATTTTTTGGGTGTAAATTCTTTAGCATAGCTTCCTTCGGAAGGGTAGTAAAGCCGTTGGTCCCGTGTCTTAGGTTTACGGCTCGTAAAAGAACCTCAAGCCTGATAAAGAGGCCTCTGAGCAAATTTAAGCGGTTTTCACAACCTCAGTATAGAATGGGACGCTGAGAACCACAGCAGTTAAAGAACGTCCATTAATAGAACTGCATTTACATTATCTTAAACATATGGTACTTTAATCAAAATCGTTAGAACCATTATTTAGAAACTCAAAATTTTAGAAAAATGTTACATGTAAGACGTAGTTGGGGGTGGGGGATTTTCTTGAAAATTTTCGTGTAACAACCTTGGAAGAAACTGACAAATACACAGTTCGGTATTCAAAGACTTTGAGGAAAGTTAAATTACTACAAAATTGAACCACCACCCCAAAAAACAACAAACTGGAAACGGTTAACTCTACAAAACAAAAATGTATATGACTTAATTGTGTACTTTAAAGAGATCTACATTTTTATCTAGTAAGCTTTCTCAATCTCTTGTGTTTTACCAGATAGAAAAAGCCCATTCAAAATAAACAGGTCTTCGGAGACTATTCCAAAAATATTCAAGAAATACAGTTTGTTTTCATGAAAGCATATTAAATATATCATATTTTAATAAAATCCATTGAATAATTATTTAGAAACTCAAACTTTTAGCAAATTTTTATACGTAAAGTGTAGTTAGGGGTGGGCGATTTCCCCGAAAATCTCTGTAGCGCATCCAAACAAATCTGATGTGTTCCATTCACATGACTTTCTCTACATCTCTGCAAATTAGTTTTAAAAAGCTTATTCTTCCATTTACTTCGTGCTAATCGATAAAAAATTAGCAGAAACAGTCTTATTACTTGCTTCCTTCTAAGTAGAAACGAAATAAGGGAGTATCATAGGTTAAAGGGGTAGTCAGAGGCTGGTTGCTATGTGACTGAAGTTCCTTTGTTTGTATGGGCAGGAGTTGACAAATTGCTGTATGAGAAAAGTTAACTTTTTTGAACATGAAGACAAAAATAAGGAATATCTTAAACACGATCAACTCCACAAAAAATGTATAAAACATAAATTGTGTGTTTTAACGTGCTCTACATTTTTTGTGTAGTAAGTTTTTGTCCATCTCTTACGGTTTAGCAGTTATTCAAAATTCCGTAAAATTCATCCAGAATAAAGTAGTCTTCAGAGGTTATTCCCAGAAAATTCAAGATATACAATTTATTGGTCAGGTAAATAGCTTTAATATACGACATTTTAATCAAAATCGTTAGGGCCATTTTTAAGAAAATCAAAATTTTCGAAATACGTTCCATGTAAAGGGTAGTTGGGGGTGGAGGGCATTTTCTCAAAATCTTTCTTCGGGTCGCATCCCTGGAAGATACTAAACTTAAATACCAAGTTGGTATTTTGCAGACTTTTCGTTTTCGAGTTATCGTGTTCACGGACACACGGACACACATATAGAACTTTTTACGAAAATGATTTTTTTAGATAAAGGGAACCTTAAAACATATATTTCCAGTGGAATCTCGGTATCGAATTCTTGGGTGGAGTGCAATACCTTCTCTATACACTATGTACATAGCGCGTATAGAGAAAGTAAAATGTTTTGTTTTCTTTTGGATTCAGAGGACCCAAAACATGTATTTCCGGTGAAATCTCGGTATATAATTTTTGGGTACATTACAATACTTTCTCTATACACTATGTACATAGTACGTGTAGAGTAAGTAAAAATAAAATCTAGATCCTTATTGGGAAAGTCACCTGAGATTCTACCACTGTGTGGTCATCGGCAAGAAGCTCCTCAAGGGAGGCCGCCAGGTGCAAAGATAAACGACAGGCTGCTAGAGCAAGGCAGAGTTTAACAGCACATGACGCACAGACAACGTCACTCCACAGATGGCACTGTGAGGCGAAATCACGATTTGCGGACGTGAAACGCCCGAAAATGTTGCCTAGGAACCTCCTTCTTTCAAAGTATATGCTTCTTTTAGGTGCAACGGATATACTTCCCTACCGAAGAATGCCATGCTAAGCATTTTTGTGTCCGTCACTCTGCGCGAGGTTTGAACCCATGCGGGTCCCCGTGGCCGTGCTCGCTAAAGTGCCTCACTTTGGTGATTGATTGATTGATTAGTTGTGTTTAAGGGCGGTCAAATACTATGGTCATTAGCGCCCTTATAAAACAAACTGGTATCGAACACAATATAAAACAAATAAAAGAAGAAGGGCAGGTAAAAACCGTGAAATAAAACGGATATGGGCTAAAGCTATAGGGAATGTAAAAATACCCAAAAGGAGCGAAAATGACAGAATTATGCTAAAACTCGCTCAACTTTGTAAAATGATCAGGGCTGAAAATCAGTTAAAACCTTGAAAACCCAAGATTTGAGCTCCATTACAACTCAGCGCTATAAAGTGGGCAAAATGATCAGGGCTGAAAATCAGTTAAAATCTTGAAAACTCAGGACTTGAGCTCCGATACAACTCAGTGCTATAAAGTGGGTAAAATGATCAGGGCTGAAAATCAGTTAAAATCTTGAAAACCCAAGATTTGAGCTCCGATACAACTCAGTGCTATAAAGTGGGCAAAATGATCAGGGCTGAAAATCAGTTAAAACCTTGAAAACCCAAGATTTGAGCTCCATTACAACTCAGCGCTATAAAGTGGGCAAAATGATCAGGGCTGAAAATCAGTTAAAACCTTGAAAACCCAAGATTTGAGCTCCATTACAACTCAGCGCTATAAAGTGGGCAAAATGATCAGGGCTGAAAATCAGTTAAAATCTTGAAAACTCAGGACTTGAGCTCCGATACAACTCAGTGCTATAAAGTGGGTAAAATGATCAGGGCTGAAAATCAGTTAAAATCTTGAAAACCCAAGATTTGAGCCCCGTTACAACTCAGCGCTATAAAGTGGGCAAAATGATCAGGGCTGAAAATCAGTTAAAACCTTGAAAACCCAAGATTTGAGCTCCATTACAACTCAGCGCTATAAAGTGGGCAAAATGATCAGGGCTGAAAATCAGTTAAAATCTTGAAAACTCAGGACTTGAGCTCCATTACAACTCAGCGCTATAAAGTGGGTAAAATGATCAGGGCTGAAAATCAGTTAAAATCTTGAAAACTCGGGACTTGAGCTCCGTTACAACGCACCGCTTAAACATATGTTTAAAGAAACTAAATCCTGAATGGGCTGGTCAGATTCGATAAAAAATTAAAAACTCTATCGACCGCTCTGTGGTTGTCGGCAAGGAGCTTTGGTGCTTCGTGGCGCACTGGGATCGTGGGTTCGAGTCCCGCCTAGGGCATGGGTGTTTATGTGTTTGTAAAATGTTTGTATATATGTAACGGAAAACGTTAAACAATAATAGGTCAACTAAGTAAATGTGGAAACTGGAAAAAAAAAAAAAAAAAAAGAGGAAAAAGGAAATAAAAAAAACAACTCAATATTGGGGTTTTAGAGGCTAAGAGGGTCACCTACATACAGAAGGCTAAGTTTATTAAAGAATAAATTGTTGAAGAGAGAAGTGAAAGTCGTGTGAATGTAACACATCAAACTTTTTAAACACCAGGTGGTGAAACCCACCCAAAGAGATTAAGGAAAGCAGTAGTAGAAGAAATTAAAGTTATAAAGAGGAAATCATAAAGTTTAATTTTCTCCTTTATTGCTTGGCTTTTCTCACTTCCTGCGCCTTAATACAGCAATTTAATTTCGTATTACGTATTCACACTGTACTTGCGTTTGCACTGAATATAGAACGTCTGTATCGTTTGTGACACGAAGTGGACTGGCCATTGGCTCAGCAAGTTCGATTGCCAGCATCTGTAGTCAAACGTGCCTGCGGTAAAGGAGGGGAGGTCCCAACTAAAATAAACGGTGTATTGGCAGGCTAGCATGTTGATGAGGTTACATATGGCTGCAGTTGCATGAATTTTGCTCCCTTTTATTTTAAAAAATCTTATTCATTCCATTCCCATCTTATGCTTCTATTTACTTCATCGCAATCGAGAAAAAATTAGCACGAATAGTGTTATTACACTCTTCCTTGCAAGTAGAAGCGAAATAAGGGAGTACCACAGGTTAAAGTGATAGTCAAAAGCTGGTTGCTATGTGACTGATGTTCCTTTGTTTGTATGGACAGAGTTGACAAATTCCTGTATGAGAAGAGAATAATTTTTCAAAGCTGAATTCAAAAATAAAGAATATCTCAAAAACGATCAATTCCACGAAAAAGTTTATTACAGAAATTGTATGTTCTAACTTGCTCTTCACTTTTTGTATGGTAAGTTTTTCTCCATCTCTTACGGTTTAGCAGTTATGCAAAATTCCGTAAAATCCATCCAGAATAAAGTAGTCTTCAAAGGTTATTCGCAGAGAATTCACAATATACATTTCATTTGTGATGCAAGTATCTTTAACATCCACTAATTTAATTAAAATCGTTACAGCGACTTTTGAGAAAATCAAATTTTTCGAAAAAAAAAAGTTCATGTAAAGAGTAGTTGGGGTGGGGGGATTTTCTTGAAAATCTTCGTGTCGCATCCTCGAAAGATATCAAACGTAAATACCAAGTTTGGTATTTAATGGTGTTTCCGTTTTTGAGATATCCTGTTCACACACACACACACACGGACAGTTTTCAGAAAATGCTTTT
This sequence comes from Hymenopus coronatus, assembly GCA_030762935.1. NCBI lineage: Eukaryota > Metazoa > Arthropoda > Insecta > Mantodea > Hymenopodidae > Hymenopus > Hymenopus coronatus. Next base: position 14,192,235 of record CM060897.1, on the reverse strand, counting down.
TTTTTTATTTATTCAGGGGGACCCAAAACATGTATTTCCGGTGAAATCTCGGTGACGAATTGTTAAGTGGAATACAATACTTCCTCTATGCACTATGTACATAGTACGTGTAGAGAAAGTAAAAATACACTACAGTTTTATTTCAAAAATATAAGACAGCTACAAGTAACCTAATTTTATTCCTTAAGGATAGTGTAATACGAAATTAGAAAAATCTGATGTGTACCATTCACATGACTTTCTCCATATCCCTGCAACAAATAATTCTTAAAAAGCTTATACTTCTATTTACTTTATGCTAATCAGACAAAAATAGCAGAAATAGTTTTATTACTTGCTTCCTTGTAAGTTGAAGCGAAATAAGGGACAACTGTAGGTTAAAGTGATAGTCAAAAGCTGGTTGCTATGTCAATGAAGTTCCTTTGTCTATATGGATAGGAGTTGAAAAGTTCCTGTATGAGAAAAGTATACGTTTTTCATAGCAGAAACCAAAAATAAGGAATGTCACAAAAACGACGAACTCCACGAAATAAATGTATATAACATAAATTGTGTGTTTTAATGTGCTCTACATTTTTTGTGTAGTAAGTTTTTGTCCATCTCTTACGGTTTAGCAGTTATTCAAAATATAGTAAAATTCATTCAGAATAAACTACTCTTCAGAGGCTATTCCCAGTAAATTCAAGATAGACATTTTATTAGTCAGGTAAATATGTTTAATATACGAAATTTTAATCAAAATCGTTAGAGCTATTTTTTGAGAAAATCAAAATTTTCGAAAAGAGTTCCATGAAAAGGGTAGTTGGGGGTGGGGGGAATTTTCTCAAAATCTTCGTGTCGCATCCCTGGAAGACACAAAACTTAAATACCAAGTTTGGTATTTTACCGACTTTTCGTTTTTGAGTTATCGTGTTCACAGACACACGGACACACACACAAACACACACGGACCTTTTTGTGAAAATGCTTTTTTTGGATACTGGGGACCCTAAAACATATATTTCCGGTGAAATCTCGGTATCGAATTTTTTGGTGGAGTGCAATACCTTCTCTATACACTGTGTACATAGTGCGTATGGAGAAAGTAAAAAACAAAGCTAGTGAAAATACTAAAAGCTTTGATTAACCATCTTTGTTCATATATGCAACACTAGGCAAAAGAGTTAAGGAGAGAAATGACAGAAGAAATTAAAGTTAAAAATATGATGTGTTACACTCATATGACTTTCTCTACCTACTCTATAAACGAACTTCTTACTAAGGTAATTCTTCTTTCAACACCAAGCCAATCAAGATAAACATTAGCAGAATTTTATTACTTACTTTCTTATAAGTAGAATGGAACCAAGTTAATGCACTAGGCTAAAGTAATAGTCAAATGTTTTAAAAGCTGTCGTCATGCGATTGTCATTGCTTCTTTGCTTGGCCAGGAGTAGAACAAAAGAAAAGCGGACACTTCCTGTCTGAGAAAAGTATAAGTACTTCACAATTGAAACCAATTAGAAGGAATACCTCGAAAACGGCGAATTCCTTCGTTGGTTTGAAAGTGCTGCCCTCCTAGCCATGTCTTCAGTTCAGGGTAAAGGTGAAAGTCGCTGTGTGCCAGGTCAGGACTGTACGGCGGATGATTGAAGATGTCCCATTGAAATTGTTCAAGGAGCCGATGGGTTATGTGGACGAGCGTTGTCATGGATCAACACAATCCCTGAAGTCAGCATTCCTCTTCATTTGTTTAGAATGGCTCTCCGCAAACGTAAGTACGAAGATCTTCAAAACAACGTCAATACTCATTTGAAATCATTGGCGGCAACATTTTTTGAAGCGTGTATTGCAAAGCTTGTACACAGGTATGATAAATGTCTCAATCTTTTCGGTGATTATGTTGAAAAGTAGCCATAAGTGTACAAAACTTTTAGTAATAAAATAATTGTTTTCTATGAACTTGTCTTTTATTCTTAGCCTATCGGAGGTTGAAAAAAAAAAGGCCCTTCGTTTCTGCTGTCTGTCAATATTACAGAGGTGGCTCTTAATTTTTACTTTCTCTACACGTACTATGTACATGGTACGTATATAGAGAAGGTATTACACTCCACCCAAATATTCCATACCGAGATTTCACCGGAAATACATGTTTTGAGACATCCTGAATACAAAAAAAAAGCAATTTTAGAAAAATGTCCGTGTGTGTGTGTGTGTCTGTCTGTGTGTGTGTGTGTGTGTGTGTCTTTGGGCAGCATAGCTCAAAAACGAAAAGACCGTTAAATACCAAACTTAGTATTTAAGTTCAGTATCTTCCAAGGATGCGACACGAAGGTTTTCAAGAAAATCCCCCCACCCCAAACTAACCTTCAGATGGAAGCATTTTCGAAAATTTTGATTTTCTAAAAATGGCTCAAACGATTTTGATTAAAATATCGTATATTAAAGATATATACCTGACAAATAATATGTATATCTTGAATGTTCTGGGAATAGCCTCTGAAGATATTTTATTCTGGACGAATTTTACGGAATTTTGTATAACTGGTAAACTGAAGGAGTTAGACAAAAACTTACCACACAAAAAATGTAGAGCACATTAAAACACACAATTTATGTTATATACATTTTTTTCGTGGAGTTGATCGCTTTTTAGATATTCCTTGTTTTTGGTTTCAGCCTTGAAAAACTTACACTTTTCTCATACAGGAATTTGTCAACCTCGTGTCCACACAAACAAAGGAACTTCAGTCACATAGCAACCAGGTTTTGACTATCACTTTAACCTATGGTACTCCTTTTTTTCGCTTCTACTTATAAGAAAGCAAGTAATAAGAATATTTCTGCTAATTGTTTCTGCATGAGGTAAATATAAGCTTTTGAACAATAGTTTGTTGCAGAGATGTAGAGAAAGTCATGTGAATGGAACACATCAGATGTTTCTCCAAATACTCAAAAAAGGAAAACATAAATGTTTAATTTTGTCCTTTACTGCTTGGCTTACCTTACTTCTTGTGCCTGGATCAAGTAATTTTATTTCGTATTACATATTCACATTGGCCTGAATACAGAACAGACGTATGAAAGTATGGAAATGGCGAGGGTGTTCAGTTTTAACAGACCCGGGACTGTACGTGCTCCCAGTAATGCACTGTTTCACATATATTTCTCTCTCGCACACTTCATTTGTTTCGTTTCCCTCATCTCGAAGTTCGCGCAGCAGAAACGTTATCAACGTCTGCAGAAAGAAATAGGAAAACAAAGTTAATGTCTGCTACATTCCTAATGGTGCCATTTTAATATTTCACCTGCTGTCAGCTTTACTCCAGTTATACCAACATAATAAACTGCCAAAATAAGGTTCTTTGTTCGAATTGAGGCAATGCGTCGGTCAAAATGTACAGTTTTCTTCTCATTTATTTGATTTATTATTTTCTCTACCTCAGAACGACGTCATGCCGCCCATTTTGATCACAGATATAGAGAAAATAGGAAATGCCTTATCCAGCACATTTTTGCCAAGCCGCCATTTTTGGACCCTACACTTTTGAGATGTGCACACAAAAATGTGACTTTGTGGTGTTAAATGTTCAATTAAGCAGTACATTTAGACTAAGTTTTAAATCAGTATCATTCTCAATAGGTGTGTATTTTCTCGAATAGCAGAAGCAAAAACAAGGGAAAAAAACATTTCAATACACAGGCTAAGGTATTTATTTAGGTGATATTGTGGTGTTAAATGTTCAATTAAGCAGTAAATTTACACCAAGTTTTAAGTCAATATAAAGCTCAATACGTGTGTGGTGTTTGGTTGTAGTTTACCGAACAGCAGAAGCAAAAAACAGGGAAAGGAAACATTTCAATACACTGGCTAAGGTATTTATTTAAGTGATTTTGTGGTGTTAAATGTTCAATTAAGCAGTACATTTACACTAAGTTTTAAACCAATATAATGCTCAATACGTATGTGGTGTTTGGTTGTAGTTTCTCGAATAGCAGAAGCAAAAACAAGGAAAGGGAATATTTCAATACACAGGCTAGGGTACTTGTTTAAGTGATTTAGTAGAGTTAAATGTTCAATTAAGCAGTAAATTCAGCCTAAGTTTTAAACCAGTATAATGCTCAATAGTTGTGTTATGTTTGTTTGTAGTTTCTCGAACAACATTAGCAAAATTAAGGAAAGGGAAATGTGTTTTAATACATAAGTTGAGGAATTTAAGTGATTGTTTGGTGTTTAATATTCAATTAAGCAGTAAATTTAGATTAAGTTTTAAACCAGTATAATGATCAATACGTATGTGGTGTTTGGTTGTAGTTTTTCGAATAGCAGAAGCAAGAACAAGGATAGGGAAATGTTTTTCAATATATAGGTTAGGGCAGTTATTTCAGTGATTTTGTGCTGTTAAATGTTCAATTAAGCAGTAACTTTAGACTATAAATTTCAATACATAGGTTAGTCTACATATTTAAGTGATTTTTTTTTTTGTTTTTTAGTAAAATGTGTTATACATTATCAACAGAACGATTCAGTATTATTTGTTAGACTCTAGATTTCCAACTCGGAAAGACCTTAGAGAAGCTTGGCAACAAAATTGGCAACCTACTCCGGTTTATAAGAAACCTGTTTCTAATTCGCCCATTTAGCAGCTACCGCGAGAAATAATTACTATCAAATTATGTGCTTATGATACCAGAACCATGAGAATAGAGAGCGTGTTGCTCGGATTCGGAATACAATGTTATCACAATATTCCTCGATCGAAATTCTTGATAAATATCACATATTCTACTACAGATTTAAACCAACGCTGTGATATATGGTACAGTCTTTTGTTACTTTAACAGTAGTTTTAATTAAGTTATGACCTTGCCGCGATGTTTACTGCAATAACAACTTCTGACAGACCAAAAAATGTCATTGTATTAAATATTCCTTCAAACAGAGATCTCTCCCCTTCCACTGTCCTTTGTTCTTTGCTTCAAGAACTTGGAAAAACAATTAATGTTACAGCTGTTGCGTATGGTGTATAAGGTAGTGTGTAGTGCCAAAATAGGCTGGGTACAAAACGCTAGTATTTCCGTTCTGTGATTCTGATCCATGGTTTCTTTTCGAGAGCTTCCCCAGGTTTTAAGTGTTCCTGTTATCCACCGAATTTACTGTCTCGCAATAGTTATATAAACCATTTTATTCATCATGAACCTTGTTTGGTGTGTCTCAGGGTAGAAGTGTCAACGATGGTGTTACGGTGCAGCGTGACAAGGAAAAGCAATATTCTCTGCGGAAATGTCTCCGTCCCTTGGCCTTTGGCTGGTTGTCGAGGTATGCCGACCGCGCCTTTCAAAATCTTCGTGTCGCATCCTTGGAAGATACCAAAATGAAATGCCAAGTTTTGCATTTTACGGTCTTTTCGTTTTTGAGCTATGCTACGCACACACAAACGCGGAGTCTTTTCTAAAAATTACTTTTTGGGATTCAGGGGGTCTTAGTGTATTTCCGGTGAAATCTCGGTATCGAATTTTTGGGTGCAATACAATACCTTCTCTATACGCTCTGTACATAGTACGTGCAGAAAAAGTATAAAGTAGATTTTTTCTGATTGTTTATGTAATCTCAGTCATACATACCCTTAATTGACATTATTTTCTCTATAGCGCCGCCCTTTCTGACCAGTGGTTCCTTTTGGGGAATTTCCCCGGGTTGTGAGGCAAGTCATAGAGTGCTTTCGCTAAAACTCGGAATTTCCTGGTCCTCTATATCGCGTCATTAATTATTTCTTCCTCATTCACCCATTTGATGTGTTTCAGGATTCAACGTGTAGGAATGGTGTTTCGGTGCAGCGTGACAAGGAAATCCGATATTCTCTGCGGAAATTTCTCCGTCCCTTGGCCGTTGGCTGGTTGTCGAGGTGTACTGACCGCCCCTCTGTGGGGGGTATGGGCTTAGATCATCTAGCTCGGCCGTCAGCAAATGGTTGCGCTTTGAGTAAAGCAAAGAGAATTAATTAACTCATTGCTCCTGCGAATCGCCTACTGTAATGTTGCGTGACTAACCATACGGAAATCAAGATTAGATAATTCCTTCAGTGCTGCGACTGTATGCAGCATTTTGTGTTCCACATACGTAATCGAAATTTCATAGGCCAATGCACCTACTGCAGGTTCCTAATTGGTAGAAAAAGTATTAATCTATTATATCGCTTGCAAAATTATACTACGGATTTAAGAAGGGTTTAGTGGTAATTGGTAGTCTTAATATAGATCATTGCAAATAAATAAATAATTACATTTCTTTTGTGTCCAGATGAGTTTCTCTAGCTGTTCCATACACAAACAATTCTTACAAAAGAATTGTTCTTTTACCTGCATTCTGCTAATCGACTTAATATTTGCTTTCTTGTAAGTACAAAGGAGATAAAGGAATACACTAGACTAACGCGATAGTCAAATACTTTAAAAGCCGGTCGATATGTGAAACAATTGAGGTTCGGTTCGCTTTGCATGGTGACGTTAAATTAAAACGAATAACAAGGAATGTTAAATAGTTAAAAAGCTTATTATGCTAATAGACAAAATATTACCACAAATAGTCTTATTACTTGCATCCTTGTAAGTAGAAGCGAAGTAAGGGAGTAACATAGGTTAAAGTGATAGCAAAAGATGGTTGCTATGTGACTGAAGTTCCTTTGTTTGTATGTATGGACAGAATTGACAAATTCCTGCATGAGAAAAGTTTTTTAAAGCAGAAACCAATAACAAGGAATATCTATAAAACGATCACTCCACGATAAAAATGCATATGACATAAATCGTGTGTTTTATCGTGATCTAATTTTTTGTGTGGTAAGCTTTTGTCTATATCTTACGGCTTAGCCGTTATATAAAATTCAGCAAAAATCATCCAGAATAAAGAGGTCTTTAGAGGGTATTCTTAAAAACGTCAAGATATACATTGTATTTGGGGTGTAAATATGTTTAATGTACGGGATTTTAATCAAAATCGTTAGAGCCATTTTTAAGAAAATCAATTTCTTTTAAAAAACTCCATGTAAAGGGTAGTTTGTGTTGGGGGGTATTTTCTTGTATCGCATCCTTGGAAGATACTGAACTTATACACCATGTTTGGTACATAACGGACTTTTCGTTTTTGAGTTATCGTGTTCACAGACACTTGCAGACACACACACGGACCTTTTTCTGATTTTTATATAGGGGACCATAAAACGTGTATTTCGGGTGAAATTTTGGTATTGAATTTTTGGGTGGTATGGAATACCTGCTCTATACACTAAGTACATAGTACGTGTAGAGAAAGTAAAAAGACAATACATAAGCATAAATGCAAGTTGTGGGGAAATTGGCGGCCACCACAGTTCAGCTGAATGAGTGCCAAAGCATGGGAATGCCCCGCCGATCGATCCAACGGAGTCGGCTGGGAACTGCACAGTCGGTCATGTACCTGGAGGTCTGCTTGGAGGTCCTTGACCAAATTATCGGGCTACGACACTCCGGAATTCACGCTTACATTTTCAAATTATAACGAAAGGCACGAATATGATTTCAAACCCATTAGAGAGTACGAAAACGTTTATTAGAATCTTCTAATTGATAATAATACTACTACAAGAACCTTCAACAGAGCTTAAATTTAAGCAGAATATTTAGAAAACAATAAAAATCTAATGTGTCCATTTATACGACTTTCTGCAACAAATTATTGTTGAAAAGCTTATTATTATACCTACTTCATGCTATTTGAGATTTCAGATATTGTCTTATTGCTTGCTTCCTTGTAAGTAGAAGGAAAACACTAAGCTAAAGCAATAGTCAATTGTTTAAAAGCTGCTTGCCTTGTGATTTAAATTCACTTTTTTGTATGACAAAGAGTTGACAACTTTCCCTATGAGAAAAATTAATTATTAGTAAGTTTTGTCTATTACGGTTTAACAGTTATGAAAAATTCAGCAAAATTCATTCAGATGGAGTAGCTCTTCAAAGGCTATTTCCAGAAAATTCAAGATATACATTCTATTTGACATGTAAATATCTTTAATATACGGTATTTTAATCAAAATCGTAGGAGCCATTTTTGAGAAAATCCAAATTTTCGCAAAAATGCTCCATACACAGGGTAGTTTGGGTGGGAGGATTTTCTTAAAACGTTTCGTGCTGCATCTTTTGAAGATACTAAAATACCAAGACACACTGAAAGGCGCGCGGACCTTCTTCAAAAAACCCTTTTTTGAATACAGGGTATCCTGAAACGCCTATTTGCGATGAAATCTCGGTGTCGAATTTTTGGGTGGAATACAGCTTTCTCTACGTCCATATCCTCTCTTAAAATAGAGTGAACAAAGAAAGCATTAATATCCCTAGGTAAAGTGGAACTTACTTCACTGGGAATGAGCTTGGATACTGTACATATTAGCAAACTCGCTAACAGTCTAAAGCGATAGTCAAATCCTTTAAAAGCTGCTCACTATTTGAAACAATTGAAATTCCTATCTATTCGCTTTTCAGGAAAAAAACAAAAAAGAAACGAGAAGAAAGATGTCTTCACGTTTGAGAAAAGTTAAAGTGCCTAAAATTGAAACCCATAATCCAGAATATCTTGAAAACGGTTAACTCTACAAAAAATGTCTATGACATTAATTGCGTGTTTAATCAGACTACATTTTCTGTGTAGTAAGTTTTTGTAAGTCTCATATGGTTTACCAGTTATACAAAACTCATCCAGAATGAAGATGTCTTCAGAGGCTATGCCTAGAAAATTCAAGATACACATTTCGTTTGTGAAAATTTTCGAAAAAATGCTCCATGTAAAGGATAGTTGGAGTTAGGGAATTTTCTTGAAAATCTTCTTGTCACATCCTTTGAAGATGCTAAACTTAAATTTGTTATTTAATGGGCTTTTCGTTTTTTAGTTATGCAGTCCACACTTATACACATAAATCGATCTTTTATAAAATGTTATTTTTTTATTCAGAGGTTCTCAAAATATGTATTTGCTGTGAAATCTTGGTATCGAATTTTGGATAAAATACAACTTTGTCTACATACCATGTACATCGCACATAGTAATAGCCTCTTTTCAAATACACCTCTTAGTGAACCAAGAAAGCGTTAACAAAAAATCATCCAGAATAAAGAGGTCTTCAGAGGCTATTACCAGAAAATTCAAGATACAGGTACATATTTTTTGTGTAAATAGCTTTAGTATAAGATATTGTATCCAAAATTGCTAGAGCCATTTTGGGGAAAATCCAAATTTTCTAAAATTTTTCCATGTAAAGGGTACATTGGGTGGGGGATTTTTTTGAAAATTTCTTGTCGCATCCTTGGAAGATACTAGATTTATATACCAAAATTGGTATTTTACAGAATTTTCGTTGTTGAGCCATGCTGTCCACACACACAAACATAGACAGACAGACAGGCAGAGAGACACACACACCCGGACGCTTCTAAAAATGTTTTTGATTCATGGGCTCTCAAAACATGTATTTCCGGTGAGATCACGGTATCGAATTTTTGGGTGCATTACAATACGTTCTCTATACACAATGTACACAGTAAAAAAATTGTTTTTATTCAGAGGTCTTCACACACACACACACACACACACACACACACACACACACACACACATGGGCACACTGACACGCGCGCGGATCTTCTTCTAAAATTCTTTTTTGGATACAGGGGACCCTAAAACGTCTATTTGCGGTGAAATCTCGGTGTCGAATTTTTGGGTGGAATACAACTTTCTCTACGTCCATAACCTCTCTTAAAATAGAGCGAACAAAGAAAGTATTAATATCCCTAAGTAAAGTGGAGGTTACTTCACTGGGGATTAGCTTGGATATTGTACACATTGCGTGGGAAATGTTAGCGAACAGCCTTGCAGTGCATCTCATTGCCAGCGTGTTATGTGGCTTTTTGTTCGCAATTTGCCACTATACAGGAAAAACAGCGAGGTTTACATTGCAAACGAACACAGAACCGCAATGGAATGTGCCAAACAGTTACGATAAGCCATTCAATATCGATTTATCAACATGTTTATGTCTGTTTGTAACTCCCAAGTGAACCGTTTCTATGTCCGCTTATCATAGAGGTAACTTGGACCGGTAATGGACCAATGATTTATTCACGTTTATAGCCACCCTATTGACCTCAATATCACACAAAAACAACCACCATTTATGATAGTAAACTTGCTGGGGCGGCTCGTACCATTCTACTTTGGTGCCTCATAAAATTATAGGTCCCTGCAATTTCAATTTGTTAAAGTAAGAGAAACTTCTTACTTTCTCTACACGTACTATGTACATAATGTATAGAGAAGTTATTGTTTTGCACTCAAAAATTCGATACAGAAATTTCAACAGAAATACATGTTTTGGGTCCCACTGATTAAAAAAAAAAAGAAAACATTTTTGAAAAAAGGTACGTGTGTGTGTGTCTGTGGACAGCATAGCTCAAAAACGAAAAGTCCGTTAAATACCAAACTTGATATTTAAGTTCTTCTTTCAAGCATGCGACACGAAGACTTTCAAGAAAATCCCCCCAACCCCAACTACCCTTTATATGGAACTTTTTACGAAAATTGTGATTTTCTCAAAAATGGCTCTAAGGAGTTTGATTAAAATGTATATTAAAGATATTTACCTAACAAATAAAATGTATATCTTGAATTTTCTGGGAATCGTTTCTAAAGACCTCTTTATTCTGGGTGATTTTTTGCATTTTGCATTAACTGCTAAACAGTAAGAGATGGACAAAAACTTACCACACAAAAATGTAGAGCTCGTTAAAACTCACAATTTGCCATATACATTTTTTTGTGGGGTTGATTTTTTTAGCTATTGCTTGTTATTTGTTTCAGCTTTAAAAACGTATACTTTTTTCATACGGGTATTTTTCAACTCCTGTCCATACAAACAAAGGAACTTTAATCACATAGCAACCAGCTTTTGACTATCACTTTAGCCTATGATACTCCCTTATGTCGCTTCTACTAACAAGAAAGCAAGTAATAAGACTATTTCTGCTATTTTTTTTTTCGATTAGCATGAAATAAAGAGAAGCATAAGCTTTTTAACAATAACTTTTTGCAGAGATACGGAGAAAGCCATGTGAATGGAACACGTCAGATTTTTTTAAAAGGTTTATTTTTCCCAATGAAATCCTGGTATTGCATTTTTGGGTGGAATATAATACTTACTCTATGTATGTAGTATACGTATTAGAGAAAGTAATAAGGATATGTTTCAGAACAATTTGTAGAAAAAGTCATGTGAATGCAACATATTAGATATTTTAACAGTGCTCTTGTTGAACTGCCTTGTTTAGAACCAATAATTTTATTTAAACGTTTTTACTTTCTGTATACGTACTATGTACATATTGTATAGAGAAGGTATTGCACTCCACCCAAAACTTCGATACCGAGATTTCACCGGAAATATATGTTTTAGGGTCCCCTGTATCCATAAAAAGCATTTTCACAAAAAGATCCGTGTGTCTGTGAACACGATAGCTCAAAAACGAAAAGTCGTAAAATACCAAAGTTGGTATTTAAGTTTGGTATCTTCCAGGGATGCGACACGAAGATTTTGAAAAAAAAATCCCCCCAACCCAAACTACCCTTTACATGGAAAATTTTGATTTTCTCAAAAATGGTTCTAACGATTTTTATTAAAATTTTGTATATTAAAGATATAACGACAAATAAAATGTATGTCTTGAATTTTCTGGGAATGGCCTGTGAAGACTACGTTGTTCTGGATCAATTTTTCGGAATTTTACATAACTGCTAAACCGTAAGAGATGGACAAAAACTTACAACACAAAAATGTAGAGCACCTTAAAACACACAATTTATCTTATATTCATTTTTTCTTGGAGTTGATCGTTTTTGAGATACTCCTTGTTTTTTTTTTTTTTTCAGCTTTAAAAAAAACTACTTTTCTCATACAGGAGTTTAACAATTCCAGTCCATACAAAGAAAGGAACTTCAGTCACATAGCAAGCAGCTTAACCAATGATACTCCCTTGTTTCGCTCCTATTTACAAGAAAGCAAGTAATAGGACCATTTCTGCCAATTTTTTCGATTAAAATGAAGTAAATAGAAGCATAAGCTTTTTAATAATTTGTTACAGAGATGGTCATGTAAATGGAACACATCAGATCCGTTTAGTTGTCTACCTCAGTTACCTTGCTATTATTTTCCAGCTATTTTTAGCTAAATGCTTATTATGGTATTCCGTAACGTTGAGAGCAAAAACATGATGATGTGCTCCATTCACATGACTTTCTCTTATAAAAGGTTATTATTTTATCTGCAAGATGCTAATCGAGATAAACATTAGCATAAAATTGGTCTTAGTACTTGCTTCCTCTTAGGAACTAGCCTAAAGCGACAGTCAAATCCTTTAAAAGTTCGTCGCTATGTGAAACAACTGAGGTTCAATTCGCTTTGTATGGTCCCGTTTGAGAACAGTATAGTATTTTAAAGCTGAAACCACTGACATGTAATATCTCAGAAACGGTTAGTTCTACAAACAGATGTATGTGATAAATGTGTAGTAAACGTTTATCTATCTCTTACAGTTTACCAGTTATGCAAAATTAAAAAAAAAAAAAAAAAAAAAAAAAATCATCGAGAATAAAGTGTCTTCAGAGGCTATTCTCGGAAAACTCAAGATATACGTTTTATTTATGTAAATATCTTTAATACGCGGTACTTTAATAAAAGAAGATCTATTTTTGAGAAAATCAAATATTTTGAAATTTTTCCACGTAAAGATTAGCTTGGATTGGCGGAGAGGGGTTTATTCTCAAAATCTTTGTATCGCATCTTTGAAAAAACTAAACTTAAATACCAAGTTTGGTATTTTACCGACTTTTCGTTTTTGAGGTATCCGTTCAGACGCACGGACACACACAAGGGCCTTTTTCTTTCTTTTTTTTTTCGGATACAGGAGATCGTAAAATGTGCATTTCCGATGAAATCCTGGTTTCGCACTTTTGAGTGGAATACAATACTTTCTCTACTTACTACGCGTATTAGAGAAAGTAGTAAGAATATTTTGCAGAACAGTTTGTATGGAAAGTCGTGTGAATACAATATATTAGATATTTAAATATAACTCGTTGCTGAACTGCACTGTTTAGAACCAATCCTTTTATTTTAAGCTTTGTTTCCTTTGTGTACCACCACATTTACCTGGCTATTATTTTATAGCTATTTTTAGCTACATTTTTATCATGGTATTCGGTAACGTTGAGTGCACATTAATATAGGCAATTACTTGCGAGAGAGAGAAAAAAACAAAAGCAGGTAGCGTTGGGAGCTGGAGGTATGATGTTATAATTAAACTGTATGGAACTGCGTAACCTGGCAACCACTTAAATTTGTGTTATAACGTTATGATTAAACCGACACAACACAGTAGCTCATGAAAACACTGCCCTCTTGATAGTAAAAATTATAAAACGTGTTTTACGTAACCAGCGTCCATTACAAAAAAAAAAAACTTAATTACTTGTTCAGGGATGCCAGTTACTTTCTATACATAGTGCATGGGTAGTAAAAGTATTGCATTCCACCCCAAAATTCGATGCCGATATTTTACTGGACATATACGTTTTAGGACCTGAAAAAATTAGAAAAAGGTCCGTGTGTCTGAGTGTCCGTAAACATAACTCAAAAACGAAAAGTCGGAAAAACTCCAAACTTAAATACTAAGTTTAATATCTTTCAAGGACGCCATAAGAAGATTTTTAGAAAATTCCCCCCACTCCAAACTATACTTCAAATTGAAAAGCTTTCAAAAATCTTGATTTCTCAAAAATGGCTCTAATGATTTTGATAACAATACCGTATGTTATGACATATATATATATATATATATATATATATATATATATATATATATATGTATATCTTGAATTTTCTGAGAATGTTTTATGAATACACATCATTCTGAACGACCTTTTTCGATTGCTAAACCGTATAGTAAGTTTTGTATATATCTTTCTTAAGGTTTACCAGTTATACAAAAGTCATCCAAAATAAAATGCAAGTTATATATTTTATTTGTCATGTAAATATCTTTAATGTACAGTATTTTGATCAAATTCGTTGCGATTCGATATTTTTTCCAATTAAAGGGTAGTTTGAAGCTCGGGGATTATCTTTAAAATCTTCCTGTCGAATCCTTGGGATATACTGAACTTAAATACCAAGTTTGGTATTTAACGGACTTTTCGTTTTTGGGCTATGCTGCCCACAGACATACATACATGGATACATATACACACATACTTACATACACACACACATACATACTTACACATGCATACATACATTCACACATACACACTTACATATACATACACAGATATACATATACATATACATGCATACACAAATGCATACACAGATACACACATACATAGATACACACATATACATAGACACATACATATACATAGATACACATATACATAGATACACACATACAAACAGGCATAGATATACACAAATCAAACATACAGACATTCATACATAAACACATCGAAATCTAAGTATCGTCTTTTTTGATGAAATGTAATATTATGTATATATTATGTACATTGTTCATTTGCGGTATAGAATGTAAAAACAAAACGACAGGAATCACATTAGACAAAATAAATTAAGCAATATAATGCAAATATGCTACTACTTTTACTTACATTCTAAAAAACTAGTGTGTACAATTGAAAGTGGGATTTTAAAGACGAACCGGTTTCGAAGAGGGCCAATGTGGTGAAATCTGCAGACAAGGTGATGGCCTCGGTATCTTGGGATGCACGCGGAATCATCTACATTGATTACTTGCTTATTTCGCAATCAGGGACCACAAAACATGTAATTCCGGTGAAATCTCGATAAGAATTTTTGGGTGGAATGTAATACTTTCACTATACACTATGTACTAGTGCATACGGGCTAGAGAAAGAAGCTAATGAACGTCTTGAAGGAAGGTGAACAAGAAGGTTCTAATTGTGCTGCCATCTGTGAGTGTGTTAATGACCCCGCATTGAGCGCCTGATGTTCACTTTACAGTCCGCGACTCTCAACAAAAACACCCCTCTGCTACAAATTGCTGACAACGTCAACATACGTCCTAACGCAAATATTAGATTAGCTTCTTCCCAACATCTCGCCTTCATAGCATTTTCTGCTAGCACAGCAGATAAGGTAACAAACCGAATAACGGTCGTAAACACGAACCAGGCGAGTTCAATCAATAAGCTTCTTTTTCTTTTATTTTCTTTTTACTTTCTCTACACGTACTATGCATATAAGGTATAGAGAAAGTATTGCATTCCATCCAAAAATTCGATACCGAGATTTCACCGGAAATACATATTTTGGGTCCCCCTGAATCCATATAAATCAGATGTGTTCCATTCACATGACTTTCTCTCCATCTGCAACAATATACTGTATAGCTCAAAAACGAAAAGACCGTTTAATACCAAAGTTTGGTATCTTCCAAGGATGCGAAACGCAGATTTTAAAGAAAATCCCCCACCCTAAAATACCCTTTACATGAACCATTTTCTGAATTTTTTTATTTTTTTTTTCAGAAATGGCTGTAACGATTTTTATTAAAACGTATTATGTTTAAGATATTTTTATGACAAACGAAATGTATATCTTAGACTTTCTGGGAATAGTCTCTGAAGACCTCTTCATTCTGATATTTTTTACTGAATTTTGCATAACTGGTAAAACGCAAGAGATAGACAAAAACTTACAAAAAAATGTAGAGCACATTAAAACACATACTTTATGTTATGTAGTTTTTTTTCGTGGAGTTGATCGTTTTTGAGATATTCCTTATGTTTAGTTTCAGCTTTGAAAAACTTAACACTTTTCTCATACAGAAATTTGTCAACTCGTGTCCATATAAAAGAACTTCAGTCACATAGCAACCAGCTTTTGACTATCACTTTAACCTATGGTACTCCCTTATTTCGCGTCTACTTACAAGAAAGCAAGTAATAAGACTATTTCTGTTATTTTTTTTTGTTTGTTTAGCCTGAAGTAAATAGAAGAATAAGCTTTTTAACAATAATTTGTTACAGAGATGTAGAGAAAGTCATGTGAATGGAAAACATCAGATTTTTTGTGTAGTTAACCACTTCCGAGATATTTTTTGTTATTCGTCTGAATTTTAAAATACTTAAAAATGTTATCAAACGGGGAATTGACATTCCTGTTACTTTTGTGTTACTCCTGGCTGTCTAAAGAGAACCGGATTTCAATCGCATAGCAATCGGCTTTTAAAAGATTTCCCTATCGTTTTAGAGTAGAATATTTCTTAGAGGTCAGAGATTGTTAACAGCGAAGGACACCTCGGCAACTGCGACTACGTACTGATCTATTGTAGCCTTCCATCCCCCGGGTGAAGGGATGAGGGGAGGGGAAACCAAAGGACAGTAAACAGGAAACGGCGGAACTAAGCGCAGAGACGCACGGAAATACGTAACACTTCACTAGATGGCAGCCCTGACACGCCACGGAGGCTAGGCACGCGTTGAGATTGCAGATTCTAGTTCAGTTTCGAGATTTCGTCCAGGTTCGGTTACGTTAGGTTAGGTATCAGTAAATGAACTGGGCCGAAATAGGGAGTAAAAATCAGTTTTTCTTTCATATGCGAGATACACAGTCTTACGTTCGTTCTGTCTGCTTGCGCATGCGCAGCCATGTTGTTTAATCGACGAATCTAAAACTGAACTAGAAATCTGCAATGTCGCAAACAGGCGCCGGGAGGCCGGAAGGGAGCCTCTACAGCGCAACCAGAGGGGAGAGAGTTTCATGAGAGCAAGCAACCGCACCATCTTCCTACAAAGTCTCAAGCTACATTTGCGCCGACCTGAAAGATGAAGAAGGGAAATGAAATGAAGGAAGTAAAGTGAAAGGAAACGTGGTAGATATACAACACATCAGCATTCACCTAAGCGTCCTCAGGAAAACCACGGAAAAACCCAGGGCCAGAGTGCGCAGTCAACAGGGATCGAACCCCGACCTCCCGAATGCCTGAGCCACCTGGTTCGATGGAATATTCCTTTAATTTCCTTTCTGCTTGTAAGGAACTAAGTAATAAGCTTTTATAAGCATAGTTTGTTAGCAAGCATTCACTTTCAAAACATCCATTAGAACACGGAGCATCTTTAGCAGATAAAGTTTAGCGAAAAACGTTATTTGTAATTAATCAAGAGGCAGGTAATTAAAACAGTTTTAGTGCGAGCGGCTTGCGCCGTTCTCTACTAACAACATTATGTTTATAGCCCATTGTGAATTGATTCATGGTTCATTGGCTCCTTTGTTTAAATAGAGCCATTCACGCCAACCTCACGCAAAGGTTTAGCGTAGGTACGTAACAATAATAGAGACGGGAGATTTAGTGGATAAACTGCACAGTGGGGTTCATTCGTACGAGTACTACCATTCACAGTCTGTTTAAAGCAAAGCAGGAGAAAACAAATTGTATTATACAGTAGTCGTATTAAATTTGGACGCGTTTTATTGCTCTAGCACGTATGCACAATATATATACGAGGGCTGATCAACAAAGACAGAGACTGATTTTTTCCTGCAGCTTCCGTGATAGTTTCGTATCTGTAACATAAATATTTGAAAAGAGCGGGTTTTTATGTATAATGTCGCTAGGCGGCAGCACTCTCGTATCGGTAGGTTGGTAGTAGACCCTACGTGCATTTCGCATACCAGACAATGGAGGTGACGCGAGAGGAGCAGTACAGCGCAATCAAATTCTGCTTTCGTTTAAACCATACAGCCACCGAAACTTATGAAAAGCTGAAGCAAGCGTACAGTGAAGATGCACTACCTCATGCAATAGTGTTTAGGTGGTTCAAGGACTTCAAAGAAGCCCAACTTGTCAGCGTTAAGCAAGGTGGGCCTTGTTTCGGCTTCTGCTGTGACTGAAGTCAACATCAACACAGCTGCTGAGATTGTCCGAGAGGATCGGCGTATAACATTACGTGACCTCAGTGAAGTGTTGAGAATTTCATATGGCAGTGTGTTTACAATTATGCACGACCATCTCCATGTGACTCGAGTTTGTGCTCGTTGGGTGCCACGTCTGTTGACTCCCGAACAAAAGGCTGTGCGAATGGAGACAGAACTGAGGTGCTGCGTCTCTTTGCTGGTGGGGGGGATGCATTTTCTAAATTGATTATCACCGGTGATGAGTCATGGCTGCATCATTATGATCCTGAAGGAAAACAAGCCAGCACAGTGTGGAAATCGCCAGGTTCTGCAACACCAAAAAAGGCAAAAGCTGTTCCATCTGCAGGGAAAGTGATGGTGATCACATGGAATGATTTACCAGCATGCAGTTCCCCCTCACACTACTGTTACAGCAGCACACTACACGTAAGTATTGGCTACACTGAGGAAGCACATTGCAAAGAAACGACCAGAGCCTTCTCGGACTGGGTGGCGACTTCATCATGACAATGCACGGCCTCACGTCGCAAATCAAGTCATGCAGTTCCCCCTCACAATACTGTTACAGCAGCACACTACACGTCAGTATTGGCTACACTGAGGAAGCACATTGCAAAGAAACGACCAGAGCTTTCTCAGTCTGGGTGGCGACTTCATCATGACAATGCACGGCCTCACGTCGCAGTTTCTGGCTCGATTCAACATTACCTGTGTACCACATCCACCTTATAGCCCCGATCTTGCACCCTGTGACTTTTTTTCATTCCCTCACTAAAGGTAAAGCTTAGGGGTATTCGCTTTGAGAACTCTGAAGCAGTGCTCAGGAAGAGTGAGGCGATTCTCAAGGACCTGACAAAGAATGGTCTGCAGCACGTGCTCAAGGACTGGCAGAGACGCTATAAAAAGTGCATTGAAGTAGGAAGGGACTACTTTGAAAAAGATCTTGTAAACATTGAATTGGAGTAATAAACATATGTGAAAAAAAAATAAGTCTCAGTCTTTGTTGATCAGCCCTTGTATATAGAGCAGATAGAAAAAGTATTGCATTTCACCCAAATTTCGATACCGAGATTTCACTGGAAAGGTTTCAGGGTCTTCTGAACAAAAACAAATCTAATTCATTCTAATCGAGAAAAATTAGCAGAAATACTCTCCTTGGAAGTAGAAACGAAATTAGGGAGCACCATAAGTTAAAGTGATAGTCAAAAGCTGGTTGTTATGTTGTTCCTTTGTATCGACAGGAGTTGACAAATTCCTGTATGAGAAAAGTATGTTTTTCAAAGCTAAACTAAAAACAAGGGATATCTCAAAGACAATCGACTCAACGAAGAAAATGTATACGGCATAAATTGTATGTTTTAATGGGCTCAACATTTTTGTGTCGTAAGCTTTTGTCCATCTCTTACGGTTTAGCAGTTATGGAAAATTCCGTAAAATTCATCCAGGATAAAGTACCTTCAGCGGCTATTCCCAGAAAATTCAAGATATACATTTTATTTGTGAGATAAATATCTCTAATATACGATATTTTAATCAAAATTGTTCAAGCCGTTTTTTAGAAAAACATTTTCGAAAATAGTTCCACGTAAACGTTAGTTTGGGGTGGGAGATTTTTCTCAAAATCTTGGCATCGCATCCCTGGAAGATACTAAACTTAAGTACCAAGTTTGGTATTTTAGCGGCTTTTCGTTTTTGAGTTGTGTTCACAGGCACACGGACACAGACCTTTTTCTGAAAATACTTTTTTTGGATACAGGGGACCCTAAAACATATATTTCCGGTGAAATCTCGGTATCGAATTTTTTGGTGGAGTGCAATACCTTCTCTATACACTATGTACATAGTACTTATACAGAAAGTAAAAGTGTATATGATATAAATAATGTGCTTTAACAGGATCTACATTTCTGTGCGGTAAGTTTTTGTCTACTGCATAAGTTTTAATCTTATGCAAAATTCTGCAAAACTCATTCAGAATAGACATGTCTTCAGGACTGTTCCCAGAAAATTCAAAATATAAATTTTATTTTTGAGTTGAATATCTTTAATATGCGGTAATTTAATCAAAACCGTTTGAGCCATTTTTGAAGAAAAAAAATGTTTTTAAACACTTTTCCATGCAATGGATAGTATGGGCTGGGGCTTTTCTTGAAAATCTTGGAATATGAATTTAATTAACCTACTTTTCGTTTTGAATTATTCTGTTTACAAACACAGATACAGGGGTTTTCATAATATGCATTTCCGTTGAAATCCCGGTATCGAATTTCTGAATGGAATTCTGTACCTATCTACTATATACGTGTAGAGAAAGTAATAAAATGAAGAACACGTTACGAAATAAAGCATCCCGATAAAGCCATTTTAAAAACAAGAGAGCTCGCTGCGGTGGTATGTCTGATGTTTTAACACGCTATCCTCGATGCAATGAAAATTATTCATATTCTAATTGGAGGGCCGACGGCGTGTCCCCCTCCCCCGTGCTCTATTAAAGCGCGATGAGAGGGTGCTCCGTCGGTTCAACAGTTAAAAAAAGAAAGAAAAGACCTGCACCGCTAGACAGACATGTTCATATGATGGCCGTGACTTTCATTCGAAATGCAAGCCCTCCTGTATTCAGTACAGACGTATAACTATCAAGGAGTAGCAAACAAGTGGGACAATTAAAATATTAGTTTTCATGGCTCAATACTGAGTAATCAAATTAAGAACATTTTCATTTGAAGCAAACATGTACGCCAGGGTTTGTCAAACTACGCTAAGGGCCGAAACTGTTCCGAACTACTTATGATTGGCTCGCCTACAAACTTAAAATATCATGCTAATCGAGATAAACATTAGACAAATGCATTATTGAAAGTAGAAGCAAAATAATGGAATACACTAGGCTAAAGCGATTATCAAAACTTTTAAAAGCTGGTTGCCATGTGGATGATTTTTTTTTTTCTTTTTTATTTATTTATTTTTTTTTTTATTCATTTATTATTTTTTTTTTTTTTTTTGCATTGCCAGGAGTTGACAAATTCCCATATGTGAAAAGTTTTCAGTATTTTAAAACAGAAACCATTAACAAGGTTTACTCCACGAAAAAAAAGTGCATATGACATAAATTGTGTTTTAAGCAGCTCTAAATTTTTTGTGAAGTAAGTTTTTGTCTATCTCTTAACGCTTTACTGGTTATGCAAAATCCAAAAATCATCCAGAATAAAAAGGTTTCCAGAGGCTTCAAGATATACCGATTTTTTTTTTCAAATTCCGATAGGCTATAAATAAAAGACAAATTCATAGAAAACAATTATTTTATTACTAAACGTTTTGTACACTTATGGTTACTTTTCAACATAATCACCGAAAAGATTGAGACATTTATCGCACCTGTGCACAAGCTTTGCAATACTCGCTTCAAAAAATGTTGCCGCCAATGATTTCAAATGAGCATTGCGTTGTTTTGAAGATCTTCGTACTTTCTTGACGTTTGCGGAGAGCAATTCAAAACAAACGAAGAGGAATGCTGACTTCAGGAATTGTGTTGATCCATGACAACGCTCGTCCACACACTGCTGGCACAACCCATCAGCTCCTTGAACAATTTCAATGTGACATTTTCGATCATCCGCCGTACAGTCCTGACCTGGCACCCAGCGACTTTCACTTTTCCCTGAACTGAAGACGTGGCTTGGAGGGCAGCACTTTCAAACCAACGAAGATCTTCAAAACAACGCCAATGCTCATTTGAAATCATTGGCGGCAACATTTTGGCAAAGTTTTCGAAAAAAGTTCCATGTAAAGGATAGTTTGGGGTGCGGGATTTTTCTCAAAATCTTCGTGTCGCATCCCTGGAAGATACTAAAATTAAATACCAAGTTTGGTATTTTACCGACCTTTCGTTTTTGAGTTATCGTGTTCAACGACACACGGACACAGACACGTGGACACATGGACACACGGACACACACACCCACGGACATTTTTCTGAAAATACTTTTTTTGGATACAGGGGACCCTAAAACATATATTTCCGGTGAAATCTCGGTATCGAATTTTTTGGTGGAGTACAATACCTTCTCTATACACTATGTACATAGTACGTGTAGAGAAAGTAAAAACAGCATTTTACATATATTGCGTGTTTTAACAAGTATCCTACATTTTTTGTGTGGTACGTTTTTATCCATCTCTTGTTGGTTTAACACTATGCAAACTTTTGCAAAACTCATCCAGAACAAAATGGATTTCAGAGACTACACACAGAATATTCAAATTACACATTTTATTTATCATGTAAATATTTTAATATACGGTATTTTAATCAAAATCGTTAATCATTTTTGATAAAATAAAACATTTGGAAAAATCTTCCATGTAAACGGTATTTGGGGATGGGGATTTGCTGGAAAATCTTCCTGTAGCATTCCTGGTAGATACTGAACTTCGGTACCAACTTTGGTATTTAACCGACTTTCTGTTTCAAAGTTATGTTCATTGTTCATTGACACATGCTTTTTTTTGGATACCCTGTAACTTGCATTTCTAGTGAAAACTCGTACAACAAGTTATTGTTAAAAAGCTTATGCTTCCATTTACTTCATGCTAATCGAGAAACATTAGCAGAAATAGTCTTATTACCTGCTTCCTTGTAAGTAAAAGCGAAATAACGGAGTAGCATAGGTTAAATAGATAGTCAAAAGCTGTTTGCTCTGTGACTGAAGTTCCTTTGTTTGTATGGAAAGGAGTTGGCAAATTCCAGTATGAGAAAAGCATAAGTTCTTAAAGCTGGAACCAAAAACCAGGAATATCTTAAAAACGATCAACTCCATGAAAAAATGTATGTAACATAAATTGCGTACTTTAATGTGCTCTACATTTTCTGGGGGGTAAGTTATCGTCCATTTCTTACGGTTTAGCAGTTATGCAAAATTCCGTAAAATTCGTCTTCAGATGCTATTCCCAGAAAATTCAAGATATACATTCTATTTGTCAGGTAAATATCTTTAATATACGATATTTTAATTAACATCGTTAGAGCCATTTTTGAGAAAATCAAAATTTTCGATAAAAGTTCCATATAAAAGGTAGTTGGGGGTTGGGTATTTTCTTGAAAATCTTCCTGTCGCATCCTTGGTAGATATTGAACTTCAGTACCAAATTCGGTATTTAACCGACTTTATGTTTCCGAGCTATTACGTTAACTGACACAAGATATTTTGGATACCCTTAAACGTGTATTTCTAGTGAAAACTCGTACAGAATCTATGGATGATGCATACTTCCTCTATGTACTACGTATGAGTATTTTATATAAATTGTAGGTTTTAACAAGTGTCTTACGGTTTACCAGTTATGAAAAAAATCATCCAAAAGTCTAAATATGTTTGCACTTATTTTGGAGACTCCAAAACGATGATCAGTTGTCGAAATTCTGATTCGAATGCAATATTTCTTCTTCGTCAAGTAAGATAAACGAATAAAGGTATAATAAGAGAACGTGCAAACAAAAACCTTTTCTTTTATAAAAAAGCAAAACAAAACGAACTAAATGAAAGTTCCTTAGAGCTCTAAAGGAAGCCGGGAGACGCGTATTTGGAAGTAAAAGAAACGCGGATAGGCAGGTATAAAATTAAGAACGTTGAGAGTGAAAGGGAAGAGAGTAAATGATGAAAGACAAAGAGAGAGGCAGAAGGTGAAATTAATGCAGGATTTATAGAGAGAAAAGGTCGTTGATTTTCCGCTCCAACACAAAGGGATGTAAATTTATGCAAAGGGAACGTGCTAGATTAGAAGAACGGGTACAGACAGATAATTGATGTACTGAAGCACAGAAGAAGCTAAATGTTTGGGGTTAAATAATAAAGAAACTGGATACCTCAATTCAATTATTGCTAGGCGCGTTCAATAATCCAAGAAACTACACTCGTAGCATCCAAAAAGTTTGTATTTAGTAACCGTATTCTCTTACTAGATGGAGTTGAAGTTTCAGCTGTATCTGTCACGTGGTTTCGTTGCTATAAGCGATTGAATCAACAGTCTTGTGCTATTGTTAAAAAGAATATGTTTTTATTTACTTCATGCTAATCGAAAAAAAATTAAAAGAAATAGTCTTATTACTTGCTTTTATTGTAAGTAGAAGCGAAATAAGGGTGCACCATAGGTTAAAGTGATAGTCAAAAGCTGGTTGCTAAGTTACTGAAGATCCTTTGTTTCAATGGATACGAGTTGACAAATTCCTGTATGAGAAAGTATAAGTTTTTCAAAGCTAAAACCAAAAATAAGGAATATCTAAAAAACGACCAACTCCACGAAAAAAATACATATAGCATAAATTGTGTGTTTTAATGTGCTAGCACTTATGCAAAATTCCGTAAAATTCATCCAGAATAAACTAGTCTTAAGAGGCTATTCCCAGAAAATTCAAAATATACATTTTATTTGTCAGGAAAATATCTTTAATATACGATATTTTAATCAAAATCGTTAGAGGCATTTTTGAGAAAATCAACATTTTCGAAAAAAAAGTTGTAAAAGGTAGTTGGGGATGGGGGAATTTTCTTGAAAAATCTTCGTGTCAAATTTCACGGTTCTGAGCTATGTTGTCCACACACACACGCACAAACAGACACTCACACGCCCGGACCTTTTTTCCAAAAATATCTTTTTGGATCCGCGGGGACCTAAAACATGTGTTTCCGGTGAAATCTCGGTATCTAATTTTTGGGTGGAATACAATCCCTTCTATATACACTATGTACAAAGTACGTGTAGAGAAAGTAATATAAACTATATATCCAAAATTGAAAGCTACTGAAAAGGCATATTGGAAGGGAAAGGAATATTATTGGACGGAAAACGTTTTGCCATTTCTCAGGTAAACCAACATATGGATCATACTTAAAATACCCTACCAGCTTAAAAACGAAAGAGATAAAAGCTGAGTTGGATGAAGTTCATGGCTCATCTGCTCCTGCGTTTGCAAGAATTTACAGTTGGATAAATGAATTTAAATGTGGCCGTACATCCAATAGTGATGAAAATCGTTCCAGACGTCCAGTAAAAGTGACTTCCAGAATATGGTTGACAAAATCCAGGATATGGTTTTGAGTGATCGACGAATCAAAAAACGTGAAATAGTAGAGGCCACAGGTGCTGTGTTCTCAATTTTGCACCAAAAATTAGGTCTGACAAAGATCTCGGCAAATGGGTGCCGCGTTTACTCTTAATGGAGAATAAATGCAATCCTGTGTACGATTCGGAAGCTGGTTTGGCACTTTTCCGTCGCAATCCTGACACACACATGAGAACCTTTTTTTCTAAAAATGCCTTTAATGGAAACAAGGGACCCTATTTCCGGCGAAATCTCGGGATCGATTTTTTTTGCGTGGAATGTAATACCTTCTCTATACACTAAGTACACAGTACGTGTAGAGAAAGCAAAAAGTGCTCGACAAAAGAATCGAAACAGCAATATTCCTAATTCCAACTTTGTAAAAGCTACATTAAAAATTAAAATTTAACACGCTTATTAATAATCCTCCAATATTTTTTTTTTTTTTTCTGGACACAAACCATAAAAAGCACTCGTTTATGATTCATGTTTTACTTTCTCTTAACGTACTATGTACATAGTGTATAGAGAAGGTATTGTGTTGCACCTAAAAGTTGGATACCGAGATTTCACCGGAAATGTGTGTTTTGAGACCGCCTGAATCAAAAAAAAAATATTTTTAGAAACATGTCCGTGCGTGTGTGTGTGTGTATGTGTGTCTGTCTGTCTGTCTGTATGTGTGTCTGTGGGCAGCATAGTTCAAAAACGAAAAGACTTAAAAATCAAACTTGGTATTTAAGTTTGGTATCCTCCAAGCCCAAACTACCCTTTACATGGAACTTTTTTCGAAAGTTTTGATTTTCTAACAAATGGCTCTAATGATTTTGATTAAAATCCGTATATTACAGATATTTACATACCAAATAAGATGTATTTCTTGAATTTTCTGGGAATAGCCTCTGAAGACCTCTTTATTCTGGTTGAGTTTTGCCGATTTTTGCTTAACCCCTAAACGGTAAGAGATAGACAAAAATTTACTACACAGAAAGTGTAGAGCACGTTAAAACACACAATTTATGTTACATTTTTTTTTTTCGTGGATTTGATCGTTTTTGAGTAACTCATTGTTTTTGATTTCACCTTTCAAACACTTACATTTTCTCATACAGGGATTTGTCAACTCCTGTCCATACAAACAAAGGATCTTCATTCACATAGCAACCAGCTTTTGACTATCACTTTAACCTATGGTACTCCCTTATTTCGCTTCTACTTCCAAGGAAGCAAGTAATAAGACTATTTCTGCTAATTTTTTTTCTCGGTTAGCATGAAGTCAATAGAAGCATAAGCTTTTTAATACTATTTTTTTTGCAGAGATGTAGAGAATCAGATTTTTTTAAAACAGTTTGTGTGATATTGCAGTGTTGCCAAGATCGGGAAGGAAAACATTTGCATTTGATGTTAAGTCTCGAACAATGCGGAAAACCAGTCCCGGATATTTGCTTTCACATCATTACCTCGGCAAACAGAGAGCTTCCTTATCGACCTTACAGAACCGCCGTGCTCCTCTCTCAGTGTAACAATTACATGACATTCCCTAATCAAAGGATTTCTCACACAAAAATCTGATGTGCTCCAATCACATGTTTTTCTACTTATACAGCAACTATTCTTATATAAAAAAAAAACCTATTCTTGAATCTGCGCATGATAATCGAGATTAACATTAGCAGAAATTGTCGTATTACTTGTAAGTAGAAGTGAAATAAGGAAGTACCATAGGTTAAAGTGAAGTCAAAAGCTGGTTACTAGGTGACTGAAGTTCCTTTGTTTGTATGGACACGAGTTGATAAATTCCTCTATGAGAAAAGTACAAGTGTTTCAAAGCTGAAGCCAAAACAAAGGAATATCTCAAAAACGATCAACTCCTCGAAAAAATGCATATACCATAAATTGTGTGATTTAATGTGCTCTACTTTTTTGTGTGGTAAGTTTTTGTCCATCTCTTACGGTTCAGCAGTTATGCAAAAATCCGTAAATTTCATCCACAGTAAAGTAGTCTTCAGAGGCTATTCCCAGAAAATTCAAGATATACATTTTATTTGCCATGTAAATATCTTTAAAAAGCAATATTTTAATCAAAATCGTTACAGCCATTTTAGAGAAAATCCAACTTTTCGAAAAAAGTTCCATGTAAAGGGTGGTTTGGGGTGGGGGAATTTTCTTCAAAATCTTCCTGCCGCATCCTTGGAAGATAACAAACCTAAATACCAAGTTTGGTTTTTAACGGACTTTTCGTTTTTGGGCTATCCTGCGCACAGACACAACACACAAGACAGACAGACAGACACACACATGGACATTTTCTAAAAATGCTATTTTTTTTTTATTCAGGGACTCTCAAAACATATATTTCCGGCGAAGTCTCGGTATCGAATTTTTGGGTACTCTATACACTATGTATATAGTACGTATAGAGAAAGTAATAATATGACACAAATTGTCAGTTTTAACAATATCTGCAGTTTTTGTATTTCTCTTAGAGTTTACTGCAAGAGGGCTTCAGAGGCTGTTCACAAAAAATCTATTTTATGATAAAAATTAGCAGAATTTGTCTTATTACTTGTTTCCTTGTAAGCGAAATAAAGGAATACACTAGGCCAAACAGACAACTAAATATTTTAAAATCTGCTTAGCGTATGAAAAACTTGAGGTTTGCTTTGCATAGTCCCGTTTGAGAAAAGTTAGGTAGTTTTTAATTGAAACCAATAACAAGAAACACCTCGGAAACGGTTACCGCTACAGCAAAAACGTAAGGAACATTGTGTGTTTTGGAGAGATCTACATATTTTTTGCAGTAAGTTTTTGTCTATTTCTTACGATTTAAGAGTTACGCAAAATTCAATAAAAACCATCCAGAATAAAGTCCAGAAATGTCAAGATATACATTATATTTGGGATGTAAATGGCTTTAATATACGGGATTTTAATCAAAATCGTTAGAGCTATTTTTCAGAGAATCAAAATTTTCGAAAAATGTTCCATGTAAAGGGTGGTTAGTGGGGAGGGGGGATTTTCTTGAAAATCTTCGTGTCGCATCCTTGGAAGATACCAAACTTAAATATGAAGTTTGATATTCTTTGAGCTATGCTGTCCAGGCACGCACACACGGACCTTTTTCTAAAAATGCTTTATATGGATTCAGGGGAACCAAAACATGCACCGGTATCGAATTTTTGGGTGCAACAAAACAGCTTCTATATACACTACGTACATAGTAGAGTAGAGAAAGTAAAAATTATTATTTAAGAAACCGTATAAGCTAATTTTGATAATTGCATAAAATTCACTTTTATTGTGTATAATAATGGATATAAATTTCAATAAGATATCTTGCATTTACATGCTTCAGACTTTCCTAATTTCAAAAAGCATTTTCTTAAATGAAGTAATTAGAAAAATAAGCTTTTTCAGGAATAGTTTTATAGCCATTAATAAATAATAGATAACAGAGAAAGTCATTGGAATGTAGCACAGCAGACTTTTAAAAATTCAAGCCCCTGGGCCCTTGAACATAAAACGCTAATAATAATTGCGAGCGCGAGAGATTTCGCCGAGGTGTAGCGGCAACTACTCTTGCCCAGCTGTAATGCGGGTCTATCTAACCGGAACACTGCAGGCGCCACTCCTTTATTTCCTACGTGAGAGACGTAAGGTTCATAATGATGCCACTTCGGCGCCGTTTGCCATGGGGGGGGGGTAAAAGAAATGGGTCACATCGAACTCCTCGATGATGAAGAAGTGCACAAGATAAGAGACTTCTAGCTGTGAATTATAAAATTTCCGATAAGAGCTACTCGTGGTTCAATGGAATGTCATATTTCGATGCTTTTAAATCTGCTGACTAGGTTCTCTTTTTCTCACCGTTCTTTAGAAAGTTGCTGCTACTTTTACTACGTGATTCTGAGAATGGTCTTATCAAATGCTTTCCTAAGAATTACATTTACGTTACTTTTCGGATTCAACACAGCAAATCCTCGACTGCAGAAATCTTTTATATATTTTCAACTGTGTTTAGTATGTCCCACACAACATTTCGACAAAAAGATTTCACATACATTTTGAGACGCCCAGGATTCCATTCACATGAATTTTTCTGTATGTTCTCCAACAAAATATTCTTACAAAAGATTATTCTTTTATCTACATATAATAATCAAGGTTAATATTACCAGAAATTATCTTATTACTTACTTCCTTATAAGAAGAGGGGAAAAGGACCTATACTAGGCCTTTAACGAAATTAACATCATTTAAAAGATGCTGTTGTCATTGAAATTCGGTACTGGTTCCATGGACAGGAGTAAATCAAAAGAGATGTGATAGGGATGAGACCTTTCTGTTTGAAAAAAGTTCAAGTATTTTAAAACTGAAACGGAATGTCACGGAAATTGTCAACTCTACAAAAATGCATATCACGTAATTGTATTAACGATGTCTACATTTTTTGTGCATTAAGTTTTAGTCTATTCCGTATTGATTACCTCTTATGTAAAAGTCATTCATAATTAAAAGGTATTTAGAGGCTATTCCCAGGAAATTCAAGATATACATTCTATTTGTGATGTAAATATCTTTAATATCCAGCATTTTAATCAAAAACTTTAGAGCCATTTTTGAAAAAAATCAAAGTTTTCGAAACTTTTTGCATGTAAAGTGTAGTTTGGCGTGAGGAAATTTGCTTGAACTTTCGTATCGCATCCTTGGAGCACAGTGAACTTAAATATCAAATTTGGTATTTAATCGACTTTTCGTTTTTACTTTCTCTACATGTAATATGTACATAGTGCATAGAGAATGTATTGTAATGCACCCAAAAACTCAATACTGAGATTTCACCGGAAATAAATGTTTTGAGACTCCCTGAATCCAAAAAATGCATTTTTAGAAAAATGTCCGTGATTGTGTGTCTGTGTCTAGCATAGCTCAAAAACGAGAAATCGGTAAAATACCAAACTTGGTATTTATGTTTGCTATCTTTCAAGGATGCGACATGAAGCTTTTGACGAAATTCTCCACACCACCCCAAACTACCCTTTACATGGAAAAACTTTCGAAAATGTTTATTTTCTCAAAAATATCTCTAATGATTTTGAATAAAATACCATATATTAAAAATCATATGTTCCATTCACATGACCTTCTCTACAGCTCTGCAACAAATATTGTTAAAAAGCTTACGCTTATATTTACTTCATGCTGATCGAAACAAAATTAGCAGAAATAGTCATATTACCTGCTTCGAAATAAGGGAGTACCATAGATTAAAGTGATAGTCAAAAGCTGGTTGCTATGTCACTGAAGTTCCTTTCTATGAACACGAGTTGACATACACGCATATGAAAAAAATATATATTGTGTACATAAATTGTGTTTTTTAACTATTCTACTTTTTTGGTAAGTTTTTGTCTATCTCTTACGGTTTAGCAGTTGTGCAAAATTCCGTAAAATTCATCCAGAATAAAGTTTTCTTCAGAGGTTATTCCCAGAAAAATCAAGATATATATTATATTTATCAGGAAAATATCTTTTATATATGATATTTTAATCGAAATCGTTAAGAGGAATTCTTGAGAAAATCAAAATTTTCGAAAAAGGTTTCGTATGAAGGGTAGTTTGAGGTCGTCAAAATCTTCGTGTCACATCCCTGGAAGATACTAAACTTAAATACCAAGTATGGTATTTTGCCGATTTTTCGTTTTTGAGTTATCGTGTTCACAGACACACGGACCTTTTTCTGAAAATGCCTTTTTTGGATACAGGGGACCCTAAAACATATATTTCTGGTGAAATCTCGGTATCGAATTTTTGGGTGGAGTGCAATACCATCTCTATACACTATATACATAGTATGTATAGAGAAAGTAAAAAAAGTTACATCACAAATAAAATGTAGATTTGATAGAGAAAGGCAAATGAATCTTTTCCATTCCAGTAGTTGCAAAGTTACTTCAAAATTTCAACAGAATAGCCCTATTGTTGAGAGGAAACCTGTGTATCCGCACGCATTAATTAGCACCTATTGGTAAGTAACTCGGAAAACAGCGCAGCGTATATAAGTCAGTTTTTGTCTCCGCAGAGAAGCAAATAAACCAGCAGCAAAAAGGGCACGTCTTCCCAAACAAATCCTGGACCATAAGCCCCGAGGAAAAAAACGACTGTCGTCGACGTCCACTGAAAAGGAAGTCGGATTTGTGGGGTCACACTGGACTGAGGCTTAGTGTGGACAACAGCAGAACAGAGGTTCGATGCCTGAGGTCAGTTGTCGGTCTGTTCAAAGCAAGCAGCTTCCCTCTGTTACGGTTTCCTTTAACTATGTTGCCATGGTTACTTCACAGTAATAGCATGTTTGTGCAGCGTATGTATACACTAATTGTGTTTCCTGTGATGCGGCGTCTTCCTGTTTCGTGTAATAAGGTCACGTTAATTCAAAACTACATTTCATTGGGTGGATACAAAAACTTCTCAACATTTCATTATTGAAGAGCACTTGGATAATGTTGGTATATTATTTTGATAGAAAGATAACTACTTTTACTTTCTCTAGCCCGTATGTAGAATGTACATAATGGATAGAGAGGGTATTTTATTCCACCTAAAAATTACATACCGAGATTTCAACGGAAATATATGTTTTGAGGTTCCATGAATCAGAAAAATCATTCTTAGAAAAAGTTCATGTGTGAGCAGAAAAGAAAACGAAAACACCGTTAAATACCAAACTTGATATTTAACTTCATTATCTTCAGCATGCGACACGAAGATTTTCAAGTAAACCCCCCCCCAGAAACTACAATTTACATAGAAAAAGGTTTTAAAAGGTTGTTTTTTTTTCTCAAAATGGCTCTAACGATTTTGATTAAAATACCTTATGTATAAGATATCTCTATGACAAATGAAACGAATAACTTGAATTTTTTGGGAACAGCTCTGAAGACCTTTTCATTTTGGATAACGTTTATATAACTGTCATTTTTTACTCTCTGTAACCTATATGTACAATGTACATAGAGGATAGCGAAGGTATTGTATTCCACTCAAAAGTTCGATGCCGAGATTTCACCGTAAATATGTTTTGAGGTTCCCCATGTCCGAAAAAAGACATTTTTAGAAAAAGGTCTGTGTGTGTCTGTGGACAGCATAACTCAAAAACAAAACGACCGTTAAATACCAAAGTATCTTCAATGAATGCGACACTAAGATTTTTAAGAAAATGCTCCAACCAAAAACTACACTTTAGATGGAAACATTTTTGAAACACTTGTTTTTCTCAAAAATGGCTGAAACGATTTTGATCAAAGTACCGCATATTATAGATGTTTATATCACAAATAAAATGCATTTTTTTAATTTTTTGGAAACAGCCTCTGGAGATCTCTTTGTTCTGTTTCTGATGTGTTTTGCAGAATTTTGCATAATGGTTAAACCATACGTGATACACAAAAACTTACTGCACAAAAAATGTAGAGTTTGTTAAAACACATAATTCATGTCATACACGGTTTTTTTGTAGAGCTGACCGTTTCTGAGATATTCCTTGTTGTTGGTTTCAATTTTAAAGTATTAAAAAACTTTTCTCAACCCGGAAGTGACATTTCGTTTCTAGTCTCTTGTTTCACTGCAAAGCGAAAGGACCAGCTTTTAAAAGATTTGACTATCACTTTAGCCTAGTGCACTCCTTTATTTCTCTTCCACTTACAAGGAAGAGTTAAAAAGACAATTTCTGCTAATGTCTTATCTCTTTTGTAAGGGAAGTTTTATGTGGAACATTTATAGAAAATGATGTGAATGGATCTCATCATTTTTTTTTCTTATTTCTCATTCTCTCCCTCTCAGCTTTCCTCTCTATCTCCCACTTTCTTCCGTTTCCTGTTCCCCTCTACTGTTTCTGCAAGTTATGCGTCATGTAATGTTTCTAAAACCGGTAGTTAAATTTTCTCAGATATTAATAATAAATCTGGTGTGTTGTATTTACATGACCTTCTCCACATCTTTGTTAAACAGCTTATCCTTCTATCTACTTTATGCTAATCGAGATGGACATTAGTAGAAATTATCTTATTACTAATTTCTTTATATTTTTGTAATATATGATGTTCAAATGTTTCTGTTCTGTTGCATTCCGAAGTTGAAATCGCTGGATGCAAATGTTTATTATTCCTTGTACTTACGTCGCGTATAAGTGTTTTGGTTTTCTCTATGCGATTTTGTTTTCGAACAAGAAGTATCTTAGTTACGTGTTGATTTTCTTGGCTGTGAAGCCAGTTATCATGAAAAAGATGCTTCTTCACAAGCATTGTAAAAGACCACTTGGAGAACACGCGTACGATAATGTTTTCGCGTAGAATTATATTTGCAACATTCAACAAAGCACATAATTGCAGTTCAGGTAAGAATTGTACGAAATGATTGTGAATAAACTACAACTCTACAAAGAAAATCCTAGTCATTTATTGCTTAAGAAATGGCCAGAAGTCTAACAAGCCCATCAAAACTAGTCATGGGACAAAAATAACACAAGCTATTTGGAACTGTTTCATAAAACACTTCTGGAAATTGTGTTATTCTTTCACGTATCGCTTCCCCGCAACAGACCCATGCAACAATGACAGCAATAATTCTTTCATTATTGCAACAGTTGTTGTGTTCCATAACGTAAATTTTTTGACATTGCTTCCAAAGTTTACCACAAGGCGGACTGATTTTTTTTTTTTTTTTTTAAACAGTAACGGAGTCTGATCAGGACTCCGGTACTGTATCCCTATTTACATTTCCCCCCGTAGGTTTTA
This sequence comes from Hymenopus coronatus, assembly GCA_030762935.1. Classification (NCBI taxonomy): domain Eukaryota; kingdom Metazoa; phylum Arthropoda; class Insecta; order Mantodea; family Hymenopodidae; genus Hymenopus; species Hymenopus coronatus. The sequence continues at coordinate 14,158,336 of CM060897.1, read as the reverse complement.
CTGATTACTGGTTTACTGGTTTTACTGTTTCTTTTACAAACATATACACATTGCACAAACATATAACATCCATGCCCAAGGCGGGACTCGAACCCACGATCCCCTGCCCACGAAGCACCAAAGCGAGACGCTTTAGCGAGCGCGGCCATGGGGACCGGCATATTGTCGCGAAATGAGGATTGGGTCAAGCGATTCACTTTCAGTAATCGATTATACAATTCGTTCATCCAACATTAATCGATTCATACGATTCGTTCACGCTTCATTAATCGTCGTCATGCCTTCTCTGCTTTGACTTATACACGGGAATGATAGCCATATGGTAGCTCCTTTAGCATAAAGACTAATTTATAAAAGAACGCCCTACTTTTTTCCATCTATTGCAAACACACCACACTCATATGTACCTGCATACACACACACACACACACACACACACATATATGTACCTGTACACATCATCGTGTTCACTCGGCAGTTTTCGTTGAAGCTCGGCTTGGTACTTCGAAAGGAGGAAGCAAAAGAAAAACAAACCCCAATACCTAATCACGATTATTTTTAAACGACGATACTTGCTATGGTTGACACGATCCATGCTATTCTTTTTGACTCATGCGATTCTTTTTGAACAACGATTCATGTTGAGACTAGCACGATTCTCGTGATTCTTTTTGAACGACGATTCATACGATTCTTTCCGTAGTCGTTCATATGAACGATTCGTTCATGAATCGCCCCATATCTACGCGAAATTCGAATGTACTAAACAAACTCATTCCCTACCGTAAACGCGCAACAATGCTTTTCCTCCGCAATTTAATAATTTGCTCTTCAGTGCACCTAGTTAGTGGTTGCATTTGGCGCATTTTGATTTTATCGATGGACTGTATTTATCTCAATAGTATTTGGTGGTAGACAACATGTCTGCAACAGTTTTGTAGCTGGTCAAGCAGAATTTCTGTTGCACGAAACTGTTTCGTAGTTGCAACAGAAACAGATTAAACTGTTTCGCAAAAAGAACAACTTTTCTCACCACTAATTAAAATGCCCTGAGAAGAGTCGATTGCTACTCCAAACTAAGCATAAGCGCGAGCAGGTTTTTATTTCAAATTTACAGCGAACGCGAAAAGGAACTTATACTTCAGCCTGAAGAACAGGTTATCATCAGTGTTGCCAACTCACCAACTTACAAAATAGCTTAACTACCTCAAAAACATAGCTAAAGGTGGCTAAACTTACAAATAAAAATAGCTAAAGAAAAGACTATACATTAACTGACCTAATCAATGAAAAAAATATTCTCCTCATCCTCCTCTTGGTTTCCAACACCTGTCTTAGCACTGTATTACTATTTGTTTTACTTTGTGAGCTTCAGTCGTATATTTCACTCATTTACTTTGCGTCACAATTTATTCCACATATACAAATCTGCTTCTTGAAACACAATACGAATACTGAGTTGCGGTTTCAGATGAGAATTAGCGCTGAAAAAGAAAGTTGTGGCTAAAAATGTAGCTAAACTCAAATTTTTATATCAAATCACTTTTCAAAATAACTAGCTATAAAATGGTTAAATTGGCAACACTGATTATAATTGGACGAAGTTCTCGAACAGGAATCTGGATCAAACATTCCTGGAAAACAAGCTTAGTCAGAATTCGCTGTAGCGTGGGTTCTAATGAAACATTCAGAGATGCCAACCTTGTTACACAAACAGACGGGAGTACTGGTCGATGAATGTTGATTAGATATCAGCGACCGCAGCAGATCTTCGCTGATGTGGCGTCAACCAAACAGCCACTGGTAGCAGACAGATCTTCACAGTCGTCACTTGTTTCAGACATTCAACAAGGACTGCATGATGAGCACCTCGCGCTCATGGTGATTAACCAAATTCCCGTTCTCGTCAGATGAAGTTTATACCATCAGATTTCCTGCACACCATTTCTCGTCTCTCTGCGGTGATGGCAAAATCACGTTTTACCTATAGGGTCCTTCAAAAGCCAGTAAAAGTGATTATAAAGCCTTACATATATAAATTTTATGTCATTTGAGACGTTAATATATGGAAGCCAAGCGTTTTCATATCAAGTTTTTAGTTTTACTTTCTCTACACGTACTTTGTACATTCTGTATAAGGAAGGTATTGCACTCCACCCAGAAATTCGTTACCGAGATTTCACCGGAAATATATGTTTTAGGGACCTCTGTATCCCAAAAAAAGAATTTTCAGAAAAAGGTCCGTGTCTGTGAACACGATATCTCTAAAACAAAAATTCGGTAAAATACCAAACTGTATATTTAAGTTTAGTATCTTCCAGGAATGCGACACGAAGATTTTGAGGAAAATCCCCCCATCCCAAACTTACCTTCACATGGAACATTTTTAGAAAATTTTGATTTTTTTAAAAAATGGCTCTAACGATTTTGATTAAAATATCGTATATTTAAGATATTTACCTGACAAATAAAATGTAAATCTAGATTTTTCTGGGAATAGCCTTTGAATACTACTTTATTCTGGATGAATTTTACGGAATTTTATATATAACTGCTAAACCGTAAGAGATGGACAAAAATTACCACACAAAGCATGTAGAGACTTTAAAATACACAATTTATGTTATATATAATATTTCTCGTGGGATGGTTCGTTTTTGAGTTATTTCTTGTTTTAGATTTCACATTTGAAAAACGTGTACTTTTCTCATACAGGAATTTGTCAACTCCTGTCCATACAAACAAAGGAACGTCAGTCACATAGCAACCAGCTTTTGGCTTTCACTTTAACTTATGGTACTCCCTTATTTCGCTTCTACTTAAAAGGAAGCAAGTAGTAAGACTATTTCTGCTAATTTTTTCTCGATTAGCATGAAGTAAATAGAAGCATAAGTTTTTTAACTACTTTCTTGCAGAGATGTTGAGAAAGTCATGTGAATGGAACACATCAGATTTTTGTTAATGGAAGGAAATTGATGCCATATTGATTTATTGATTATGTGGTAAAAGAAAACATTAATTACTGAAAGTAATTTGTAAGTGTCTGTGAATATCAGAATATTGAATTTAATGTGTATTTTAAGAATAATTTCATTTGTGATCAAAAATAATTATTTGAAAAAAATGCAACAATGATAATTGCTTTGCTACGTGTATAAAATAGAAGTTGTTCTTTCTAGTATACCGCATCCCCAAGCGTTGTATACCCATATTTAAATATTCAGTAAGTGCAAACAGTTTATGAAATAAATATTTTATGTACCAAAAGTAATTTATTTATAAATAAAAGGAGGTATACTTCCTTAAAGAATGTCTAATAGGAGAAACATGTAGAATAAGCTTTGAGCCTATATGAGAGCTGAATAGACGCTCAACCTTATTGGTCAGTCTTCACGTGATCATTGCTCGGCTTTTGGCGGGAACGCGTGCTGTTACCGGAATGTAATCCTAATTTATCTGTGCCATCCTTCAGTGTTGATAATTATTGTATCCAGTGATGTTGACAAGAACATCTTACCAGTGTTATCATTTACAAGTATTATATTACCTGTAATGCATTCTCTCCCTCGCGGCCACGCTCCTGAGACGTAATAATAATAATAATAATAATAATAATAATAATAATAATAATAATTATAATTATAATAATAATAATTATTATTATTATTTTACAGTCAGTTATCAATTAGCTCGCCAATTTGCCGATTAGTTAATCATTTGTAATACATTGTTGTAAAGTGGTGTTATAAAAGGAGTTTCAAAACGTCACCAAAGGAAGATGTGGACCTTGTTGGTCATACCGTACGTGATACGTGAATATAATTTTCAGCTCTAAATTTGGCACATACAAAAACTGCCATAAAATCACCAAGGATTAGGCAGTCGTACATAACCAAATGGCATGTAACTGGCCCACTCCAAGAGAGATGCCGGTTGGTGGCGAAGGTCCCACTCGCGTGGTGTAGGGGTGGTACAGGTCACCTTAGTAATGGAAAAACGTAGCATGTGGGTTTTGTTATGTGTTTCGTATAACACGTTCTGAGGTTGTTTACGTGGCGCATGACAACCGTTGTTCCTTCGCTGCCTAATCTCAAAAACAAATAAAACTTTAAATAGAAGACCTTGAAAGTTTCGGACAAGTCAAAGCGTAAGCTAATCGACTGCTATCTTCGTTTGGTGTTGTTTTGAAACAGTCTGTATATTGTGTACTTGATATGTGTATATGCTTCTCATAAGTGGTCGTCTACTTTGCGTGGTGGTAGCGCGGCTGCTTACCAAGCGGGAGACCTGGACCGGGGTGCACTCAGCCTCGTGAAGCCAGTAGTATAGGCCCCTCGGGAAGCAGACACCGTCAACAGGTTACTGGCGCCAAGTGTTGAAGGATTCCCCCAACCTTGAAAGGGCCAGTAACCTGTCGGCGAAGACCTACTTCGCCGAGGGGCATTTTTTATTTATTTTTTTACATTATATTGATGTGTGTTTTACAATGATATTATATAACAGGTTACTGGCCTTTTCAAGGTTGGGGGAATCCCTCAACACTTGGCGCCAGTAACCTGTTGACGGTGTCTGCTTACCGAGGGGCCTATACTACTGAGGTCCCTGGGGGGGGGGGGGGGGCAATAGAGGAGCTACTTGATGGAGAAGCAGCGGCTCCAGGTCGAGAGGGGCGCATTAATAGGCCGGGAGGGAATTGAGGTGCTGGCCACGTTTCACCCTCCAATACTGCACCCCATCCATGACGGCGCAGCGGCCGGGCGGTAGGCCAAGGTTCCTTGTGAGCTATCGTGCCATGGAATGATTTACTTTTCTTAAGTGTATTTGGCTATTATATATAATAGGGTACATTAATGCTTCTGAATATGGTGTACTCTGTGTAGTAAATTTGGATTTGTGTATTTGAATATCTTTGTCCGTTTATTTTCGTGTTTACTCTTTTAATTCTTTGTCGGTTTTACTTTCTCTACACATAGTGTATAGAGAAGGTATTGTATTCCACTCAAAATTCGATACCGAGATTTCACAGCAAATACATGCTTTGGGTTCCCCCTGCTTAAATAAAAACATTTCTGGAAAAAGGTCCGTGTGTGTGTATGTCTGCATAGCTACAAATCAAAACGACCTTTGAATACCAAACTTGGTACTGAAGTTTGGTATCTTCCAAGGATCGACACGAAGATTTTCAAGAAAATCCCCCCACCCCAACTACCCTCTACATAGAATTTTTTTTAGAAAACTTTGATTATCTCCAAAATGGCTCTAACGATTTTGATTAAAACATCGTATATTAAATATATTTACCTGATAAATAAAATGTATATCTTGAATTTTCTGGGAATAGCCTCTGAAGACTACTTTATTCTGGATGGATTTCATGGAATTTTGCACAACAGCTAAACTGTAAGAGATGCACAAAAACTTAACCACACAAAAAATGTAGAGCACGTTAAAATACACAATTTAAGTTATATAATTCTTCTTCCTTGATTTTAGTTTCACCTTTAAGAAACTTATACTTTTTTCATACAGGAATTTGTCAACTCCTGTCCACACAAACAAAAGAACTTCAATCACATAGCAACCAGTTTTTGTCATCCACTTTAACCTATGGTACTCCCTTATTTCGCTTCTACTTACAAGGAGGCAAGTAATAAGAATATTTCTGCTAATTTTTTCTCTATTAGCAAGAAGTAAATAGAGTCATAAGCTTTTTAACAACAATTTGTTGCAGAGAAACAAAGAAATAACTCAAAATGATCAACTCTACGAAAAAAATGTAATATAATTTTTGTGTTTTAATCTGCTCTACATTTTTTGTGGGATAATTTTTTGTCCATCTCTTACGGTTTAGCAGTTATGCAAAATTCCGTAAAATTCATTCAGAATAAAGTAGTCTTCAGAGGATATTCCCAGAAAATTCAAAATATAAATTTTGTCAGGTAAATATCTTTAAAATATGACGCTTTAATCAAAATCGTTTGAGTCATTTTTGAGGAACTCAAAATTTCGAAATGTTTTGCATGTAAAGGATAGTTTGGAATGGGGTGATTTGTTTTTTAAAATCCTCATATCGCATCATTGGAAGATACCAAATTTAAATACCAAGTTTGGTATTTAAAGGTGTTTTCGTTTATGAGCTATGTTGTCCACACGCGCATGCGGATCTTTTTCAAGAAATCCTTTTTTTGGTTTTAGGGGGACCTAATACATGTATTTCCGATGAAATCTCGGGTTCAAAATGTTGGTGCAATACAATACGTTCTCTATAGACTGTGTACACAGTACGTGTAGAGAAAGTAAAAATCGATCGGAAAATCGATCTTTTAGAAGCCCAAGCCGCGACTGGCAACACTGCATTTGGTGGTGGAAAAGTATAACATCTGCATTGAAACCCCGGCACCACGTGACAATAAATACCTTGATATCGATGACGATCACGTTGAGAAATAGAGTGAGATACTATAACTTTGTAAATAAAGTTTTGTGCTGATAACTTTCGTCATTATTTAGTTATGGTAAATCGTCTGTTACTTTCTGAATTGCCCTCGTATAAGCACGTTAATTAGAAGTTTTCAGAACCACTTGAGTACGTTCTGGCCATGTTGAAACAAAAGACTGTTTACAGAAACAGAAGAGCGATATTATCACGTCCGATATGATACAATCGGGTGCATATTATCGGAATTCTAGTGCGCGACTGTAGTTGATGTGTTTCATAGGAAGGGAATTCTGAACGGAATTCAGGCGGCATTTATTGCATAAAGGCTCGGAACATTTGCTCAGCTGCGGTATTCGGCTTTGATTTATACCGGGTGATACAGAATACACTGCATAGCTGATAGATTTCAAGTCAAAACATCTTGTGTTCCATTCACATGGCTTTCTCTAGCTGTTACACTAACAACTGTCCTTACAAAAGATTATTCTGTTATCTACGACATGCAAATCAAGATAAACATTAGAAGAAATACTTACATTAGAACCTATTATGAGATCAGACTCAAAGCACAAACTCTAGGATGTAGATCATGTAAAGAATTACATTTATTCATACTTATTAATACATTTACAAATAATAACTCTGACATGAATTTTCAGAGGTGTCAGTTTTGCATTATTTTCAATTAGAATATTCATTTTTATTATATTTATAATGTTACATTATTACCAGTGTTTTTTGATTGAATGAAATCCTTCTCTGTATAGAAGGTGTGAGTAATAAGGTATCTTTTTAATTCTGATCTAAACTTGCTTTTGTTCATTTGCAATTCCTTTATAGAAGAGGGAAGTGAATTAAAAAAGAAAACTATTCCTTGGAAGTAAACGCCTTTTTGGAATAACTGCAAATTATTTGTTGGTCTATGTAAGTCATGCCTATGTCTGGTCTCTTTGTTACGAATATCTGTATTTTTTGTAAACCTTTCTGGGTTATTTATTACAAATGACAATATGGCTAGAATATATTCACAGGCTAATGGTAAAATTACAAACATTTTGAAAAATGGTATATAGTGAGTTAATTGTCTTTCCCCTGCCATTATTCTTATTCCTTTTTTTTTTTTTTTTTTTTTTTGCATAATGAATACTTTTTAACATTTACTGAATTTTCCTAGAATATTTTTCCATGGGTCATCAATGAATGAAAATATGCATAATAATCTGTTTTAGTATGCTCTTATTTATAAGCGGGATTCAAGAATGAATTGCAAAACATGCAGAGCTCAGTTTGCGTAAGATATAATCAATATGGTGTTTCCAATTCATGTTATGATCAATCATAACACCTAGGAATTTTGTATTACAAGTTTCTGCAATGGTCTTATTATTTGGTTCCTTATAAGTAAAAGGGAAATAAGGGAATACATTAGGTTAAAGTGATAGTAAAATCTATCTGTATAAAATAACTGAATTTCGGGTCACTTTACATGGCCTACAGTAAAACAAGACAGTTGAAATGAAACGCTACTTCCTGTTCGAGAAAACTTAAAGTAGTTCAAAACTGAAATCAATTACAAGGAATATCTCAAAACGACCAACTGCACTAAAAAAATGTATATAACATAAATTATGTGTTTTAGAGAGCTGTACATTTTATGTGTGCTAAGTTTTTTACTATCTCTTACGGTTTACCAGTTATGTAAATTTCTGCAAAATTCATCCAGAATAAACATGTCTCCAGAGGTTATTCTGAGAAAATTGAAGATATACATTTTATTGGTCACATAAATATCCTAAACATAAGCGACTTTAATCAAAATCATTAGAGCCATTTTTGAGAAAATCACCATTTTCGATTTTTTTGTCCATGTAAAGAGTAGTTTGGGGTGGGGAGATTTTTCTCAAAAGCTTCGTGTCGCATCCCTAGAGGATAATAAACTTAAAAACCAAGTTTGGTATTCAACGGTCTTTACGTTTTTGAGCTATGCTGTCCACAGACAGACACACACGGTCCTTTTTCTGAAAATACTTTTTTTGGATACAGGGGTCTCTAAAACGTGTATTTCCGATTGATATCTCGCTGTCGATTTTTTTGGTGGAATATAGTATCTTCTCTATACACTATGCGAATAGAACGCGTAGAGAAAGTAAAAATCGTATGTGTTCTATTCACATAGCTTTCTCTAGCTGTTACACAAACAACTTTCCTTACAACAGATTATTCTTTGATCTACGACATCTTAATCGAGACAAACATCAGTAGAAATGGTTCCTTGTAAGTAGAAGGGAAATAAGAGAATGGCTAAACCGACAGTCAAATGTTTAAACAGCTGATCCTGTGTCAAATAACTGAGGCATGGCCTGTAGTAAAATAAGAGAGATGCAACGAAACGTTACTTCCCGCTTGAGAAAAGCTATTGTAGTTCAAAACTGAAACCAATTACAACGAATATCTCAAAAACGGCAAACTCCACGAAAAAAAATGTATATAACATACATTGTGTGTTTTAGCGTGCTTACATTTTATGTGTGGTAAGTTTTCGTCAATCTCTTACGGTTTAGCAGTTATGCAAACTTCCGCAAAATTCAACCAGAATAAAGTAGTCTTCAGAGGCTATTCCCAGAAAATTCAAGATATATATTTTATTTGCCAGGTAAATGTCTTTAATATACGATATTTAAATCAAAATCGTTGGAGCCATTTTTGAGAAAACCAATATTTTCGAAATTTTTGTTATGTAAAGGGTATTTTGGGATGGGGCGATTTTTTCTCAAAATCTTCGTGTCACATTCTTAAAAGATACTAAATCTAAATACCAAGTTTGGTATTTAACGATCTTTTCGTTTTTGAGCTACTCTTCCCACAAACATATACACGCGGGGACATTTTTTTCTAAAAATGCTCAAAACATATATTTCCAATAGAATCTCGGTATCGAATTTTTGTATGGAATACAATACTTTCCCTATCCGCTATGTACATTATAAAAACGGACTGCCCACACACATACACACGCGCGGACATTTTTCTAATTTTTTCGGACTCAAGGGGCCTCAAAACATATATTTACATTAAAATCTCGGTATCGAATTTTTGTATGGAATACAATGTCTTCTCTATCCACTATGTACATTATAAATACGGAAAATAACAGCTCCGGATTACAATAATTTCGCGTGAAGGTTTTGGGAGGTATATACACCTGGTGAATATTCGCTCTCAGTAGGTTGCATGCTACAAACACATTCTCTACGACTCATGAAGCTTTTATTTGAAACCAACCCACTTTTAATAAAAGTGCTTTGAAAATATTTTGTGCGCTCGGAATTCGATATCCCTCTCGAGGCAAAAACAAAATGAATGTTGGCGCCACTGCTTGGCAATGACGAACTGCAAGAAACGACCTTCCGGCCTGCAGCATGCTTCTACATACTTGACCTTCCTAGCACGATGACGTCACCTACAGGATGACGTAGTATCGTCACTGACGTGGCCAACCTAACTTCGTCTGGCATGTCATGGATAAAAGTTATGTTTGGAACTAGAATCCAGTTAGTTGCATTTATTATCACAGCTGCACGGGTTCCTGCTTTGACTTTCTCTACATCTCTGCAACAAATTATTGTTAAAAAACCTATTCTTCTATTTACTTAAAGCTAATCGAGAAAAAAATTGACTTCTTCCTTGTAAGTAGAAGGGAAATAAGGAAGTACCTTAGGCTAAACCGATAGTCAAATATTTTAAAAGCTGGCTGATTTGATTCCCGTATGAGAAAAGTATAAGTATTTTTAAAGCTGAAACCAATAATAAGAAATATATCAAAACCGATCAATTCCAAGAAAAAAATGTATATGACATAAATTGTATGTTTTATCGTTATCAGCATTTTTGTGTAGTAAGTTTTTGTCTATCTCTTATGGTTTACCAGTTATGCAAAATTCAATAAAAACCATTTAGAATAAAGAGGTCTTTTGAGGCTATTCCTTGAAAATTCAAGATATATATTTTATTTGGCAAGTAAATATCTTAAATATAAGCGATTTTAATCAAAATCGTTATAGCCATTTTAAAAAATTAAAATTATCGAAAAAAGTTCCATGTAAAGCGTAGTTGGAGTTGGGGGCTTTTCTTGAAAATCTTTGTGTCGCACCCTTGGAAGATACCAAACTTGAATACCAAGTTTGGTTTTTCAGGTATTTTCGTTTTTGAGCTATGCTGACCACAGACAGACACAAACACGCGGACATTTTTTTTTAAAAACGCTTTTTTTATATTCAGGGGATCTCAAAACATATATTTCCGGTAAAATCTCGGTATCGCATTTTTGGGTGCAATACAATACCTTCACTATACACTATGTACATAGTACGTGCACAGAAAGTAAAAAATGTTATGTGTTCCATTCACATGACTTTCTCTACACCAAATATTGTTAAAAAGCTTATTGCTCTATTTACTTCATGCTAATCCAGAAAAAAATTAGTAGAAAAGTCTTATTACTTGCTTTCTTGTAAGTAGAAGTGTAATAAGGGAGTGCCATGGGTTAAAGTGATAGCCAAAAGCTGGCTGTTATGTGATTGAAGTTCATTTGTTTGTATGGACAGGAGTTCACAAAGTCCTGTGTGAGAAAAGTAAAGTTATTCAAAGCTGAAACCAAAAACAAGGAATATCTCAAAAACAATCACTTCCACGAAAAACATGTATAGAACATAAAAGGTGTATTTTAATGTGCTCTACATTTTTTGTGTAGTAGGTTTTTGTCCATCTACGGTTTAGCCGTTGTGCCAAATTCCGTAACATTCGTCCAGAATAAAGTAGTCTTCAGAGGCTATTCCTAGAAATTCAAGATGTACATTTTATTTGTCAGGTAAATATCTTTAATATATGATATTTTAATCAAAATCGTTAGAAACATTTTTAAGAACATCAAAATTTTCGAAAAAAAGTTCCATGTAACGGTTAGTTTGGGGTGGGGGGATTTTTCTCAAAATCTTCCTGTCGCATCCCTGGAATATAATAAACTTAAATACCAAGTTTGGTATTCTACCGACTTTTGGTTTTTGAGTTATCACGTTCACAGACACACGGACACACACACACACGAACCTTTTTGTTAAAATGCTTTTTATGGATACAGGGGACCCTAAAATATATATTTTCGGTGAAATCTCGGTATCGAATTTTTGGGTGGAGTGCAATACCTTCTCTATACACTATGTACATAGTACGTATAGAGAAAGTAAAAATTGGTTGCTTCCGTAAATAGAAGTCAAATAATAGAGTGCCATAGGCTAAATCGATAGTCAAATCTTTTAAAAGTTGGTTGCTATGTGGTTGAAGTTCCTTTGTTTGTATGAACAGGAGTTCACAAATTCCCGTATCAGAAAAGTAAGTATTTTAAAGCAGAAACTAATAACAAGGAATATCTCAAAAACGTTCAAATCCAAGCAATCAAAAAAAAAATGTATATAACAAATTGTGTTTTAACGAGCTCTACATTTTTTGTGTGGTAAGTTTTTGTTATCGGGATTATCCCTTATCCTGAGAAGACGAATGTTGACCAACTTTAAGTTGTATAGGCCCCCAGATTATTTGAGCATCATTTCACCAATTTCATTCATCATCCGAAATGATGACCAAACAGGTTAAAGGAGGTTAAGCTACATAAATAAAATTAAAAAAAAAATGTAAAACATTTGTAATATTAGTTTGCTACAAAAACAGTTAGAAGAAGTCAAGTGAATGGAACACATCAGATTTATACTTTCTCTACACGTATTATGTACATAGTGTATAAGCAAGGTATTGTATTGCACCCAAAAATTCGATACCCAAATTTCACGGGAAATTTATGTTTTGAGATACCTGAAAATAAAAAAAAAAATAATAAAAAAAAAAACAGTTTTAAAATAATGTCCGTGTGTGTGTGGACAGCATAGCTCAAAAACGAAAAGACCGTTGAATACCAAGCTTGGTATTTAAGTTTCGTATCTTCCAAAGATGCGAAACGGAGATTTTCAAGAAAATCCCCCCACCCCAACTACCCTTTACATGGATCTTTTTTCAAAAATTTTGATTTTCTTAAAAATTGCTCTAAAGATTTTGATTAAAATATCGTATATAAAAAATATTTACTTGACAAATAAAATGTATATCTTGAATTTTCTGTAGCCTCTGAAGACTACTCTATTCTGGATCAATTTTACAGAATTTGCATAACTGCTAAACCGTAAGAGATGGACAAAAACTTGCCACACACAAAAATGTAGAGCACGTTAAAGCACACAATTTATGTTATATACATTTTTTTCGTGGAGTTGATCGCTTTTTAGATATTCCTTGTTTTTGGTTTCAGCTTTGAAAAAATACTTTTCTCATATAGGAATTTGTCCATACAAACAAAGGAACTTGAGTCACATAGCAACCAGCTTTTGACTATCACTTTAACCTATGCTACTCCCTTATTTCGCTTCTACTTACAAGGAAGCAAGTAATAACGCTATTTCTGCAATGTTTTTCTCGATTAGCATGAAGTAATTAGTAGCATAAGCTTTTTAATAATATATATTTTTTTATTGTTTCAATTTTAAAATACTTATACTTATTATCAGACAGGAAGTCTCCGGTTTTCTTTAGTTCTACTCCTGGTCAAGCAAAGAAGCGAATTGCATAGACAATCGTATAACGTTAACTTTTATAACATTTGCCTATCGCTTTAAACTGGTGCATTCCTTTGGTTCCTTTCTACTTAAAAGGAAACAAGTACGGGTACATTCTGATAAAATTCGATTAGCATGGCTTATAAAGAAGAAGAATCCTTTGTTAGTGGTTTGTGTGTAGAACAGCTAGAGAAAGTCATGTGAGTGTGACACGTTCAGATTTTTTTTTTCATCACCATACCTGTAGAATGCAGCAATGGACGCCAAGGAAGTCAGATAATAATCTAGAATCTAGAAGCTGCCTAACACTGCTGTGAACGCAACCAAAAACCTTGAGCTGCGCAGAAGTGGCATAAACATGACACATTAAATCTTAGTACAAAGCTTAGTTAATACTCTAATGGCGGTGCATTATCTTAAGCCCGTCTTCAAATCCTTCATCCGTCCACAAACTCTCTCCTTTCTTACTTCCAAAAGTCTGGCGAGTTTCATTCAAATGACTTTCTCTATATCTATGCAACAAATTATTGTTAAAAAGCTTATGCTTCCATTTGCTCAATGCTAATTGAGAAAAAACTAGCAGAAATAGTCCTATTACTTGCTTCCTTGTAAGTAGAAACGAAATAAGGGAGTGCTAAAGGTTAAAGTGATAGTCAAAAGCTGGTTGCTATGTCACTGACGTTCCTTTTTTGTATGGACAGGAGTTGAAAAATTCCTGTATGAGAAAAATATAATTTTTTTCAAAGCTGAAACCAAAAACGGGGAATATCTAAAAAACTATCAACTACACGGAAAAAATGTATACGATATAAATTGTGTGCTTTATTGTGCTCTACATTTTTTGTGTAGTAAGTTTTTGTCTATCTCTTACACTTTAGTAGTTATGCAAAATTCCGTAAATTTCATCAGGAATAAAGATGTATTCAGAGGCTATTCACAGAAAATTCAAGGTATACATTTTATTTGTCAAGTAAATGTCTTTAATATACGATATTTTGATCAAAATCGTTAGAGCTATTTTGAGAAAATCAAAATGTTCGAAATAAGTTTCATGTGATGGGTAGTTGGGAGGTGGGGAATTTTCTTGGAAATCTTCGTGTTGCATCCTTGGAACATACCAAACTTTCCTTTGTTCGATTGAGAAAAGTTTTTTGAAGCTGAAACCTAAAACAAGGAATATCTCAAAAACGCTCAACTCCACGAAAAAAATGTATGTAACATAAATTGTGTGTTTTAACGTGCTCCACATTTCTTGTGCAGCAAATTTTTGTCTATCTCTTGCGGTTTACCAGTTATGCAAAATTCAGTAAAAATCATCCAGAATAAAGAAGTCTTTTTAGGCTATTTCCAGAAAAGTCAAGATATACAATTTATATGGCAAGTAAATATCTTAAATATAAAATATTTTAATCTAAATCGTTAGAGCCATTTTTAAGAACATCAACATTTTCGAAATGTTTCCATGTAAAGGTTAGTTGGGGGTGGGGGATTTTCTTGAAAATCTTCGTGTCGCATCCTTGGAAGATACCAAACTTAAATACCAAGTTTGGTTTTAAACAGTCTTTTCTTTTTTGAGCTATGTTCTCCACAGACCCACACACGGAAGTCAGCATTCCTCTACGTTTGTTTTGAATGGCTCTCCGTAAACGTAAAGTACGAAGATCTCAAAAGAGCATCAATGCTCATTTGAAATCATTGGTGGCAACATTTTTTGAAGCGGGTATTGCAAAGCTTGTGCACAGGTACGATAAATGTCTCAGTCTTTTCGGTGATTATGTTGAAAAGTAACCATAAGTGTACAAAACTTTTAGCAATAAAATAATTGTTTTCTATGAACTTATCTTTTATTTATAGCCTATCGTAGGTTGAAAAAAGCTCAGTTTTTTTTAATATGTGAAATGACCCTGTAACAAACAGCCTTCAGTAAACCGGTTTAGATAAACACGATTACCATCGTTTTGGCAGCGTCGCTTTTAGTTAACGAAGCAATTATTGTTGTTTTGAAGGTTGGCTCTTGCAGTCATTATAATGATTAATATAAAAATCAATCATCCCCTCCACTGCTCACTACATTTCCCTTTGTAATATGTCCCCTGGAGGTAGAGAAACAACACCTGTATTGTTGAACGTTAACGGGTTCATGGACATAGGTAGAGAAAATAGTACCTTCCAACAAAAAATTCGGTATCCAGATTTCACTTCAAATACACGTTTTAGGACATCCTGAATAAATAAAACATTAAAAACTCTTATATGTTACATTCACTTGCATTTTTCTACATATTCTGCAATAAAATATTCTTAAAAAATTGTATGAGTTCCATTCACATGACTTACTCTACATTTCTATAACAAATTAAAGTTTAAAATGTTATTCTTCTATCTACACAGTGCTAATTGAGATAAAATTAGCATAAATGTCTAACTAAATGCTTTTTTATAAGCAGAAAAGAAATAAACGAATACACTAGGCTAAAACGATAGTCAAATATTTTATAAGCGGGTTGTTAATGTTTGCTAATATGCTGACAAATTTATATTTTAAACTGAAACTATCAACAAAGAAAAACTCTAAAACAGATCAACTCCACGAGAAAAAAAATATGATGCGTTACACTCACATGACTTTCTCTATCTACTCTACAAACTTCTTACAAAAGATAATTCTTCTTTCAACACCATGCTAATCGAGATAAACATTAGCAGAATTGTATAACTTAGCTCCTTATAAGTAGACTGGAAATAGGAGAATGCACTAGGCTAAAGTGATAGTCAAATGTTTTAAAAGTTGTCGTTACGTGATTGTCTTTGCAAATCGCTTCTTTGCTTGGCCAGGAGTAGAACAAAAGAGAAACGGACACTTCCGTCTAAAAAAAGTATAGGTACTTCACTATTGAAACTAATAACTAGGAATACCTCGAAAACAGTAAACTCCACGAAAAAATATATATGACATAACTTGTTTATTTTAACAAGGTCTACATTTGTTGTAAAGAAAGTTTTTGTCTATCTCTTACAGTTTACTAGTTATAATAAACTAAGCGAAATTCATCCAGAATAAACAGGTCTTTAGAAGCTATTCCCAGAAAATTCAAGATATATATTTTATTTGTGCTAGATATGGCTTTAATATGTGGTATTTTAATTAAAATCGTTAGAGTCATTTATAAGTAAAAAAAAATTTTCGAAAATGTTTCCATGTAAAGGGTAGTTAGGGGGGTTTCTTGAAAATCTTCGTGTCACTTCCTTGGAAGATACCAAACTTAAATACCAAGTTTGGCATTTAACGGACTTTTCGTTTTTGAGCTATGCACTAAAAATGCTTTATTTGGATTCAGAGGGTCTCAAAACATGTATTTCTGGTGAAATCTTGGTATAGAATTTTGGGTGCATTACAATATCTTCTCTATACCTATGTAAATAGTACGTGTGGAGAAAGTAAAATGTACATAGCATAAATTGTGTTTTAACGAGATCCACATAATTTGTGGAGTAGGTTTTTGGTCTATCTTTCACAGTTTTCAAGTTATGCAAAACTCCACAAAATTCATCAGAATAAAGATGTCTTCAGAGGCTACACCCAGAGAATTCAAGATATACATTTTATTAGTCATATAAATAGATTTAATATGCGGTATTTTAATCAAACTCGTTAGAGCTGTTATTGAGATAACAAACATTTTCAAATGTTTTCACGTAAACAGTAGTTTGGAGTGGGGGGGGGGGATTTTTCTCAAAATCTTCCTCTTACATCCTTGGAATATACTAAACCTGGATACAAAGTTTGCTACTTTACTGACATTTCGTTTTTGAGTTATCGTGCTACAGACACAAGACCTTTTTCTAAAAACGCTTTATTTGGTTACAGGTGACCCTAAAATGTATGTTTCCGGTGTAATCTAGGTATCAGATTTTGGATACAATGGTACAGTACCTTCTCTATACACTACGTACATAGTACGTGTAGAGAAAGTAACAATCTGAAGTGTTCCATTCACATAACTTTCTCTATCTGTTTCACAGACAAACTTTGTTTACAGAAGAGTATTCTTTTATCTACATCGTGCTACTCGAGATAAACATTACCACTTATTGTCTTATTACTTGCTTCTTTGTGCGTTGAAGGGAAATAAGGAAATAAACTAGGCTAAAGCGATAGTCAAATCTTTTAAAAGTCGTTCGCTAGGTGAAACAATTTAAATTCGATTCTCTTTGCTTGTTCGGAGCAAACTAAAAAATATATGAAAAGAAAGATTCTGCCCGTTTGAGAAAAGTTTAAGTAGCTTAAAATTGAAACCAATAACAAGGAATATCGCGCAAATAGGTAGCTCTAAAACAAAAGTGTAAAAAACATAAACTGTATACTTTAACGATATCTACATTTTTGTGTATCTCTTACGATTTATCATTTATGTAAAAGTTATCCAAAATGCAGAGCACTTCAGAGGTTATTCCCAGGAAAGTCATAATTTAGATTTTATTTTTCATAAACTATCTTTAATATACGATGTTTTAATTAGATTCGATAGCTATTTTTGTGAAAATCAAAATTTTCAAAAATGTTTCTATGAGAAGAGTGGTTTGGGATGGGGAAATTTTCCTAAAAACTTCCAAGTTTGTTAATTAACAGTCTTTTCCACTTTGGGTTATGTTGTCAAATGTACATTTCCGGTGAAATCTTAGCATCGAATTTTAAGTGGAATACGATACTTTCTCTACATGTACTATGTACCTACACAGTACATGTAGAGAGAGTAAAAATGTACTACCCTTAAATAACCGAATTAGGTATTTTTAGATTGCATCACGAAAAACAGGTCTTATTAGTTCCTAACGTACAGTTAGGTCGATTTAGGCTCCATAAAATTTAAGTACATTACTCGTTGGTACCGAAAACATTTAAATAAACTGAAATTTGGAGAATATGAGTTTAGGAATAAAATAGGTCAGAAGCTAAGAGTCTGGGGCTTAATAATAAGTTTAATACTTTGACAAAAAAATCTGGTGTTCCATTCTCATGACTTTCTCACGTATCTCTACAATAACTTATTATTAAAAAGTTTATTCTTCTACTTAATGATAATCGAGAAAAAATTGACAGAAAGGGTCTTATTACCTGTTTCCTTGTAAGTAGAACGGAAATAAGGGAGTACATAGGCTAAATCAATAGTCAAATCTTTTAAAATCTGGTTGCTATGTGATTTAAGTACCTCTGTTTGTATGGAAAGGAATTGACAAATTTTAAAGCTGAAACTAATAACCAGGAATATCTAAAAAACGATAAACTCCTTGAAAAAAAATGTATATAACATAAATCATGTGTTTTAATGAGATCTACATTTTTTGTTGCGTAAGTTTTTGCCTATCTCTTATGGTTTATCAGTTATGTAACATTCCGAAAAATTCATCCAGAAAAAAACATATCTTCAGAGGTTATTCCCAGAAAATTGAAGACATACATTTTATATTAGCATATAAATATCTCAAATATAAGAGATTTTAATAAAAAGGTTAAGAGCCATTTTTGAGAAAATCAAAACTTTGAAAATGTTTTCCATGTAAAGGGTCGTTTGGGGTATGGGGATTTTTCTCAAAAGCTTCGTATCGCATCCCTGGAAGATACCGAACTTAGATACCAAGTTTGGTTTTTAACGGTCTTTTTGTTTTTGAGCTATGCTGCCCACAGACACAAACACGAATATTTGAAAAATGTCTTGTTTTGTTGTTGGATTCAGCACGTGTCAAAACATATTTTTCCAGTGAAATCTCGGTATCTAATTTTTGGATACAATAACTTCTGTATACACTATGTACATAGTACGTGTAAAGAAAGTAATAAAGATAGCTTATCTATGTGCTTACAACCACCAAATTGACGCTGGTAAAATCGTTTCCTTGGAAACAAATTCATGTTTGCGAATTCCAAACTTCCTCTTGTGTTAAAACCATCAAAACGAGGAAAACGAATATTGTAATGCTCTATTTCTTTACTATTCTACCTTACAGATGTTCATTTACTTCTTGTAACATGTGAACGACGCTGGTTACCTATATTAGCTTTGTCCCATGTCGCAGCACACTCGCAGTAAATGTATCGATGATTAATAATCGATATCGCAGGCTCACCTGCAACAAAACAAACCACAAACTGTCATTAGTAAAGGCGCTCACAAAATGTTTAAGTGTTAACCTATACACAAGAGGACGTAAAAAAATCTGATGTGTTCCATTCACATGACTTTCTCTACATATCTCTAACAAATTATTGTTAGAAGCTTATTCTTGTAGTTCAAGCTAATCGAGGTAAACATTAGCAGAAATACTTTCTTGTAAGTAAAAGGGAAATAATGGAATAATACACTGGGCTAAAATGATAGTCTGGTTGCCATGTGGATAACATACGATTCTTTGCATTGTCAAGAGTTGAAAAAATTCCCGTATGTGAAAAGATTTCTTATAAAACTGAAACCAATAACAAGGAATATCTCAAAAATGGTCAGCTTTACGAAAAAAAAATGTATTCGATATAATTTGTGTGCTTTAATGAGATCTGCATGTTTTATCAACAAGTTTTTGCCTATTTCTTATGGCTTACTAGTTATGCAAAATGCAACAAAATCCATCCAGAAAAAAGAGGACTTTAGAGGCTATTCTCAGAAAATTCAAGATATACATTTTATTTGTGAGGTAAATACCTTTAATATACGGTATTTAATTTAAAAGATACCGTACATTATATAGCCATTTATTAGAAAAAACAAATTTTCAAAAATGTTTCCATGTAAACGGTAGTTTGGGTGTGAGGATTTTCTTGCAAATCTTGGTGTCGATTCCTTGGAAAATACTGAACCTAAATATCAAGTTTAATAATACGAGCGTAACATTTTTCTAACTTTCTGTTTTTATTCAGGGGGTCCCAATACATGTATTCCCGGTGAAATCTTGGTATTGAATTTTTGAGTACAATACAATATCTTCTCTATACACTATGTACATACTACGTGTAGAGAAAGTAAAAGTGTATGAGATATATTGCGTGTTTTAAATACGTATACATTTTTAGTGTACCTGCTAAGTTCTTTCTCTATGTCTAATGCCTTACCAAACACTATTCCCAGAAAAATCAGATATGCATTTCATTTAGAATAAAATATCTTAAGAATAAGAAATTTTAATATTATGCTGTTCACACACGGACCTTTTTCTAAAAATGATTTTTGCCGGTTATGAAGCTCTTGAAAGATATATTTCTAGTGAAAAATTGGGTGGAATGCAATACTTCTCCTATTTAGTAAAGAAGTTATAAAAAAAATCTGAGAGTTCCATTCACATGACTTTATCTAGCTGCTACACAAATAACTTTCCTTACAAATGATTATTCTTTTATCTTCGACTTGCAAATCAAGGTAAACATTAGCACAAATTGCTTCCTTGTAAGTATAAAGGAAATAAGGAAATGCATTAGGTTAAAGCGATAGTCAAAACTTGGTCGCTATGTGAAACAATAGAGGTTCGGTTTGCTTTGTATGGTGTCACTTGAGAGATGTTAGGTGGTTTAAAATTGTAACCAATAACAAGGAATATCTTGAAAATGGTCAATTCCATAAGAAACACATATATGACATAAATTCGTGTTTTAACGAAATCTACAATTTTTGTGTAGTAAGTTTTTGTCTATCTCTTACGGTTTACTAGTTATGTAAAATCCATCCAGAATAAATATGCCTTCAGGGTCTACTCCCAGAAAATTCACGATATACATTTTATTTGATATGTAAATATTTTTAATATACGATATTTTAATCAAAATCGTTAGAGCCATGTTTCAGAAAATCAAAACTTTCTAAAACGTTTCCATGTAAAGGGTGGTTGGGGATGGGGGATTTTCTTGAAAATCATCTTGGTGCTTGCTTGGGAGATACTGAACTTAAATACCAAGTTTGATATTTTCGTTTTTGAGCTATACTGTCCAAACACACACTGACTTTTTTCCATTTTTTTTATTTAGGGGGACCCAATACATTCCGGAGAAATCTGGTATCAAATTTCTGGGTGGAATGCAATACTTTCTCTATACACCGTGTTCATAGTACGTGTAGAAAGTAAAGCATTCTGATCTGTTCCATTCACGCGACTTTCTCTACCTGTTCTAATATTTCTACCCTTTCTCTAATATTAAGTTTGGGATTGAACGGACTTTTCGTTTTTGAGCTATGTTGTCCACAAACACACACACACAGACATGGACCTTTTTCTAATTTTGTTTGGGATTCGGGGGGTCTTAAAACATATATTTCCGGTGAAATCTCGGTATCGAATTTTGGGTGGAATACAATACCTTGTCTATACAATATGTGCATAGTACATACAGGTTAGAGAAAGTAAAGTGAAAAGCCACTCAGGTAGGCCCAACATAACCTAATATTATTCTCGTGCAATATTGCTGAGCAATCTAACCCCTTTAGGTTTTATACCGTTTCCTACGTTTTCTTTTCACAAACAAAAATCATAAAGTTGCGTAGAAAAAGATAAGCAAAACAGGTTGACCTAATTTCCGGCTTTGTTACATTTCTAACAAAGCGCACACGCCTTTTCTGCCACAAAAGGAAATTACATGATAACAGAAACTGTTTCCTGAATTGCTTATCTTCCACTGTAAACAACCAGCCATGGCCCACATGATTCTTTCTGCTACAGTCATGCAGACGGCCGTGAATAGCGAACAAATATGAACACAGTGGAAAACAAGGTAGTAAAGACGACCCACGTGTTTAACGAGAATCTTGTGGCCTCCCCCTCTACCCACCTCACAGGAAGGTACTAAAACTGTAATTTTTGAAGAGTAGACTATTTTACGTGACGGCAGTACTTAGCGCATAGAAAACACTCCAGTGCAAAAGCGAGAAATTAGATAAACTTGACCATCTGTAAATGTAATAATAGAAAAATCTCGTATGTTACGATCATATGATTTTCTTCACCCAGTACCATTTATTTTATATAGTTACTACAAACACTTTGGACGAACGCTCACTTTTACTTTCTCTACACGTACTATGTATATAGTGAATACAAAATGTATTGCATTCCACCCAAAAATGCGATACCGTGATTTCACCGGGAAATCAAGTTTTAGCACCCCTTGTAACCAACAAAAAAAATTAAAAAAAGGTCCGTCTTTATTTACGAACACGATAACTCAAAAACGTGAAGTCGGTAAAATACCAAACTTGGTATTTAAGTTAAGTATCTTTCAAGTATGCGACACGAAGATTTTTCAAAAAAATCCCCCCTCCCCCAACTACCCTTTACATAGAACATTTTTCGAAAAATGTAATTTTCTCAAAAAAGGTTCTCACGATTTTGATTAAAATATCGTATATCAAAAGATATTTACATGAGAAATAAAATGTATATTTTGAATTTTCTAGGAATGTTTCTGCAGAGCATTATATTCTGGTTGATTTTTGAAGAATCTTACCTAAGGGTTAAACCGTAAGAGATACACAAAAACTTACCATACAAAAAATGTAGATCTTGTTAAAACGCACAATTTATGTCATATACATTTTTTCGTAGAGTTAATCATTTTTAGACATTCCTTGTTATTTGTTTCAGCTTTAAAATATTTATACTTTCCCCAAACTCCTGTCCATACAAAAAGATCTTATGTGTACCATTCACATGACTTTCTCTACATCTCTGCAACAAATTATTGTTAAAAAGCTTATGCTACTATTTACTTCATGCTAATCGAGAAAAAATTACCAGAAATAGTCAAATTATTTGCTTCCTTGTAAGTAGAAGCGAAATAAGGGAGTATCATAGGTTAAAGAGAAAGACAAAAGTTGGTTGCTATGTGAATGAGATTCCTTTGTTTGTATGGACAGGAGTTCACAAATACCTGAATGACAAAAGTATGAGATTTTCGACTCTGAAACCGAAAACAAGGAATATCTCCACGAAAAAAAAAGAAAAAAAAAGGATATAACATAAGGTTTTTTCCATCTCTTACGGTTTAGCAGTTATGCAAAATTCCGTAAAATTCATGCAGAATAAAGCAGTCTTCAGAGGCTATTCCAGAAAATTCAAGATATACATTTTATTTGTCAGCTATCTTTAATATGTAACATTTTAATCATAATCGTGAAAGCCATTTTTGAGCAAATAAAGCTCTATGTAAAGGGTAGTTGCGTGTGGGGGGATTTTTCTCAAAATCTTCGTGTCACATCTCTGGAAGATACTAAACTTAAATACCAAGTTTGGTATTTTACTGACTTTTCGTTTTTGAGTTATCGTGTTCACACACACACGGACACACACGGACCTTTTTCTGAATTTTTTTTTGGATAAAGGGCACCCTAAAACATATATTTCCGGTGAAATTTCGGTATCGAATTTTTGGGTGGAGTGCAATACCTTCTCTATACACTATTTACATAGTACGTATAGAGAGAGTAAAAAGGAACTTTCATCACATAGCAACGAGATTTAGGCTATATTTCTGTTGTTTTTCGCTCGGTTAGCGGGAAGTAAATAGAAGAATAAGTTTTTTAACAATAATTTGTGGTAGAGATATAGAGAAAGTCATGTGAATGGAACACATCAGATCTTTTTTGAAGAGTAGACTATTTTACGTGACGGCAGTGATTAGCGAGTACAAGACACTCCAGAGCAAAAGCGAGAAATAAGATAAGCTTAAAATAAGAACTGAAGCTTTCCTGGCGACGTGTTAATTCAAAATCTTCTCGGGCTTCTAGCTAGGTAAAAACTTGGCAGAAGCCCGAGAAGATTTTGAATGAAGATAAGCTTGACCATCTGTAAATACAATATGTTATAGAAAAATGTTATGTATTACGATCACATGATTTTCTTCACCCAGTATCATTTATACCATATAACTACTAGAAACACCTCCGACGAACGCTCATTTTTAACATTCTCCACACGTACCTACATAATGTTTTGCATTCCACCCAAAAAATCGATACCGAGATTTCACCGGAAATACTCTTTTTAGGGTCCCCTGTATAAAATAACAACATTTAAGTATTTAAGTTTAATATCTACCAGGTATGCGACACGAAGATTTTGAGAAAAATCCCCTCACCGCAATTTACCTTTACATAAAAAAAATCGAAAATTTTGACTTTCTCAAAAATGACCAACGATTTTGATTAAAATTCAGTATTTTAATGACATTTTCTTGACAAATTAAATGTATATCTTGCATTTTCTGAAGACTACTTTACTCTCGGACAAGTTTGCTGGAATTTGCATGTTTTGGATTCAGCAGTACTCAAAATATGTATTTTTGGTGAAATTTTGCCATCGAACTTTTCGGTGGAGTACGATATCTTCTCTACACACTTAGTACATGTAGAAAAAGTGAAATCACCTAGAACATCGCTCCGCCAATCAGCGGCCTAGGAATGTTCCATGTCACCACCTCTATATTTCTCTCTCTTTACTAATTCCTATGTTTTGACATAAGGAATATTCTTGTGCGAGAGAGATACACCTAGAAATGTTTATCTCGATTAACATGAAAAAGAATTATTTATAGAAAGGTAAATATAAAAATCTGATGTGTACCATTCACATGACTTTCTCTATATCCCTGCAACAAATTATTCTTAAAAAGATGATACATCTATTTACTTTATGCTAATCAGAAAAAATTAGCATCAATAGTCTTATTACTTGCTTCCTTGTAAATTCGTAGAACCGAAATAAGGGACTACCATAGGTTAAAGTGACAGTCAAAAGCTGGTTGCTATGTCACTGAAGTTCCTTTGTCTGTATGGATAGCAGCTGACAAATTCCTTTATGAGAAAAGTATAAGTTTTTCAAACCAGAAACCACAAACAAGAAATGTCTCAAAAACGATGAACTCCACAAAAAAAATGCACATAAAATAAATTGTGTGTTTTAACGTCCTCTACATTTTTCGTGTAGTAAGTTTTTGTCCATCTCTTACGGTTTAGCAGTTATTCAAAATTCCGTAAAATTCATCCAGAATAAACTCTCTTCAGAGACTATTCTCAGAAAATTCGAAATATACATTTAATTTGTGAGGTAAATAGCTTTAATATACGATATTTTAATCAAAATCGTTGGAGCCATTTTAAGAAAATCAAAATGTTCAAAAAAGTTCCATTTAAAGGGTAGTTTGGGGTGGGGGGATTTTTCTAAAAATCTTCGTGTCGCCTTCCAGGAAGATAGTAAACTTAAATACCAAGTTTGGTATTATACCGACTTTTCGTTTTTGAGTAATCGTGTTCACAGACATACGGACACACACGGACCTTTTTCCAAAAATACTTTTAGTTAAAGGGGACCCTAAAACATATATTTCCGGTGAAATCTCGGTATCGAAGTTTTGGGTGGAGTACAATACCTTCTCTATACGCACTATGTACATAAAAAGGTATGAATTTAACGTTACAGTTTTGGCATATTACGAAATGCCACTTCGGTATCGAAAATGAAATTTTCTTCATATGAAAGAGCCGATGTGTTCGACAGCCGACAACTAGAGACAAACAAATTGGATTCTGTTTCACTTATAACCGCGCGTGAAAAACGCTCAGCACCGTAAAAAAATAAAGTCAAGGGAGTAAAAACGCCTGCCATTTTATGAGCTATAAATTCTCTTGGTTTGTAATGCAATTTAAAGGGGTAAAGGTTATGGACTGGCGCTGGTATGACACTGCAGGAAACGGCCGTAATAAACTGTTTTACTGTCATTTGAAACATAAGGTATACATTATGGTGTAAACCAACGTGAACAAATACAAGAACCTCTGCAGTTTTAATGAACTATGAAAGGTAAATTCTTCTGCTTCAGTGTTTTATATAAAAGTGAGCATATGAAGCATATTTTGTTTTACATGCCCAGATACTTTTGTACAGCTGACATCAACTCGTGTCGCAGCAAGTCTCCTGTGGTTCAACATATACGAGGGTCGGCTGATAAGTCCCGGGCCTCACACAGATGTGGCGCCACTAGGCCAGATAGACGGTAGCATCGTATAGTTTAACTCTAGACTAGCTTGTATCCATAGTTACAGGTCAATATCTGGTTTAGTTTTCGAATGACAGCATTTTAAATAAGACAACTTTTCCCACTATTAGGGACTTCCGTGCGTCTTTGCGCTCAACTCCGACGTTTCCTGTGTACCGGTCTGTGGTTTCCTCTCCTGTCATCCGTTCCCCCGGGGCCGCAATAGATCAGTAGTTGGTCGCTGTTGCCGAGGTGCCCCCCGCTGTTTACATGCTCTACCCTACAGTTTTCCGCAGTGGCGGCTAGTGAAATAACCTATAGATAAATCTCTTATTTCATATAAATCACACGTAACATCTATTTCTTATATATTGAGTGACACTTATGTGGTGCATGGTTAGTGTTGAACGCCTCTTTTTGTTTCTCGACACTTTGTCGATTTGGAGGTCGCTGACGATTTCAGGATGGAATCTCGTCTTCCGGCTAGCTAACTGAATGTACCTGGGAACTTGTGAATGTTGTAAAGTGAAAATTAAATAATACAAAATTGACTGGTTTGCAGCTACGATTAATTTAAAATCTGTTTCATTTTGACTTTACTTTACATGCATCTTTCACTTCCTTAATCTTTCACCTATTTGTAGTTATACTTATTCGTGCCCGACTTTACAACGGGGGACGGTTGATAAGTCCCGAGCCTCACACAGATATGGCGCCTCTAGACCAGTTAGACGGTAGCATCGTATAGCTTAACCATATACTAGCTTGTTTAGTTTTCGAGTGATAGCATTTTAAACAAGACAATTTTAGAGTTTTCACAAAAATGAAGCATTTGGAAAAATGAGCAGTGATTAAATACTTCCATTTCAAAGGCTTAACGCCAAAAGAAATCAAGCAGGAAATGGACAGTACATTGAAAGACTCTGATCCTTCATATTCAATGATTAAAAGGTGGGTTGCAGAGTTTTAAATGGGACGTACGAGCACTAGTGATGAGCCTCGCTCTGGACGCCCTGCAGAAGTGACAACTCAAGAGATCATTGAAAAAATTCATCGTTTAGTACTGGAAGACCGCAGATTAAAGTTGTTAGAGATAGCAGAGGCTGTAAACATATCAAAAGAACGTTAAGGTAATATTTTAAGTAGTGTTTTTGGTTTTCCCAAGGTCTGTACAAGATGGGTGCCCCGTTTGACACCTGATCAAAAGTTACAAAGAAAAACTGTTTCTGTCAAGAATGTGGAGCTCTGCCGTAAACATCTCAGTGAAAAGTATAAAAATCTGATGTGTACCATTCACACGACAATTTTTCAAAGTAGAAACCAAAAATAAGGAATGTCTCAAAAACGATGAACTCCACGAAAAAAATGTATATCGCATAAATTGTGTGTTTTAGCGTGCTCTACATTTTTCGTGTGGTAAGTTTTTGTCCATCTCTTACGGTTTAGCAGTTGTTTAAAATTCCGTAAAATGCATCCAGAATAAAGTACTCTTCAGAGGCTATTCCCAGAAAATTCAAGATATACACTTTATTTGTCAGGTAAATATCTTTAATATTGATATTTTAATCAAAATCGTTAGAGCCATTTTTGAGAAAATAAAAATTTTCGAAAAAAGTTCCATGTAAAGTGTAGTTGGGGGTGGGGGATTTTTCTCAAAATCTTCGTGTCGCATCCCTGGAAGATGCTAAACTTAAATACCAAGTCTGCTATTTTACCGACTTTTCTTTTTTGAGTTATCGTGTTCACAGACACACACACACACAGACCTTTTTCCGAAAATGCTTTTTTTTAGATAAAGGGGACCATATAACATATTATTTCCAGTGAAATCTCGGTATCGAATTTTTGGGTGGAGTGCAATACTTTCTCTATACACTATGTAATAGTACTATAGAGAAAGTAAAAAAAAAACAGTTGTTCAGAGCCTATTCCAATAAAATTCATGTAATTATATTTAATATACGGTATTTTAATCAAAATCTATACAGCGATATTAGGGAAAAAAAACAAAAATTATTCCATGGAAAGGGTAGTTAGAGTGCGGGGATTTTCTTCAATATTTTCGTGTCGCATCCTTGGAAGATACTGAAAGTTTGGTATGTAACGGATTTTTCGTTTTTGAGCTACGCTGTGCAAGGACACGCACAGGACATTTCTCTTTAAATTCTTTTTTTGGACTCAGGGGGCCTCAAAACATATATTTTCGGTGAAATTCGATGTAGGATTTTTGGATGAAATACAAATACAATACAATACAATACAATACAATACATAGAGAGGGTGATGCATTTCTGCTTATATTTTCTCGATTAGCTTGAAGTGGATAGATTTATGGTTTTTTACTTTCTCTATACGCACTATGTACATAGAGAAAGTATTGCACTCCACCCAAAAATTCGATACCCAGATTTCAACGAAAATATATGTTTTAGGGTACCCTGTATAAAAAAAAAGCATTTTCACAAAAAGGTCCGTGTGTGTGTGTGTGTGTGTGTGTGTGTGTGTGTGTGTGTGTGTGTGTGTGTGTGTGTGTGTCTGTGAACACGATAACTCAAAAACGAAAAGTCGGTAAAATACCAAACTTGGTATTTAAGCTTAGTATCTTCCAGGGATGCGACACGAAGATTTTGAAAAAAAATCCCTTACCCCAAACTACCCTTTACATGGAACTTTTTTCGAAAATGTTGATTTTTTTAAAAATGGCTCTTAACGATTATGATTAAAATTTCGTATATTAAAGATATTTACCTGACAAATAAAATGTATATTTTGAATTTTCTGGGAATAGCCTCTGAAGACTACTTTATTCTGGATGAATTTTGCATAACTACTAAACCGTAAGAGATGGACAAAAACTTAACACACACAAAATGTAGAGCACGTTAAAACACACAATTTATGTTATATACGTACATTTTTTTCGTGGAGTTGATCGTTTTTGAGATATTCCTTTTTCTTGTTTTCAGCTTTGAAAAACTTTTACTTTTCTCATACAGGAATTTTGTCAACTCCTGTCCACACAAACAAAGGAACATCAGTCACATAGCAACCAGCTTTTGACTATCACTTTAACCTATGGTACTCCCTTATTTCGCTTCTACTTACAATAAAGCAAGAAATAAGACTATTTCTGCTAATTTTTCTCGATTAGTATGAAATAAATAAAAGATAAGCTTATTAACAATAATTTGTTGCAGAGATGTAGAGAAAGTCATGTGAATGGAAGACATCAGATTTTTTCC
Organism: Hymenopus coronatus; assembly: GCA_030762935.1. NCBI lineage: Eukaryota > Metazoa > Arthropoda > Insecta > Mantodea > Hymenopodidae > Hymenopus > Hymenopus coronatus. The sequence goes on along the minus strand of CM060897.1, from coordinate 14,128,990 downwards.
TTTTGCAGTTATTTGGCTAGTGATTCTATAGGTGTATATGAAAATAAATGAATGCTGGTTGCTATTTATCCTGTAAGAGTGGTTGAATAGAGAGCTAAATGTTTACTGCGTCATCCCCAGATCGGGAGGAGCTGCCCAATGAGCCGAAGATGGGATTCTGTACGCCAACTAAATGCAATGGCCTGAGAACGAGTTAATCCCACAGCAGTATATTGGGGAAAGCGTTTCGAGAATCTTCCATTCAGCAGCTAAAGTTGCGAAATACCAGCTTAGTTTAATCTGATAAGCACGGCATACCACTTTATCTACCTGCTATTATTTCACACGGTTCTTCTAAGTGATATAATCAAATTAAACTTTTCCAATTTCTAGTAAACATTAATTACATTGTGTGATTAAAGCTGCTGATATAATCGATTAATCGATCCGATTAAAATCATACTCTGGTGAAGGGAATAGAAAGCACGTGTTACAATCTTATGACTTTCTCTACCTCTAACAAACTATTCTTAAAAAAGCTAACTCCTTTCTTTAATTAGTACCTGCAAATACACAGGTAGAGAAGGTATTGCGTTCCACCCAAAAATTCGAGACCCATATTTCGCCGGAAATATATATTTTGAGGTTCCCTGAGCCCAAAAAAAAAAAACTGCTTTTTACCAGTCCGTCGCTGAGTGTGTCTGTGTGTGGGTGCTTGTCTGTGGACAGCATAGCCCAAAAACTTATCTTCCAGGGTTACGTCACAAAGACTTTTCAAGAAAATTGCCCAAACTACCCTTTAATTGCAATAGTATTTGAAATTTTCGTTTTTCTCAAAAATCGCTCTAACGTGTATAATTAAAATGCCGTATATTAAAACTATTTACATCGCAAATAAAATGTATATCTTGAATTTTCTGGGAGTAGCCTCTGAAGGCATCTTTATTCTGGACGAGCTTTGCAAAATTTTGCGTAACGGTTTAACCGTAGGATATAGACAAAACACAGAAAATTTGGACCTCATTAAAACACACAATTTACGTCAAATACGTTTTTGCTTGCAAAGTTTACCATTTTCCAGATAATTATTTTTATTGGTTTTAGTTTTAATCTAGCCAACTTTTCTCAAATGGGGCATTGTAAAGCGAACCGAACCTCAATTGTTTCATGTAGTGATGAGCTTGTAAAACATTTGACTATCACTTTAGTCTGATGTATTTCCCTTCAACTTACAAGGAATGAAGTATTAAGATAATTTCTGCTAATGTTTATCTCAGTTAGCATGACGTTGATAGAAGAAGATTCTTTTGTAAGAATAGTTAGTACATAAAACAGCTAGAGAAAGTAGTGGGAATGGAACACTTAAGATTTTTTTGAAAAAGGTCTTATTACTTGCTTCCTTGTAAGTAGAAGCGAAATAAGGGAGTGCCATAGGTTAAAGTGATAAAGCTGATTTCTATAACACTGAAGTTCCTTTGTTTATATGGACAGGAGTTGATAAATTCCAGTATGAGAAAAGTATACTTTTTTCAAAGCTGAAACCAAAAATAAGGAATATCTCAAAAATGATCACCTCCACGAAAAAAATGTATATAGCATAAATAGTGTTGTTTTAACGTGCTCTACATTTTTGTGTGGTAAAGTTTTGTCCATCTCTTACGGTTTAGCAGTTATGCAAAATTCCGTAAAATTCATGCAGAACAAAGTAGCCTTCAGAAGCTATTCCCAGAAAATTCAAAATATTCATTTTATTTGTCAGGTAAATATCTTTAGAATACGATATTTTAGTTAAAATCGTAAGAGCCATTTTTTTAGAAAATCAATTTTTTTTAAAAAAAAGTTCATGTAAAGGGTAGTTGGGGTCGGGGGGATTATCTTGAAAATCTTCATGTCGCATCCTTGGAAGATACCAAACCTAAATACCAAGTTTGGTATTTAACGGTATTTTCGTTTTTGAGCTATGCTGTCCACAGGCAGACATACACACGCGGAATTTGTTTTGGATTCAGGGGTCTCAAAACATTTATTTCCGTAGAACTCTCGGTATCGAAATTTTGGGTGCATTACAATACTTTCTCTATACACCATGTAAGGACGTGTAGAGAAAGTAAAAGAAGTCGATAAGTACCAAACCTGGTATTTAGTTTAGCATCTTCCACGGATGCTACACGAGCGTTTGAAGAAAACCTCCGAAGACCTCTTCACTCTGGATGACTTTTGTATAACTGGTAAACCATCAGAGACAGACAAAAACTAAACACACAGAAGATATACATCTCAGTCAAACACACATTTATGCCATTTTATCCGTGGTCTTCTTAGCGCGGTGGTAGCGCAGCTGCTTACCAAGCAGGACCCCTGGGTTCGATTTCCGGTATCGGCGTGGGCATTATCCCCCCGCTGGGAGACTTAGACCGGGGTGCACTCAGCCTCGTGAGGTCCCTGGAGGGTCAATTGAGAAGCTACTTGATGGAGGAGTAGTGGTTCCAGGTCGTGAAGACCGCATTAACCGGCCGAGGGGGTGTTCCAGGCGCCGACCACGTCTCACCATCCAATACTGCACCCCATCCATGACGTCTGGATGGGGGACGCAGCGGCCGGGCGGTAGGTAAAGGTTGCTTGTGAGCTGTCGTGCCATGGAATTATTATTCTTATTAGACGTGGAGTTGACCTATTCTGAAATATTCTTTGTTGGTTTCATTTTTAAACTACATACTGACGAGAATGTGTCCACTCCTGACCATGCAAAGAAACGAACCAGCTTTAAAATCTTTTCCTATTGCTTTAGTCTAGTGTATTCACGTCTAACAATGAGGTAATCTACCAAACAGATGCTTATTTTGAGGACCTTCCAAAAAGCCAACTCTTTGGAAGGCTTAAAACAGTTGGACAAATGCTGGGAAAAGTATATCGAGCTAAAAGGAATCAAACAAATCTACCAAAAATAATTTGTTTTTCTGTAGCTTTCTAAGGACTTATTGAACACCCACGTATATTCCCTTATTTCCCAAGTAATAAGACCATTTCTGCTAATGTTTATCTCGATTAGTGCGAAGTAGATAGACGAATAAGCTTTTTAACAATAATTTGTTACAGAGATGTAGAGAAAGTCATGTAATTGTAACACATCAGACTTTTTTGGATACAGAGGACCCTAAAACGTGTATTTACGATTAAATCTTGGTATCCAATTTTTGGGTGCAATGCAATATGTACATAGTACGTGTAGAGAAAGTAAAAGTTTGATGAATTCCATTCACAAACTATTCTTACAAAAGTTTATTGTTGTATCTACTTCATGCTAATTGAGATAATGGTCTTATTACTTGCTTCCTTTTATGTTGAAGGGAAATAAAATGTCCTAGTCCGGAGACTAAGCCGCGGAGGTTCAGGAAACGTCACCTGTGTATCAATAAAGTCAACAACATGCTCTAAGAAGAACTAAAAGAAGGATATCAGAAACTTCACTACACAGCAATTATTGATGGCACTTCTCTACAGGAACTACTCAGAGGTTGTCCTCCTTTTATAACTCGCGATTACGCAGCAACTCATTTCCAACAGTAGGGATCACATTTGTTTGTGTTCTGTAGACGCAGGTATGATAATGCATTGCTTTGATGTAATGCGGCCGCACGCGCACGTGTTAAATATACCCACACTGCATCAATTCAGGCTAACAAGATTTGGGCGCAGTCACAGTATAACTCACGGATATAAAGGGAGATTAGATTGAAAATGCCCTATCTTTATGCATTGTGATTGGTGAAGCAGGATTTTCGCGCAATCGCAGTAGTAAGCTACTACACGCCTTGTGTGGGTTAAATGTGCACACAAAAATAAAATTTTATGGTTTTAAATGTTCAATTAAGCAGTAAAATTAGACTAAGTTTTAAACGAGTATAATGCGAATACGTGTGTGGTGTTTGGTTATAGTTTCTCGAATAGCAGAAGCAAAAACAAGGAAAGGGAAATTTTTCATTAGCGCACTTATTTAAGTGATTTTTCGGTGTATACTTAATGAAATATGTTATACATTATCAAAACGATACTGTATTGTTTCTCAGATTTCCAACTTGGAAAGACCTTAGAGAAGCTTGGATATAGGCAATTCGCAGACAAAATTGGCAACCTACTCAGGTTTATAAGAATCCTGTTGCTAATTCGCCCATTTAGCAGCTATCACGAGAAATAATTACTATTAAAGTATGCACTTTAGACACCACACCAGTGAGAATGAGGGCGTGTTCCTCGGACTTGGAATGCAATGTTAACTATCGCAATATTTTTCGACTGAAGTTCTTGATTAATATCATACATTCTAATAAATCTTTAAACCAGTGTTGTAATATATAGTACAGTCTTTTTATACTTTAACAGTAGTTTTAATTAAGTTATGACCTTCCCGCGATGTTTACTGCAGCAATACCAGTTTATCAATAACTTCTGACAGGCCAAAAAAAGTGATTGTCTTAAATATTCCTTCGACTACAGATCTCTCCCCTTCCATTGACCTTTACTTAAAAAACTTGGAAAAACAATTAATTTGACAGATGTTGCGTATGGTTATACGGTAGTGTGTAGAGCCACAACATGGCGGCTGAGCGCAAGACTTGCTTCAGCAAAGCGTCAGAGCCAACTGCTTGGCAGATTTCATAGACGGTAGTACAGGCTCTAAAAGTGCCTCAAAGGTTAGACTATTGTGTTTTTACGCTGAATAAAAAATGTAGAAAACTACAGTACATGGAATCTTTACGACAGTTTCAAATGACTTGAAATTTTCTCACAAGAGCTGGAAGTACTGCTTAGCCGAACAATAAAACTCTACATTTCATTTGCCCACCATTCCTTGGAGAATGCGCATGACGGATGAAGTGAAATGGGTCGTAAGAATCTGGCTCATTGCCCAGAAGTAGGGAATTTTATGAACAAGGTAGTATACAAAACTGGGACACGCCCACCTTGTAAAACTTCCTTTTTACATACTTAAAAATAAGGTCTGTCTTCTTAGACGAAAGAACCCTTGATGCAAGGCACAAGAAACATTGACCAATGAAATAATTTCACTGTTCCGACACAAGGAGACGTTTTAAACAAAAATTAATATCAAATACGCTTTAGAGAGGATTAGATCTCCAAACTCCATGCAATTGCAATTTTTATTGATTTGGTATATCTGTAACATATTTTCTCTACCCGTACTATGTATATAATGTATAGAGAAGCTATTGTAATGTACCCAAAAATTCGATACCGAGATTTCACCGGAAATACATGCTTTGAGACACCCTGAATTCAAAAAAAAAACATTTCTATAAAAAGGTCCGTGTGTGTGTGTGTGTGTGTGTGTGTGTATGTGTGACTGTGGGCAGCATAACTCAAAAATGAAAAAACCGTTGAATACCAAACTTGGTATTTAAGTTTGGTATCTTTCAAGGATCCGACAAGAAGATTTTCAAGAAAATCCCCCACCCCCAACTTCCCTTTACATGGAACGTTTTTCAAAAGGTTTGATTTTCTCAAAAATGGCTCTAACGATTTTGATTAAAATATCGTATACTAAAGATATTTACCTCACAAATAAAATGTGTATCTTGAACTTTCTGGGAATAGTCTCTAAGGACTACTTTACTCTGGATGAACTTTACGGAATTTAGCAACACTGATAGTCCCTAAAAGATAGACGAAAACTTACTACACCAAAAAAGTGTAGATCACGATAAAACACACAATTTATGTCATATACCTTTTTTTTTTTTTTTTTTTTTTCGTTGAATTGATCGTTTTTAGACATTCCTTGTTTTAAGTCTCAGCTTTGAAAAACGTACACTTTTCTCAACTCCTGTCCATACAATCATAGCAACCAGCTTTTGACTATCGCTTTAACCTATGGAAATCCCTTATTTTCCTTCTACTTACATGAAAGCAAGTTAAGACTATTTCTGCTAATTTGTTTTCGATTGGCATGAAGTAAATAGAAGCATAAGCTTTCTAACAATAATATGTTGCAGAGATGTAGAGAAAGTCATGTGAATGGAACACATCAGATTTGATTTATTGCTTCATTTATATAGCCCCCTTTAACAACTAAGGTCATATCGGGGGCTTTGCATTTGAAACAATTTGTCTGTAGGTTCTTTTACGTTTGGTCCAAATCATTTTATTTTCCTCAAACACACATCTCACACACACACACACATTCACTCTCACATACATGTTTCTAGACTCTGTGGGGGATAGGGAATAATTCCTCGCCCCAGCCGGGAATCGAGCCCGGGACCTGCGGGTGAAAAGTCAGCTCGCTGACCACTCGACCACGGAGGCAGTCTGTAACAAATTATTGTTAATAAACTTATGTTTTTATCTACTTCATGCTATTCGAGAGAAACATTAGCAGAAATGCTTTCTTGTAAGTAGAAGGGAAATAAGGGGTTACATTAGGATACATCGACAGTCGATGTTTCAAAAGCTGGTTGCTATGTGGATGAAATCTGTTTTCTTTGCATTTCCAGGAATTGACACGTTCCCATATGTGAAAAGTCTAAGTATTTTAAAACTGAAACCAATAACAAGGAATGTCTCAAAAATGGCCCACTCTCAGAAAATATGTGTATGACATAAATTGTGTTTCAACGAGATCTGCATATTTGATGTGATAAGTTTTTTTCTCTTACGATTTACTAGTATTGCAAAATCCAACAAAATTCATCCAAAATAAAGAGGTCTACAGAGGATATTACAAGAAAATTCAAATTATACGTTCTATTCGTCGTGTAAATATCTTTAATATACGGTATTTTAATCGAAATCGTTAGGGCCATTTTTGGGAAAATTAAAATTTTCTAATTTTTCCAAGTAAAGGATAGTTTGGAGTGGGAGCTTTTCCTCTAAATCTTCGTGTGGAACCCTTGAAAGACACTAAACTTATATACCAAGTTTGGTATTTTACCGACTTTTCGTTTTTGAGTTATCGTGTTCACAGACACACACACAGACCTTTTTCTAAAACTGTTTTTTTTACCTTCTCTACACGTACTATGAACATAGTGCATAGAGAAGGTATTATATTGCAACCAAAAATTCAATACCGAGATTTCACCGAGAATACATGTTTTATTGCCACCGGAATCAAAAAAAAAAAAAAAAAATCTAGAAAAACGTCTCTGTGTCAGCATAGCTCAAAAACGAAAAGTCCGTTAAATACCAAACCTAGTATGAAATACAACGTGTATATCTTCAATTCTGTGAGTTTCAAAACATGTGACTATCGGTTTAGCCTATTGTATTTCCTTATTTCCCTTCTACTTATAAGAAACTAAGTAGTAAAAGCGTTTCTGTTAAGTTTATCTTGACTACCATGAGTAGATAGAAGAGTAAGCTTATTAACAATAATTTGTTACAGAGAGGTAGAGAAAGTCATGTGAATGGAACACATTAGATTTTTGGATTCAGGGGACTCTAAAACGTATATTTCCGGTGAAATCTCGATGTCAAATGTTTGGGTGGAATGCAATACCTTCTCTATCCACTTAGTACATTGTAAATTGAAAAATATATTAAATTTATGTTTGTTATTTTAGGCGGTGGTAGTGTAGTATTGTTGTAAAGTATTAGAAGAATTAGGTATATGTGAAGTTAAAGATCAATTTTGGTATTAAAATGTTTATGTTTGTTTTTGAGTTATGTGCGATATTTTTTAGTTTTTATTATATTTGTTACTTTCTCGATACGTAGATACTATGTACATACTGTATAAAGAAGGTACTGCATTCCACCCAAAAATTCGATACCGATATTTCACCGGAAATCACGTTTTGGGGCCCCTGAATCCAAAAAAGCATTTTCAGAGAAATGTCCGTGTGTGTGTGCGCACGTGTGTGTGTCTGTGTGTAGCATAGCCCAAAAACGAAAAGACCTTTGAATACCAAACTTGCCTCTGAAGACTACTTTATTCTGGATCAATTTTACGGAATTTTGCATAACCTCTAAACCGTAAGAGATGCACAAAAACTTACCACCAAAAATTGTAGAGCACATTAAAACACACAATTTATGTTGTATATATTTTTCGTGGAGTTGACCTTTTTTAAATATCCCTTGTTTTTGATTTCAGCTTTGAAAAACTTGTCAATTCTTGTTCACACAAACAAAGGAACTTCAGTTACATAGCAACCAGCTTTTGACTATCACTTTAACCTTTGGTACTCCCTTATTTCGCTTCTATATACAAGGAAGCAAATAATTAGACTATTTCTGCTAATTTTTTCTCGATTAGCATGAAGTAAATAGAAGCATAAGCTTTTTAACAATAATTTGTTACAGAGATGTAGAGAAATTCATGTGAATGGAACACATCAGATTTTTTTTTAAATTTATATTTGCATTTTATTTGTTTATTTATTTATATTAGATAGTGAAAGTGTAATCATTTAAATGTTAAAATACGTTTATTATTTTATTTTATTTTACTTATTTTTGTTAGTTTTATTATGTATGTAGTTTATTATAATTTATTATTTTAATTATTTTATTTTATGCTACATATTTTACTTTTTTAACTTATAAATAATCTTTAAACAATAAATGTACGTTGTATAAATATAAATACATTTTTAAAAATCTGACATATTAGCCCTCAGTTTAGTGGTTAGGTACCAGCGTTTTTATACTGATTTTTATTTTATTAGTACGTGTAGAGAAAGTAAAAATACATACACATTTTACAGCTCTAACAGACTGACAGTTGTAGAAGATGGTATCTGTGCACACTGTACATTGTGAACCCACAATATAACACAGGTGTGTACTATATTGTTTTAATTTATTCTTAATCATTATTCTGTTCATTAATATTTATTCATCATTTAGAATTAATTTTGTAATATTTTCGTATAATCTTGAGTTTTTTTGTAATTAAAGATAGCCTCAGCCCCAATTAGCACTAATTACCGGGGCTCTACTGTATTCCATTCACACGACATATGCTGCAAACAAGCGACCCTTATAAAAAATATTCTTTTATCTCCTTCATGCTAATCGAGAAAAAATTAGCAGAAATAGTCTTATTGCTTGTTTCCTTGTAAGTAGAAGCGAAATAAATGAGTACCATAGGTTAAAGTGATAGTCAAAAGCTGGTTGCTATGTGACTGAAGTTCCTTTGTATGCACAGGAGTTGACAAATTCCTGTATGAGAGACTTTTCGAAGCTGAAACCAATAACAAGGAATATCTCAAAAACGATCTTCACGAAAAAAAAAAATTATATAACATAAATTGTGTGTTTTAACGTGCTCTAAATTTTTTGTGTGACAAGTTTTTGTCCATCTCTTACGGTTTAGCAGTTATGCAAAATACCGTAAAATGTATCCAGAATAAAGTAGTCTTCAGTGGCTATCCCCAAAAAATTCAAGATATACATTTTATTTGTCAGGTAAATATCTTTAATATACGATGTTTTAATCAAACTCTTTAGAGCCACTTTTGAGAAAATCAAAATTTTCGAAAAAAGTTCCATGAAAAAGGGTAGTTGGAGGTGGGGGGATTTTCTTGAAAATATTCGTGACGCATCCTTAGATGATACCACTCCTAAATAGCAAGTTTGGTTTTGAACGGATTTTTCGTTTTTGAGCTACGCTGCCCACAGACACACACACACGGACATTTTTATAAAAATGCTTTTATTTGTTTATGGGTTCTCAAAACATGTATTTCCTGTGAAATCTCGGTATTGAATTTTTGGGTACAATACAATACCTTCTCTATACACTATGTACACAGTATGTGTAGAGAAAGTAAAAATATTCCATCTACATAATGCTAATCAAGATATCCATGCCACTTATTGTTTTATTATTGCTTCTTTGTGGGTAGAAGGATGATTGAATACACTGGGTTAAAGCGATAGTCAAATCTCTTAAAAACTGTTCCTATGCAACTATCAATGAAATTCGGCTATCTTTCCATGGCCAGGAGTAAAGAAATGAAACAGATGAGGACTGCCCGTTTGAGAAAACTAATTTTTAAGTTAGTAGTTGAGAGGTTAGACCGCTCGCCTCCCATCTAAACGTCCCGGTTTCGGGCACACACACACACACACACACACACACACACACACACACACACACACACGGACCTTTTATCTGAAAATACTTTTTTTTTTGGATACAGGGGACCCTAAAACATATATTTCCGGTGAAATCTCGGTATCGAATTTTTTGGTGGAGTGCAATATCTTCTCTATACACTATATACATAGCACATATAGAGAAAGTAAAAAACAGTTTTTGAAAAAGGTCTGTATATGTCTGTGAACACGATAACTCAAAAAAGAAATGTCGGTAAAATACCAAACGTGGTATATACGTTTAGTGTCTTTCAAGGGTGCCACACGAAGGTTTTGAGAAAAATCCCTCACTCCAAACTATCCTTTACATGGCAAAAATTGGAAAATGATTTTCTCAAAAATGCCCTAACGATTTCGATTAAAATGCCGTGTCTTTAAGATATTTACACGATAAATAGAACGTATAATTTGAATTTTCTTGTAACATCCTCTGTAGATCTCTTTATTTTGGATGAATTTTGCTGGATTTTGCAATACTAGTACATCGTAAGAGACAAAAACTTATCACATCAAATATGTAGATCTCGTTGAAACACAATTTATGTCATACACATTTTTTCTGAGCGTTCTGGGATTTTTGGTGGACGAAGCGAGGTCTGGGCGGGTTTTCTTCTGATCCTCCAGTTTCCCGCGCCACTCATTCCACCAACTGCTCCATCAACACCTTTGCTATTATCAATTTCGCTTCCATTTCATATTATCCACTTCATGTTCACGCCTGGCTACGGGCCGACGTCATTCTGTGGTTTCGTGTCGTTGGCTCCCCGACAAACTTCTGACCCCTAGGCAGTGGCTTGTAAGTCCTAGTGGGGTGTCAGTCTACAAATACAGAAGGGTAAGCAGATTACGAAACGAAAATTGAAACCAATAGAAATAGGGAAAACCGCATTTAAATGATTTTCTCTACCGGTTCTGCAAACTATTCTTACTAAAGATTATTACTTTCTCTACACGTGCTATGTACATAGTGTATAGAGAGGGTATTCCACTTCACCCAAAAACTCGATACCGAGATTTCACCAAAATATATGTTTTAGGGTCCCCTTCAGAAAAAGTTCCGCTCGCGCGCGCATGTGTGTGTCCGTGAACACGATAACTCAAAGACGAAAAGTCGGTAAAATACCAAGATTTTGAGAAAAATCCCACCACCCCAAACTACCCTTTACATGGAAATTTTTGGACATTTTTTATTTTCTTAAAACTGGCTCAAACAATTTTGATTAAAATACCGTATATTAAAGATATTTACCCAACAAATAAAATGTATGTGTATATCTTGAATTTTCTTGGAATGGCCGCTGAAAACTGATTTATTCTGGATGAATTTTACGGAATTTTTCAAAACTGCTAAACCGTAACAGATGGACAAAATCTTGCCACAAAAAAAATGTAGAGTATGTTAAAACATACACATTTTTTTCGTGGAGTTGATCGTTTTTGAGACATTCCTTGTTTTTGGTTTCAGCTTTGAAAAACTTATACTTTTCTCATACAGGAATTTTCCAACTCCTGTCCATACAAAGAAACTTCACTCATATAGCAACCAGCTTTTGACTATCACGTTAACCTATGGTACTCCCTTTTTTCGCTTCTACTTACAAGGAAGCAAGTGATAAGACTGCTAATTTTTCTCGATTAGCATGAAATAAATAGGAGCATAAGGTTTTTAACAATAATTTGTTGCAGAGATGTAGAGAAAGTCATGTGAATGGAACACATAAGATTTTTGTGTAGTGCGTTTTTGAAAATGTCTTACGGTTTACCAGTTATGCAAAAGTTACTCAAAATAAAAAGGTCTTCATGGGCTACTCTCAAAAAATTCAGGATATAAATTCTATTGTCATGTAAACATCACTAAAAAGTTTTATGCTGATATTTCAGCAAAATACATGTTTTGAGGACTTCTGAATAACAAGTTTTTTTCGGAAACAGTCTCTGTGTGTTTTTATAGTGTTTAACACCCGCTTTTACTGTGACATCGCTGATGACGATATGGAACAAAGATAGAGCTCCGGTGGAATGCAACGTCGGGGAAAATCGGGGAACCCGGAGAAAAGCTGCTCCTGCGCTCCTTGTCCACCACAAATCCCTCATGCTTGGGATCGAACCCGGGCCTCCTTAGTGAGAGGCGAGTGGTCTAACTACTGGGCCAAAGTGTGGCCCGTATACGTGTGTATGTGTAGACAGCAAAGGCCAAAATAAAAGATGGTTGAATACCAAATTTGATACTAACTTGACTATCTTCCAAGGACGGCTCACAAAGATTTTCAGAAAACTACCAAACTACCCTTTACATGGAAAATGTTTCGAACTGTTCAATTTTCTAGAGAATAACTCTAACGGTTTGTTTAAAATGTCGTATATTAAATATAATTATATAGCAAATAAAATGTATGTCTTAAATTTTCTGGGAATAGCTTCTGAAGAGCTAGATAATTTGTCTGAAATGAAACGGCGTGTTATTTATGAACGCTCTTTAACTGCTGTGGTTCTCAGCGTCCCATTCTATACTTGACCTGAAAGATCACTTAATTTTACTCAGAGGCCTCTTTTTCAGGCTTGAGGTTCTTTTACGTGCCATAAACCTACGACACAGGACGCACAGCTTTACTTCCCTTCCAAAGGAAGCCATGCTAAGGATTTATACGCCCGAAGAAATCCATCGTCGTCCGTCGGGTTTGAACCCGCGACCTAGAGAATATGAAGTTAGCGTGGTAACCATTACACCACGAAGGCGACTAAAAATGTGTCTGAATTTTGAATAACAAGTAAACTGACACAAAAACTGACTTCACAAAAAATGTAGATCTCGTTAAAACACACTGTTTATGGCATATATACATTTTTGTTGTACATTTGACCGCTACCAAGATATTTCTTGATATTGGTTTCAATTTTAAAACATTTAAAACTTTTCTCATACGGTAATTTGTGAACTTCTGGTCAGGCAAAGAAATGGATTTCAAACCCATAGCTACCACATTTTAAAACATTTGACTGTCGGTTTAGCCTAGTGCATTACCGTATTTCTCATCTGCTTATAAAGGAGCTAAGTAATAAGACCATTTCTGCTAATGCTTATCTCGATTAGTGTGAAGTAGATAGAACAATACTTTTTTTAACAAGGATTTGTTACAGAGCTGTAGAGAAAGTCATGTGAATAGAATACATCAGATTTTTTTTTAATTCAAGAGGTCTAAAATATATATTTCCGGTGACATATCGATATGGATTTTTTGGGTTGAATGCTACATTGCTCTATAGTCACGTGGTAGATAAACTATTTATACTCTGAACTTGGCACTCTTCTTGATCACGAGTGGCAATGAATAATCCACCGCTGTGTAAAAATGACACATCAAGCAATCAGATGCATGACTCATCGAAAAAGTGTGGCATCTGCTACAAAAAGCGATAAAGCGCCTTCCTCTGTTATCTATATTTAATTACTTCTAACTTCAGGATCGTGGAAGGCTCAGCACAAACTGATATATAGTTGCAAAAGTTTTTGTAATGGATTTTCTGTAACTTTCCGCATACGTACTATGTACATAGTGTATAGAGAAGGTATTTGAATGTACCAAAACTTCCATACCGAGATTTCACTGGATAGATAGACATACATACAAGAGATAGATAAACAGACAGACAGACACACAGACAGACAGGTAGGTAGGTAGATAGGTGGGTGGGTAGGTGGATGGATAGGATGATTCAAAAATAATTTTACAAAGTTTGGGGAAAGGTCCTTCACATAAAAAATGTTTATATAAACGCATGTTCCAAAACCCTTCGTTCTCGATTTATTGGGATTCAAAATGCTATTAATCAAAACATTTTAAAGTGACACTTTATTCTATTTTTGGCGTTGTCAGCTTGTCAGCAATGTATATTTGAAGCAGAACACAGAGGCTCTAACGAGGGTACGGCAAAATTGGTTAAGAAGAGGCGATACCTTTTTAGGTTCTACCGGAGCTCATTTTGAGCAACTACTGTAAATAATGACATTGCAGATATTAATCTTCAATAAATGTTTTGTACAGCAAAGATGTGACTCTGATTTAATTCTCCAAGATACACTTGAATGAGGTATTTCCATAATTCACATTTGAATTTGCATTATGTTTGATCAGAACAAAGCTTAAGCGTAGCCTCTTACGCAGCTTTTGTTTCAGGTCTTGTGAATACGATCGCTTAGCTTGAAAGAACACGACCCCACTCCTCATTAGTGGTAGTAACAGATAATACATCACCAAAAACAAAACATTCGAAGAACTGCCTTTGTGGTCGGGTGGTTAGCGAGCTGACTTCTCACCCGGAGGTGCCGGGTCGATACCCGACTGGGCCGGGGAATTTTTCTTTAACCAGAATTATTCCCTATCCCCCATAGAGTCTGGAAGTGTGTATGTGAGAGTGAATGTGTGTGTTTGAGGAAAATAAAACCCAAAGTAAAAAAAAAAAAAAAATTCAGAAAGTGAGTTGTTTCTAATGCAAAGCCCCCGATATGATTTTAAATGTTAGGCTATATAAATGAAACAATAAAAAAGTCATTCGGCTCTTTAAGTCCTGCTCTCTTGCCAGACTGTGCAGATAATACTGGGTTATTCAAAAAGAAATAACAGATTTCAAATATTTATTGCTTCCAAACTACAAAAGATAGAAACATGACTCTAACGTTCATGGAGAGAGAAAAGTGTACATTTTTATAATATGCATTCAATATGAACACCGTGTGGTACACAACATATGTCAAAACGGTGGCACATTTCTTGTCGCACACGAATCAGCTGATCTCCAGTTATCGAATTTACAGCTTCAACAATTCGATGTCGTAGATCTGCAAGAGTGCCAGGCATAGGAGCGATAAAAACATGGTCTTTTACATAACCCTATAGATAAAAATCACATGGAGTGAGATCTGGAGACCTGGGAGGCCACCGGCGATAAAATTGATCCGCTCGTCTTCTCGCAATCCAACGTCCTGCAAACGTGTTATTCAAGTAACGTCGGACATGGTAAGAGAAATGAGGGGGGCACCATCTTGCATGAAAAAATTCATTGGAAAACATTAATAGTTGAGTAAAATTGTCTTCTTCCACATCTTCTAACATGCCAATGTTGTGGTCGTCAGGATTCAATACTTGCAATAACTGCAGTTTGTATGGCTTCAGGTGCAGACGATGTTTTAGAACTCCCATACCGTTGGTTGCTTGCTCGTGATGTGGATTTCTTTGGGACGCTTTCATATAGTGTACGAATATGCTCGACATTCGCGTCCGATGTGCGAGGACGTCCCGTGCTTTTCCTTTTGCGCATGCAATCACCTTCTAGAATTTTCGATGCCACTCGTAAATTTGCTTGTGACGCGGCGATTGTTTATTAAATTGACGGCGAAATGCTCGTTGAACTGCAACAATGGACTCTAGTTTTACTAATTGCAGCAAACAAAATGATTTCTCTTGAGGTGTCGCCGCCATTTCACTACGGATATACAACAAACAGTACCAATGCGGCAGTGAATGGAACTTCTACCCCCCGCGCTATTTCAATTGTAAACTTTTTTTTTTTTAGTTTAACGTCCTTTAACCTGGTTTGGTCATATCGGACGATGAATGCAATTGATGATATGATGTTCAAATGATCTCGGGGTCCATGGAGCTTAAAGTTACTCGACATTCGTCTTCTCAGGATAAGGGAAAACCCCGAAAAACCCCTTACCCGGGTAACTCACCCTAAGCGAGATTCGAACTCACGATCTTTTGAACGTGAGGCAGACATGCTACCACCACGCTACCCAGGCGGGCTTGTAAACTTTTCTCTCTCCATCAACGTTGGAATCATGCTCCTATCTTTTGTAGTTTGGAAGCAATAAAAGTTTGAAATCTGTTCTTTCTTTTTGAATAACCCTGTATATTCAATAATGTTGAATCATCTCGTTACCTTTTCAAGATAGATGGGATTTATAATTCGTCATACTTGGAACTCCCTGCACAGGGAAATCTACGTCACACCCCAAGTCATACTTGGGCATGAAAGACAGCTTAATTTTGCTCTGTATCAGACAAGAGGTCCTTTTATCTGGCTAAATTTGACGCGGGACCAATGGCTTAATTTCGCTTCCGATGGAAGCCATGCCAATGATTTTTACACCCAAAAAACCCATCGGCTTCTGCCGGATTTGAACCGATTAATATTTACTCTTCCTTAACTGCACATCAGGCTGAACATCGTGTCTCAATTGGCCAAAAAAAATATATATATAGGTAGCAGAAAGAGCTAAAGAAATTTCCCATGCTGTCTGCATTTAAACAGGAAGGGACAATGTTGAACTGTCCCTCACGTTAATGCGGCATTTGCATAACAACGGGCTGATGTCAGTGTCGCCAATTTAACCATTAATGCACGTAGAAAACGTTTTGGCTAAAGCGTAGCCACAAATGGATTAAAACTAACAGACACACGCTACAAACAACAAAAAACAAAAAAATAATGTTGAATCATATTACCTCAACCCATTCTTCAATAAACTAAATTTTAAAAATCGAATAAGTTCCATTCACATGCCTTTCTCTACCTTTTCTGCAAACAAATTATTCTTATAAAGACTCTTCTTTTATCTACATCATGCTAATCCAGGTAAACCTAAGCATGGATAGAGTCAGATTGAAAACTGCAATGCCATAGCCGGGATTTGAACCACAGATCTCCCGGTCTCTAGCCGGTTGCTCTACCACTGAGCTATTTTTTTTTTTTTTTTTACTTTCTCTATACACACTATGTACATAGTGTATAGAGAATGTATTGCACTCCACCCAAAAATTAGATACCGAGATTTCAACGGAAATATATGTTTTAGTGTCCTCTGTATCAAAAAAAAAAAGAAAAAACATTTTTACAAAAAGGTCCGTTTGTGTGTATGTGTGTGTGTGTGTGTGTGTGTGTGTGTGTGTGTCTATGTCCGTGTGTCTGTGAACACGATAACTCAAAAACGAAAGGTTGGTAAAATACCAAACTTGGTATTTAAGTTTAGTATCTTCCAGGGATGCAACACGAAGATTTTGAAAAAAAAAATCCCCCCACCCCAACCTACCCTTTACATGGAAATTGTTTCGAAAATGTTGATTTTCTTAAAAATGGCTCTAACGATTTTGATTAAAATTTCGTATGTTAAAGATATCTACCTGACAAATAAAATGTATATCTTGAATTTTCTGGGAATAGCCTCTGAAGACTACTTTATTCTGGATGAATTTTACGGAATATTGAATAACTGCTAAACCGCAAGAGATGGACAAAAACTTACTACACGAAAAATTTAAAACACACAATTTATGTTATATACATTTTTTTCGCGGAGTCATCTTTTTTGAGTCATTCCTTGTTTTTTATGAAAACTTATACTTTTCTCATATAGGAATTTGTCAACTGCTTCCATACAAACAAAGGAACTTCAGTGACATAGCAACCAGCAAGGAACAAAGCAAACATAGCAACAAGGAACCAAGTAATAAGACTATTTCTGCTATTTTAGTCTGATTAACATGAAGTAAATAGAAGTATAAGCTTTTTAAGAGTAATTTGTTGCAGGGATATGGAGAAAGTCACGTGAATGTTTCACATCAGATTTTTTTTTTTTTTTTTTTTTTTGGTCCCGCTAATGCACCCGCGTTAGTAAAAGAGAGATAGTATGCTGCCGCACTATGTGGCGGCATAGCATTAAATTTCTCAACTGACTCGCATGTTTCCCGGTAAACCACAAGGTGTTCTCAAATTATTTTGAGATGACAACCCCAAAGTTGCAAGTACTTTAAGTCCCAGGATTCATAGTATAGCCAATGGGTATTGGTTTAATTGTTTTTTTCATACACTCCTGTCCTACACACGGATGGGTGTGAAAAAAAAACAATTAAACCAAACATTAGCATCTTATTATTTAGTTCCTGATAAGTAGAGGTGAAATAAGATAAAAGCTTATTCTTCTATATACTTCATGCTAATCGAAAAAATGGTCTTATTACCTACTTTCTTGTAAGTAGAAGGGAAATAGGAATACACTAGGCTAAAGCGAAAGTCAAATCTTTCAAAACCTGGTAGCTATGAGGTTGAAATGAGTTTCTTTGCATTGCCAAGAGTTGACAAATTCCCGTGTGACAACATTTTAAGTATTTTAAAACTGAAACCAATAGGCATTATTTGGACATGCCTAACTCCTCGAAAAAATGTATATAAGATAAATTGTGTGTGTGTTTTAAAGAGATCTATAATTTTTACTCTCTCTAGCCCCATATATGTACAATGTACATAGGGATAGACAAGTATTGTAGTCCACCCAAAAATTCGACACCAGATTTCACCGGAAATACATGTTTTAGGACCCCCTTATCAAAAAAAAAAAGCATTTTCAGAAAAAGGTCCGTGTGTGTGTGTCCGTGTGTCTGTGAACACGATAACTCAAAAACGAAAAGTAGATAAAATACTAAACTTGGTATTTAAGTTTAGTATCTTCCAGGGATGCGACACGAAGATTTTGAGTAACATCCCCCTACCCCAAACTACCCTTTACATGGAACTTTTTTCGAAAATTTTGATTTTCTTAAAATGGCTCTAACGATTTTGATTAAAATAGCATACATTAAAGATATTTACCTTACAAATAAAATGTATATCTTCAATTTTCTGGGAATAGCTTCTAAAGACCTGTTCATTCTGGATGAATTTTGCTTAATTTGGCATAACTAGTAAACCGTAACAGATAGACAAAAACTTAGTACACAAAAAATTTAGGTCATGTTAAAATACACAAGTTATGTCATATACATTTTTCTCGTGCAGCTTACCATTTTAGAGGTATTCATTGTTATTAGTTACAGTTGTGAAATACTTATACTTTTCTCAGACGGGAGTGTCAGTTTTTCTTTTGTTCTACTCCTGGCCAAGAAAAGAAGCGATTTGTAATGACAATCGCATAACCACAGCTTTTAAAACATTTGACTATTGGTTTAGCCTAGTGTATTCCCTTATTTTCTTCCTACTTATACGGAACTAAATAATAAGAACATTGTGCTAATGAGTACCTCACTTAGCAAGGTGCAGAAAGAAGAAGAATCTTATGTATGAAGGTTGTAGAACAGCTAGAGAAAGTCATGTGAGTGTAACACATCAGATTTTTGTGTAGTAAGTTTACGGTTTACCACTTAAATAAACGCCATCCAGAATGAAGAGGTCTCTAGAAGCTATTCCCAGAACATTCAAGATATACATTTTGGTTGCCATGAAAATGTCTTAAACATAGGCATTTTAATCAAATAAAAGCGTTTTTGAGAAAAACAACATTTGCGAAAATGTATCCTTATAGAGGGTAGTTGGGGTGAAGGATTTTCTTGAAAATCTTCTTGTCGCATCCTTGGAAGATACAAACTTAAATAGATACCAAGTTTAGAATTAACAGTATTTTCGTTTCTGAGCGGTGCTGTCCAGACACACACACACGGACATTTTTATCAAAAATGTTTTTTTTTCTTAGATTCAGGAGGTCTCAAAACTCGTATTTCCGGTGAAATCTCGGTACCGCAATTTTGAGTGGAATACAAACCTTTTGTATAATATATTATGCATACTGTACATACTCATAAAAGAAAAAAAAACTACACATCTGCTTCTAGTGTTAACGTTTTTTCCCTGTATACTGCTAACATCTTTTTTTTACTTTCTCTACGCGTACTATGTACATAGTGTATAGAGAAGGTTTTGCACCCAAAAATTCGATAGCGAGATTTCACCGGAAATAGACGTTTTAGGATCCCCTGTACCCAATTTTTTTTTTTTTTCAGAAAAAGGTCTGTGTGTGTGTGTGTGCGTGCGCTGTAACCATCACATTCTTGAAGATACTGAACTGAAATAAAAATTTTGGTAATTAACAATGTTTTTTGTATTTGAGCTCTGCTGTTCACAAGCACACACGCACGCGCAGAGATACACGGACATTTTTCTAAAAAAAATTTTTTTTTTTTATTCAGAAGGTCTAAAAACATGTATTTACGGTGAAATCTCGGTAGGTATGGCAATTTTGGCTGGAATACAAAACCATCTCTATCTCCTATGCATGTTGTACATACGTGCTAGAGAAAATAAAAACTAACCAATCTGGATCTACTGTGAAAGTTTATCCCCTGTATATTATTAATATCCTTATTCACCTGGTGAGAATCTGGAATTTTGCATTGCTCAGATTCAAGTAATTCTTTCGTACTAGTCTATAAATACGATTGAATAGAAAGACACAATAAAAACAATGAACAGAAAACACAGTGTAAACAAACATAACAACATCGTGCCTAGCAACAATGCAGGTTGAGCACCTGAATCCTGCGAAACATCGCTGACATTCTAATTTACCTTACTGTTTTTGTTTAAAAAAATCTGATGTGTTACATTCATATAACTTTCTCCATATCTCTGTAACAAATTATTGAGAAAGAATATTTTTCTATTTCATGCTAAAATAGGCTAAACCGAAAGTCAAATGTTTCGAAATGAGGTTGCTATGGTATTGAAATCCGTTTCTTTGACAAGTTCCCCTATGAGAAAAGTATGAGTATTTTAAAACTGAAATCAATAACAAGGAATCTCTTGAAAATGGCCTATTCTACGAAAAAAACATATGACATAACTGTATGTTTTACTGAGATCTACATTTTATGTAGCTAGTTTGTCCATCTCTTACGGTTTACCAGTTATGCAAAATTCAGTAAAAATCATCCAGTATAAAGAGGTTTTCAGAGGCTATTCCCTGAAAAGGCAATATATACGATTTATTAGCCATGTAAATATCTTAAATATAAGAGATTTTAATTGATCAAAACCGTTACAGTAATTTTTGAGAAAATCAGAACTTTTGAAATTTTTCCACTTAAAAGGTAGTTTGGGGTGGGAGATTTTCTTGAAAATCGTTGTGTCCCATCCTTGGAAGATATTGAACTTCAACATCAAGTTTGGTATTGCACGGATTTTTCGTTTTTAAGTTAAGCTGTCCATACACAAACACACAAACACACACACACACACACACACACACACACAAACTGTCTTAAGACTTTTACTGACGATCCATACTTGAAAGTTTTGAAAACATTAAGTTGTTCAGATGTGAAAGTTGCCAGATTGCCGAAATGTTGACTTCTTTTAGATATCATTGGGGGTTTTAGCTTCACAGATCCCTCGGCTAAGCTTTGCGGCTGAGGGCCCTCCACATTGGGCTATGCTTTGCAGCCTAGGACCTTAAATGTTGATAAGAGACCAGTAATTAACTACAATGCGGCTCTATGACGAAATAACAAAAGTACCCAGGTATAAAATAATGCCAAGTGGTGGAACCATCGTATACTAATAATGTAAAGCTATACGATGGTCCCACCACACGCACACACACACACACACACAAACGGTCTTAAGACTTTTTCTGGCAATCCATACTTGAAAGTGTTGAAAATATTAAGTTGTTCAGATGTGAAAATTGCCGAAATTTTTACTTCTTGTTGGGATCATTGGGGTTTAAGCTTCACAGATCCCTCGGCTACCTTTGCGGCTTAGGGCCCTCTACGTTGGGAAATGCTTTGCAGCTTAGGGCCCTAAATGTTTATAACAGGAACCATCGTATACCAATAATGTTTATCGCTTGTATAGCACTAAATACCCTTTTCAGCCTGGAATCTTGCATTGCTCACATTCAAGTATCTGTTTCTTCCTAACCTATAAATACAAAGTGAATCAACTGGATTGAAAGACGCAATAAAATCAATGTAAACAAGCATAACAACATCGTGCCTAACAATAATACAGGTTGAATTGACAAAACAACTACCGCTGTGGAAACTTTTCAAAATACGATTTTTCGTAAATTACTTCCACTAGAACCTTGCAAAAGCTACCGCTGATATTCTAATTTACCCTACTTTTATTTTGTTGGTGTTAATAGGTATTTTTCTACTCAACAATATGTATGTTTCCTCAAAAATATACTCTAGCATTATTAAAATCTATTTATAGGCTAAATGTTAGCAGTATACAGGCAATAAACCTTCACACTAGAACCAGATGTGTTGTTTTTGTTTTCTTTTGCGAGTATGCACAGTATGCGTAGTATATTATAGAGCAGGTATTGTATTCCACCCAAAATTGCGATACCGAGAATTCACCGGAAATACAAGTTTTAAAACCTCCTGAATATAAAGTCTCTGATGTGTTATTCACATGACTTTCTCTACATATCTGCAACAAAGTACTGTTAGAAAGCTTACGCTTCCATTTATTTCATTCTAATCGAAGAAAAATTAGCGAAACAGTCTTATTACTTGCTTCCTTGTGAGTAGAAACGAAATAAGGGAGTACCATAGATTAAAGTGATAGTCAAAAGCTGGTTGCTATGTGACTGATTTTCCTTTGTTTGTATGGACAGGAGTTGACAAATTCCTGTATGAGAAAAGAATGTTTTTCAAAGCTGAAACCAAAAACAAGGAATATCTCAAAAAGGATCAGCTCCATGAAAAAAAGTATGTTATATAAATTGTTTGTTTTAATCTGCTCTACAATTTTTGTCTGGTAAGTTTTTGTCCACCTCTTAAGGTTTAGCAGTTATAGCAAAATTCCGTAAAAGTCATTCAGAATAAAGTAGTCTTCAGAAAATTCAAGATATACATTTTATTTGACAAGTATATATCTTAAATATAAGAGAATTTAATCAAAATTTTAAGAGCCATTTTAAAGAAAAATTTTTGAATTTTTTTCCATGTAAAGGGTAGTTTGGGGTATTGGGGGGATTTTCTTGAAAATCTTCGTGTCACATCCTTAGAAGATACCAAACTTAAATACAAAGTTTGGTATTTTACCGTTTTTGAGTTATCGTGTTCACAGACACCCCCATACACACACACACACACACACGGACCTTTTTCTGGAAATGTTTTTTTTTTTTTTTTTTTTGGATGCAGGGAACCCTAAAACATATATTTCCGGTGAACTCTCGGTATCGATTTTTGGGTGGAGTGCAATACCTTCTCTATATACTATGTACATAGTATGTGTAGAGAAAGTAAAAAAGAGCATTTTGAGAAAAATCTCCGTGTATGCCTGCGCGTGTGTGCTTCTGTGAACAGCATAGCTCAAAAACGAAAATACTGTTAATTTCCAAATTTGGTATCTATTTCAGATACGAGGAAGCGACAAGAAGATTTGAAGAATATCTTTCCCCCTCTATAAGGACACATTTTCGAAAATGTTGTCTTTCTCAAAAATTGCTCTAACATGCTGCGAAAACCGCATATCAATGGCTCTTTCCATTTTTGATATAAGTGAGATGCAAGTTTGTATTGTACTTACATGACAAAATCCTTATTTGCACAGATATTTCCTTATCACCATAACCAACCAGCAACTTATACCAAAACACAGTAATAGCTAAACGCTTCCATGACACTGAATCCGTGCACGTAATACAAAGATTGCTGACCTATCACACGAAGATAAACGTTTTCCAAAATACGGAGTAACTTCTTATCTCAAGTAAACAAATTCGTTCCTTCTAAACCTCGTTGATAAGCACAGCTTTATTGTCGATCCTCGGAACGGCTGTGCATGAATCACAATTTGAAAAACGCAACAATGAGGGATGTTTGTTTAGCGCTTAACATGAAACTCAGGGCTGCCAACCCACTGTCAACAATAATTTCACTAAGTGTTTGTGTACTGCGGATAATCTAATGGTTTCTCGGAAGAAAGGCAAGCTGCCAGGTCTGTTTTTGACTGAAATGAAACACAAATTACAGCCGGTGGTTCGAGTGTTGGCTTCTAGCCCTGTGGACTTGGGTTGACTTCTTGCAAGGGGATTATTCCCTCCATAATGGTTCTTGTTCTTTTCTCCCTTTCTCTTCCTCTTCTTATTACTTTTCCTAGCTTTCTCATCCAAAGATAAGAAAAAATCTGATGTGTTCCATTCACTTGACTTTCTCTACATTTCTGCAACAAATTATTTACTTCATGCTAATCGAGAAAAAAACTAGCAGAAATAGTCTTATTACTGGTTTCCTTGTAAGTAGAAGCGAAATAAGGAAGTACCATAGGTTAAAGCGATAGTCAAAAGCTGATTGCTATGTGACTGAAGTTCCTTTCTTTGTATGGACAGGAGTTCACAAATTAATGTATGAGATAAGTATACGTGTTTTAAAACTGAAACCAATAACAAGCAGTACTTCAAAAACGGTCAACTTCAAAAAAAAAATGTATATGGCATAAGTTTCGTGTTTAAACGCATTCTACATTTTTCGTTAAGTAAGTTTTTATCTATCTGTAAGGCTTTAGCAGCTATGCAAAATTCCGCAAAATCTATCTAATAAAGATGTCTTCAAAGGCTATTCCCAAAAAAAATCAAGATAAACATTTTATTTGTCACGTAAATATCTTTAATATAGATATTTTAATCAAAATCATTAGAACCATTTTTGAGAAAAGAATTCTCGAAATCTTTTCCATGTAAAGGATAATATATAGTGGGGAAATTTTTCTCAAAATGTTGGTGTTGCATCCTTAGAAGATACTAAACTTAAATACCCATTTTGGTATTTTACCGACTTTTCGTTCCTAGCTATCATGCTTCAGACACACAAGTACCTTTTTCCAAAAATACTTTTTACTTTTTCTACACGTACTATGTACATAGTGTACATTGACGGTATTGAATTGCACCCAAAAATTTGATACCGAGATATCACCGGAAATACATGTTTTGGTACCTCCTGAATCCAAAAATGTATTTTTAGAAAAAGATCCGTGTGTGTACGTGTTTGTAGTCAGCATAGCCCAAAAACGAAAAGACCGTTAAATACCAAACTTGGTATTTAAATTTTGCATCTCCCAAACACGAAGACTTTCAAGAAAATTCCCCCACCCCAACTACGCTTTACATGGAATTTTTTTCGAAACGTTATAGTTTCTCAAAAATGGTTCTAACCATGTTGATTAAAATATCGAATATTAAAGATATTTACCTGAAAATAGAATGTATATCTTCAATTTTCTGGGAATAGCCTCTAAAGCTTACTTTATTCTGGATGAATTTTACGGAATGTTGCAAAACTGCTAAACCGTAAGAAATAGATAAAAACTAACTACACAAAAAATGTAGAGTATCTTAAAACACACAATTTATGTCCTATACATTTTTTGGTGGAGTTGATGGTTTTTAGATATTTCTTGTTTTTGGTTTCAGCTTTAAAAAAACTTATACTTTTCTCATACAGGAATTTATTAACTCCTGTCCACACAAAGGAACTTCAGTCACATATCTTATTTCGCTTCTACTTTCAAAGAAGCAAGTAATAAGACTATTTCTGCTAATTTTTTCTCGATTAGCATGAAGTAAGTGGAAGCATAAGCTTTCTAACATCAGATTTTTCTATTTACTTATATTACGGAGATGAACATTTGCAGAAACGATTTTCTTTTAAGTAAGAGGAAAATAATGGATGCAGTAAGCTAAAACGATAGTCAAATCTTTTACAGGTTGGTTACCATATTTATGGACAAGAGCTGACAAATTCCCGTATAAGAAAAGTATAAGTATTTTAAAGCTGAAACGAATAACAAGGAATAAGTAAAAAATGATCAACTCCATGAAAAAATGTATATAATGTAATTTGTGTGTTTTAACGAGGTTTTGATTTATCATGTTCACAGACACACGGACCTTTTTCTGAAAATGCTTTTTTGGATACATGGGACTCTAAAACATAAATTTCCGGTGAAATCTTGGTATCGAATTTTGGGTGGAGTGCAATACCATATGTATACACTCTGTACATAGTACGTGTAGAGAAAGTAAAAATACGTTTTTTAACAATAATTTGTTAGTGAGATGTAGAGAAATTCATGTGAATGGAACACATCAGATTATTGGTCGAATTTCACAGATTCAGCATCTTAAATGAACAGCGAAAGGAACGAATAAAAGCAATTTTTATTGTAAAAGTAAACAAAGAAATGTAAACATTTGCGGACATTGCGAACGGTCAATCTCAGCGGTGACATCAAGAATGATTACCACACAATACTTGGGAGAAATGTGACAACAAAACTGTGGCACACTCTTGCCCTCTTTCCTCCGCCACTCGAAGACTCTCTTCCAGCACAATGGTGCTCCAGCTCAATCGATATCGCCGTAACAAAAACTTGGGAAGCGGCGACAAGGAATCTGTAAATTGAAAGGATGACAAATTGCTGTTCCTATAATTCTACACAAACTTGATCAACTGTCCAGTTCCGGAGCACAAAGATCTCGTGTGCTGCATTCACATGACTTTCTCTTCACATTCTTCTGCAAAGTATTCTTGAAAAAGTACTTTTTTCTACAACCGAGCGCAATTGAGTAGTTTGCGAGCTCATTTCAGATCGCAAACTTGATTTTTACGGAATCCACGCGTAAAGAAGTGCAGCAAATATAAAGTAATTTCGTTCCAACTTTACGCTCGCCAAAATAATTCACGGCCCACCTGGGTTGTGTGATGGTAGCGTGTCTGCTTCACATTAAAAAGGTCGTGAGTTCGAATCTCGCTTAGGATGAGTTACCCGGATAAGGTTTTTTTCGGGGTTTTCCCTTATCCTGAGAAGACAACTGTCGAGTAAAGTTAAGCTAAGGACCCCGAGATCATTTGAGCATCATTTCACAAATTTCATTCATCGTCCGATATGACCAACCAGGTTTAAGTACGTTAAGCTAAAAAGAATCACGATATTAGTGTGTATACATAGGTTATAGCAGGCCGTGACAAACCAATATTATTGTTGTTCTGTGATATATTTTGAGAAAATGATAAGATTATGAGCATTATGATATCCTTAGATCTGAGAAAGAAGCAGAATGAAATTTACTACCTGTCCTAAGGCTGTGAAATAAATAACAAATTATATAAACCTTGGCGAATGGCTCAAACTTAACCTCAAATTTATTTCATCTTTCGTTGCTTTTCTTTTAATGTCAGAAAATTCACGTAGAAAAAACATTGTATGATACGCGGGCGTAAAGTTTCTTTTTGATTCTCGACTGCATTTTGTTTCACAATATTTCCGCTAGAAACAAAAACCATAACTTTACGCTCTTACATCATAAATAACTATTTTATTAACTGGTATGCGCTTCCTTTAATAGATGTCGTTGTAGGCTGAAGAAAGACACAGCATTCTAAAGAGACAGTCAGATTTTTAAAAGCCGACTGCTAGGTGATAGGTTCAAATATGATGTGTTCCATTCATATGCCTTTCTCTAGCTGTTACACAAACAACTTTCCTTACAAAAGATTATTCTTTGATCTACGACTTCTAATCAAGATAAACATTAGCAGAAATTGTCTTATTACTTGCTTTCTTGTATGCATAACGGACATAACAGAATACACCAGGCAAAATCGATAATCATATATTCTAAACTGTGATATGCTCCATTCACATGACTTTCTCTACATTTCTGTAACAAATTATTGTTATTCTTATATCTATTTAATACTAAAACACAAACAGAAATGGCCTTATTAGTTCCTTATAAGTAGAAGGGAGAATCAAATGTTTTAAAATGTGCTTGCTATGTGATGAAACCCGCAGGGCCAGGAGTTCACAACTTTCCTGTGAGAAGAGCATTTTAAATCTGAAACCAATAACAAGGAATATCTTAGATACGGTCAGCTATACATAAAAACGTGTAGGACATAAATTGTGTGTTTTATCGTCATCTACATTTTTCGTGCAGTAAATTTTTTTTCTATTTCTTACGATTTACCTCTTATGCAAAATTCAATAAAAATCATCCAGAATAAAGAGGTCTTCAAAGGCTATTCCCAGAAAATTCAAGATAGACATTTCGTTTGTCATAAAAATCTTAAACATAAGGTGTTTTAATCGAAATCGTTAGAGCCATTTATGAGAAAATCAAAATTTTCGAAAAATGTTCCATGTAATTGGGGGTGGGGGATTTTCTTGAAAAAATTCGTGTCGCATCCTTTGAAAGATATCAAATTAAATACCAAGCTGCCCACAAACACAGACACACACACCCACACACGCACGCATAGACGGATCTTTTTCTAAAAATAATTATTTTGTATTTTGGTGCATTACAATACCTTCCTTATACACTATGTACATAGTACGTGTAGAGAAACGAAAAATTAAAGCTCTAGTTTATAATTTTACAAAATCACGTGTATACTTCGGTGGCTTACCCTCCCTTAAAGCCTTAATTTTCAATTATTTACGAGGAAATATCTATAAGTAGATGGAAGAGTAAACTTTGGAATGAATGGATGAATAACTGTATTTATTGAAATAACAGTATCTTACATTGATCTTCATTAATCACACGGGTCTATAGATCATACGTGCTTTTGCAATACACAAAATAGTAAATAGCATTAAAACAAACAACAACAACAAAATTAAAACAGTAAACACAAAAATAAAAATACAAAGATATTCAAATACAGATACTGAAATTTACAACACACAATAAACCGTATTCAGATGTATACTGTACCCTATTATAGTAGTCAAATACACTTAAGAGAAATATATTCACACAATACTAACACCACAACAAAACAATGACCGAAAAGTATGACATAATAGTTATTTGTTATACAAGTGGATAAACAGAGAGTTTATCCATGAGTAGAACAATTTAAAACGCATTTTAAGTTCTACGAGTGGATAATAAGAGTTTTATCCACTTGTATAATACATTATTTTATCCCATAATAAATTAATATGAAAAATATTCAGTTATTGATTTTACAACAGATAGTAATAAATTAAATAAGCAATAAGGAGTTGAATTGCGGCGTTCTTATAGTTATAACATATGGTAGGCTATGTATGAGTACTAATATTGTTACTTTCTCTATACGCACTATGTGCATAGTGTATAGAGAAGGTATTGCACTCTACCCAAAAATTCGATACCGAGATTTCACTGGAAATATATGTTTTAGGGTCCCCTGTATCCAAAAAAAAAGCATTTTCAGAAAAAAGTTCATGTGTGTGTGTGTGTGTGTGTGTGTGCGCGCGCGCGCGCGCCTGTGAACACCATAACTCAAGAACGAAAAGTCGTTAAATACTAAACTTGGTATTTAAGTTTAGTATCTTCCAAAGTTGCGACACGAAGATTTTGAGAAAGATCCCCCCACCCTAACTACCCTTTACATGGAACTTTTTTCGAAAATGTTGATTTTCTTAAAAATGGCTCTAACGATTTTGATTAAAATGTCGTATATTAAATATGTTTACCTGACAAATAAAATGTATATCTTCAATTTTCTGGGAATAGCCTCGGAAGCTCACTTTATTCTGGATAAAATTTACGGAATTTTCCATAGCTCCTAAACCGTAAGAGATAGATAAAAACTCACTGCACAAAAAATGCAGAGCACGTTAAAACACACAATTTATGTTATGTGCATTTTTTCATGGAGTTGATCGTTTTTTAGATATTCATTCTTTTTGGTTTTTGCTATGAAAACATACTTTTCTCATACAGGAATTTGCCAACTCTGTCCATGGAAAGAAAGGAACTTCAGTCACATAGCAACCTGCTTTTGACTATCACTTTTAACCTATGGTACTCCCTTATTTCACTTCTACTTACAAGGAAGCAAGTAATAAGACTATTTCTCCTAATTTTTTCTCAGTTAGCATGAAGTAAATAGAAGCATAAGCTTTTTAACAATAATTTGTTGCAGAGATGTACAGAAAGTCATGTGAATGGAACACGTCAGATATTTTATTATTTTTGCTAGTTTAAAATTGATTAAGTTTATGATGGACGTTGAGGGCGTTAATATATCGGTTCCAAATGATGTATTAAATGAAGGAGTTGAGGCTTTATTCACGGAAATTATACGAAAAAGAGGTAAAAGGTTATAGAAAAGCTGTAGTTATCAACTATTAGTTCATTTACTTCATCCCACTCGTTACCGGAGCAACGAGTGAACTTTGTTTACTTTATCCGACCTGTTGCGCTAATAACTGTCACTTTGATTTAAAGCCCAAGTTTTCTTATGTCGTTTTTGACATAACAACGGTGTCTATTACAAGTACCTGTACGATAAAATATAATTATGTAAAGCGTTAGAATCACTTTTGTTTATCTCTTCTTATTGCCCCCCCTCAGAAAGATTAGTTTTAAGAAAACCATGTGAATTGAGACATTGCATGTCTTGTCACGGGCTAAAAGTTACCTAAAAGGGAAATATAAATTACAGCCAATATAATACAGGGGACAAATGTACATTGAAAATGGTCAAGGAAGAAATACTTTAAACACGTCTAAGTAGCCGAGGACAGAGCTGACAAGCGACCCAGGTAGGATAGTACCGTTAAGGGAAGGACATTGAACTGAAGGGGGTGAGGTTACACTGCCCGAGGGTGAACAGAACCAATTCTTCCTCACTTGGGTACGGTCACATGCAAATATCGATGGAAATGAAAACTCCGATAAAGCTGCAAAGGAAGCCACCCGACATCCTATCAGTGCCCACGGAATAACTTGTACACATCAAGACGTCATTAGATACACCAAACAGCTGTTTATAGAAAATTGGAACATCCTATCAGTGACCACGGAATAACTTCTACACATCAAGACGTCATTAGGTACACCAAACAGCTGTTTATAGAAAATTGGAAAACGACATCCCACAGCAAACTGCTTGATGCCGGATCTACCAATTTCTGCGAACCCCTCCGAAAATTAGAACGTCGTGAGCAAACAATAATTACCTGCCACAAAACTGGACACTGCAAACTGACAAACCTTCATCATTAATAAAGATCCAGAATCAAAATGAGAGACCTGCAACACACCGCTTACTGTCTGTCCAACATATCCTGCTGCAGTGTCCGAGATACGCCAAACAGAGACTTCAGGCCGGCTTCAGTGACTTACCAAGCGCTCTACATAACCACCAGACAATCAAAACGACAGTAATATTTATAAGACAGTATAAACTTTTTGAATTATTGTAAAGTATAAATGTAATCATTTTGTATTTTACCAATGCGTAAATAGCTATTTAATGTACAATTTGTAAGGTCGCGATATGGCCATGATATTAAAGCGACCCAAAATAAATTAAATTGCAAAAAAAAAAACAAAAAAAAAAAAAAAAACAATTCTCCCGCTGGTCAACCGACACTTTTGGCACTTGGCATGGAATATCCGCGGAGCTAAGATGTGACATTTGGGGTCCGGCTGCAGCCGAACCTTTAGTTGTGATTTGATAGTACCAGAATACGGAGGAAACACTGCAACAAAATACTGTCTTCTCACCCGGAGCTCCCGGGTTCGATTCCCGGCTGGGGTGGGGAATTTTTCTTGAACCAGAAGTATTCTCTATCCCACACAGAGTCTGGAAGTATGTATGTGAGAATGACTGTGGCTTTGTTTAGTAATAAACAATTGATTAACCTAATGTTCTAAAACGTGCAGTGCTACGAGTTTCACAACTCAAAGCCCCCGATATGACCATTCAAGTTAAAGAGGGCTGTACAAATGAAACAACAAAAATCTGATGTGTTCCATTCACATGACTTTCTCTACATCTCTGCAACAAATTATTATTAAAAAGCTTATGCTTCTATTTACTTTTTGCTAACCGAGAATAAAAATAGTAGAAATAGTCTTATTGCTTGCGTCATTGTAAGTAGAAGCGAAATAAGGGAGTAGTATAGGTTAAAGTGATAGTCAAAAGCTGGTTGCTATGTGGCTGAAGTTCCTTTATTTGTATGGATAGAAGTTGACAAAGTCCAGTATGAGAAAACTATGTTTTTTCAAAGTTAAAACTAAAAACAACGAATATCTTAAAAACGATTAACTCCACGAAAAAAAATGTATATAACACAAATTGTGTGTTTTAATGTGCTCTACGTTTTCTGTAAGGTAAGTTTTTGTCCGTCTCTTACGGTTTACCAGTTATGCCAAATTCCGTAAAATCCATCCAGAATAAATTTGTCTCCAGAGGCTATTCCCAAAAAATTATTTCTCGTGTAAATATCTTTAATATATGACATTTTAATCAATATCGTTAAAGCCATTTTCGCCAAAATAAAACATTTCGAAAAAAGTTCCATGTAAAGAGTAGTTGGGGGTGGGAGGATTTTTTGAAACTCTTCGTGTCGCATACTTGGAAGATACGAAACCTAAATACTAAGTATGGTTTTCAACGTTCTCTTCGTTTTTGAGCTATGCTGCTCACAGACGCACATGGACATTTTTCTAAAAATGCTTTTTTTTTTTTTGATTCAGAGGGTCTCAAAACATTTATTTCCGGTGAAAACTCGGTATAGAATTTTTTGGGTGCATTACAATACCTTCTCTATACACGTACATAGTACGTGTGGAGAAAGTAAAAAGACTGTCAAAAGTAATAAGAAAGAACAGACACGGTCGAGTAAAGCGTAACTTAAGAGTAGAAAATTTAGGAGGAATGCGTGTGTGTTCGAAAGGCCGAACTATTATCGGTGAGAAATTACCTTGTGATTGACGTTCTGCTGACACGTGGCCGCCTCGGTACGATGTTGCCATATTTACTCGCAACGTTCCACTGCTTCCTCTAAAATGCCTTCTCTCCATACATCCCTCTCGTATGTTGTACTATTTTCCCCATTTCTCACTAGTTAGCTCATATATTCCTTTCCACATTGAGTTCTGTACTTCACTAAACGGAAAAGTTTTATTATTTTGGTTAAAGTAACCTCAACTTATCACGGATGTAAGACATTTTCAATTCACAGTGTCACTTACTGTATTTCTAGGATGAGAACAACAGCAATGTCCGCGATATATAAAAGGTAGTAATAATTTTAAATGCAAATACTTACGGAATCATTGTGTATAACATAACCAAACTTTTGACAGAATGAAATAAAACAATCAAATTGCAAACAATTGACCAGTCATGCATGAAAACGCGCGCGTAAATTTCCACTTAACCACGTAGGTGTTGCAACGCCGATGACGTCACGTCTCTGACGAGGCCCTGCCAGCAGACGACACACCCCTCAAGTGTCATTCACAAGGACATTTCCCACCGATAATAAATGAATAAATAAGTTCGATAATACTCTGGAACTCTAAGAGCTGACACCCATTCCTAATAGCTAAAACCTGCACCCGGGTTACGAACCCGGAACCCCTGTTACCGCCGCGGGTGTTAATGCACAGGGCAAATGTGGAATGTGAGGCGGTATGCTGGAGTTGTGTAGCGGGTGGCCTGAACTTGGAGCAGCATATCTGACCCCGGCTGCTAGTTGACTTCCATTAGATCGACTTCAGCTCGCGAGGAAATTGGGTCACAACATTCAACTCCAGCGACAGAATAAACCTGTCCTGTGTCTGCCTACACGCTCACAGACCATCTCGAGGTGAAGATCAATTCTCGTTTCTAATACAATTCTCTACCGCGTACTCCCTGTACATAGCAGAAATGTATATTTTGAGGAACCTTAAATAACAAATCTGATGACTTCCATTCACTAGGTAAAACCTATAGTCCTATACTTTAAAATTGAAACTCTATGCGTGTCTAGGAATTAAACAAAAGAAACACTGCCTGTTTGAGAAAACAATAGGTGATTTTAAATTTAAACATATAACAAAGAATATCTCGGAAACGATTAGGTCCACAACGAAAATGTAACGGACATAAATTGTGTGTTTTGATAAGATCTACATTTTTTGTAGAAAATTGTTTTCTTTCTCTTAAGGATAACCAGTCTGCAAAAATCATTCAAAATTAAAATGACTTCAGAGGCTATTGCTTGAAAATTTAAGACAAACGGTATTTAATCAAAATCGTTGAAGCCATTTTCGAAAAAAAATCGTAATTTCAAAAAATCTGCCATATAAATGTATTTCGGAGTAAGATTTTCCTAAAAGTCATGTCGCATCCTTGGAAAATACTAAATTTAAATACCAAATTTGGTTTTAACGGACTTTTCGGTTTTTAGCTATGCTGTCCACAGACTTATTCTAAAAAGTTTTTTTTCGAATCAGGGGACCTCGAAACATGCATTTATGGTAAAATTACGATATGGAATTTTTTGGTGGAATACAAAACCTTTTCTATCCACTATATACAGTGTACATACGAGGCTAGAGAAAGTAAAAATACTAATATGTCCATTCCCATGATTTTCTCTTGCTGTTCCACAAACAATTTTAAAAGTTTATTCTTCTATCTATTTAATGCCAATCCAGATAAACATTAACAGAATGTTCTTATTACTTAGTTCCTTATAAGTAGAAGGGAAATAAGGCAATACACTGGGCTAAACCGACAGTCAAATGCTATAAAAGCTCATAGCTATGTGAAACAAATGAAATTCCCGGGAGTAAAACTAGTTGATTTTGCGCTTGTGGAAGGCTTATAGTTTAAAATTGAAACCAATAACAAGGGATGTCTTAAAAATATTTAACTCTACGAAAAAAAATTATATTATGTAAACTGTAAGTTTTAACGAGAGCACTACATTTTTACTTTCTCTAGCCCCGTATGTACATTGAAGATATTGCACTCCACTCAAAAATTCGATACCGAGATTTCACCGGAAATATATGTTTTAGGGTCCCCTGTATCAAAAAAAAAAAGTATTTTCAGAAAAAGGTCCGTATGTCCGTGTCTCTGTGAACACGATAACTCAAAAACGAAAAGTCGGTAAAATACCAAAATTGGTATTTAAGTTTAGTATCTTCCAAGGTTTGAATTTTCTGGAAATAGCCTCTGAAGACTACTTTATTCTGGGTTAATTTTACGGAATTTTGCATAACTGCTAAACCGTAAGAGATGGACAAAAACTTACCAGACAACAAATGAAGAGCACTTTAAAACACACAATTTATGTTATATACATGTTTCCGTCGAGTTATTGTTTTTGAGATATTCCTTGTTTTTGGTTTCAGCTATAAAGACTTATACTTTTCTCATACAGGACTTTGTGAACTCGTGTCCATCAGTCACATACCAACCAGCTTTTGACTATCACTTTAACGTATGTTACTCCCTTATTTCGCTTCTACTTACAAGGAAGCAAGTAATAAGACTATTTCTGCTAATTTTTTCTCGATTAGCAGGAAGTAAACAGAAGCATAAGCTTTTTAACAATAAGTTATTGCAGAGTTGTAGAGAAAGTCACGTGAATGGAACACATCAGATTTTTTCTGTAGAGTTTTAACTTAAAACTTTTCTGAAACAGTAAGTCGACTTTCGTTTCATCTCTCGTTGATCCTAATCAGCAAAGAGAACATAATTTTAATTGTTTCTCATAGCAACTAGACTTTTAAATGCTTGATTATTGGTATAGCCCAGTGTATTCCAGCATTTCCCTTCCACTTACAAGAAAGCAAGTAATAAGACAATTTCTGCTAATGTTTATCTCAGCATGAAGTAGATAAAAAGCTTTTGTAAGAATGTTTTTGCAGGATAGGTACAGAAAGTGAAGGGAATGAAACACATCAGATTGTCACGCGACAAATTTTGTTTTTACGGTTATATAAAATGTATACTCTGTAAGAAGATCGCCTTGTTATAACTTTCCTGTAAGATAAACACATCCTGATGAATACGCATAACGAGTTAATTCGGAGTGTTCCTGTCTAGCAGGACGATAGGCCACATCCTGTTGGACGCCATCTTCAACATTTCCCTCCGGGGAGGAGGTAAAAAACATACCACACTGTGCTTTTCAAAGTAGAGCAGTCAACGTCTGCAAGATTCTAAATAAAATGATATTGTCCAGTGTTGCCAACTGATACCAGCCAACACTTACCAAATTCTGAATTAAATGTCTGTGTTTATGTATCCTTCTTCATAAAAAAAAAAAAAGCTTATGTGTTCCATTCACATTACTTTCTCTAACTGTAGTAAGTACATACAAAAAAGAATTCCTTTATCTGCAGCATACTAATCGAGTATATTAGAAGGGAAATAAGGGAATATCCTAGACAAAGCGATAGTCAAATCATTTAAAAGGTGGTCGATATGTGAAACAATTGAGGTTCGGTTAGCTTTGCATGTACCCGTTTGAGAAAAGTTAGGTAGTTTAAAACTGAAACCAAAAATAACGGTCAACTATACAAGAAAAACGAATATGTTAAATTATGTGTTTTAACGACATCTCTTACGGTTTAACCCTTATGCAAGATTCTGCAAAACGGAATATGTTTTGAAAATGGTGTTTTTCTCAAAAATGGCTCTAACGATTTCGATTAAAGTACTGTATATTTAACATATTTACGTCACAAATAAAATGTATATCTTGAATTTTCTGGGAACAGCTTCTGAAGAATGTTCATTCTGGATGAAGTTTGCGGAATTTTACATAAGTGGTGAACTCTTAGAAATACAAAAAAAAAAAAAAAACTACAACACAAAAAATTTAGATTACGTTCTAACACACAATTTATGTCATATACATTTCTTTTTCGTGATGTTGGCCGTTTTTACTTTCTCTACACGTACTATGTACATAGTGTATAGAGAAGGTATGGTATTGCACCCAAA
Organism: Hymenopus coronatus; assembly: GCA_030762935.1. NCBI lineage: Eukaryota > Metazoa > Arthropoda > Insecta > Mantodea > Hymenopodidae > Hymenopus > Hymenopus coronatus. The sequence continues at coordinate 14,092,298 of CM060897.1, read as the reverse complement.
AATTCGAAACCGAGATTTCACCGAAAGTATAGGTTTTAGGGTCCCCTGTATAAAAAAAGCATTTTCAGAAAAAGGTCTGTGTATGTATGTCTTGGAACACGATAACTCAAAAACGAAAAGTCGGTAAAATACCAAAATTTGGTACCATCTTCCAGTGATGCGACACGAAGAGAAAAACCCCAGACTACCCTTTATATGGAACTTTTTTCGAAAATTTTGAATTTCTCAAAAATGGCTCTAATGATTTTGATTAAAATGTCATATGTCAAATAAAATGTATACCTTGAATTTTCTGGGAATAGCCTGGGATGACTATTTAATTCTGAATGAATTTTACGGAATTTTGCATAACTAGTAAACCGTAAGAGATGGACAAAACCTTACCACTCAAAAAATGTAGAGCACGTTAAAACACACAATTTATGTTACATACATTTTTTTCGTAGAGTTGATCGTTTTTGAGATATTCCTTGTTTTTAGTTTTAGCTTTAAAATACTTATACTTTTCTCATGCAGGAATTTGTCAACTCTTGACCATACAAACAAAGGAACTTCAGTCACATAGCAACCAGCTTTAACCTATGGGACTCCCTTATTCCCCTTCTACTTACAAGGAAGCAAGTAATAATACAATTTCTTATATTTTTATCTCGATTAGGATGAATTAAATGGAAAAATATGCTTTTTAACATAATTTCTATTTCTGAAACAGTGGTTTTATTATTCATGTTTAAAAAGTTGTACTTATAAATTAGGTTTTCTAATATTCGACAGTAGGTAGTTTTATTTGTATCATATTTTATTTATTACCTCCGCTGCGAACGTTGACGTGTTTATTTAATTAATATTGCGCTGTATGAAATTCTGTGACATGCATAATGCGGAAGAAAAAAATCACCAAGGTATGACAAATTGATGTGGCAATGTTTTTTTTTACAGATGCCGCAAAATGTGAACGATTTCGAGCAATAAAAAACAGTCAGTAATACCGATATATGACAACACTCGATCGATATTACATACTAGCTGGTCAGGATGGAAATGCTCTTCTTTTGGAAGTTGGTCGAACTAAAACTTCATATGACTTTTTCTACATGTTCTACAAACAAACTATTCTTACAAAATATTATTTATTTATCAATATAATGCTAATCGAGATAAACATTAGCAGAATTGGTCTTATTACATACTTCATTATAAGTAGGTGGTAAATAAGGGAAAACACTAGACTAAAGCGATAATCAAATCTTTTAAAAGCTGTCGCTTCTCATTGAAATTCGGTTCTCTTTCCAACGCCAGTACTAAAACAAAAGAGATATGTAACGAAAGAAAACTTCCAGTTTGAGAAATATTTAAGTAGTTTTAAATTGTAACCAATAACAAGGAATGCCCGCCTGGATGGTGTGGTGGTAGCGTGGTGTCTTTTTTCGGGGTTTTCCCTTATCCTGAGAAGACGAATGTCGAGTAACTTTAAGCTCCATGGGCCCCGAGATCATTTCAACAATTTCATTCATCGTCCGATATGACCAACTAGGTTAAAGAACGTTAAGCTAAATAAAAAAAAAAAAAAAAAAAAAAAGGAATAGTTCGGAAACGGTTAAATTGTGTATTTTAATGAGATCTACATTTTCTGTGTTCTAAGTGTTTGCCCTTTTCTTACGGTTTGTACAGAAGTCATCCCAAAGGAAGAGGTCTTCAAAGCTATTCCCAGAAAATTCAAGATGTACATTTAGATTGCAATAAAAATATCTTAAACATATTTTAATCAAAATAGTTAGAGCAATTTTTGAGAACATCAACATTTTTAGAAAAGATTGCTGTAAAGGGTAGTTGGCGGTGGGGGAATATTTCTAAAAATCTTCGTATCGCATTTTCTGAATGATACTAAACTTAAGTAATGAGTTTAGTATTTTGCAGATGTTTAGTTTTTGAGTAATGTTGTTCACAGATAGACTGACACACACACACAAATACACACGGAACTTTCTCCATTTTTTCTTGGATTCAGAAGGTCTCAAAACGTATATTTTTGGTTATATTTTAGTATCACATTTTTAGCGGATTACATCTTCTCCACCTACTATATACATGTACATACGTGCTAGAGAAAAGCATGGCATATGATTAGTTATACGCGGTGAATTATTCTGCCTATTCTCGTGTATTCATTTTGGAATACAAGGGTTGAAGCAGTATATGACCAGTAGAAACAAAAGAATAGTGTTGTAGCCCGATAAAAACGTATTTTAAAAGATACTGGGGAAAAATTGCGTGTTATTTATGGACATTCTTTAACTACTGTGGTTCTCAGCGTTCCATTCTAAATTGGGTGTGAAAGACCGCTTATTTTTGTTCAGAGGTCTATCAGGCTTGAGTTTCTTTTATGTGCCGTAAATCTACGACAAGGGACCAACGGCTTTACTTCCCTTCCGAAGGAAGTCATGCTAAGGAATTTTACGCCCGAAAAAAATCCATCGTCCTCTGCCGGGTTTGAACCCGCGACCTTGGGTATATGAAGTTAGCATGGTAAGAAAGTTAACAGTGTCGGATTTTCAATATTATGTGAAATACGAAATGTGCAATGAGATGTTGCTACGGAAATAATTGCTGATAGATGTCCCATTTCCGTTTTGCTCCTATCACATCTTGTGATGTGGAGCGAAGTTTTCACGATATAAAGACTGTTTACGTGCCAATCGGAGACGATTCATATTTAAGACGTTACGAATGTATGTTGCTGTACTTTGTAATCTATGTATCTTGAGAGAAAATCAAACGGACCAATTGCACAGCAATTGAATTAAAATTGTGAGACCGTTAATTAGCCTCGTAATAATAATAATAACAATCATTTTTATTAATTATCTAAATGTATGTAAAGAAAGTTAATGTTTAATAAGTTGTATGCATAGGAACCAAGAAGCCAGTTGTTTACTTAAACGTTACTCAGAATCATGACGTCAGACTGGATAGAGGGGTGAGAAGTTGCTGCTTTTGTGAAAGTCACGTTCGAGTTTAGTATAAGGGGAAACCACAGTTTAAAGCACACAAGGGGACTTCTTCTTTATATTCGTGGTATCACGTGATTATTATGACGCATTCTGGGAGATTTGCAATGGTTTTTGGGTAACGATGGTGTCATTTTGGCGGACCTTCCAACCAAACAGAAAGAAGCCACCATGACACCGTTTTTTATATATAAGCATCGATGTCGTTTTGCTAAGAATTCACCCGTGAGAGAGGCATCGTCGTCGCATGTTAAGAACTCGCGCGTATGTGAGGCAAGGTCATTTGTTAAGAAGTTCGCGAAGTAAGTTTATTATAATAAGAAACTGTATGTGAAGTAAAGTAACGTCGCTCAACCTTTCAACAGTCGGCTCGAGATTAGGTGAAAGTGAATTGTGCCATGTACTCAACTAAAACAGTGTAATTGAAAGTACTTGTGAGTCCGTGTTAAAGAGCATCAGTCAGCAGTATAAAGTGTATAACCAGGTGCTTGTCTTCAAAACTCCTTTAGAATAAATAAACAGCAGTAAAAGGTTACAAGTGTTTTCTTAACAATTACAAGACCACTCCTACAACTCCCCCCACTAGCCAAATCCACGCATGGAACAGTCAATGTTCGTGCAAAACTGAGCAACGCCGTGGCAACTCATCCCAGAAGAGCTTCAGTACCAGGTACGTGAGTGTAGTGGAGTTGATTGGAAGTGACAGTTACGCTGCACACAAGCGCCCAAAGGGAGGCGTAAAATCAACAAACTAAAATACTCCCGCATATGGCACATAACGTGCACCACTAACAAGCATCGAAATCTCCGCTGGAATTGTTAGTTCCAGGAGCCAGGAGCCAGGAGCCAGGAGCAGGAACTAGTCGCCCGAGTGTACTCGGGCGGGGGCAAATCACCACGGTACCTATCCGCTTTTCTTGCGGATTTACCCGTGTGATATAAAAGATGTTGTCTTATGTAAGCGTTTTTGTCAATGTCAAAGTAATTGGGCAGGGTGTTCCCTCTGTGCAGCCGGCGCGGGCTGGTTTACCTATCTGAGTGGCCACCCACCCAGAGAGGGACCAGGCCCGATGCTGCTTACCTTGGCCAGCCGCTTGCGGGCTGTCAAGGAAAGCAGTGCCGGCTAGCGGGGAGACCTGAAGGGATATAGGTACGGGGTGGGGGAAGCCAGTGTTGCAGATCTGGTCGGAGTACAACTGGATGGTCACCCGTCCGAGTCGTGACCATGCCCGATGCTGCTTAACTTGGCGGGTAGAACAGTAAAGGGAGAGGCGGCCGGAAAACTACCATCCCAAGGCGTCCTTGGGAAGGCGGTAGCTTACGCGTCTCCTTGGTAGCGTGTGGTCGTAAAGACCGAGAGTGTTCACCTGGGGATTTGGGTGGGGAGCAAGTTTAGTGTATATTGTGCGAGCTTTCTCGCACAACGTCCACTATGTAAGGGATTCCGGAGTGGGAATGGAGAATGTGGGACGGGAATCTGCGGTCTGTGCCGTATATCATCCTCAATGTCCTGTTCTGCACGGCCTGCAGCCTGCGGATGGTGGAACGACCTCACAGCCGTACAGCATCAGGGGCGGGATGACTGCGCGGTACAGCCGTAGTTTTAGGTGTGTAGGCATGGTGGAGCGGAAGATGGGAAACAACTGCCGCAGGGCAGCGTGTCCCAAGCCGACCTTCTCCCTGACATGTGGAGTGAAAGTAACTATAAATCAGTGGTATTTATGTTTACCAACCTCAATCGCCTTCCACTGCTAGTGAAGACATCACAGTGTATCACTGCCACATTTTCCTTCTATTAGTACACACTGCACTGTCAACACATCACAATTATTTACCATGCTGCGCTAACTTCGATTCTGGCCCTAGTTATTAGTCTACAGATATCACGAACCCTTTCTGTATGAGTGAAACAAAACCTTGTTCGACATCTTGCTGACCCCACAACGTACAGCAAACACACAGATTACTTCAGCCCCAGCTGGTATCCATTAACGTGACCCTATTAAAGTGAAGCCGGAAATATATGGACGTGGGTTCGGTTACCCACGCCATCAAAGATCCAATGTTCCGGTCTGCTGTGGGTACCGAAGCAATGACCGCCTGATCCAGTTTAATGCGATCATAGAAACCCCCCGACCCTATTTGGTGCTATATAGCTAATGATCCAAAAGGTATTTCCTGAGGATAACATTTCAAAACAATCTTTTTGCTTCTCGCTGTACCTGAATTCAGTTGTTTCCAAATTGAAAACGCTAAAGGAAATGATGCGATTCCCAGACGATTTCCGAAAACTGTTTCCCAAACGGTCTCATTTCCGAGGTTGCGAATGATCCTATTTCCGTTTTCATACCTCCGATAAACAATAGACAACGTTACAGAAATCCTAAATTAAACAATCTGATGTGTTCCATTCACATGGCTTTCTCTACATCTCTGTAACAAATTATATTCTATTTACTTCATGAAAATCGATATCAATATTAGCAGAAATGTTCTTATTACTTAGTCTTTTGTAAGTAGAAGGAAATAAGGGAATACACTAGGATAAACCGATAGTCAAACGTTTTAAAATGTGGTTGCTATGGGATTGAAATCCATTTCTTTGTGTGGCCAGGAGTTGACAAGTTCCCGTTTGAGAATAGTTTAAGTTTTTTAAAACTGAAATCAATAACAAGGAATACCTCAAAAACGGTCAACTCCACGAAAAAAATGTATATGATACAATTGTGTGCTTTAAGAGATCTATATTACTTTCTCTATACGTACTATATACATAGTGTATTGAGAAGGTATTGTATCGTATTGCACCCAAAAATTTGATACCGAGATTTCACCGGAAATACATGTTTTAAGACCACCTGAATAAAAAAAAAAAAAGCATTTTTAGAAAAATGTCCGTGTTTCTGTCTGTATGTGTGTATATGTCTCTGTGTCTGTGGCAAAGACCGTTAAATACCAAACTTGGTATTTAAGTTCAGTATCTTCCAAGGATGCGATACGAATATTTTCAAGAAAATTCCCCCACCCCCAACTACCCTTCATATGGAAAAATTTTCGAAAATTTTGATTTTCTAAAATATGGCTAACGATTTTGATAAAAATATAATATATTAAAGATATATTCTTGACAAATAATATGTATATCTTGAATTTTCTGGGAATAGCCTTTGAAGACTACTTTATTCTGAATGCATTTTACGGAATTTTGTGTAACTGGTAAACTGTAAGAGATAGACAAAAACTTACCACACAAAAAAATGTAGAGCATATTAAAACACACAATTTATAATATACACATTTTTTTCGTGGAGTTGATCATTTTTTAGATATTCCTTGTTTTTTGTTTCAGCCTTAAAAAAACAATTTTCTCATACAGGAATTTGCTTTCTTGTATTAAGGGAGCTCTAAACATGTATGTCCGGTGAAATTTCGGTATGGAATTTTTGGGTGTAATACAATACCCTTACTATACACTATGTGCATAGTAAATGAAGAGAAAGTAAAAATATACCTGGCCATATGAAGGAGCTATGGTTGAGTATAAATGCCCGCGTGAGTTATGTTATGGGACAAACCACACAGCCTACTCAGTATGCAAGGCCTGGAGATGATTGTAAACACCGACGGTCGACATGTAGCACCGGCTGCTCGTAAATGCCAGTTTACCACACTGCTATCTAACGCTACGTTTATCCCATACATTAACACACAATTTATATATGCCGAGCTTTCTTAACCAAGTGACAATGTTCTTCTCACAATTATTACTTTCTCCACCAAATGCCATATACGTACATAGTAGGTAGAGAAGGTATTGCATTCCACCCAAAAATTCGGAACTGATATTTCAAACGAAATACTTGTTTTGAAGACCTTTAAATATAAAAGTATGTTTTAGAAAAAGCTCCCTGTCAAAAAAGAAAAGTCAGTGAAATACCAAATTTTGATATTTAAGTTTACTATCTCCCAAGGATTCGACACGAAGATTTTGAAGAAAATCCCTCCACCCTAATCTACACTTGACATTTTTTTTTTTTTAATTTTAGACTTATTCAAAAATAACTATCGATTTTGATTAAAATATCGTATATTAATGATATTCAAATACCAAAATCTATAACCTGTTAATTCTGGATGAATTTGCATGACTGCTAATCTATAAGAAAACAAAGTCTTTCTACAAAAAAAGAAAGAAAGAAATCTATGCTCCATTCACATGAGTTTCGCTAAATCTGTAGCAAATTATAGTTAAAAAGCTTATCCTTGTATTTACCTCATTCTAATCGACATAAGCATTAGCACCCGGGTTCGATCCCAAGCGACCGCATCTGAGATTTGTGGTGGACAAAGCGGCGCAGGAACGGGTTTCCTCCGGGCTCTCTGATTTCCCCACCATCACTTCCCACCGGTGCTCCATCTTCATTCCACGGATTAACAGTGTCATCGCCTGCGGTGCCACAAGTAGTAAAAGCGGGCTTTGAACACCATACAAAAATCTTGTGTGTTCCATTCACATGACTTTCTCTACATCTCTGTAACAAATTATTGTTAAAAAGCTTATGCTTCTATTTACTTCGTTTTAATCGAGAACAAATAGCAGAAATAGTCTTATTACTTACTTTCTTGTAAGTAGAAGGGAAATAAGGAAGTACTATAGGCTAAACTAATAACCAAAAGCTGGTTGCTATGTGACTGAAGTTCCTTTGTTTGTATGGACACGAGTTGACAAATTCCTGTATGAGAAAAGTAAAATTTTTTCAAAGCTGAAACAAAAAACCAGGAATATGTCAATTGCGATCAACTCCACGAAAAAAAAAAAATATATATATATATATACAACATAAATTATGTGTTTTAATATGCTCATTTTTGGTGTCTTAAGTTTTTGTCCATCTCATACGGTTTAGCAGTTATGCAAAATTCCGAAAAATTCATCTAGAGTAAAGTAGCTCAGAGGCTATTCCCAGAAAACTCAATAAATACGTTTTATTTGTCATGTAAATATCTATAATATTTGACATTGTAATCAAAATCATTGGAGCCAGCTTTAAGAAAATCAAAATTTTCGAAAAAAATTCTATGTAAAGGGTAGTTTCTTGAAAATCTTCGAGTCGCATTCTTGGTATTTAACGGTCTGTTCGTTTTTTGGGATTTGGGGGGACCCAAAACATGTATTTCCGGTGAAATCTCGGTATCGAATTTTTGGGTGGAATGCAATACCTTCTCTATGCACTATGTTCATACTACGTGTAGAGAAAGTAAAAAACATTAACAGAAACTGTCTTATTACTTAGTTCCTTATAAGCAGAAGGTAAATAAGGGAACACACGTGGCTAACAAATGTTGAATCTTTTAAAATCTGGTTGCCATGTGATTGAAATCTGTTCTATGCATGACCAGGAGTTTACTACTTTCCGTATATGACACTTTTTTTTTAAACTGAAACTAATAACAGGGAATACCTCGGAGACGGTCAACCTCACGAAAAAATGTAAATGACATGAATTATATGTTTTAAGGAGCTCTAGATTTTTGTGTAGTAAGTTTTTGTCTCTCTTACAGTTTACTAGTAATGTAAAATTCGGTAAACTCATCCAGAATAAAGAGGTCTTCAGAGGCTGTTCCTACAAAATTCTAGATATACATTTTATTGACCTGTAAGCATATTTAATCAAAATCGTTAGTCATTTTTCAGAAAATATTTTTTTTTTTTTCCGTGTGAAGGTTACTTGGGTTGGGGTGATTTTCTTGAAAATCGTGTCGCATCCTTGAGAAATATTCAACTAATATATCAAGTTTGGTATTTAACGGACTTTCCGTTTTTGAGCTATGATACCCACCCACGCACGCGCGCACATTTTTTCTAAAAAATGTTTTTATATATATATTCAGTGAGTCCCAAAATATGTATTTCCGGTGAAATTTCAGTTAAATTTCTCGTTAAAACGATTTATTAGGTACAATTTTGGTGGAGTTAACCATTTCCATGAACTTCCTTATCGGTTTCAATTTTGGGCGTGCCGTGGTAGTTGATAGACCACTCGCCTCTCACCTAGACGGCTCGGGTTCGATCCCAAGCAACCGCATGTGAGACTTGTGGTGGACAAAGCGGCGCAGGGACGGGCTTTCTAAGGTTTCTCCGGTTTCCCCCGCCATCGACATCCACCGATGCTCCTCTTCTTTCCCTTCACCATCAGTGTATCCGCCTGTGGTGCCATATGTGGTACGTTAAACACTATCAAAAAACGAAGGAAGGTTTCAGTTTTAAAATGCTGATACTTTTCTCAAAGAGGAAGTCGATATTTGATTTTCTTTTTTTTTATTCCTGGCTATAATATAGAGAATCATACTTCAATGACAATTGCATAGCTGTTGAGCTATGACAGATTTGACCTTCGTTTTATCCTGGTGTCTTCCCTTAGTTTCCTTCTCCTTACAAGGAAGCAAGTAATAAGAGTATTTCTGCTAATGTTTATCTTCGGAAGGGAAACAAAGCCGTTGGTCCCATGTCATAGATTTACGGCACATAAAAGAACCTCAAGCATGATAAAGAGGCCTCTGAGCAAAATTAAGAAGTCTTTCACGCCCAAATTAGAATGGGACGCTAAGAACAGCAGCACCTAAAGAGCGTCCATAAATAAAAACTCCATTTACATTTTCACTTTATCCATATAAGCAAAACTTGTTTGTTTGTTTTTTGAAAAGGAGAGAGAGAGTTGGAAGGTCAAAAGAATGGCTTATCTTGCCATTAGGTGAAGTACGGGAGTAGGAAGGAAGTGTCGCAAAGTGAAAGAGATAACTCGAGGTAGGGAGGTTGCGCTAAGCACCCTCTGTTAGTGCAGAAGGTTGCTGCTGGCCGAGGAGTGACCCAGCAGAAGGTAGCGGTGGTTCCAGCTGTCAGTCATGACCGAGGCCGTGGAAGTTTCGGAAGAAGTTTCAGGAGTCTTTGATATTTTTTATCTTGGTTTTTGGATGTTTTGGCGTGTTTGTCCTGATGTCATGTCCCAGGGGAAGAAAGTTCTAGGTCAGTCGTTGAAAGGCGTTGTCTTGTGGTCATGATATTGCAGTAACTGAGTCAGTGTTGGAGATATGAAGGGGAAAACAGCATCTCCGTTAACTGAACACTACCTCGCAGAGAACGCACAAGGGCAGGTGAGACGCCGGAAGCAATATATTCCCCCAAGAGGTTGAGTTATACGGGAAGACCGGAGCAGTGAATCTGGTACAGGGAAGCATTAACAACAAGGACGGTCGTACCGGGTGACACGCGGGTTCCTGCGGGACAGCATAGCGCTGTTTTGTTATCATGAACCTGCATGGAATAGCGTTGTATACAGTTTGATACTGCAGTTATACGAGAGCCATCCAGAAAGTGACAGACGATTTGACATAACTAAATAATAACAAAAGTTATCACACATAACTATTTACCAAGTTACAGTACCTTACTCTATTTCTCAACGTAATCGTCAATGATATCAAGGTATTTATTGTCACGTGGTCCCGGTTTTTAATATTGATGTTATACCACCAAAAAACTTATTCCCCTTTATGAATGCACAAAATGTTCGACTAATCGAATTTTATAAGCAAATAACCAACCCTATACTGATGATGCAATGAACGAATCTTTAGAAAGGAAATGGCGCATAATTTAAAAGTAATCAAGGAAGAACCAGTGTGTACGATAAAGACCAGAGTGGAAGTTCATCAAGGTTATGAAGGAATTGAAAGCAAATTATGTTAAAAAAATCTGATGTGTTCAATTCACATGCCTTTCTCTATATCCCTGTAAAAATTATTGTTAATAAGCTTATTCTTTTATTTATTTCATGCTAACTGAGAAAAACTAGCAGAAATGTCTTTATTTCTTGCTTTATTGTAAGTAGAAGAGAAATAAGGGTGTACCATAGGTTAAAGTGAAAGCCAAAAGCTGGTTGCTATGTGACTGATGTTACTTTGTTTGAATGGACACGAGTTAGCAAATTCCTGTATGAGAAAAGTATATTTTCAAAGCTGAAACCAAAAACAAGGAATATCTAAAAAATGATCAACTGCACGAAAAAAATGTATGTAACATAAATAGCGTGTTTTAACGTGCTCTACATTTTTTGTGAGTTAAGTTTTTGTCCATCTCTTGCGGATTAGTAGTTATGCAAAATTCATCCAGATTAAAGTACTCTTCAGAGGCTATTCCCAGAAAATTCAAGATATAAACTTTATTTGTCAGGTAAATATCTTTAATATACGACATTTTAATCAAAATCGTTATAGCCATTTTTTTAGAAAATCAAAATTTTCGAAAAAAGTTCCATGTAAAGTGTAGTTTGGGGTGGGGTTTTTTTGTTGAAAACCTTCGTGTCGCATCCTTGGAAGATGCTGCACTTAAATACCAAGTTTGGTATTCAACGGTCTTTTCGTTTTTGACCTATGCTGCCCACAGACAGACAGATACACACACGGACATTTTTCTAAAAATGCTTTTTTTGGATTCAGGAGGTCTCAAAACATACATTTCCGGTGAAATCTCGGTGTCGAATTTTTGGGTGCATTACAATACCTTTTCTATACACTGTGTACACAGCACGTATAGAGAAAGTAAAAATTCAGGGAAAAAATGGTATTTCACTTTGGTCACCATACATGATTTTTGGGTGGAAAAGATTTCGCAACCGGTGAAAACCTCAGCATCTTGGCTCAGATGTTTAGCGGTGTAAGAGTATAATACAGGCATTGAAACACCGGCACCACGTGACAATAAATACTTTGATAATAACAGTAATTACGTTAAGAAATAGACTAAGGTACTGTAACTTTGCAAATAAAGTTTTGTGTTCATATCTTTGGGTATTATTTAGTTATGCTAAAACGTTCGTTACTTTCTGTATATCATCAGCAGGACTAAAGATTTAAACAAATGCAGATTTCTCATCTGTCAGATATACGAGTCAGTTTTCAACAATTTAAACAATATTTCATGTTGTACCACAATGCATATGTTGTTTTTACTTTTTCTATTACATATATAATACGTAGAGAAAGTATTGTATTCCACCCAAAAATTCGAAACGAGATTTCACTAGAAATGCACGCTTTGGGGTTTCCCAGAATTAAAAGGGGGATTTTTATAAAGCTTCGCGCTGGCGTTTGTCTAAAACTTGGTTAAATACCACGAAAAACTTTCAAGGACACCCTTCTTCCATCAAACTACCCTTTACATGCAACATTTTTCGAATTATGATTCCGAATGCTTCTAATGGTTATAATTAAAACACAGTATGTTCTGCATATTTTCATCCCAAGTAAAATATCTGTCTTCAATATAGCCTTCAAAGTCCTCTTTATTCGGAACGAGTTTTGCATAACTGGTAAACCGTAAGAGATAAACAAAAACCTACATCTCGTTAAACATACACAATTTAAGTCATATATAGTTTTTGTACAACTCACCATTTCCGAGATATTTTTTATTGTTGATTTTAACACTTCCAGTACTTACAATATCTAAATCAGCAGTCGATATTCACTTTTTCCAATCCTGCTAATGCAAACAGAAAGACATTACAAACTACTACATAGTAACCAGCTTTTAAAACATTTGACTGTCGGTTTAGTCTAGTGTATTCCCTTATTACTTTCTCTACACGTACTATGTACATAGTGTATAGAGAAGGTATTGTAATGCACCCAAAAATTCAATACTGAGATTTCACCGGAAATACATGTTTTGGGTCCCCCTGCATCCAACAAAAGGATTTTTGGAAAAAGGTCCTTGTGTATGTGTCTGTGGACAGTATAGCTCAAAAACGAAAAGATTTTTGGATTCCAAACTAGGTATTTAAGTTTGGTATCTTCCAAGGATGCAACACGAAGATTTTCAAGAAAATCCCCCATCCCCATCTACCGTCTACATGGAACTTTTTTTCGAAAATGTTGATTTTCTCAAAAATGGCCCTAGCGATTTTGATAAAAAGATCGTAGGTATATTAAATATATTTACCTAATAAACAAATGTATATCTTGAATTTTCTGGGAATAGCTTCTGAAGATTACTTTGTTCTGGATGAATTTTACGAAATTTTCCACAACTGCTAAACCGTAAGAGATGGACAAAGACTTGCCCCACAAAAAATGTAGAGCACATTAAAACACACAATGTATGTTATAAACATTTTTTCGAAGAGTTGATTGTTTTTGAGATATTTCTTGATTTTGGTTTCAGCTTAAAAAACTTTGGACTATCACTTTAGCCTATGGTACTCCCTTATTTCGCTTCTACTTACAAGGAAGCAAGCAATAAGTCTATTTCTGTTAATTTTTTCTGGATTAGCTTGAAGTAAATAGAAGCACAAGTTTTTTAACAATAATTTGTTACAGAGAGGTAGAGAAAGCCATGTGAATGGAACGCATCAGATGTTTAATGCTCCACGTAGACATAAAGGAAGTAAATCATCCCGAGTGGAAAGTCAACCTCATGTATCACTGGGACTTCAAAACGTGACCTGTTTCTTGATGACGCCTGGGCTTAAGCCGTCGCATATCCTCTCCGATCCTCTCTTAAAATGGAAAAGAGGCAGTTCTCGCTTGCCAACATATTAAGGATTTATTTACTCTCTGGCAAACAACACTCCTTTCAATATTACTTCTCTGGAATTTCATTCCCATGCCAATGTCAATATCGCAATATGGAAATGAAGGATCTGCTGTTGAGAATTTCTTTATAAAACCTGTAAGAAAAGAACTCAGCCAAGATTACGTGTTTCGGCACAGAGTGGAGAACAAGAAATGAAAGCGAAAACATCCTGCGTGTTCATTCACATGACTTTCTCTACATGCAATAAATTGTTAAGAAGCTTATGCTTCTATTTACTTCATGCTAATCGTAAGGCAGTACCATAGGTTAAAGTGATAGTTGAAAGTTGGTTGCTATGTGACTGAAGTTCCTTGGTTTGTAAGGACAGCAGTTGACAAATTCCTGTGTGAGAAAAGTATGTTTTTCAAAGCTGAAAACAATAACAAGGAATATCTAAAAATCGATCAACTCCACGAAAAAATGTATACAACATAAGTTGTGTGTTTTAACGTGCTCTACATGTTTGTGTACTAATTTTTCAGTCCACTTCTTACGGTTTAGCAGTTATGCAAAAACTGCAAAATTCATCAAGAAGAAAGTAGTCTTCACAGCATAATCCCATAAAATTCAAGATATACATTTTATTTTTAAGGTAAATATCTTTTATGTGCGATATTTTAATCAAAATCGTTAGAGCCATTTTTGAGAAAATCAAAAGTTGCGGAAATAGTACCACGTAAAGCGTAGTTGGGGTGGGGGGATTTTCTTTAAAATCTTCATGTCACATCCTTAGAAGATGCTAAACTTAAATACCAAATTTGGTATGCAACGGTCTTATCGTGTTTGAGCTATGCTGTCCACAGACACACACACGGACCTTTTTCCAGAAATGCTTTTTTTGGATTCAGGGAGACCCAAAACATGTATTTCCGTTGAAATATCGGTATCTAATTTTTGGATGCATTACAATACCTTCTCTATACACAATGTACATAGTACGTGTAGAGAAAGTAAAAATCTGCCAAAAAATAATGTCTTTATACGTTTCTCTGGTGACGTAGACTTTGCAGATGCCCTAGTAATAAAGATCAAACGCCCTGAATTTGCTGTCATGTCTAATACTCGTTAGAAAACTACTTTGAGGTTACTTCTACGAACCTAGAGCAAAGAAATATGAAGAGGAACTGAAATTGGGAAAGTGGTTCCCGAGAAGCAAGGATAATGTTTTTTTCTGCATGATCGATAATGTCAGAGAGAGATAAGGTGTCACGTGAGGGAAGTTCCAACAAGTTTTGTCCTGACCCAGGGAGTTGCGGAAACTTGCAATCTAGAAACTTCCCCAAGTTCCCTTGCTACACGTCACTCTGGTTTTCCGCAACACTTCTAGATGTGATTCAAGTCTACAGTGTGTAATACTGCATGTTACTTCACACTCAACAATCTTGTGTGTAAAGTAGTACGTTATCTACCATTTTACAGCTGTAAGTAGTAGTCCTGTTACTGTCACTTGGATTTTTACTTTCTCTACACCTACTATGTACATAGTGTATAGAGAAGGTATTGTATTGCACCCAAAAATATTATACCGAGATTCCACTGGAAATGTAAGTTTTAGGTCCCCTTGAACCCAAAAATAAAGGCATTTTTGGAAAAAGGCCAGTGTGAGTGTGTGTCTGTGCACAGCATGGCTCAAAAAGGAAGAGACAGTTAAATACCAAACTTGGTATTTAAGTTTGGTATCTTCCAGGGATGCGACACAAAAATGACAGGAATATTCCCCGAGCCCCAACTACCCTTTACATGGAACTTTTTTCGTAAAGTTTTATTTTCTTAAAAATGGCTCTAACGATTTTGATAAAAATACTACATTTTAAAGCAATTTCTATCACAAATAAAATGTATGTCTTGAATTTTCTGGGAAAAGCTTCTGTAGACCTGTTTATTCTGGATGAATTTTACAGAATTTTACATAACTCCTAAACCGTAACAGATGGATAAAAATTTATCACATAAAAATGTAGAGCACATTAAAACACACAATTTACTTCATATACATTTTTTTCGTGGAGTGACGGTTTTTGAGCTATTCTTTGTTTTTGGTTTCAGCTTTAAAAAATGTGTACCTTTCTCATACGGGAATTTTTCAACTCGTGTCCATACAAACAAAGGAACTTCAGTCACATAGCTATCACTTTAACCTATAGTACTCCCTTACTTCGCCTCCACTTACAAGGCAGCAAGTAATAAGACTATTTTTGCTATGTTTTTTCGATTAGCATGAAGTAAATAGAAACAAGCTTTTTAACAATAATTCGTTGCAGAGATGTAGAGAAAGTCCTGTGAATGAAACACATCAGCTTTTACTATATGCTCTTCTGCAAACGATTCTTATACATGCATACCCTTGTTAAACCAGACAAACATTCATTACTAGAGCCAGGAATTTTAGGATTTCATCGATGTACGTACATAGTGGGTGGAGAAGGTGATAATTGCACTCTCCGCCCAAAAATGCAATGCGATATTTCACTGAAAGTGAACGTTTATAGGCCCCCCGAATAAAAAAATAGAAAAAGATTAGCGCAGTGTGCTTATGTGACTGTGAACAACGTAAATAAAAAACGAACATTCGGTTAAATAGCAAACTATGTGTTACAAGAAATTTTTCTTCTCAAATTTTTCAATTTTTTTTAAAAATGGCGCTAACGATTTTTATTAAAATATCACTTGTTTAAGACATTTTCATAACAAACGAAACCTATATCTTGAATTATCTGAAGACCTCTTCATCCTGGATGAATTTTGTATAGCTGTTAAACTGTAAGAAATAAACAAAAACTTACTCCACAAATGTTGTAGAACTGTTAAAACACACACATTATATAATATACATTTTTCTAGAGTTAACTGTTTCTGAGATATTCTTGTTATTCTTTTTTTTTTTTTTTTAATGTTCAACACCCGTTTTTACAACTATGGCATCCCAGACGATGACACTGATTATACATGACATGAAGATGTAGCACCGGCGGAATGTGACGGCGGGGGAAACCGGAGAACCCGGAGAAACCTCGCCCCTGCGCCGCTTTGTCCAGAACAAATCTCACATGCAATGTGGGATCGAACCCAGGCCAACTTGGTGAGAGGAGAGTAGTCTATCCACTCGGCCATTTTTTAGCCATTTAAACCTCTCTCAAGCGGGGGTCATCTTTCGTTTCATACCACCTTTGTTTTATTCCTGGATTTGAAAAGAGAAGCGAATTTCAATGTAACACGCACAGCGACAGCTTTTAATTGATTTAGTAATCCACTTTATTGTTTTCTCAAACGGGACCAAGCAATGCAAACCGAACCTTAATTGTTTCACATAGAAACTACATTGTAAAACATTTGACTGTCGGTTTAGCCTAGTTTATACCCTATTTCCCTTCTACCGTTTCTGCTAACGTTTATCTCGATTACTATGGAGTAGAAAAAAAAAACAATAATCTTTTGTAAAAATAGTTTGTAAATGGAACACTAGAGAAAGTTATGTGAATGGCACACATCACGTGTTTTAAAAAATGACTTTTACTTTGTTTATACGTACATAGTGTATAGAAAAGGTATTTTATTGCACCCAAAAATTCCATACCGAGATTTCACCGGAAATATATGTTTTGTACCCTGAATAAAAAAAAAAAAAAAAAAAAAAAAAAAAAAAAGCATTTTAAGAAAAAGGTGTGTGTGTGGACAGCATAGTTCAAAAACGACAAGATCGCTAAATACCAAACTTGGTATTTAAATTTACATAGAAAAATTGCGAAATTTTTATTAAACTCTCCTATATTTAAGATATTTACATGCTAAATAAAATGTATACCTGAAATGTTATGAGAATAGCCTCTAATGACCTCTTTATTCTGGATGACCTTTATTCAATTTTGCATGACTGGTAAACCGTAAAAGATAGACAAAAACTAACTGCACTTAAAATGTACATCACAATAAAGCGTACAATTTATGGCACATACATTTTTTCGTATAGTTAATCATTTTTGATATATTCCTTGTTTTTGGTTTCCGCTTTAAAAAAACTTATACTTTTCTCATACAGGAATTTGTCAATTCCTGTCCATACAAACAAAGGAACATCAGTCATATAGCAACCAGATTTTGACTTTCACTTTAACCTATGGTACTCCCTTATTTCGCTTCTACTTACAGGGAAGCAAGTAATAAGACTATTTCTGCTTATCTTTTCTCGGTTAGCTTGAAGTAAATAGAAGCATAAGCTTTTTAACAATAATTTCTTGCAGAGATGTAGAACAATCGTGTGAATGGAACACATCAGATTTTTACTTTATCTACACGTTCTATGTATATAGTGTATAGAGAGGTCTTGCACTCCACCAAAAAATTCGATACCGATATTTCACCGGAAATATATGCTTTAGGGTCCCCTGTATCCAAAAAAAAATATTTTCAGAAAAAGGTCCGTGTGTGTGTGTATCCGTGTGTCTGTGGACACCATAACTCTAAAACGAAAATTCGGTAAAATACCAAACTTGGTATTTAAGTTTAGTATTTTCCAGGGATGCGACATGAAGATTTTGAGAAAAATCCCCCCCACCACAAACTATCCTTTACATGGAACTTTGTTTCGAAAATGTTGGTTTTCTAAAAAATGGCTCTAACGATTTATATTAAAATATCGTATATTAAAGATATTTACCTGACAGATAAAATTTATATTTTGAATTTTCTGGGAATAGCCTCTGAAGATTACTTTATTCTGAGTGAATTTTACGGAATTTTGCATAACTGCTAAACCGTAACAGATGGAAAAAAACTTACCACACAAAAAATGTAGAGCACATTAAAACACACAATTTATGTTGAATACATTTTTTTCGTAGAGCTGATCGTTTTTGTTTTCAGGTTCGAAAAACTTACATCGATTTTGGGTGGAATGCAATACCTTGTCTATCGACTATATATTGCAAATACGTGCTAGAAAAAGTACAAAATAGAAGATACTCGGTAGAGAAAGTAACGTGAGAGCAACGCAGTGACATATTTATAAAGCAGATGGCAGACCAGGAAGGTTATTTTCCGTCTACTAACAAACGGTACACAGGAAGTATGTCGGAGAGTACAACTTCCAGTGAACGTTATGCGTGACAATGACCTCGTAACTCTCGTCACATAGGTCAAGGTCACTAGATGTCACTAGTGTTCTTATCTGGCAGCATTTCTCTCTTGTGTTGAGTGTTTGTTTATTTAGTGAACAATAAAGAGTTTGTGTTGACAATTAATTTGAAAAGTTGATGTGTTCCATTCACACGACTTTCTCCACGCCTCTATGAAAAGTTACTGTTAAAAAGCATATTCTTCTACTTCAGGCTAATCGATATAAACACTAACAGAAACGGTCTTATTACATAGTTCCTTGTAAGTAGGAGGGAAATAAGGGACTACACTAGGCTAAACCAAGTCAAATGTTTTAAAACCCTGTCATATGATTGAAATACGTTTATTTGCATTGCCAGTGGTTGAGAAATTCCGGTATGAGAAAATTATCTTAAAACTGAAACTAATAACAAGGGAAATCTAAAAAATGGTCAACTCCACGAAAAAAAAAATCTGATGTGTTGCATTCACATGACTTTCTCTACATCTCTGCAACAAATTAATCTTAAAAAGCTTATGCTTCTATCTACTTCATGCTAATCATAAAAAATTAGCAGAAATAGTCGAATTACTTATTCCTTGTAAGTAGAAGAGAAAGTTTGGTATTCAACGGTCTTTTCGTTTTTGAGCTATGCTGACCACAGACACACATACACGCACGGATCCTTTTTTAAAAATGCTTTTTTCAGACTCAGGGGACCCCAAAACATATTTCTGGTGAAATATCAACATCAAATTTTTGAGTGCACTACAACACCTTCTCTATCCCTATGTGCATTGTACATATGGGGCTAGAGAAAGTAAAAATCCGATGTGTTCCATTCACATATATTTTTACTTTCTCTACACGTACTATATACATAGTGTACAAAGAAGGTATTGTATTGCACCCAAAAATCGATACCGAGATTTCACTGGAAATATATGTTTTGGGGTACCCTGAATATAAGAAAAGCCTTTTTAGACAAATGTCCGCGCGCGCGTGTGTGTGTGGGCATCATAGCTGAAAAATGAAAAGTCCGTTAAATACCAAACTTTATATTTAAGTTCCAAGGATGCGACATGAAGATTTTCAAGAAAATCCTCCCATCCCCAACTGCCCTTTACATGGGAAAATGTTCGACAATTTTGATTTTGATTAAAATCTGTTATAGGTATTTAAGATATTTATATGACCAATAAAATGTATATCTTGAATTTTCTGGGAATAGCCTCTGAAGACCTCTTTATTCGGGTTGTTTTTTATTTAATTTTGCATAACTGTTAAGCCGTAATAGATAGACAAAATATACACCAATGGCAACATACAATGTTGTACAATTGACCATAATAGTTGGCTATACTATGAATCCTGGGACTTAAAGTACTTGCAACATTGGGGTTGTCATCTCAAAATAATTTGAGAACATCTTGTAGTTTACCAGGAAACATGTGAGTCAGTTGAGAAATTCAATGCCATGTTGCCATGGTAGAGCAACCGGCCAGAGACCGGTAGATCCGTTGTTCAAATCCCAGATATGGCATTGAATTTTTCAGTCTGACACTACCAATATCTGTAAATGTTTTCTGGATTAGCATGAAGTAAATAGAGGAATAATTTTTTGTAAGAATAGTTTGTTAGTAGAAAAAGTCATGTGAATGCAACGTATGCTTTTACTTTTTTGTTTGTAATACCTCTAAGAAGTTGACAAGAGAAGGAACACTTTAGTTCGTGTCCATCATGCAAGGTGAAACACGTGGATATTCTGCAAGATGCAGCTTGCGGTGGTAATAACATGGATATTGAGATAGATTCGCTAATGATACCCACTCAAACTGGTAATTTTCTGTCTGATCTCTGGCGCCTGTGTGTCTCGTCATTACGTGAGCATTTCCTTTACCACGAAGGTCAGCCCAGTGCAGGATTGGGCGTCGTAATGGCAGCGCTGATGAAAATACTCCTTAGCTATTTCTGTGTCATAGTATCCATTCCAAGTGAAGCCTACAATGTCTAACATTCCTATCCTGCACAAATAAAGAAAAACGTTATGCAACTTTCACTAGGTTTACCGTTTATGTATACTCCTGTTCAGAAATGATTCCAGAAGCTCCTACGTCACTGCTATACTACGCTACGAGATCATCACGTGACCGGTTTAGTCCCAGCTGAACACTGCAGAAATGAAAGCGCGTGTTATGTGTTGCTCTAATATTGTCTCATTTTGGTCATAGCCTAGTCAAAGTAGCGACACTACTTTCTCAAAAATATCTATAACGACTTTGATTAACATATATTTACATGATAAGTAAAATATATATCTTGAATTTTCTGAAAATAGTCTCTAAATACCTCTTTATTACACATGAATTTTCCTGAAGTTTGCAACATTGGTAAACCGTAGGAGTAGACATAAATTTACTGTACAAAAAAAGTTTAGATGTTATTTTTTTTTTTTTTTTTTTTTTTTTTTTTTTTTTTTTGTAGAAGTGATCATTTCAGAGATATTCCTTGTTATTGGTTTCTGTTTTAAAATATTTAAAATCTTTTCATACAGGAATTTGACAACTCCTGGAAATGCAAAGAAACGGATTACAATCACATGGAAACCAGCTTTTAAAAGATTTGCTTATCACTTTAGCCTAGTGTATTCTCTTATTTCGCTTTTACTTATAAGGAACTAAGTAATTAGACCGTTTCTGCTAATGTTTATCTCGATTAGCACAATGTACATAGAAGAATAATATTTTAACAGTAATTTGTTACAGAGATGTAGGGAAAATCATGTGAATGGGACACATTAGATTTTCCATTATTCGAAAACGATTGGCAATCTAACTTTTTCTCCTTTCCTCAACATTTGCTGATAATATAATCAAATTAAGATTCGACACATTCTGAACTATGTGTTTCTACGCATCTAATCCTTTCTGGGCCTCCGCTATCGCGAAACAAAGGGCAAGCGCATGTTACCAATCACGCCTTGCTATAGCTAACGGCTTTGAAATTGGGGCGTGGCAGGGCAGTGGTGCCATTCTGCTACCAACCTAAATAGCTGTTCCTCATATCGGCATGTTTCCGCGCACCCGATTGCACATAATAGATAACGTATTCCATTCAAAAGTCGATGTCGAAATTTCACCTTAAATACATGTTTTGGGGTAACTGAGACCAAAAAAAGGTTTAGAAAAAGCTCCATCTGTGTCTGTGAGCAGCATAACTCAAAAACGAACTGTCGGTTAAATACCAAACTTGATAATTAAGTTCAGTATCTTCCAAGCATGCGACACGAAGAATTTCAAGAAAATCCCCCACCCCAAAGTACACTTTACGTGGAAAATTTTTCGAAAAATAGCTATGGATTTTGATTAAAATGTCATATATTAAAGACAAGTAAAATTTTTGTTTTTAATTTTCTCGGAATATACTCTGAAGTCCTCTTCATTTTTGCTTAACTGGTAAACTGTCAGAAATAGAAAAAAGAACTTGTGTAGATCACGTTAAAACACAAAAATTTGTATTATGTACATTTTTGTGTGGAATTAACCATTTCTGAAATATTCCTTGTTTTTATTACAATTTTAAAATACCTACACTTTTCTCGAACTGGAATGCGTCCGTGTTTCTTTTGCTTCACTCCTGATCATGCAAATAAGCAATTTCAGTGGCAATTGCATAGCGACAGCTTTTAAAAGTTTTGATATCGATTTAGCTAGTGTATACCCTTAGTTTCCTTATAATCATAAGGAACTAAGTAATAAGAGCATTTATGACAATGTTTATCTCAATTAGCATAAAAAAGACAGACGAATAATCTGCTGTAAGAAGTTTGTTTGCGGATTAAGTAGAGAAAGCCACGTGAATGGAAGCCATAAGACTTTTATCCATAGATACGCGCAAGATTGCTGCTACAACCTTGTAATGGACTGCGCACTAAAACAATACCTAATTTCTTTCTAATCTGGAATGTTACGCAAGTTGTGTAAAGATCGTATTTATTTAACATTTTCCTTATTCCAGCGGTCTCTTGCATTGAAAATGTTTTACTTTCTCTTCACGTACTATGTACATAGTGTATAAAGATATTGTAATGCACCCAAAAATTCCATACCGAGATCTCACCGAAAGTACATGTTTTAAGAACCCCTGAATCCAAATAAGCATTTTTAAAAAATTGTCCGTGTGTCTGTGGACAGCATAGCTCAAGAACGAAAAGACAGTTATATACCAAACTTGGTATTTAAGTTCGATGTCTTCCAAGGATGCGCCACGAAGATTTTCAAGAAAATCCCCCACCCCAAACTACCCTTTACATGGAGACATTTTTGTGAATTTTGATTTTATAAAAAATGGCTCTAACGATTTTGATTAAAATATATTTTTAAAGATATTTACATGACAAATAAAATGTATATCTTGAATTTTCTAGGAAGAGCCTCTAAAGATCTCTTTATCCTGGATGAATTTTGCATGACTAAGAAACCGTAAAAAGATAGACGAAAACTTACTACACAAAAAATGTAGATCTCGTTAAAAGACACAATTTATGTTATAAACATTTTTTTCGTGGAGTTGACTGTTTTTGAGATATCCCTTGTTATTGGTTTCAGTTTTCTCATATTGGGATTTGTCAACTCGTGTCCATACGAACAAAGGAACTCAGTCACATAGCAACCAGCTTTTGACTATCACTTTAACCTATGGTACTCCCTTATTTCGCTTCTACTTACAAGGATGCAAGTAATAAGACTATTTCTGCTGATTTTTTCTCCATTAGAATTAAGTAAATAGAAGAAGTTGCTTTTTAACAATAATTTATTGTAGATATGTAGAAAAAGTCATGTGAACGGAACACATCGGATTTTTTAAAAACTAACCTTTATAGAATATTTAGTTTCACTTAATTCCCTTCTACTAACAAAAAAAATCTGCTAAAATTAACCTCGATTAGCATGACATAAATAAAAGGATAATCTTATATGAGTGGTTTGTAGAAAAGGTAGAGAAAGTCGTGCGAATGGAACATATCAGATTTTAAAACATAAGAAAGACGTTAGTGCATGAATGTTAGGAAAATTGCTCTGGTATTTTATGAATTAGTCCGTTTAGGTGAGTTTTCCAGTAGTCCCAATTTGGTGTCAATTTGCACCTCGATCTTGTTCTGCTCGATTGGAGCCGGCTGTTTTTTATGGCACCCTGTTGATGTGCCCGAGATTAGTCACGTTCTGTCGATGTCACGATTATCGATTATCTTTCCCCTATTGCACGCATCTCTAGAGAAACAAGATTTACCACTGCCTGGGACTTTTTTACAGCCTCGGTTACTTGAGAGACCGCGGTACAGCTCCATATGTCACACGATTCCTTCCAGTCTTTTCTCTCCGTATCATCTTTATAACCTAGCCCAGGATATATAGGTTCCAAAAAGTTAAAA
Source organism: Hymenopus coronatus (assembly GCA_030762935.1). NCBI lineage: Eukaryota > Metazoa > Arthropoda > Insecta > Mantodea > Hymenopodidae > Hymenopus > Hymenopus coronatus. Next base: position 14,068,134 of record CM060897.1, on the reverse strand, counting down.
CTAGCTTCTACTAGCATTCCACACATGTTGCATTTACGAATATATATATATTATTTTTGTAGTTAATCGAGAGAGAAAAATAGCAGAAACATTATTATTACTTGTTTCCTTGTAAGTAGAAGCGATATAAGGGAGTACCATAGGGTAAAGTGAGAGCCAAAAGCAATAACAAGGGATATCTCAAAAACGATCAAATCCACGAAAAAAATGTATATAACATAAATTGTTTGTTTTAACGTGTTCTACATTTTTGTGTGGTAAGTTTTTGTTTTATCTCATACGATTTAGTAGTTATGTAAAATTCCGTAAAATTCATCCAGAATAAAGTGGTCTTCAGAGGCTATTACCAGAAAATTCAAGATATACGTTTTACTTATGAGGTAAATATATTTAACATACGATATTTTAATCAGAATCGTTAGAGACATTTTTGAGGAAATCAACATTTTTGAAAAAAATTCCATGCAAAGGGTAGTTTTGGGTGGGGGGATTTTTCTCAAAATCTTCGTGTCGCATCCCTGAAAGACACTAAATTTAAATACCAGGTTTGGTATCTTACTCACTTTTCGTTTTTGAGCTATGCTGTCCACAGACACACACACACACACCACAGACGGACCTTTATCCAGAAATGCTTTTTTTTTTTTTTTTTTTTGATTCAGGGGGACCCAAAACAAGCATTTCCGGTGAAATCTCGGTATCGAATTTTTGGGTGCATTACAATACCTTCTTTAAACACTATGTACATAGTACGTGTAGAGAAAGTAATAACTTCGCATTTCATTTTTACTTTCTTTAGCGTGCATAGTAAATAGAGAAAGTATTGCATTCCACCCAAAATTTCGACACCGAGATTTCACCCTTAATACATCTTTCTGAATTCAAAAAGAGCATTTTTAGAAAAAGATCAGTGTGTGTGTGTCTATGGACAGCATAGATAAAAAACGAAAAGACCGTTAAATACCAAACTTGGTATTAAAGTTCAGTAACTGCCTTTATCAATAAATTTCCCCTTAACTACCCTTTACATGGACAATTTTTCGAAAATTTAGATTTTCTCAGAAAAAGCTCTAACGATTTTGATTAAAATACCGTACATTGAAGATGTTTACACGACAAATAAAACGTATATCTCTAATTTCCTGAGAAGAGCCTCTGAAAGCCTCTTTATTCTGGATAAATTTTGCTGGATTTTGCAAAACTAGTAAACCGTAAGAGACAGACAAAAACTTACACAATTTATGTTACATATATTCGTAGAGTTTACCGTTTCCGAGAAATGCATTATTATTGGTATTAATTTTAAACTATGTAAAGTTTTTCAAACAGAAAGGTTCATTTCGGTTAGTCTCTCTTATTTTACTACTGACCATTTCACTTTGCGACCAGCTTTTAAAATATTTGACTGTCGCTTTAGCTTGGTGTACAATGAAGCAAGTAATAAGACCAATTCTTTTGAAGTTTATTGATTAGCATGATGTAGATGAAAGTAGCTATGCGGAACAGCTAGAGAAAGTCATATGAATGGATCAGATTATATTTTTGTTTCTTAAGTTGGTCCTCATCAAAACAAAACACAGGCGACCAGTGCACCGTTATAACGTAACCTTCCACCATTGGCGCCAGAAATACTGTTATACTTTCACGGCCATGTGGTGAGTACACACGGTATGAAATGTTAACATCTGATGTGAAAGTTATGTTCACATGACTTTCTCTAGCTGTTCCAAATACAAACTACTCTTCCAAAAGCGTGTGTTTTTATCAACATCATGCTAATCGAAATAAATATTAGCACAATTACTCTTATTACTTGCTTCCTTATAAGTAGAAAGGGAATACATTAGCCTAAAGCGGTAGTCAAATCCTTTAAAAGCTCGTCACTATGTGAAACAATTGAGGTTCGGTTCGCTTTGGATGTTCCTGTTCGAGAATTCTGCAAAACTCAACTAGTATAAAGAGCTCTTCAGAGGCTATTCTCAGAAAATTCAAGAAATACATTTTATTTGGAATGTAAATATCTTTAACATACAATATTTTAATAAAAATCGTTAGAGCCATTTTTGATAAAATTAATATTTTCGAAAAGTTTTCCATGTAAAGGGTAGGTGTGTGTTTGGGCAGCATAGCTCAAAAACGAAAAAAACCTTAAATACCAAACTTGGTATTTAAGTATGGTATCTTCCAAGGATGAGACATGAAGATTTTCAAGAAAATCCCCCCACCACGAACTCCTCTTTACATAGAAGATTTTTTGAAAATTTTGATTTTCTCTAAAATGGCTCTAACGATTTTGATTAAAATACCGTATGTTTAGCATACTTTTATGACAAACGAAATGTATGTCTTGGACTTTCTGGGAATAGCCTCAAAAGACTACTTTATTCTGGATGAATTTTAAGGAATTATACGTAACCGCTAAACCGTAAGAGATGGACAAAAATGTACCACACAAAAGTGTAGAGCACGTTAAAACACACAATTTATGTTATATACATTTGTTTCGTGGAGGTGATCGTTTTTGAGAAATTACTTGTTATTGGTTTCAGCTTTGAAAAGCTTTTACTTTTCTCATACAAGAATTTATCAACTGCTATCCATACAAAAATATCTGATGTGTTCCATTCACATGACTTTCTCTATATCTCTGTAAATTATTGTTAATAAGCTTATCCTTTATTTATTTCATGCTAATCGAGAAAAATTAGCAGAAATAGTCTTATTTCTTACTTTATTGTTAGTAGAAGCGAAATAAGGGAGTACCATAGGTTAAAGTGAAAGCCAAAAGCTGGTTGCTATGAGACTGATCTTTCCTTGTGTGTATGGACAGGAGTTGACAAATTCCTGTATGAGAAAAGTATAAGTTTTTCAAAGCTGAAACCAAGAAAAAGGAATATCTCAAAAACGATCAACTCCACGAAAAAAATGTATGTAACATTAACTGTGTGTCTTTATGTGCTCTACATTTTTTGTGTGTTAACTTTTTGTCCATCTCTTACGGTTTAGTAGTTATGAAGAATTCATCCAGAATAAAGTAGTCTTCAGAGGCTATTCCCAGAAAATTCAAAATATACATTTTATTTGTCAGGTATATAACTTTAATATATGATATTTTAATCAAAATCGTTAGCGCCATTTTTGAGAAAATCTAAATTTTCGAAAAAATGTTCCATGTAAAGGGTAGTTTGGGGTGGGGGATTTTTCTCAAAATCTTCTTGTCGCATCCGTTGAAGATACTAAACTTAAATACCAAGTTTGGTATTTTACCGACTTTTCGTTTTTGAGTTATCGTGTTCACAGACACACTGACACACGGACACACTGACACATACACGGACCTTTTTGTGAAAATACTTTTTTTGAATACAGGAGACCCTAAAACATATATTTGCGGTGAAATCTCGGTATCGAATTTTTTGGTGGATTGCAATACATTCTCTATACACTATGTACATAGTGAGTATAGAGAAAGTAAAAAGGAATGTCAGTCACATAGTAACCAGCTTTTCACTATCACTTTAGCATACGTTACTCCCTTATCTCCCTTCTACTTACAAGGAAGCAAGTAATAAGATTATTTCTGCTAATTTTTTCTCGATTAGTATGAAGTAAATAGAAGCATAAGCTTTTTAACAATAATTTGTTGCAGAGATGTAGAGAAAGTCATGTGAATGGAACACCTCGGTATTGAAATTTAGGGTGGAAAACAATACCTTCTCTATACATATGAAAATAGTACGTGTAGAGAAAGTAATAAATAATAATGGTTAGAGAAAGCCATAAAAATGTAATGAATACAAACCGAAAATATTTTGTCGAATAAAAGAACATTTAATTTTAATGTCCTGCAGATATCTATATGGGCTACTGATACGGTTCTTTATGAGCCGTAAAATGCGATAACGAAATGAGAAAGAGGTAAATTCCTTGCAGGGAAAGAGACAAAGTGAAGCTTATTAACTCGCCATTATAATGTCCACGCTCGAGAAGAGGCTGTATGGCGGATATCAAACGCGGACACTATTCACTAGCAACGGAAATTGAAACAGTTGAGCATCATTCCCTTCAGCAAATGGATTTATTCTAGCGATTCATTGCCAATGCATAATTATACCTTCCATTTGGAGCTAACAATTGCATAACTCCACACCCTTCTTATTTTCCTTTGTTACTCTCACTAATTGCAGGTCAATTAAGCTTTTTTCACCTTCTCAATGCACATAGACGATACGGAGATTTCACTGTAAATAGACGTTTTGAGGTCCCATGAATCCGAAAAAAGCATTTTTACTTTCTCTAGTCCCGTATGTACAATGTACATAGGGATAGAGAAGTATTGTATTCCATCCAAAAATTTCGATTTCGAGATTTCACCGGAAATACATGTTTTAGAACCCCCTGTATCCGAAAAAAGCATTTTCAGAAAAAGGTCCGTGTGTGTGTCCGTGTGTCTTTGAACACGATAACTCAAAAACGAAAACTAGCTAAAGTACCAAATTTGGTATTTAAGTTTAGTATCTTCCAGGGATGCAACACGAAAATTTTGAGAAAAATCCCCCCACCCCAAATTACCGTTTACATAGAACTTTTTTCGAACATTTTTATTTTCTTAAAAATGGCTCTTAACGATTTTGATTAAAATACCGTATATTAATGATATTTACCTGACAAATAAAATTTATATCTTGAATTTTCTGGGAATAACCTCTGAAGACTACTTTATTCTGGATGAATTTTACGGAATTTTGAATAACTGCTAAACCGTAAGAGATGGACAAAAACTTATTATACGAAACATGTAGAGCACGTTAAAACACACAATTTTTGGTTTGTGCTATGAAGACTTATACTTTTCTGATATAGGAATTTGTCAACTGCTTCCATTGAAAGAAACTTCAGTGACATAGCAACCAGCAAGGAACAAAGCAAACATAGCATCAAGGAACCGAGCAATAAGACTATTTCTACTATTTTAGTCTGATTAACATGAAGTAAATAGAAGTATAAGCTTTTTAAAAGTAATTTGTTGCAGAGATGTAGAGAAAGTCATGTGAATGGTACACATCAGATTTTTACAAAAAGATCTGCGCGGAGGTGTGTATGTCTCTGGACAGCATAGCTCAAAAACGAAAATCTCAATATCTTCAAAGGATGCGATACGAAGATTTTTAAGAAAATCCCTCACCCTCAACTACTCTTGAATGGAAAGTTTTTTACAAAATTTTGATTTTCCCAAAAAAGGTTCTAACATTTTGATTAAAATATCGTATATTAAAGATTTTTGAATTTTTTGGAAATAGCTTTTCAAAAACTCTTTATTCTGAATGAATTTAGTAAACCATAGAGATGGACAAAATCTGATAACACCAAAAATGTAGAGCTCATTAAAACACACAATTTATTTTATATACATTTTTTCGTGGGTGGAGCGTGTTTTTTGTTTTTGTTTTTTGTTGTTTTTTTTTTTTTAGATATTCCTTGTTATTGGTTTCAGCTTTAAAAAATCGTATGCTACATTCATATGACTTTCTCTACATCTCTGCAAAAAAGATTCTTAAAAAGCTTATGCTTCTATTTACTTCTTGCTAATCGAGAAAAAAAAAATAGCAGAAATAGCCTTATTACTTGCTTCCTTGTAAGTATAAGCGAAATATGGGAGTAGCATAGGTTAAAGTGATAGTAAAAAGCTGGTTGCTATGTGACCAGTGGCGGCTGGTGACTTAACTGACAGGGGGTTCACCACTTTTACTGCTTAATGAAGTTTACCTTTCCAAATTATTTGACTTTCTAAATTATTTAAAATATATCTATAGTTCTAAAATTACATTAAAATTATCCTGAAGACATTGATAGGTTTGATCTCCTGTAGAGGTATGTTTATAGAGAAAATCTATCCTCCTTTCCTTTTTCGTGGCGAATCTGTCTATGACTGTCGTTGAAATGTGTAAGCTTGTGGATCATTTCCTTTTCAATAGATAACATGGCAAGAACAGACAACCTATCTTCAGCCATGGTGCTTCTAAGAAACGTTTTGATCCGCTTCAAAGTGGAGAAACACCTCTCTGCTTCACCCGTTGTCATTGGGACAGTAGCTACCAATTTCAGCAATTTCATAACATCTCCAAAGGGTTCTTGAGGCTATTTTCAATTAAAAACTTCAGAAGTGCTATTTCCTGAAAATCATCTCGAGAATAAATGACCTGAAGTTCTGTTTTTAACTTAGGTTAATTTAAAAATGGATAAGACTGCACAACAGCAGAAAGCATTTTTTCAGGAAATTTATTCTTCAGTGTAGGGAAGAAGTGCTGGTTAAGTAAATTAGAGGCCAATAATTGGCTGGAGAAATCAAACATTTGTTTGCTCTGTTGAGTTATTATGTCATATACTTCTTTAGCTGCTGCATTCCTTGTTATGTACACGTCCTCCCATCTTCTTTTTGCTACATTTGGTTCTTCCTTGATGACATTATCAACAATGTCTCTAATTTTCGAAATTTCATATTCGAATGCTGCTTTTGTGGTGCTCTTTTGTAATTGGCTGTACAAGATATCCACTTGGGGCATTATTTTATAAAATTCCTCTAACCAAAAGGAAAATGTTGGCTGTTGCAGTTTCAACCTTAGACCAGAGGTTTGATTCACAGTTGTCGTTTGGTTGCTGGTGTCTTCAATTTGTTGGAGGCAGTCCAGAACGTCCTCTTTATTTTCATGAATTGTAAGAACTGTTCTGGATGTAAAGTTGCATCTTGTGGCTGATCCCTGAGGGACTCTTCGCTTCACTATTGCATCTAGAACAGCCACTCTTTGAGGTGAGTGAGAGAAGAATATTGGCACTTCTGCAATAGTATCGAAAAACAGTTTCACGTGTTTATTTTGACTGGTAGCTTGGGCAAGAATTAAGTTCAATTGGTGAGCATAACAATGCACATAATACGCGAAATGTTACTCTTCTCTTACAATCGTTTGCACCCCTGCATGTTGACCGCGCATGACGCTAGCACCATCATAACTTTGAGATATTACTTTCTGTTTCTGTTCTTGTGCAACATCGACGAGGACATTATTAATGCAAGCTGCTAAGGAGGAAGCGTCATTACCAGGTGGATTTAAAAATGTCCAAAATCTTACAACAGGCTCTCCAGTGGATAACAGATAACGAAATACTATAACCAATTGAAATTTAGAAGATATATCAGATGTTTCATCTGCTATCACAGACACGAAATCTGCCTTGGCTATTTCAACATTAATTTCCTCACGACACACATGTAACATACATTCTAGTAAGTCATTTTGTATATCCTTGGATGTGCCCTTAATGACTATGACATTGCTCATGTGCTCTTTTACAACTGGATCTAAAGCTGAAGTAAAATTTATTAGACCACTCGTCTCTCACCTAGACGGCCGGGGTTCGATCTCAAGCGACCGCATGTGAGATTTGTGGTGGACAAAGCGGCGCTGGGGCGGGTTTCACCCGCCATCGCATTCCACCGGTGCTCCATCATCATTCATGTATCATCAGTGCCATCGCCTGCGGTGCCTTAAGTAGTTAAAGTGGGCGTTAAATACTACCAAAAAAAATGAGCCCTCTGAATATTCCAGGATTGTTAGATTCTGCTGTTTCATCATGTCCACGTAGGGCAAGTTCAAACTCACCGCTGAACTTAATACAATCAATTATTTTGGAAAGAACATAACGATTTTTCCTTACGTTGTCATTGTGTCTTTCTATGTTCCGTCTAAAAGCCGAGCTAAGTTGTCGCCTAATTTCCGTTTTTCCAAGGACTGGTAAATCTAAATAAGCATTCTTATGTGAATAGATTCCTCGTGCTTTTTAATTTTCTGTGTTAGATGACTTAGATCTGACACGCCATGGCATGTCCAGTAGCAAACAGTAAGCACGGAAAACAAAATAGCTTATTTGCAACTGGAATATTTACATTGAAAGACCTGCAAAATGTCTCACCTCGACTGACTTGCGCTTGTTTTAATTCGAGCTGAGGTACTGGCCTGTCAAGCTTCTTAACTTTATACTTCTCTTCCAAGCTTAAAGCTGTGAAGTTTGTTTTTATTGAACGTTGTTCATTCTTCTTTGAAAACAAACTCGAACAGATGAATATGCATATGAACACCAAAGCACAAGTGTATAACCGAATGTACTGTTACATGTATATTATTCTCACCCTATTGCAACGAAAACACACGTGCTATTTGTTGCAGTCCTGTAGCTTTTCGTTTCGGATTAATTCGTGCGCTTCCGCCAGAGCCGACTCGCAGCAGTGCTGGTCATCACTCAGCTCAAATCCAGTATTGTTAGCGACGTTTCCCCTTACCCCTCTACCCGAAGAAGCAAAAAACAAACTTATTCTCGGAGGTTCAGAAGAGAGATTGAACCCGGGCAGCGCGTTGGAACGTATGCGGCTATTGCAAAGACTTGAAGGCTTTTCATACGATAAAATAGTTTGAAAATGCAAATAAAACGAATAATACGAGAAAGAATAATTATGTAAATTATAAATTTATGTATTTTAAATTGCAACTTTTTTTTCACATAGGTATGTGACTGAAGTTCCTTTATTTGTATGGACAGGAGTTAACAAATTCCCGTATGAGAAAAGAATGTTTTTTAAAGCTGAACCAAAATCAAGGAATATCTCAAAAACGATCAACACCACGAAAAAAATGTATACGACATAAATTGTGTGTTTTAATTTGCTCTACATTTTCTCTGTGGTAAGTTTTTGTCCATCTCTTACGGTTTAGCGGTTATGCAAAATCCCGTAAAAATCATCCAGAATAAAGTAGTCTTCAGAGGCTATTCTCAGAAAATTGAAGATATACATTTTATTTTTCACATAAATATCTTTAATATACGCCATTTTAATTAAAATTGTTAGAGCCATTTTTGAGAAAATCAAACTTTTCGAAAAATGTTCCATGTAAAGGGTAGTTGGGGGTAGGGGAATTTTCTTGAAAATCTTCGTGTCGCATCCTTGGAAGATACCAAACTTAACGGTCTTTTCGTTTTTGGGCTATGCTGTCCACAGACACACGTACACACACGAATGCTTTTTCTGGATTCATGGGGACGCAAAACATGTATTTCCGGTGAAATCTCGGTATCGAATTTTTGGGTGGAATGCAATAGCTTCTCTATACACTATGCACATAGTACGTGTAGAGAAAGTAATAAAAATCCATGCTGTAGTAAAGATCAAACGTGAAAGGAAGGTTCCATGCCTATACCTGCTATAGGTAAAGGTAATAAAGTGAATGCGGCTTCCCCTGCATATGTAGGTATCGCTATGGCAACGACTTCACATCAGCTGACTGGCGCACACCGACTTTCTTTTGTTGCGGCTTTATTTCATGAGGTCGCACAATGTTAATATTTATTCTATCGACCCGATCTCTCCCTGGCTGCATCCCCAAATTATTATTCCTGCTCTCCTATTGTTAATTCATGATTACACTCGGGAGATGTGAAAGCAAGCAGCCATGTGATGCAGGAAACGCGGCAACGCTGCAATTACCCATAAATATTAAATGTCATTATTTTCTTTAAATAAAAAAAACTTTTAAAACTACTGCAGTAAAATTATATGCATTCCTAACCTATATTACACCAAAACTCCTCATTAGAATAAAATAACGAAAGAAAATCCAATGCATTCCATTCACATGGCCTTCTCTGCCAATTCTGCGAACCAATTTTTCTTGTCAAAAAAGTATTCGTTTGTCTGCGTCATGCTAATCGAGATAAACATTCGCAGAAATGGTCTTAATATTTGCTTCTACATTCGGCTAAAGCGATAGTCAAATCGCTGTGTAAATTAATTGATATTCGGTTCTCTTTGATGGGCCAGGAATAAAACAAAAGAACAAATGAAATATGGAGGAGCAGTGGAATGTGATGGCTGGAGAAAACCGCCCGTGCGCCGCTTTGTCCACCACAAAACCCACATGTCGTTTGGGATCGACCCCGGGCTACCTACCTGAGAGACGAGTGGTTTAACCACTCGGCCATGGCGCGGTCACTCTAGCATGTTGGTCTGCCACTGAGCTATAATGGCAAAATGCCGGCACGAAATTAAATGTCTCAACTGACTCGCATGTTTCCCGATAAACCACAACTATTATAGGCAATTAGTGTGCTTTCTCACAGAAACCGCGTGTAGAACAGGAGTTGGATAGGTAGACTCAGCCTGAAAAATTCAATGGCATAGCCGGGATTTGAACACGGATCTCCCGGTCTCTACCACTGAGCTACCATGCCAAAATGCCGATACAGCATTGAATTTCTCAACTGACTCGCATGTTTCCCGGTAAACCACAAGGTGATCCCAAATTATTTTGAGATGTCAACTCCAATGGCGACTTACAATGTTGCAAGTATTTTAAGTCCCAGGATTCATAGTATTGTCAACTATTATGGTCCATTGGTTTAATTTAATTGTTATTATTTTCTGTACACGTACTCTGTACATAGTGTGTAGAGAAGGTACTGTAATGCATTCAAAATTTCGATACTGAGATTTCATCGTAAATATGTTTTGGGACCCAATGAATCAAAAAAGAAGTATTTTTAGAAAAATGTCAAAAATGGTCGCGTGTGTGTGTGTGTGTGTGTGTGTGTGTGTGTGTGTGTGTGTGTAGGCAATGCAGCTCAAAAACAAAAAAAACAAAAAAAACCGTTAAATACAAAACTTGGTATTTAAGTTTGGTATCTTCCAAGGATGCGACAAGACGATTTTCAAGAAAATCCCCCCAACTACATGGAACATTTTTCGATTTTTTGATTTTCTCAAAAATGTCTCTATAACGATTTTGATTAAAATATCGTATATAAAAGATATTTATCTGACAAATAAAATGTATATCTTGAATTTTCTGGGAATAGCCACTGAAGACTACTTTATTCTGGATGAATTTTACGGAATTTGCATAACTGCTAAACCGTAAGAGATGGACAAAAATTTACCACACAAAAAATGTAGAGCACGCTAAAACATACAATTTATGTCATGTACATTTTTTCATGTAGTTGATCGTTTTTGAGATATTCGTTGTTATTGGTTTCATCTTTAAAAACTTATACTTTTCTCATAGGAATTTGTCAACTGCTGTCCATACAAACAAAGTAACTTCAGTCACATAGCAACCAGCTTTAACCTATGATACTTACAAGGAAGCAAGTAATAAGACTGTTTCTGCTAATTTTATCTCGATTAGCATGAAGTAAATAGAAACATTAGCTTTTTAAGAATAATTTGTTGCAGAGATGTAGAGAATGTCATGTGAATGGAACACATCAGAATGTTTTTTATACATTTGACTATCTTTCCGTATCCATTTGTAGCCACAACGAAAATAGCAATGAAACCATTTCTGTAGTAAATGTTCATCCCGAGTGGTAAGAGAAACTCGTGGAATGAAAACAGTTAATGAGACTGATGAGATGTGTGGGTTATCTGCGTAACGCAAGTCGAGAGTCACTGACCCACTATCTGCCCTATCGATTGTTGTTCGCAGGGTTCTTTAACACGCCCGGGCAACACGCGTTTTCTGGAGACCATACTTCTGCATTATCGAGTGTTTTCCGCAATCGATAGTGAAAATAACTATCGAATTATTCGGTTTTTTCATTCGCTTTTAATTTTTTTTTTTTTTTTTTTTTTTTTTTTGCAAAATGTGTAAAGTACACTGTCTACCAAACGTTTAAGGTCAGCTCCGTAATTACAACGTTATACATTCTATCCTTGTCCAGCGGTTTTATTACTTTCTCTACACTTAATTTAGTATAACTAACAAACCGTAAGAGATAGACAAAAACTTACAGTACAAAATATGTAGATCGTGTTAAAATACACAAGATATGTCATATACATTTTTTTCGTGGACCTCATCGTTTTCGAGGCATTCCTTGTTATTAGTTTCAATTGTGAAGTAGTTGCACTTCTCTCAGACGGAAGTGTCCGTTTTTCTTTTGTTCTACTCCTGGCCAAAAAGAAACTATTTGCAATTCCAATCGCATAACGATAGCTTTTAAAACATTTGACTATCAGTTTAGCCTAGTGCATTCCCTTATTTCTAGTCTACTTATAAGGAACTAAGTAACAAAATTCTGCTAATGTTTATCTCGATTAGCATGGTGTTGAAAGAAGAATTATCTTTTGTAAGAAGTTTGTTTGTAGAGTAGCTAGAGAAAGTCATTTCTGTAACATATAATATTTTTCTTTAAATGTTAAATAGGAAAGTCGGTATCAGTGTTGGCAGCACTGACTGAATACTTCATAACATTTAAGGCTGCGAAACATCCGTACAAAAAGGGTTCCGCATTCTCTAACCAATGGAAGGAGAAAGGAATGCGGTGAGCATGTTCGTACCTAATGGCCTTGTGATGAAAGTTAGTTTTATTACTATACCGCACCAAATATGACTCGGACCCGCCTGGGTAGTGTGGTGGTAGCGTGTCTGCCTCACATTCAAAAGGTCGTGAGTTCAAATTTCGCTAAGGGTGAGTTACCCGGATAAGGCATATTTCGGGGTTTTCCCTTGTCCTGAGAAGATGAATGTCGAGTAACTTTAAGCTCCATGGACCCTGAGAACATTTGAGCATCATTTCACCAATTTCATTCATCGTCGGATATAACCAGCCAGGTTAAAGGACGTTTAACTAAACAAAAGCTCCGAGTTATATCGGTAAATGAAAATGGTCCTAGGCCAGTCAGTCGTTCTTCGAAAAAGATTTTCGTTCTGGAAGCGATTCAACTGTGAAGGGTCATTCACTGGCAGAAAAGATGACAATGGGTGGAGAATACTTTAGCTCTTACGTTTACTATCATTTACACCAAGAGCTGAGCCGACAGCGTCCAAAGACGCGAACTTGCTTTTGCATAACAATTGAAGTGATAAAACTAGACAGACAAATAAGAGTAACGTAATTATAAAACATGAGAAAAAATTCTGATATGTACCATTCACATTACTTTCTCTACATAAAATCATTGTTAAAAAGCTTATACTTCTATTTAGTTCATGCAAATCAAGAAAAAATTAACAGAAATATACTTATTACTTGCTTCCTTGTAAGTAGAAGCGAAATAAGGGAGTACCATAGGTTAAAGTGAAAGCCAGAAGCTGGTTGCTATGTGACTGATGTTCCTTTGTTTATATGGACAGGAGTTGACAAATTCCTGTATGAGAAAAGTATAAGTTTTTCAAAGCTGAAAACAAAAACAAGGGATATCTGAAAAACGATCAACTCCACGAAAAATATATATAACATTTTTTGTGTGGTAAGTTTTTGTCAATCTCTTAGGTTTAACAGTTGTGCAAAATTTGGCAAAATTCATCCAGAATAAACGTGTTCAGACGCTATTCCCAGAAAAGTCAAGATATACATGTTTTTTTTTTTTATTTATTTACATAACCCCCTTTAACATCTAAAGTCATATCGGGGGATTTCCACTTGAAACAACTCGTTGCCTGTAGGTTCTTTTACGTTGCTTTAAATCATTTTGTTTTACTCACAAATTCACACTCACATACATACTTCCAGACTCTGTGGGGGATACCGAATAATTCTGGCTAGAGAAAAATTCCCCGCCCCAGCCGGGAATCGAACCCGGGCGAAGTCAGCTCGCTGACCACCCGACCATGGAGGCAGTCAAGATATACATTTTATTTGCCATGTAAATATAAGAGATTTTAATCAAAATCGTTAGAGCCATTTTTGAGAAAATAAAACTTTTCGAAAAAAGTGTTATGTAAAGTGTAGTTGGGGGTGGGGAGATATTCTTGAAAATCTTAGTATCGTATCCTAGAAGATACTAAACTTAAATACCAAGTTTGATATTTTACGGTCTTTTCGTTTTTGAGCTATGTTGTCCACAGACAAACATACACACTCACGTATACACGGACCTTTTTCCAAAATGCTTGTTTTGGAATCAGGGGAGCCAATGAAATCTTGGTATTGAATTTTTGGGTGCATTACAATACCTTCTCTATATACTATGTACATAGTACATGCAGAGAAAGTAAAAAGACAATTTCTGCTAATATTTATCTCATTTAATATGAAGAATAAGCTTTCGTAAGAATATTTTTGAAGATAGGTAGAGAAAGTCTTGTGATTGTAACACTTCATAAAAAAGCAAGCAGAAGGTATGGATTTACGTAAACGTATACTTCACATCAAGAATGAGACTATTTATTTTGTAAGGTTGGTTGCTTGATTTGTATCACACCACACAGGTTCATTAGGAGTCTGTTTTAAGTGTCGATGTTTGTACAGTTGGTAATGAACATTTGCTGTAACAGCAAAACGATAAATAATGCGAAGCATGCAAACGTGCGCGTTACCAAACATTGTCGACTATTCATTCATTGACGTGTGCATATGTCCGCCTTAATTCCCTTTGCGTATCTGGATGCCTTTCTTTCTTACTTACTTTCCACTTTCTCTACACGTGGTAAGTACATAGTGTATACAGAAAATATTGCATTCCACCCAAAAATTCGATACCGAGATGTCACCGTGTCTGTGGACAGCATAGCTCAAAAACGAAAAGACCGTTAAATACCAAACTTAGTATTTAGGTTTGGTATCTTCCAAGGATGCGACACGAAGATTTTCAAGAAAATCCCCCCACACCTAACTACCCTTTACATGGAGCTTATTTCGAAAACTTTGATTTTCTCAAAAATGGCTCTAACGATTTTGATTAAAATATCGTATATTAAAGATATTTACACGACAAATAAAATGTATATCTTGAATATTCTGAGAATAGCCTCTGAAGACTACTTTATTCTGGATGATTTTTACGAAATTTTACCTAACTGCTAAACCATAAGAGATGAACAAAAACTTACCACACAAAAAATGTAGAGCACCTTAAAACACACAATTTATCTTATATACATTTTTTTCGTGGAGTTGATCGTTTTTCACATACTCCTTGTTTTTTGGTTTCACCTTTAAAAAAGCTACTTTCCTCATACAGTAATTTAACAATTCCAGTCCATACAAACAAAGGAACTTCAGTCACATAGCAACCAACTTTTGACTATCACTTTAACCAATGGTGCTCCCTTATTTTTCTTCTACTTGCAAGGAAGCAAGTAATAGGACCATTTCTGCTGACTTTTTCTCGATTAATATGAAGTAAATAGAAGCATAAGCTTTTTAACAATAATTTGTAGCAGAGATATAGAGAAAGTCATGTGAATGGAACACAGCAGATTTTTACTTTCTCTACACTACTAAGTACATAGTGTATAGAGAAGGTATTGTATTGCACCTAAAACTTCGATACGGAAATTTCACCGGAAATGCATGTTTTGGGTCCTCCTGAATCCAAAATATCCTATGTATTCCATTCATATGACTTTCTCTACATCTCTGCAACACATTCTCTTTTGTAAAATTATTTATTTTGGGTCGCTTTAATATCATGGCCATATCGCGACCTTACAAATTGTACATAAAATAGTTATTTACACATTGGTAAAATACAAAATGGTTACATTTATACTTTACAATAATTCAAAAAGTGCACATTGTCTTATAAATATTGAAGTCTTTTTGATTGTCTGGTGGTTATGTAGAGCACTTGGTAAGTCACTGAAGCCGGCCTGAAGTCTCTGTTTGCTGTATCTCGGACACTGCAGCAGGATATGTTGGACAGACAGTAAGCGGTGTGTTGCAGGTCTCTCATTTTGATTCTGGATCTTTATTAATGATGAAGGTTTGTGTCAGTTTGCAGTGTCCAGTTCTGTGGCAGGTAATTATTGTTTGCTCACGACGTTCTAATTTTCGGAGGGGTTCGCAGAAATTGGTAGATCCGGCATCAAGCAGTTTGCTGTGGGATGTCGTTTTCCAGTTTTCTATAAACAGCTGTTTGGTGTATCTAATGACGTGGTCACTGACAGGACGTCGGGTGCTTCCTTTGCAGCTTTATCGGCGTTATTATTTCCATCGATATTTGCAAGTGAGGATTGCTTGTTTTCCAGAGCGCTGACTGATAGAATACAGGTGAAGTGGGTCATTTACTAAAGGATGCGTCGGACTTAGATTCTGAGTGGCAAGAATTGCATCTAAAACTTAGATACCGAGATTTCACCGGAAATGCATGTTTTGGGCCCTCCTGAATCCAAAAAAATCTGATGTGTTCCATTCACATGACTTTCTCTACATCTCTACAACAAATTATTGTTAAAAAGCTTATGCTTCAATTTACTTCATGCTAATCGAGAAAAAAATTAGCAGAAATAGTCTTATTACTTGCTTCCTTGTAAGTAGAAGCGAAATAAGGGGTACCATAGGTTAAAGTCAAAAGCTGGTTGCTATGTGACTCAAGTTCCTTTGTTTGTATGGACAGGAGTTGACAAATTCCGGTATGAGAAAAGTATAAGTTTTTCAAAGTTGAAACCAAAAACAAGGAATATCTAAAAAACGATCAACTCTACGAAAAATAATGTATATAACATAAATTGTGTGTTATAATGTGATCTACATTTGACATTAAGTCCGCTTTTGTCTATCTCTTACGGGTTGGCACTTACCTATGCAAAATCCAGCAAAATTCAGAGTAGAGGTCTTTACAGGTTATTCCCAGAAAGTTCTAGGTATAAATTTTATTTCTTATGTAAATATCTTTAATGTACGGTATCTTAATCATAATCGTTAGAGCCATTTTTGAGAAATTCAAAATTTTAGAAATTTTTCCCATGTAAATGGAAGTTTAGAGTGGAGGAAATTTTTTTTCAAAATCTTCGGGTCTCATCCGTGGAAGATACTAAACTTAAATACCAAGTTTGGTATTTTACGGACTCTTCGTTTGAGTTATCGTGTTCACAGACACACGGACGTACACGGACTTTTTTTTTTTTTTTTTTAAATATTAAACATGTATTTCCGGTGAAATATCAGTATCGAATTTTTGGTTGGAATGCAATATTTTCTGTATATGTTATGAAAATACTAAAAAGGTGACTTCCAGTGAAATCACATGCCCAATTACTGGTAGAGGATGTAAAAATGAAAAGTTGGACAAATACCAAACTTGATAAATGATTACTTTCAAATGTATGAACGTTTTATCTCGCTATAAAGCAACATGAAATGAAAAGGGTTGGGATTAGTTTTCGAGGTCAAGGTCATAATGGATAGCGGTGAACCCTATTATTAATGTACGAGATCGTTAATGTAAACCGCAAACTAACAAAAACAAATGCATCACGTTAAATATTCAATACATAATCAACATATGGATGCTATTTTCTGCACAGTGGTTGTACCATTAGTGCAAGATTATTTTCTGCTTCATTAAATGCCAGTGTCGAATATTCTCAGTGACCAACAGCGCGGGCATGAGGTGAACTATATTGCAATGTCACTTATATACAGGGACATTATAAATGTGTGTCATTCACATAGCTTTCTCTACCTGTTCCCCAAACAAACTATCCTTACAAAAGCTTATGCTTCTATCTACTTCATGCTAATTGAGATAAGCATTAGCAGAAATTGTCTTATTACTTGCTTCCTTGTAAGTAGAAGGGAATACTCTAGGCTAAAGCGATAGTCAAATCTCGCGATTATCATTGAAATTCGGTTCTCTTTGCATGGTCAGGAACAAAACAAAAGAAAAACGGAAGACGAATTCCTATTTGAGAAAAGTAATTTAAAATTTAAATCAATAACAAGTAGTATATTGGAATTGGTTAACTCTTTTAAGAAAACATATCTATGACATAAATTGTGTACTTTAACAAAATTTGCATTTTGTAGTAAGTTTTGTCTTTCTCCCCCGGTTTATTATTTATACAAAAGTTCTCCAGAATGAAGAGATCTTCACAGGCTATTCCAAAAAAATTCAAGATATTCTTTCATTTTTTCACAGAATATCTTAAACATACTTGTGATATTTTAACCAAAATCGTTATACTCATTTTTTAGAAAGTCAAATTTATAAAATGTTTCCATGTAACGCTATCTTAAATACCAAGTTTAGTATTTAAAGATCTTTCGTTTTGAGTTGTCGTGTTCACAAACACTCACACATACTAAGGCCGCGCCGTGGCCGAATGGTTAGACCATTCGCCTCTCACCTAGACGGCCCGGGTTCGATCCCAAGCGACCGCATGTGAGATTTGTGGAGGACAAAGCGGCGCAGGGGCGGATTTTCTCCGGTTTCCCCCATTCCAGCGGTGCTACATCTTCATTCATGTATCATCAATGTCATCGCCTGTGGTGCCACAAGTAGTTAAAGCGGCCGTTAAACACTATAAAAACACACATACTGATCTTTTTCTAAAAAAATGATATTTTTATTCAAGAGGTCGCAAAACATGTATTTGTGGTAAAATCTCATACAATTTTTGGATGAGATTTATTGTTAAAAAGCTTATTCATCTTTTTACACCTTGTTTATCGAGATAAACAGGAGCAAAAATAGTCTTATTACTTGTTTTCTTGTAAGTAGAAGGGAATATACACTAAGATACAACAATAATAAAATATTTTAAAAGCTGTTGCTATGTGAATGGAATCAGTTTTTAAGTTTAACGTCCTTTAACAGTTGGTTATATCGGATGATGAATGAAATTGGTGAAATGATGCTCAAATGACCTCGGGGCCCATGGAGCTTAAAGTTACTCGACATTCGTCTTCTTAGGATAAGGGAAAACCCCGAAAAAAAAACCTTATCCAGGTAACTCGCCCTAAGCGAGATTCGAACTCACGACCTGTTGAATGTAAAGTAGACACGCTACCACCACACTACCCAGGCGGGCGAAATCACTTTCTTTGTATGCCCAGGAGTGAGAAAAGTATTTTAAAACTGAAACTAAATAATAAGGAATATCTCGGAAATTATCAACTGCACGAAAAATGTATATCTCATAAATTGTGTGTTTTAAGCAGATCTACGTTTTTGTGTATCTCTTGCGGTTTACCATTTATGCAAAATTTAGTAAAATTCAACGATATTGAAGAGCCCTTCAGAGGCTACTCCCAGAAAATTCCAGATATACATTTTGTCATCTAAATATCTTTAATATAATGTTATTTTGACCAAGATTGTAATAGCCATTTTCGAGAAAATCAACATTTTCGAAATTATGCCCATGTAAAAAGTTTCGGGTCGAATCCTTGGAAGATAATAAACTTAACTACTAAATTTGGTGTTTTACCTACTTTTCGTTTTTGAGTTATCTTCTAAACACACACACACACATGCGTGCGTATCATTTTCTAAATATCTGATGTGTTCCATTCACATGACTTTCTCTATATCTCTGCAACAAATTATTGTTAAAAAGTGTAGACCTCTATTTACATCATACTAATCCAGAAAAACATCAGAAATAGTCTTATTACTTGCTTCCATGCAAGTAGAAGCGAAATAAGGGAGTACCATAGGTTAAAGTGATAGTCAAAAGCTGGTTGCTATGTGACTGAAGTTCCTTTCTTAGTATGGATAGGAGTTGACAAATTCCTGTATGATAAAATTATAAGTTTTCCAAAGCTGAAACCAAAAACAAGAAATACCTAAA
This sequence comes from Hymenopus coronatus, assembly GCA_030762935.1. Classification (NCBI taxonomy): domain Eukaryota; kingdom Metazoa; phylum Arthropoda; class Insecta; order Mantodea; family Hymenopodidae; genus Hymenopus; species Hymenopus coronatus. The sequence continues at coordinate 14,048,566 of CM060897.1, read as the reverse complement.
AAATGATCATCTCTACGAAAAAAATGCATTTAACATAACCTGTGTATTTTAATGTGCTCTACATTTTATGTCTTTTAAGTTTTTTTTCATCTCTTACGGTTTAATAGTTATGCAAAATTCCGTAAAATTCGTCCAGAATAAAGTAGAATTCAGAGCTATTCCCAGAAAATTCAATATATACATTTTATTTGTCAGGTAAATATCTTTAATATATCACTTTTTAATTAAAATCGTTAGGGTTATATTTTAGAAAATCAAAATTTTCGAAAAAGTTCCATGTAAAAGTGGTTGGGGGTAGGGGGATTTTTCTCAAAATCTTCGTGTCGCATCCCTGGTAGATACTAAACTTAAATACTAAGTTTGGTATTTTACTGATTTTGCCAATTTTGAGTTATCGTGTTCACAGACACACGGACACACACGGACCTTTTTCTGAAAATGATTTTTTTTTATAAAGGGGACCCTAAAACATATATTTCCGGTGAAATCTGGGTATCAAATTTTTGGGTGGAGTGCAATACCTTCTCTATACACTATGTACATAGTAGGTATAGAGAAAGTAAAAATGCTTTTATTTTGTTACAGAAACCTTAAAATATGTATTTCCGGTGAAATTCGGTATCGAATTTTTGGATGGAGTGCCTTCTCTTCTTACGTACCAGGCACTATGTAGAGAAAGTAAAAGGATAGAAAGATGCTGTGTGTAGGAAATAACATCCAAAATCTTAAAATTCTCCCTTTCTTGCTGAAGGAAAATGACTTGTCGATTGTATGTACCAGAATAGATTTTGGAGCAGTTTATTGAAATACCAGGGGCGTTCAATAATTCCTTAGAAAAAGATAAAAAAATAATATTTTTTGTAGATTTATTTCAACATAATCTCCTTTTAATCAGCTGTTTTATGCCTTCCAAAGCGTAGGATTTCAGAAGATCCTCAAAATAAGCATTTGTTTGAGTGATGATCTCTTTGTTAGACGTGAATGGTTTTCCGCCGAGCCATTTTTTCAAGTTTAGAATTGTGGCGGTCAAATCTGGTGAATACGGTGGATGTTGTAGTAATTCGAACCTTAATTCTACAATTTTCGCCATCAAAACTGCGCAGGTGTTCATCCTGGCATTGCCTTGGTGGAAGAGATTTTTTTTTTTTTTTTTTTTTGGCTCCGGTGCATCCCAAAAAACGAGGCCATCACTTTGTCTGCAGATTTCACTACCTTTGCCTTCTTCGGAGCTGTTCGCCTTTAAAAACTCAGTGCTTCTACCGTACTTTTGTCTCTGGAATGCAGTGGTGTATCCATGTTTCATCCACAGTTATGAATTGATGCAAAACTCGTCAGGATTGCCACGGAAAAATTGCCAATCGATCACACGATTGCATTTATTCTCCATTGAGAGCAAACGCGGCACCCATCCTGCCACGACCTTTGTCAGTTCTTAGTTTTTTGCAAAATTGAGAACATTGTACTTTGCGATATGTATGTGACATCCGCTATTTCGCGAACTTTGGTCCTTCGCTTACTCAAAACCATATCCTGGATTTTATCAATCCTTTCAGAGGAAGGCACTTCTACTGGACGTCCGAATAGATGTTCATCGTTTGAGGATGTACGGGGACGTTTAAATTCATTTATCCAATTGTAAACGTAGGAGCAGAAGTGGCATGAACTTCATCCAACTCGGCTTTTAGCTCTTTCGGTGTTAAGCCTTCTGCACAGAAGTGTTTAATCAACGCACGAAACTCGTTTTTTTTTTTGTTTTTTTTTTTTTCGTATTTCTAAATAAGCACAAGATTGCTGATTCAATCTCCTATGGCAACGAAACCACGTGATAGATATAACTGAAACTTTAACTGTCATCTAGTAAGAGACCATGTTTGCTAAACACAAACTTTTTTCGAGGTTATGAGTATAATTTCTTGGACTTTCTAAGGACTCGTAGCGGATGTTTACTATATTTCCCAGCGTTTACGTAAGATGCATACAAACAAGTTCTGCTGTTATTTGTAGAGATGCCGAAAACAGGTTTTGATGCATTCTTGAAGTTTACTGAAGCCAGATCTTCCGTGTAAAGAAATGAATTATTCTGCTATCGCATAAGAGCTTACAACGATGACATCATCGAGGTGCGGCATACTCGACAAGTGCCAAGAGAAGAATGTAACTAAACTAGCTAGCAGGTCGTGCGGGTTGTGACGTCACTCAATGTCAGTTGTATCATCAGCTGTAGTAACGCACGTACGAGGGTCATTTAACAAGTTCTTGGAATGATCCATAGATTGCAGTACCATTCCCGAACCAGTTTTGTTATCAAAACCAGAGCTTTCCTGGAATAATATAGAGATTGTAGCTTATTAGGTTTCACATTCGTAGTCGGCTTATCCTCCCCATATTTAGGACTGACACTCCCCTAGGACTTACAAGCGGTTGCCTAGGAGTCAAAAGCCTGTCGAACAGATTGCGAAGCAACCCTTATAAGAGTTCGAAGCATCTGATACTCAGACCGCAGAGACACCTCCATCTCGTCCAGGACTGGTGCAGACAGTGGCGGATGTCCGTTAACCCGGGCAAAAGTCATGCTGTTCTGTTCTCCAGAAAACGCTCCGCAATAAACCAGATACCCAACTTTTCCTATCAGGGCCAAAGGATAGAGTGGGGGAATTCCATCAAATACCTGGGCGTTATTCTTGATAAGTGCCTAACTTTTCGTGAACACGTGCGGGGAACGTCGGACAGAGCGAAGGGGGCGGTAGCCTCCCTTTACCCTGTGCTGACCTCCCCAGATGCCGGTTCACTTAAAGTTACGCCTTTTCAAGGCGCTTGTAGTCCCCTGATGCTCTATGCCTGCGAAGTGTGGGGTATGGCAGCAGACTTCTGGCTTCTCTGGTTACAGCGGATACAGAATAGAGGACTCCGGTCCATATATTCTGTATGTCGACGTTTCCCTTTGAGGCTACTACATGAAGCTTCGGCCCTCCCATATGTGGAAGATGTCATTAGGCGCCGGGATCAAAATTTCTACGCCAGATTGGGCGACCATGAGAACGCACTTGTCAGATCACTGGGGGAGCACTTACCCACTGAACGCCGTAAGAGGCGGTTCCGGGTTCCCCGCATGGCTTGTGGGCACCCCCGGTAACAACGGCTTTAAACCAGCCAACAGCGTAATAGCTGAACAAGCACTCCCCCCCCTCCCATTGGGAGAGGTCTATCAAAAATTCACCAACATAATTACATAAAAATAAACACCAGTGGAGCAGAGGAAAGGATGCTGCTCCTGAAAATGCAACCGCTCGAGGAACCTACTAGCGCTACCTCCTTAACACCAACACTTGAAAACTCCAAAATTAAAACCTCAACCATTCACCTCATTCCTGTGGTTAAACTCTTACCAGGGTAGGTACACAGCAACAACACCTAGGCTCGTCACGAGCCTACCAGACAGACAGACAGACAGACAGACAGACAGACAGACACACACACACACACGCACGCACGCATTGAGACCGAAGAATTGTCAATAGAGCTGAATTTATTGTCGTAGCAAGATCCTTCAAAAATGCTTTACTGGAGGCAACAGCCAGAAGTCGCACGGTGCAAGGTCAGGACTGTAGGGTGGATGGTCAAGCAACATTTAGCGGGTTCCAGTTCCCCCAAATTTGGCGCTGTTCTATAAGGAGATGCATTGTGTGGCGGGAATTATTGTTTCGGGGCTTTGGAGGGGAATAAGGAAACAGGTTGGCTCGCCGGCTAGCTAAGGAACTGTGTGATAATTTCAGGGTGTGCGGGAGAAACCTGAATGAAACTCAGTTACTGATTTCTAAGTGCACCTTAACTTTCCCGCACGTATTGTTTCACTTTTCCCCTGGCCGTCCAAAGTAAAAGAACTCATTAGCCTCCCCAAAACAAAACCGATCACAAATTATTTTAGCTGCTTCACCTTCCCTTCGATCTAATCTCCCTCTTAATTCCCTTCCCCATTGAACAAACTTTTTCACATCGCGGACTAGTAACTTCTCATTTGGCTATGAGCTACGACTCGACGCGGTTTCACTACACGGTGTCAGGCTTATGAGTCCCGATGCTCCCGCTTTTACCGATTTTATTGGCCGAGACTGTATTGCATTTTTACGTTTTGTCGCGTTTTCATTGAGTCTTATGATTTTAGACGCCACGCTATGTCCTTACGGTTATTAACATTTTAACGCGCCTGACTACACTTTCTGTGTGTGGTAGAGCGTGAATTTTGTTTGGGGGTTTTCCCTTCATTGTTCATAGCTGAGTTTCTGCATATAGTTCACTAGCTTTGCACATCTTCTTTCTGGACTCACGATCTTTCGTGTTTCAAAGCGATTATATTTCATGCTTCTTTTAACATAGCTAACATTGTTTAAGTAGTTTTGATTCTGTTTTAATTGGGATTGTATTCCATTTCTTTTTACTTTCTCTTTCTAGAGAAGGTATTGTATTGCACCCAAAAATTCGATACCGAGATTTCACCGGAAATATATGTTTTGAGACCCCCTGAATCAAAAAAGAGCATTTTTAGAAAAATGTCCGTGTGTGAATCTGTCTGTGTGTATGTGTGGGCAGCATAACTCAAAATCGAAACGACCGTTAAATACCAAACTTGGTATTTAAGTTTGATATCGTCCAAGGACCCGACACGAAGATTTTTAAAAAAATCCCCCACTCCTAACTACCCTTTACAAGGAAAAAATTCCGAAAATTTTTATTTTCTTAAAAATAGCTGACGATTTTGATTAAAATATCGTATATTAAATATATTTACCTGGCAAATAAAATGTATATCTTGAATTTTCTGGGAATAGTCTCTGAAGACTACTTTATTCTGGATGAATTTTAAGAAATGTTGCATAACTGCTAAACCGTAAGACATGAACGAAAACTTAAAACACCAAAAATGTAGAGCACGTTAAAATACACAATTTATATTATATACATTTTTTTCGTGGAGTTCTTTGTTTTTGAGACATTCCTTGTTTTTGGTATGGAATTTTTGGGTGCAATACAATACCTTCTCTATACACAATGTACTTAGTACGTGTAGAGAAAGTAAAAAGCCCGACGATTGTAAACTAAAGAACAAAACATCCAAATGCTGAGCTCTAGTATATAACACCATTTTTATTCGTGTTTTGTTTCGAGCGCGCTATTATCGTACGTGTGATAGTCGATGAAATTATCAACTGCGGTTTCTTAGCGTGGACTCTGGTAACATAAAAGATACAAAACAGAGGCAGACAGAATGCTAAAACTTTTCACCGCGGGATTAAGCTCTTGAACATTCGCACCCTGGAAATAAAACACAGCAAGTGCAGGGGGAGGGGCAGAATACAGGCGAAAAGAAGAGTGTGAGAGAGTTTATTTTTAACGAATCAACGTCCTCTCGTCAGTCATTTGGTACTTTGTAATAAAAATAGATGCGGACCTCCCACATCTTGGGTTTAGTTATTTCACTAATACGTGGATCATGGCGTTATTGTTCTTCAACTATCGATATTTTAACTACAGGATTGCCAATCTTACCGCTGTACACATGACGAAGAGACAGCTGAAAACTTCACTGTTTTTGAATGCAAATATCTTAGGCTAAGCCAATACCTGTCTTTAATTTCTCTACTAATTATAGCTATTAGAGGAAATATTGCATTCCACCCAAAAATTCGATGTCGAGATTTCACCGAAAATATATTTTGAGGTTCCTGTACAAAAAATCTTATGTGTTTCATTCACACACATCTTTGCAGCAAATTATTGTTAAAAAGCTTATGCCTCTTTTTACTTCATGCTAATCGATAAAAAATTAGTAGATTATTCTTATTACTTGCTTCCTTGCAAGTAGAAGAGAATTAAGGAAATAGCATAGGTTAAAGTATTAGTCAAAAGCTGGTTGCTATATATATATATGACATAAATTGTGTGTTTTGACGTGCTTTGCATTTTTTGTGTGATAAGTTTTTGTCCATCTCTTACGGTTTAGCGGTTATGTAAAATTCATCCAGAATAAAGTAGTCTTCAGAGGCTATTCCCATAAAATTTAAGATATACATTTTATTTGGCATATAATATTTTAATCAAAATCGTTAGAGCTACTTTTGAGAAAATCAAAATTTGTCTAGGTAAAGGCTACTTGGGGTGGAGGGATTTTCTTGAAAATCTTCGTGTCGAATCTTTGAGGGATACCAACCGACTTTTTGTTTTTGAGCTACACTGTTCACAATTACACTCACATACACTGGTCATTTTCTATTAACGCTGTTTTGGATTCAAGGACATCTCCAGTCATATACTTCCGGTGAAATCTCGGTACCGAGTTTTTGGGTGAAATACACTTTCTCTGCCTCCAATGTAAATACGCTTTACATGTGGGCTAGAGAAATTAAAATAACGTTTTTAGAAAAAGGTTCATGTGTGATCAGCATACTTCAAAAATGAAAAATCGGTAAAGTAACAAACCCGCTTTTAAGTTAGGTTCTTTCAAGGATGCGTTATGGATTTTAGAGAAATTTCTTCACCCCAAAGCACACTTTACATGGAAGCTTTTTAAAAATTTTCTATTTTCTAAAATACGAATAATAGCTCAAACAATTTTGTTTAAAAAGATATAAGATACTTGCATTATAATTAAAATGTATATTTTGAATTTACTGGAACTATTCTCTGAGGCCCTTTTTATTCTCGATCAATTTTGCACAACGGCAAAATATAGATATTGTTAAAACACACAATTTATAATATACTTGTTTTTGTGACGTTAATAAAGTCCTAGATTTTCCTCATTATTGGTTTTAAAAGTTCAAAACTTAGACATTTCTCAAATGAGAAGACCTTATTCACTTTTTAAGCGAAGGTACTGCATTCCATCTCAAAATTCGATATAGAATTTTCACTGGAAATATAGGTTTTTGGGTGTTGGATCGGTAGAGTCAGACTGAAAAATCCAATGCCATAGCCGGGACTTGAACCACCGATCTCCCGATCTCTAGCAGGTTGCTCTGCCACTGAGCTAACATAGCAACATACCGGCATAGCATTGAATTTCTCAACTGACTCGCATGTTTCCCGGTAAACCACTAGGTGATCTCAAATTATTTTGAGATCGGGAGATCCGTGGTTCAAATCCCGGCTATAGCATTGTATTTTTCAGTCTGGCTCTACCTATCCAACTCCTGTCCTTCACACGGCTATGTGTAAAAAAAAACAGTTATTCCAAACAGGTTTTCGGGACTTTTGTAAAAAAAAATCATTTTAGAATAACGTCCACGCGCGAACACGATTAGACAAAAACGAAAAGTTGGTTAAATACAAAACTTGATATTTAAATTCAGCACCTTAAAAATATATTACAAGAAGATTTTTCAAGAAAATCAACCACACAAATTACTTTTTACATGAACATTTTTGATTTGCTCAAAAATAACTCTTTTTGATCAAAGAATTGTATATCAAAACATTTTCATAAAAATCTGATGTGTTTCATTCACATGACTTTCTCTACATCTCTGTAACAAATTATTATTAATAAACTTATTCTTTTATTTACTTCATGCTAATCGAGAAAAAATAGCAGAAATAGTCTTATTTCTTGCTTTATTGTAAGTAGAAGCGAAATAAGAGAGTACCATAGGTTAGAGTGAAAGCCAAAAGCTGGTTGCTATGTGACTGATGTTCCTTTGTCTGTATGGACACGAGTTGGCAAATTCCTGTATGAGAAAAGTATAAGTTTTTCAAAGCTGAAACAAAAAACAAGGAATATCTCAAAAACGATCAACTCCACGAAAAAAAAAAAAAATATGTATAACATAAATTGTGTCTTTTAACGTGCTATACATTTTTTGTGGTAAGCTTTTGTCCATCTCTTACGGTTTAGTAGTTATGCAAAATTCATCAAGAATAAAGTAGTGTTCAGAGGCCATTCCCAGAAAATTCAAGATATACATTTTATTTGTCAGCTAAATGTCTTTAATACACGATATTTTAATCAAAATCGTTACAGCTATTTTTTAGAAAATCAAAATTTTCGAAAAAAGTTCCATGTAAAGGGAGTAGGAGGATTTTCTTGAAAATCTTCGTGTCGCATCCTTGGAAGATACAAAATCTAAATACCAAGCTTAGTTTTAACGGAATTTTCGTTTTTGAGCTATGATGCCCACAGACAGACACACACGGACATTTTTCTAAATATGCTTTCTTTTAGATTCAGGAGGTCTCAAAACATGTATTTCCGGTGAAATCTCGGTATCGAATTTTTGGGTGCAATACAATACCTTCTCTACACACTATGTACATAGCACGTATAGAGAAAGTAAAAATAAAATGTATATTTTCAATTTTATGGGAATATGCACTAAATACCACTTCATTTCTGATGACTTTTGTGTAATTGGGAAACTGCAAGAGATACGCAAAAACTCATTGCATAAAAAAGGTACATGTCGGCAAAACACACAAATTATTTCAAATATATTTGTATTGTGCAGCTAAGCATTTCTAAAATATTGTTTGTTGTAATATAACACGTTCCAATAATTATACTTTTATCAAATGGGAAGCTTATTCTACTTTTTTCATTCTTGTCAGGCAAAGAGTACGCAATTTCAATACGATCACAGAGCAACCGACTTTTAAAAGCGTTGACTATCGCTTTAGTCTATTACATTTCCTTATTCCTTTTATACAAGGAATTAATATCGTGATAAAACCATTTCCGCTAATGGGCACTGATAAGCGGAAAGTAGATAGAACAATAAGCTTTTTACTTTCTCTGCACGTATTATTACATAGAGTATAACGTAAGTTATTGTATTGCACTCAAAAATCCGATACTGAGATTTCATCAGAAATGTATGTTTTACGATCCCCTGTATCCAAAAAAGCATTTTTCGAAAAATATCCATATGTGTGTCCTTGAATAGATAACTCAAATACGAAAAATCTCCGCACCCCCAACTACATTTTACATGCAAATATTTTCGAAGAATTTAATTTCCCCAAAAATGTTTCTAACGATTTTGATTAAACTCTGTTAAATTTAAGATATTTACCTGAAAAATAAAATTCATATCTTGAATTTTCTAGGAATAGCCTCTGAAGACTACTTTGTTCTGGAAGACTTTTACGCAATTTTGCATCACAGCTAAACCGTAAGAGATGGACAAAAACTTATCACACAGAAAATGTAGATCTCTTTAAAACACACAATATATATCATATAATTTTTTTTTTTTCGTGAAACTGGCCGTTTTCGAGATATTCTTTCTTATTGATTTCAGTTTTAAAATACTTAGGGGACTTGTCAATTCCTGAACACGCAAAGAAACGGATTTCAGTTGCATAGCAACCACTTTTTAAAACATATGACAGTGTATTTAGCCTAGTGCATTCCCTTTATAATGTTTAACTCGATTAGCATGATGTAGAAAGAATAACAAGCTTTTTAACAATAACTTGTTACAGAGTTGTAGAGAAAGTCATATCATCAGATGTTTATATTAAAGTCTTATAACAATTCTTGTCTGTTTTCTACAAAGGAATAACCTTAAAGAAAAAAATCGGATGTGTTACACTCACATGGCTTTCTCTAGCTGCTCTACAAACTTCCTACAAAAGATTATTCTTCTTTCTCCACAAAGCTAATCGCAATAAACACTAGCAGAATGCTCCTATTGCTTAGTTGTTATAAGTAAAAGGGAACAAAGCTAATGCACTAGGCTAAAGTGACAGTCAAATATTTTAAAAGCTATCGTTATACGATTGTCTTTGCAAATCGAATCTTTGCTTGGCCAGGAGTAGAACAAAAGAAAAATGGACACTTCCTGTCTGGGAAAAGTATAAGTACTTCACAATTGAAACCAATAACAAGGAATATCTCGGAAACGGTTACCTCTACAACAAAAACATAAAGGACATGACGTGATGAACATTTTTTGTGTAGTGAGTATTTGTTTCTCTTACGGTTTAGCAGTTAAGCAAAATTCGGTAATATTCATCCAGAATAAAAGGTCTTCAGAGCCTATTCCCAGAAAATTCGAGATATACATAGCTTTAATATATGGGATTTAATCAAAATCCTTATAGAGCCATTTTTAATAAAATCAAAATTTTCAAAAATGTTTCCATGTACAGGGTAGTTTGTGGTGGGGGATTTTTTTTTAAAAAATCTTCGCGTCGCTTCCTTGGAAGATAGTAAACCTAAATACCAAGTTTGGTATTTAACGGTCTTTTCGTTTTCTGGCTATGCTGTCCACAGACACAGACACACATACATACATACGAGCGCGGACCTTTTTACTTTCTCTATACGTACTATGTACATAGTGTATAGAGAAGGTACTGTAATGCACCCAAAAATTCAATACCGATATTTCACCGGAAATACATGTTTTAAGACACCCTGAATACAAAAAAAAAAAACATTTTTAGAAAAATGTCCGTGTGTGTGTGTGGGCAGCATAGGTCAAACACGAAAAGACCATTAAATACCAAGCTTGGTATTTAAGTTCAGTATCTTCCAAGTATGCGACACGAAGGTTTTCAAGAAAATTCCCCCACCCCAAAATGCACTTCACATGTAACGTTTTCGAAAACTTTTATTTTCTAAAAAATGGCCAACGATTTTGATTAAAATATCGTATATTAAAGACAAATAATATGTATACCTTGAATTCTCTGGGAATAGCCTCTGAAGACTACTTTATTCTGGATGAATTTTACGGAATTGTGTATAACTGGTAAACCGTAACAGATGGACAAAAACTTACCACACAAAAGTTGTAGAACACATTAAAACACACAATTTATGTTATATACATTTTTTTCCTGGAGTAGCTTTGAAAAACTATACTTTTCTCATAGAGGAATTTGTCAACTCTATCCATACAAATAAAGGAACTTCAGTCACATAGCAACCAGGTTTTGACTGTCACTTTAACCTATGCTACTCCCTTATCTCGCTTCTACTTACAGAGAAGCAAGTAATAAGATTATTTCTGCTACTTTTTTCTCGATTATCATGAAGTAAATAGAAACATAAGCTTTTAAACAATAATTTGTTGCAGAGATGTAGAGAAAGTGTTGTGAATGGAACACACCAGATTTTTTTTAAAAATACTTTTTTTCGGACTCAGGAGACCCCAAAGCATATATTTTCGGTGTAATCTCGACATGGAATTTTTGGGTGCATTACAATACCTTCTCTATCCCTATGTAGATTGTACATATGAGGCTAGAGAAAGTAACAACGTTTTCGTGTTGAACCTTGACATTTTGTTCAAAGTTTTCATCGGATATAACGAACGAAAGTGCAGTGGAGGTCACGAAAATCCCGCTTAGCCTCGAATAGCGAGCTTTCCATTTCCTCGCGGCGCAAAACCGCCGCTGCAATTTTCACTATCAGAATGTTTGCCCATTTAACAAAACTAGAGTAATGTTTATGAAGCCTAGATGACTTGGGTGATTTTTACTTTCTCTACAGTTATACGATATACGTAGGGTATAGAGAAGCTATTGGATTCCACATAAAAATTCAATACCGAGATTTCATCTGAAATACATGTTTTGAAACCCCCCCCCGAATGCATTTTTTTTTTTTTTTTAGAAAAATGTCAGGTGTGTGTTTGTGGCCAATAAAGTTCAAAAACGAGAAGACCGTTAAATACCACACTTAGTATTTAGATTTAGTATCTTAGTACTTCCAAGGATGTATTTAGAATTTCTCAAAAATGGCTTAAGGATTTTGAATAAATTCCCGCATATTAAAACTATTTACATCCCAAATAAAATGTATTTCTTGAATTTTCTGGGAATATCTTCCAAAGACCTCTTTATTCTGGATGAATTTTGCCCAATTTTATTTAACTGCTACACCGTAAGAGATAGACAAAGACTTACAACACAAAAAATGTAGATCTCGTCAAAACACACAATGAGTATCCTTTACGTTTTTGTTGTTTGGGTAGCCGTTTCCTAGATATTCGTTGTTATTGGTTTCAATTGTGTAGTATTTATACTTTTCTCAGGCAGGAAGTGTCCATTTTCTTTTGTTCTGCTCCTGGCCAAGCAAAGAAGCGATTTGCAATGACAATCGCATAACGATAGCTTTTAAAACATTCGACTATCGCTATTCTACATATAAGGAACTAAGTAATAAGAACATTCTGCTAATGTTTATCTTGATTAGCATTGTGTACAAAGAAGAATAAGAAATGGAAATGGCGTGTTATTTATGGTCGCTCTTTAACTGCTGTGGTTCTCAGCGTCCCCATTCTATGCTGGGCGTGAAAGACCGCTTAATTTTGCTCAGAGGCCTCTCTTATCAGGCTTGAGGTTCTTTTACGTGCCGTAAACCTACGACTCGGGACCAACGGCTTTACTTCCCTTCCGAAGGAAGCCATGCTAAGGATTTTTACACCCGAAAAAATCCATCGTCCTCCGCCGGTTTGAACCCGCGACCTTGGGTATATAAAGCTAGCATGGTAACCATTACACCACGGAGGGCGATAAGAAGAATAAGGTTTTGTAAGAAGTTTGTAGAGCATTAAGAGAAAGTCATTTGGGTGCAACACGTCAAGAATTTTTATCTCTTTTTACTTTCTCTATACACTATGTACATAGTGTATAGAGAAGGTATTGCACTCCACCCAAAAATTCGATACCGAGATTTCACCGGAAATATATGTTTTAGGGTCCCCTTTATCTAAAAAAAGCATTTTCACAAAAAGGTCCGTGTGTGTGTGTCTGTGAACACTCAAAAACGAAAAGTCCGTAAAATACCAAACTTGGTATTTAAGTTTAGTATCTTCCAGGGATCCGACACGAAGATTTTGAGAAAAATCCCCCCACCCCAAACTACACTTTACATGGAATTTTTTTCGAAAATTTCGATTTTCTCAAAAATGGCTCTAACGATTTTGAAAATGTTTCGTCATTACTTCCATACGTAGTCCAGATTTGGTACTTTTGTTATTCTGTCATTAGATCCGTTTTGTAGTTATTGCTGGCCCTATATAAACCTTTAGGGCCCTACGCCAAAAAGCGTACCCAAGACACAGGGCGAAAATGCTACTGTTTTGCTGAAGCAAGTGCACACACCATACGCAACATCTGTTTTTCCAAGTTCTTGAAGTAAAGAACAAAGGCCAGTGGAAGGGGAGAGATCTCTGTTTGAAGGAATATTTAATACAATGACATTTTTTGGTCTGTCAGAAGTTGTTATTGTAGTATACATCGCGGCAAGGTCACTACTTAATTAAAACTACTGTTAAAGTAACAAAAGACTGTACCATATATCACAGCGTTGGTTTAAATCTGTAGTAGAATATGTGATATTTATCAAGAATTTCGGTCGAAGCATATTGTGATAGTTAACATTGCATTCCGAGTCCGAGGAACACGCCCCCTATTCTCACGTAAGCACATAATTTGTAACTATTTCTCGCGATAGCTGCTAAATGGGCAAATTAGCAAGAGGTTTCTTATAATCCTGAGTAGGTTGGCAATTTTGTCTGCGAATTGCCTTTATCCAGCTTCTCTAAGTTCTTGAGTTGCAAATCTAGAATCTAACAAACAACACAGAATCGTTCTGCTGATAATGTGTAACACATTTCATTAATTATACCACCAAAAATTAATTAAATAAGTACATTAACCTATGTATTCAAACACATTTTTCCTTTGCTTGTTTTTGTTTCTGCTATTCGAGAAACTACAACCAAACACGTATTGTTCATTATGAACTTACAGTCTAAATTTACTGTTTAATTGAATATTTAACACCACAAAATCTTATTACTTTGTCTACACGTACTATGTACATAGTGTATAGAGGAGGTATCTATTGCACTCCACCCAAAAATTCGATACCGAGATTTCACCGGAAATATATGTTTTAGGATCCCCTGTATCAAAAAAAAACAAAAAAAAACAAAAAAAAAACACATTTTCACAAAAAGGTCCGTGTGTGTGTCCGTGTATCTGTCAACACGATAACTCAAAAACGAAAAGTCGGTAAAATACCAAACTTGGTATTTAAGTTAAGTATCTTCCAGGGATGTGACACAAAGATTTTGAGAAAAATCCCCTCACCCCAAAACATGGAACGTTTTTCGAAAATTTTGATTTTCTTAAAAATGGCTATAATGATTTTGATTAAAATAGCTTATATTAAAGGTATTTACCTGACAAATAATATGTATATCTTGAATTTTCTGGGAATAGCCTCTGAAGACTACTTTATTCTAGATGAATTTTACGAAATGTTGCATAACTGCTAAACCGTAAGCGATGGACAAAAACCTACCACACAAAAAATGTAGAGCACATTAAAACACCATTTATGTTATATACATTTTTCGTGGAGTTCATCGTTTTTTAGATATTCCTTGTTTTTGTTTTCAGCTTTGAAAGAATTTGTCAACTACTGTCCATACAAACAAAGAAACTTCAGTCACCTAGCAACCAGCTTTTGAGTATCACCTTAAATGGTACTCCCTTATTTCGCTTCTACTTACAAGGAAGCAAGTAATAAGGCTATTTCTTCTATTTTTTCTCGATTAGCATGAAGTAAATTGAAGCATAAGCTTTTTAAGAATTATTTGTTGCAGAAATGTAGAGAAAGTCGCGTGAATGGAAGATCAGTTTTGTTTTGTTTTTTTGGGGGGGGCTTTACATTTAACCCAAACAAGGCGTGCTCATCCCAAAGGTTTAGTGGATAATTATGGCCTGAATATCCTGTTTCACCAAGCATAATACGAGGGCCGTTTTTTTTTCAAACTCCGATAGGCTACAAATAAAAGACAAGTTCATAGAAAACAATTATTTTATTGCTAAAAGTTTTGTTCACTTATGGTTACTTTTCAACATAATCGCCGAAAAGATTGAGACATTTATCGTACCTGTGCACAATCTTTGCAATACCCGCTTCAAAAACTGTTGCCGCCAATGATTTCAAATGAGCATTGACGTGTACTCTACGACGTTTGCGGAGAGCCATTCAAAACAAACGAAGAGGAATGCTGACTTCAGGAATTGTGTTGATCCATGACAACGCTCGTCCACACACTGCTGGCACAACCCATAGGTTCCTTGAACAACTTTAATGGGACATTTTCGATCATCCGCAGTACAGTCCTGACCTGGCACACAGCGACTTTCACCTTTTCCCTGAACTGAAGAAATGGCTAGGAGGGTAGCGCTTTCAAACCAAAAAAGATCTTCAAAACAATGTCAATGCTCATTTGGATATGCGTATAGAGGAAGTAAAAATCGTATGCATTCAATTCACATAACTTACTCTACATCGCTGTAATAAATTATTGTTATTAAAATCATATTTTCCTGTCTACTTTAGATGTGTTAATCGAGATAAACATTAGCAGAAATAGGATAAGTAGAGTCAGACTGTAAAATTCAATGCAATAGCCGGGATTTGGACCATGGATCTCCCGAAATCTAGCCGGTTGCTCTGCCACTGAGCTACCATGGCAACACCTATCCAACTCCTGTCCTACACACGACTTGTGTGAAAAAAACAAGTTATCCAATACCAATTGACCATAATAATTGGCTATACTATGAATCCTGGGACTTAAAGCACTTACAATACTGTAAGTCGCCATTGGGGTTGTCATCTCAAAATGATTTGAGATCACCTTGTGGTTTACCGGGAAACATGCGAGTCAGTTGAGAAATTCAATGTTATGCCGGCATGTTGCCATAGTAGTTCAGTAGTAAAGCAACCGGCTAGATATCGGGAGATCCGTGACTCAAATCCCGGCTATGGCATTACATTTTTCAGTCTGGCTCCACCTATCCAACTCCTGTCCTACACACGACTTGTGTGAAAAAAAAAAAAAAAATCTGATGTGTTCCATTCACACGACTTTCTCTACATCTCTGCAAAAAAATATTGTTAAAAAGCTTAGGCTTCTATTTACTTCATACTAATTGAGAAAACATAAGCAGAAATAGTTTTATTACTTGCTTTTGTAAGTAGAACCGAAGTTAGGGAGTACCATAGCTTAAAGTGAAAGCCGGTTGCTATGTGACTGAAGTTCCTTTGTTTGTATGGATAAGAGTTGAAAAAATTCCTGTATGGGAAAAGTAAAAGTGTTTCCAAGTTGAAAAATCCTTAGTATGGCTTCCTTCGGAAGGGAAGTAGAGCCGCTGGTCCCGTGTCCTAGATTTACAGCACGTAAAAGAACCTCAAACCTGAAAGAGAGGCCTCTGAGCAAAATTAAGCGGTCTTTCACGCCCAGTATAGAATGGGACGCTGAGAACCACAGTAGTTAAAGAGCGTCCATAAATAACACATCATTTCATTTTTTTCCAAGTTGAAACCAAAAGCAAGGAATATCTTAAAAACGATCAACTCCACGAAAAAATGTATAGCATATAAATTGTTTGTTTTAACATACTCTACATTTTCTGTCTGATAAGTTTTTGTCCATCTCTTTCGGTTTAGCAGTTATTCAAAAATCCGTAAAATTCATCCAGAATAAAGTAGTCTCCAGAGGATATTCCCAGAAAATTCAAGATATACGTTTCATTTGTCAAGTAAATATCTTAAATATACGAATGTTTAATCAAAATCGTTAGAGCCATTTTTAAGAAAATCAAAATTTTCAAATAAAAGTTCCATGTAAATGGTAGTTGGGGATGGGCGGATTTTTTTGAAAATCTTCATGTCGCATCCTTGGAAGATACCAAACTTAAATAACAAGTTTGGTATACAAAGGTATTTTCGTTTTTGAGCTATGCTGTCCACAGACACACACACGGACCTTTTTCCAAAAATGCTTTTTTTGGATTCAGGGGGACCCAAAGCATGTATTTCCGGTGAAATCTTGGTATCGAATTTTTGGGTGCAATACAATACCTTCTCTATACACTATGTACATAGTACGTGTACAGAAAGTAAAAAACAATTAATCCATTAGCACAAATTGTCTTTAATCACTTACTTCCTGTTAAGCAGAAGGGAAATAAGGGAATACACTAGACTAAAACGACTGTCAAATATTTTAAAAGCTGGTTGTCCTGTGGTTAAAATCCGTTTCTATGCAGTTCACAACTTTCCATGTGAGAACATTTTTAAGTATTTTGAATCTGAAAAAATAACAGGGAATATCTCAGAAACTGTTAATTCCACGAAGAAAACAAAAACATATCACATACATTTTAACAGGGTATTTTATTCAAAATCGTTAGTCATTTTTGAGAAAATCAAAATTTTCGAAATATTTTTCATGTAAAGGGTAGTTTGGGGTGGAGAAGATACTAAACTTAAATACCACTTTTCGTTTTTGAGTTATATGTTCACAAACACACGGACACACACACACGCGCGGGCATTTTTTTACACAGGGGATCCTAAAACATATATTTCCGGTGAAATCTCGGTATCCAATTTTTGGGTCAAATGCAATACCTTCTCTATACTCTAAGTACATAGTATGTGTAGAAAAAGTAAAAATCTTATATATTCTATTCACATAGCTTTCTCTACATCTCTATAACAAATTATTCTTAAAAAGCTTATTCTTCTATTTATTTATTGCCAATTGAGATAAACATTAGGGGAAATGGTCTTACTACGTATTTTTAAGTTAGGAAATAAATAGGGGAGTACCACAGACAATAATAACGCTACCGGCCACAATATTTAAACAAAAGACATGACTGGTTAGTAGCAACTCCATATTATCTGTTCAACAGTTTTCAGATCTTAATAAGAATAATAATTTTATCAAATAAAAATATACATTCACTATTACTATTTATTTCACATTTAAGAAACATATCATGCATTTTATTAATAATGTATGAAAACTGTATTAATTTGGTTGTATATAATATTTGTATTGATTATTTCTATCTAATACGTTAATTAAACGGTAATAGAACGCAGTATTTATAATATAATTTATAATGTACATTGTTATACTCCATTTTAATTTGTTGTACATAGTATTGCATTTGTTTCCTGGTGTTGTCTATTGCAAGCCTAATGAGAATAAAAATCTATTATTACCACAATTATTATTATTGCCTTCTCTATACCCGATGTGAACAGTATGTGTAGAGAAACTAATAAAATAAGCGTTGTTAAAAGTTCCAGAAACATCAAAATAACACAAAGATGCTAACCCTTCTGATTTCCAGCGTTGATCTAAATTGTCGATCAAGACAAAACCAATTAATCAGCAACGACCTTCGTTTATGTTCGAGTTGAGACCAAAAAAAAAAAGAAAACATGCAGCAATAAATTACAACACCTCTCTTTTGTTTTTCTTCCTACTAAACTTTGCCTTCGCCAGTATCCTTGATAAACTGTCAATATTTCTCTAAATATCGCACTTTTTCGTGTTTTGACTTTAAATTCTAAACGTCTGCACAAAACAGAATCTTCACTTTTTAGGCAGACGCGAACAGCTCAATGGAAGAGTTTTAAAGAGCCAGGAACAAAATAAAACGCAAGTTGCCCCGCCCATAAACATTGCAGTATGGTTTAAAAACAAAAGAATACCGTTTCTGTTAAATAATTCAAATATACGTACTATCAAACAGCAAAATAATTCGTTTTACTACTTTCTCTACACGTACTATGTAGATAGTGTATAAAGACGGTATTGTATTGCACCCAAAAATTCCATATCGAGAGTTCACCGGAAATATATGCTTTGAAACCCCCAAAATCCAAAAAAAGCATTTACAGAAAAATGTCCGAGTGCGTGTGTGTGCAGCATAGCTCAAAAACGACAAGTCCGTTAAGTACCAAACTTAGTATTACGTTCAGTATCTTTCAAGGATACGACATGAAGATTTTCAAGAAAATCCCCCACCCCAACTACCCTTTATGTGGAAAACTTTTCGAAAATGTTGATTTTCTCAAAAATAGCTCTAACGAATCTAATTAAAATACCACACATTAAAGTCATTTGCATCACAAATAAAATGCATATCTTAAATTTTCTGGGAATTGCTTCTGAAGACCTGCTTATTCTGGAGGAATTTTGCATAACTACTAAACCGTAAGAGATAGACAAAAACTTACTACACAAAAAATGCAGAGCTCGTTAAAACACAATATATGTCATATACATTTTTTTCGTGGAGTTGGCCGTTTTTTATATATTCCTTGTTATTAGTTTCAGTTTTAAAATGCTTATACATTTCTCAAACGGGAACTTAACTTCTGGTCACGCAAAGAAACGGATTTCAATCCATAAGCAAGCACATTTTAAAACATTTGACTGTCGGTTTAGTTTGTTGTATTCACTCATTTCCCTTCAACTAACAATATGACTGTTTCTGCCAATGTTTATCTCGATTAGCACGAAGAGACAAGAATAAACTTACTAACAATAATTTGTTACAAAGATACAGAGAAAGTCATGTGAATGGAACACATTCGATTTTTGATTAAATATTAATTCGCAAGGTACCACAGGAAATTTTAACAATGATTCTCCCTCCTCTGATAAAAAGAGATGCCTACATATATTTATATTGAAGCAGTTAGGTTAAAACGGGTCATTTCTGACATTAGTTTATGTTGCATAGCGATGTCAGTATAGTTTGGCGGCGTGTACAATATTTTGGGAGTTGCTAGTTTGGCTGTTTGTACATAGTAATGTTCTCCACACTGTTGCTCGCTGCATGCATTCGTACTGAACTGTCAAACCCACCCCGGGTGACAAACTTTTGCAAATATCTAAGAAACTATGGCGTAACCACACAAAATAACTACATGGCACTGTAGACGGTATTTACCTTATTACATGGTCCTCCACCAACAAAGCACGATAAGTTGAAAGCACGACTTAAATCGAAAACAAAAAGCACATTGGCCCGACACACCACACCACTTGCCGCCATGTTCCCACACTACATTGCGGCAAAAGCGAACCGCGCTAGCACCAGGGCATTTCAGAGGAAAATACGCTTCACTCGGGTCAGTCGTGCTGCATGCGTCAGATTGCGCTAGAGGGCAGTGGTCACTGTTGCCAAAACAGAGTCCTTGACCGTAGACTTAATGTCTTTGTAAACCTAGCTTTGCATAAAAAAAAACAAAAAAACAAACAACGGTACACTAGTTTGCAGGAAAACGCATTTCAGCTGCAACATCCAAGAATTAAATGTATAGTTGAGGTTCTGAAGGAAGTATAACCTTTTTTCAGTGTTGATATTTACTTTTTATTTTCTCTTCACGTACTATGTATATAGTGTATAGAGAAGGTATTGTATTCCACCCAAAAATTCGATACCGAGATTTCACTGGAAATACATGTTTTGGGTCCCCCTGAATAAAAAAAAAGCATTTTTAGTAAAAGGTCGTGTGTGTGTGTGTGTGTCTGTATGTGTATGTGTGTGTGTGTGTGTGTGTGTGTCTCTGATAGCATAGCTAAAAACGATTGCTATTTAAGTTTGGTATCTTCCAAGGGTGCGACGCAAATATTTCCAAGAAAATCCCCCACCCCCAACTACCCTTTACAATTTTGATTAAAAGATCGCATATTAAAGATATTTACCTGACAAATAAAATATATATCTTGAATTTTCTGAGAATAGTCTCTCAAGACTATTTAATTCTGGATAAATTTTACGGAATTTTGGATAACTGCTAAACCGTAAGAGATGGACAAAAACTTACCACAAAAAAAAGTAGAGCACGTTAAAACACACAATTTATGTTATATACTTTTTTTTCCCTGGAATTGATTGTTTTTGAGATATTCCTTGTTTTTTGTTTTCAGCTTTAAAAAACTTATACTTTTCTCATACAGAAATTTGTCAACTGCTGTCCAGTCACATAGCAACCAGCTTTTGACTATCACTTTAACCTATGGTACTCCCTTATTTCGTTTCTACTTAAAAGTAAACAAGTAATAAGACTATTTCTGATAATTTTTTGTCGATTAGCATGAAGGAAATAGAAGAATAAGCTTTTTAACAACAATTTGTTGCAGAGATGTAGAGAAAGTCATGTGAATGAAACACATCAGAGTTTAAAAGTTTATAACGTGACGAAAAATAACTACCATTTTATTACTCTCTACGCACGTCAGAAAAGACGTTCTAATAACATTTGATGTCGCATTCATATGGATTTCTCTGTTTACTTTTCTACACATGTCCTTATCTATTTATCGTCAATCCCATTGAATTTATTCGACTTTCTTTAGGTATAAGAAGAATATAGTACAATAAAGCGATAGTTGGACTTCTACTTTCCCACAGAATAATACAACATAGTAGATAAGAGAAGGTATTGCATTCCACTCAAAAATTCGATACCGAGATTTAACCGGAGATGTTTTCAGGACTCCTAAACCCCAAAAAAATATTTTTAGAAAAATCTGATGTGTACCATTCACATGACTTTCTCTACTTCCCTGCAACAAATAATTCTTAAAAAGCTTATACTTCCATTTACTTCGTGCTAATGAGAAAAAATTAAAAGAAATAGTCTTATTACTTGCTTCCTTGTAAGTAGAAGCGAAATAAGGGAGTACCATAGGTTAAAGTGAAGTCAAAAGCTGGTTGCTATGTAACTGATGTTGCTTTGTTTGTATGGACAGCAGTTGGTAAATTCCTGTATGAGAAAAGTATAAGTTTTTCAGAGCAGAAACCAATTACAAGGAATGTCTCAAAAACGATGCACTCCCCGAAAACGTGCTCTACATTTTTTGTGCAGTATATTTTTGTCCATCTCTTACGGTTTAATAGTTATTTAAAAGCCCGTAAAATTCATCCAGAATAAAGTAGTCTACAGAGGCTATTCCCAGAAAATTCAAGATATACATTTTATTTGTCAGGTAAATGTCTTTAATATATGATTCTTTAATCAAGATCCTTAGAGCCATTTTTGAGAAAAATCGAAATTTCCGAAAAAAGTTCCATGAAAAGGGTAGTTTGGGGTGGGGGGATTTTTCTCAAAATCTTCGTATCGCATCCCTGGAAGATACTAAACCTAAATACCAAGTTTGGTATGTTACCGACTATTCGTTTTTGAGTTATCGTGTTCACAGACACACGGACACACACACACACACACACACACACACGGACCTTTTTTGTGAAAATGCTTTTTTTGGATATTGGGGACCTTAAACATATATTTCCGGTGAAATCTCGATATCGAATTTTTGGGTGGAGTGCAATACCTTTTCTATACACTATGTACATAATGCGTATAGAGAAAGTAAAAATCTGATTAGTTCCATTCACATGACTTTCTCTACATCTCTGCAACAAATTATTGTTAAAAAGCTTATTCTTTTATCTACTTCATAGTAATCGAGATCACATAAGCAGAAATTCTTTCTTAAGGGAAATAATGGAATACACAAGACTAAACCAACAGCCAAATGTTTTGAAATGCGGTTGCTATGGTATTGGAGTCCTTTCCTTGCTTGGCCAGGGTTTGACAAGTTCCTGTATGTGAAAAGTTCAAGTATTGTAAAACTGAAACAAATAACACGGAATATCTCGAAAACGGTCAACTCCACGAAAAAAAATACGTATAATATAAATTGTGTGCTTTAAGTAGATCTACATTTTCTGTGTAGTAAGTTTTTGTTTATCTCTTACGGTTTACCAGTTACGCAAAATTCAGCAAAATTCATTCAGAATAAAAAGTTTTTTAGAGGCTATTCTAAGAAAGGTCAAGATATACATTTTATTTGTTATGTAAATATTTTAAATATAAGATATTTTAATCAAAATCGTTGGAGCCATTTTTGAGAAAATAGAAATGTTCGAATAATTTTTCATGTAAAAGGTAGTTAGGGTGGGAGGATTTTTCTCAAAATAATCGTGTCGCATCCTTGGAAGATATGAAACTTACATACCAAGTTTGGTATTTTACCGACTTTTCATTTTTGAGTTGTGTTCAGAGATACACGGATACACTTACACACACTGACCTTTTTCTAAAATGCTTTTTGTGGATACAGGGGACCACGAAAGTAAAATCACGGTATCAAATTTTTGGATGCAATACAATACTTTCTCTATACACTATGTACATAGTATGTGTAGAGAAAGTGAGAAACGGCACACTAGGAGAACGCAATTCAGCTGCAACATCTAAGAATTAAATGTATAGTTGAGGTTCTGATGGAAAATTAACCTATTTTCATTGTTGATATTTTCTTTTTAAAGTTTATAAAATGACTATAATAAATACAATTAAATTTATTTGTACGTACATTCCAATAACATTTTATAGTGTATTCATATGATTTTCTCTACTCATTCTTCTACAAATATTCTTGCAAAAGCTTATACCTACTTTTATCTATTTCTCGTCATTATATATAATTTTATTTTTTGTAAAGTGAAGAATATAATGGCTGCCATGGGTGAGTGGTTAGCCCGTTCGCTTCCTATCTAAGCGGCCCGGGTTCTAACCCAAGCGCCCGCATGTGCAATTCATGGTGGGCGGGTTTTCTCCGGGTCCTCCGCATTCCCTCGCCACTCATTTCACTAATTGCTGCATCATCACGTTTCCAATAATCAATTTCGCTTACGTTTCATCTTCATGACTAGCTACGGGTCGACCTCTCGTAACAGGTTCTCATTCTGTGGTTTCGTGCCATTGGCTTCCCGACAGGCTTCTGACCCCTAGGCATTGGCTTGTAAGTCCCAGGGGGTTGTCAGTTCTACAATTATGAAACGAAAAACAAGAAGAATAGAGTAGGCCAGGGTGATGGATTTTTAAAAACAGAAAATTTCATTATATTTGCACGACCACGATAAAAAAACGTAACGTGAATTTAGCACTGCAAAATCCAACTGATAGGTTACACTCTCATGACTTTCTCTCCTCACTATTCTACAAAATCTACTTAAAACTTATTTGTCCATTTATTTCTTGCTGATACATCTATTACTTATTTCGTTAAGTAAGAAGAATTCAGTAAGATAAATATTTTCAAAACCGGTCACCATGAATGTCTGTTCTCTGCCATTTGTGGTTGAGAGGAGTATAAAAAAATTGGGATTTCAAACCAATAAAAAATAATATCTTGAAAATATTAACGCCACAAAAACAAACAAACAAAAATGTGTATTTTAACAAGATCTACATTTTTTGGTCTATCTGTTACTAATTATAAAAACGTCATCCGGAATGAAGACGCCTCCACAGGCATTCCCAGAAAACTTGATGTACATGTTGTTTTTTTTTCAGTTTAACCTCTTTCATCCTGGTATGTCATGTCGGAGGATGAATGAAATAGGTGAAATGATACTCAAATGCGACCGGTGTTAATGGAGTTTAGCCTTACTCCATATTCGTTTTTTTTTTCAGGATAAGTGAAAAACCCGAAAAAAATCCTTATCCGTGTAACTCGCCCTAACAGAGATTCGAACTCGGGACCTCTTAAATGTGAGACAGACATGCTACCTCTACATTACAGACACGAGCCACAATTTGCTTTTCAAGTAAAAAGGCATACAATAATCGTTAGAACCGTTTTTGTAAAATATTTGTTTGTTTGTTTTCATGTTAAAGATCCATAGTATTTTCTTGAAAATCTTCAACTCCCAACTTTGAAGAATGCAATTTTTCGTTTTTACGTTATTCTTTTCACAGGTACACCCTCATGCTTACACGCACATACTCTCTGTCTCTCTCTCTCTCTCTCTCTCTCTCTCTCTCTCTCTCTCTCTCTCTGTCTCTATCTATCTATCTCTCTCACACACAACGCACATACACAGCGTGTTTTTTTTTTTTTACTTTCTCTGCACATACTTGCATAGGAGTAGGTAGAGAAGGTATTGTATTCTATCCGATAATTCGATGTCCAGATTTCACCGGAGATCCCCTGAATTAAAAAAAAATAGAAAAAGGCCTTGCGTTGGTGGGCTATAAAGCTCAAAAACGAAAATACTGTTTTTAATATATTTCAAGGATGCCGCACTAAAATTTTCATTTTTCTCAAAAACGGCTCTAACGATTTTGATTAAAATACCGTATATTAAAATATGTTTACATGAGAAATGAAATATGTATATTGAAAGGAATAGCCCCTGCATAAAAAATGTAGATCCGTTAAAAACACACAACTTATATTATATACATGTTTTTAATTCTTGCCGGGATATTATCTGTTATTTGTTACAATTTTAAACGCGAGGTCATCTCCCGTTTCACTTCTCTTTTATTTTACGGCTGACCTTTGTAAAGCGAACCGAATCTCAATTGTTTCACTTAGCGATAGTTGTTAAAGGATTCTAGTGTATTCCCTTATTGAGACAATTTCTGCTAATATTTATCATAATATGCTTGAAACAGATACCCAAGGTTGCGGGTTCAAACACGGCGTAAAAATCCTTAACATGGCTTCCTTCGGAAGAGAAGTAAAACCGTTGGTCCCGTGTCGTAGATTTTTTTCGTAATCGACTTACCCTACCGTAATTGTAGGACTGACACCCCCCCCTAGGACTTACAAGCTAATGCCTAGGGGTCAGACGCCTTTCGGGGAGCCCACGGCACAAAACCACAGAATGAAGTACCTGTTACGAGGGGTCGGCCCGTAGCCAGGCACGAGCGTAAGGAAGGGGATGATATGAAATGTAAGCGAAATTGATGATAGGAAAGGTGATGATGGAGCAATTGGTGGAATGAGTAGCGGGGGAAACCAGAGAAAACTCGCCCAGTCATGCGGGCGCTTGGGATTGAACCCGGGTGGCCTGGATGGGAGGTGAGTGGTCCAACTACTCACCCGGTGCCGCCGTCGTAGATTTACGGCACGTAAAAGAGCCTCAAGCCTGATAAAGAGGCCACTGAACAAAATTAAGCGGTCTTTCACGCCCAGTATAGAATGGGACGCTGAGAACCACAGCAGTTAAAGAGCGTCCATAAATAACACGCCATTTCATTTTTCATTTTGAAGTAGATAGAAAAATAAGGTTTTATAATAATAGTTTAATTACAAAATAGATATAGAAAATCATGTGAATGTACAGTCATGTCATGTAAAACGTGTTTTTTAATACAGGCTCTGCAAAACGTATACTTCCGGTGAAATTTTGGTATCGACATTTTGAGAGAATGCAATTCGTTCTTTACTTACTATAGTTAAGTAATAAAGAAAATACAAATCTGATATGTTAGGTTATTAACTTTCTCTACTCATTGTCGTTTATTTTATCACTTTTAGAAAATATATTGTGTTCCATTCACATTACTTTCTCATGGGTCACAAAAGATTATTCCTTTCTGTACTACGTGGTAAGCGAGATAAACATTAGCAGAAACGATTGTATTAGTTACTTCTAAGCAGAAGGGAAATAAAGTAAGGCACCAGGCTAAAGCGATAGTCAAATATTTAAAAAACCGGTCGCTATATGAAACAATTGAAATTCCATTTTAGCTTTGCACGGCTAGCAGTGAAACAAAAGAGAGATGAATCGAAAGAAGACCCACTTGAGAAAAGTTTAAGTACCTTAAAACTACAGCAATAACAAGGAATATCTCGGAAACGATTAACTTTATACCAAAATTGTACATGACATGAATTGTGTGTTTTAATGAGATCTGCATTTTTTTATGTAGTAAGTTTTTGTATATCTCTTACGATTTGCCAGTTATATAAAATTTATCCAGAATGAAGAAACCTTCAGAGCAATTCCCAGAAAATGCAAGATATAAAGTTTATTTGTCTTGTAAACATTTTTAATATACGGTATTGTAATGAAAATCTTTAGAGCCACTTTTGAGAAAAACAAATTTTTCAAAAACTTATAAAGGCCAGTTTGGGGTGGTATGTTTTTTTTTTTTTTTTTTTCCAGTTTAACGTCTTTTAACCTGGTTGGTCATATCGGGCGATGAATGAAATTGGCGAAGTGATGGTCAAATGGAATAGGATATCATCAAGCTTAAAGTTACTGGACATTCGTCTTTTCAGGATAAGGGGAAACCCTTATCCGGGTAACTCACCCTAAGCGAGAATCGAACTCACGATCTGTTGAATGTGAGGCAGACACGCTATCAACCCTATCCAGGCGGGCACTTGCAGGGTTATTTAATTTTTTTCGTAGTCGGCTTACCCTCCCCATATTTTAGGACTAACACCCCCCTAGGACTTACAAGCAGATGTTTAGGGTCAGTAGCCTGTCGAGGAGCTAAACCTCAGAATGGAGAACCTGGAACGAGTGGTCGGTCCGTAGCCAGGCATGACATGAGGAAATGGATGATAGAAATGCAAGAGAAGTGGATGATAGGAAAGGTGATAATGGAGTAACTGGTGCAATGAGTGGCGGGGGAAACCCTGAGGACCCGGAGAAAACCCTCCCAGACGCCGCTTCACATGCGGGCGCTTGGGATCGAACCAGGTCCGTCTAGGTGGACGCGAGCATCTTACCACTTTAACACGGCGCCGCCCTTAAATAATATCTAATGTTTAACGTCTAAATTCGTCATCTAAGTGACGCATTTTTAAACATATTGATATACAAAACTCCAGTTTTACGGCACACGAGTTTACAGATACGTTGTCGTATTATTTTATCTTTACTTTCTCTACACGTACTATAGTGTATAGAGAAGGTAGATATTGTATTTTACCCAAAATTCGATACGTAGTTTTCACCAGAAATACATGTTATGAGACACCCTGAATCCAAAAAAAAAAAAAAAATTCTCTGACTGTGAGTGTGTGTTTCTTGGGGTAGTGTTTAACGCCCACTTTTACTACTTGTGGCACCGCAGGCGAAGAGACTGGTGATACATGGAAGTGAAATGAAATGGAGTTTTATTTATGGCCGTTCTTTAACTGCTGTGGTTCTCAGCGTCCCATTCTATACTGGCATGAAAGACCGCTTAATTTTGTTCAGAGGCCTCTCTATCAGGCTTGGGGTTCTTTTACGTGCCGTAAATCTACGGCACGGGTCCCACGACTTTACTTCCCTTTTGAAAGAAGTCATGCTAAGGATTTTTACGCCCGAAAAAAATCCATCGTCCTCCGTCGGGTTTGAACCTGCGACCTTGGATATATGTAGTTAGCATGGTAACCATTACACCACGGAGGGCGACAAGGTGGAGCACCGGTGGAATGCAATGGTGGGGGAAACTGGAGAATCCGAAGAAAACTCGACCCTGCGCCGTTTTGTCCACCACAAATCTCACATGCGGTCGCTTGGGTTCGAACCCGGGTTGCCTAAGTGAGAAGCGAGTGGTCTAATCACTCCGCCACTGCGCGGGCATATGCGTGTGTGTGTGTGTTTCCCACGGATGCGACATGACACTTTTAAAAAAAAAAAATCCCCCAATCTCCAACTACCCTTTACATGGAACAATTTGATTTATCAGTTTAACCTTTTAACCTGATAGACATCTTGGACACGTCGGATTCAATCCATTTATTTACCTTTATTTAAAAGCCAAGAACACCTACAGTTAAGGGAGCTCTGCTTTATCAGAGCGTTTCTATCCGGAATGAGTTAACCAAGCATATAAGCCATATTACGTTATATATTATTGCTTTAAGAATTGGCTCGATTATGTATGTGATGCATTTTATGGACATGCCTTTATATGTATAAGTTTAACGAAACGTAACCTCATGCAGAAGCACTGATCTTATCATCTTATGCAATACTTACTCTCTGTATCTCGAGGATATCGAAAGAAATACAATGTATTCTCGACTATCGGGGGTGATGTGGGGAGAAGAGGCAAGAATAATCGAGAAATCTGTTATTTAAATTACAACATGCATGTATAAATATGAAATTACGTTTAAAAGCTTTTTTCAACATGTTTTCTTTGTTCAAAAGTTTATTCTATTTCTGTGCATATGAATTGTTTTTCTTTGGGTAACAATAAAGAACCCGTCGCGCGACAATAATTCCAATTTCCATTGTTTAAACGATCAACGCGTGACAACAAAGTTCCACTTCCATTGTTATCAGTCTGCCTGTTCCGTATAAATTAAAAAAAAAGATAGTTTATAGTTATCTGATGTTAATCAGCCTGTAAGTGTCAACGAAGCAAGTTAAAAGAAATGTGTAAAAGAAATGGGGGAGAAACGGAAAAAAAAAAAAAAACAAACGTATGTTGACTTTAAAATGTTTTTTGGGGGTGAGGGGGATGCATGGATAATCCGCAAACCGTATAATGCGCACACGAATAATCGGGAGTATACTGTATTGATATTACTTTACCAGATATAGTTCTGACCATAATAAATCACACATACTTTCCCGCACTTTAAAGTCTAAAACTATAAAGAGCAAACCTGAACAACTGTTTCGTCAAATTCTCTACACAGCTGATGCAAATAGTACACACCGCTGCGCTAGTGTAGCTACAGTTTCTTGTCTCCATTTTGTTGGACGAGTTTCCGATATCTCACATTTAATTCGTTCAGTTATGTTGGCATTACCCGATATCGTCAATATCGTATCTATTTTGTTATGCATGTCTTATTGTTAAACAACTCTCATATTGTATCTTAAGAAGCAACTTTATTTTTTGTGGACATCAAGTGCAACATTTTACGTCGAATATTTAAACAAATCATTTCAAGTGGATTAAAATGCTGCATGTCGTACCTACTCAACTAAATGTAGAACTGCAGTCATTGTTGGTCAGAAAATGAGCAACGCTGAGGAAAAATCAGCTGCTGCGGTTTGTTTTGGAAGAAACTGTTTCTACAACGTACTTGAAGAACTTGTGAGTTATGATGGAACTAAACAGTTCGTTCAGCCAAAACGGAACAACGTTCAACAACATGGATTTTGAGGAGTTCGTTTGGTTTAGCAAAAGTGTTTTAGTGTTGTTGTTGAGGGCGGGGTTCGTGTTGATACAGATAAGTTGTGTGCCAAACAACAACGTCAACAAAGTGGTGTTCCAGAACCTGGCTGATGTCGGCATATCCACGGCTCTGTACGTGTGTATAGGTTATTCCCTGGCGTTCGGCGAGGACATCGTTGGAATTGTGGGTGCTCCAGGATGGGTGGCAGTCCAGGAAATGCATTTCGACGTGGCCATGTTGGGGTGGAGCACTATAATGGTGTCAGGAGCTATCTTCACGGCAGCGGTAGCAGGAAGAGTATCTGTCCTGGGGCAGCTCTTGTCCAGCGCCGTGCTTGCTGGAGCGGTACAGCCTTTGGTGCTACACTGGGTCCGTTCAGGCTCCGGGTGGCTCACAGAGTACCGGGACCAAGGAGGGGGTGCCACGGCCCATGCTGCTGGTGGCATGGCGGCTCTCATTGGTACAGTCTTCCTGGGCAGGCGTCTTCTGCTGCTTCGTGAGCTGGACGAGTGCTCCTTGCCACCCAATTCCCCAGGCAACATCTTCACAGGTCAGGATCCCATTGTCTACAGTAACACTTAATATTGGTTACAGTAGTTAATACGAGGGCCACCCAGAAAGTGGCATACGAGTTGGCATAACTAAATAATAACTAAAGATATCAACATAAAACTTTATGGTCTTTATTCCTTTGGGGATCCAGATTTCGTAGTGTTATTCAGCCGTTAAGAGCACTCATGTAGCTGTTTATAAGGTTTTTGTTATTTCCGTCTATTATTCATTATGGCGGTGGCTGCCAACATCAACAAAAATAATACCGCGACATGACAAGCTGCCGTATGTACTGACATCTAAGAGCTTTGAGGCTATTGTACATTTTTTAGCACAGAGAAAGAAATGCGATTCTATAGCTATTCTATGGGTTACGGGTGTGCGCTTTAAGTAATAATATTTTACTTCAAGAAGTTCTCTGGTGTTTTATTTTTAATTTTCACATTTGAACATTTTTTTAAATGAGCTGATTATAGTAGTGTGTCAGTGTAAATATAGATATTTTCGTGTAATTTTAGTAATTTCCACTGGTTTCATTAAGTATAGGTTAGTATGTGTATAAATGAATGTTTGTAATTTGTTATATTTCTAGTGTTAAAAAAAAAGTACTCGCAAGCGCTCGGTTACCTCAAGGTTAGTGTGTGTGTGTGTGTGTGTGTGTGTGTGTGTGTGTGTGTGTGTGTGTAAATAAACTGATTTTCATGAATTTGCGTTTAGTAACTACAACTGCTTTCACTAAAATACGCGAACGAAAGCAGCATTCTCTCTATTACGTTAGGTTTAGGTTAATGTGTGAATTGATTTATTATTATTTTTCGTAGTTAATTTTTAGGTATTTCCGGTAGTTTCGCCAAAGCATACGAGCGACTTATGCCTAACATAACAGAATACTCGCGGATTTCGTGAAAATAATAGGTTGGCAGTACAGTTGTGGGTTCGTAAAAATTACAAAATGGAGTATGTTGTTTACATTTTGCGAAGAGTTTTGTAAATAAGAACATATCTTAATAATAAAAATCTTAATTCTATATGAATTTTTATTGCGCTGGTTATCAACATTTTCAATCTAGACGTCCCTGAGGAACCTTTACCGTACAGTCTACAATAGTTAAGCAGTGAAACTGAGTTTTTCATTCATTACGGAGCATCTAGAAGCCATAACTGGGACAGAAAATGACATTTATTTTTAATCATGGACGCTCTTTAATTATATACTGTAGTCAGCGTCCTTTTCTATGTTGGGCGTGAAAGACCACTTAATTTTGCTCAAAGACCTTTTTATCACGCTGAGGTTCTTTTACGTGCCGTAAATTACGACACGGGACCAACGATTTTATTTCCCTTCTGAAGGAGTCCATGCTAAGGATTTTTACTCCCGAAAAAATCAATCGTCCTCCTTCCTCCACCGCGATCTTGGGTAGGTATTTGAAGCTATAACTGGGACAACCTCCCATACTTGTCGCTCTTTACGCCTTGGATAATTGAGGTTTAGGAAATCAGCGTAGCTGCATCCTGTCATGGTTACTTTTTGTTTAAATTTAATTTAACAAAACCACGTCAACTTAGACATTGAGGGTTAAGCTTGAAAATGGTCTTAATTGCATTTTAGCTATTGTATTGCACCCAAAAATTCGATACCGAGATTTCACCGGAACTATATGTTTTGAGACCCCCTGAAACCAAAAAAAAAAAAAAAAAAAAAAAAAGCATTTTTAGAAAAGCATCCCTGTGTGTGTCTGCGGACAGCATAGCTCAACAACGAAAATACCGTTGAGTACCAAACTTGGTATTTAAGTTTTGTATCTTCCAAGGGTGCGACATGAAGATCTTTAAAAAAAAAAAAAAAAAAATCTCCCCACCCCCACTACATGGAACTTTTTTCGAAATTTTTTATTTTCTTAAAAATAGCTCTAACGATTTTGATTAAAATATCGTATATTAAAGATATTTATCTGATAAATAAAATTTATATCTTGAATTTTCTAGGAATAGCCTCTGAAGACTACTTTATTCTGGATGAATTCTATGGAATTTTGCATAACTGCTAAACCGTAAGAGATGGACAAAAACTTACCACACAAAAAAAAAAAAAATGTAGAGCACGTTAAAACACGCACTTTATGTTACATATATTTTTTCGTGGAATTAATAGTTTTTTAGATATTCCTTGTTTTTGGTTTCAGCTTTGAAAAGCTTAACTTTTCTTATTTGTCAACTCGTGTCCATAGAAACAAAAGAACTGCAGTCACATAGTAACCAGCTATTGACTCTCACTTTAACCAATGGTGCTCCCTTATTTCGCTTCTACTTACAAGAAAGCAAGTAATAAAACTATTTCAGCAAATTGTTACTCGATTAACATAAAATAAATAGAAGCATACGTTTTTTAACAATAATTTGTTACGGAGTTGTAGAGAAAGTCATGTGAATGGAACACATCAGATTTGTTTGTCGTTCCAGATGAAGTGCCGCGATACGTGGCGTACTGGCACTTCAGAAACTTATAGCCGTCACTTGGAAATTTCAACAAACAGGCCATAAGTCTCCTATCTCAAATTACTTAAGTAATCTACATATTCTGTGAAAATATTTCGGTATAGTTCATTAACACTCTGTATATTAACTTGTTAGGTTACATCCTGGTGATGGCGGGACTGCTGGCCATGTCACATCCCAGGACTGCGGTAATGAACAACATGGCGGCTGCAGGTGGCGGCGCTCTGGCGATAGCGGTCCTCCAGAAGGCCATGGGCAGCAAACGTCTCGACTACTGGAGGGTGGTCACGTGCTTCCAGGGTGCTGTGGCTGGCATTGTGACGGTGGCGCCCGGTCTGGATCTGTATCATCCAACACTGGCTCTTGCTCTGGGGTATGTCGAGAAAACCTTATTAGTAGCGATAGCAACTAAGGGGACCGATAGTGGGACAGAATCGAAGTTAGCGCAGCATGGCATATAATTGTGATGTGTTGGCAGTGCAGTGTGTACTAATAGAAGGAAAATGTGGCAGTGGTGCACTGTGATGTTTTCACTAGCAGTGGAAGGCGATTGAGGTTGAGTGGGTGGTAAACATAAATAACACGGATTTACGGGAACAATTGCTGTTGTGCAACATGTCATCAGCTCTTTATCCGTCTCATTTTCTCTCAATATACATAGATTACAATACATAACATCTCAAATGTGAATCGTCTCTGATTGGCACGTAAACAGGCTTTATATTGTGAAAAACTTCGTTCCACATCACAAGATGTGATTGGAGCAAAACAGAAACAGGACACAACATCGACTATTGGGTAAGATACTCCATCAGCAATTATTTCCGTAGCAACAACTCGTAGCACATTTCGTATTTCATGCATTATCGAAAATCCGATATTTTTCCAGATACTGTCTTCACTTTCTTTTTCACACGGTCTAAAACAAGAGTCACGGGTCTTTGATTAATTGCTTGCTCAAGTTCATCGACAACTTTCAGGACTTGAGACATTTCAATGTTCGATGTTTCCAAATACGTGTTCTTGTGTATGAATTGCTAATCTTCATGCAATCCATTTGAAGCAAGAGATTTTACAATCTTGATTGAAGAGAATGCACTATCATCACCTGTAAAGCAGTACTGTAATATACAGCATGTTGCGTCGAGCCACGTTTCCCAACGCGTTACTACAGGTTGTTTACATGCGACGCGTGCAGTCGTCAATGCAGGTTCGTCTCTACTCGGTAGGTATCTAACTGGTGTCCGCAAGTATCTCCAAGATGCTATCCTTACTTATCAGAGTTAGTGGTAAACCAGTTTCCGGGTTCGGTTCTCGGCCAGAGTTCGGAAACGAGAATCATTGAGGAAGTATGAATATGGGACCGAATATCAGTTTGTAACATGGCACAAATGAATAAAGTCTCCCCTCAGGAACTTACAAACACATCAGATGTTTCTAAAGTTGAGACCCCGAATATGATCACAGAGTTAGGGGTGCGACGTTCTTTATCTGAAATGTTTCTTTTATATTTTCTGTGGCTAGCAACAGCTGCTTTAAATTTCTCTGTTACCACTCTGACACTGCCGTTACTGGAACTCTTGGTTCTATTTAATGTTCATTTTATTTTGGTCCATTTTCCAGAAAATTGGATAAGCTATGACGTCAGCGCTGACTGCAATCATTTACATTGATGTGAAATTACCTTGTGATTGGCATTCCTGCTGACATGTGGTTGTCTCGGTACACTGTTGCCATATCTACTCACTGTCCATCTGCATTCCCAGATCTTCTTTTCCAGTTCCTCTTCACTAATAATTTCACTGCATCCACTTTCCCTATCTTCACTGTAATCTATAGTTTATAATCACATGTTCCACTGCTTCCTCTAAAATGCCTTCTTTCCATGCATTTTCTATCACACTCCTCGTATGTTGAAGTACTTTTCCCACTTTCACACTAGTTACCTAAAATATTCCTCAGCATTAGGTCCTGTACTTCACTAGACGTAAAAAAAATTTACTTTCTCTACACATACTATGTACATGGTGTATAGAGAAGGTATTGTATTCCAACCAAAATTAGATTCCGAAATTTCACCGGAAATACATGTTTTGGGTCCCCTGAATCCAGAAAAAGCATTTTTGGAAAAAGGTCCGTGAGTGCGCGTGTGTGTGTGTGTGTGTGTGTGTCTGTCAGTGGGCAGCATAGCTCAAAACGAAAAGACCGTTAAA
Source organism: Hymenopus coronatus (assembly GCA_030762935.1). Taxonomy (NCBI): domain Eukaryota; kingdom Metazoa; phylum Arthropoda; class Insecta; order Mantodea; family Hymenopodidae; genus Hymenopus; species Hymenopus coronatus. Next base: position 14,013,522 of record CM060897.1, on the reverse strand, counting down.
TACCAAACTTGTATTTAAGTTTGGTATCTTACAAGAAAGCAAGATTTTCAAGAAAATCCCCCCCACAACTACCCTTTACATGGAAAAAATTTCGAACATTTTGATTTTCTCAAAAATGGCTCTAACGATTTTGATTAAAACCTCTTATATTTAAGATATTTACATGCTAAATGATCTTATCTATCTTGAATTTTCTGGCAATAGCCTCTAAAGACTTCTTTATTCTAGATGGTTTTTATTGAATTTTGCATTACTGATAAACCGTAAGAGATAGACATAAACTTACTCCACAAAAAATATAGATCCCGTTAAAACACACAAATTGTGTCATATACATCTTTTTCGTGGAGTTGATCGTTTTTGAGACATTCCTCGTTATTGGTTTCAGCTTTAAAAAAACTTATACTTTTCTCATACAGGAATGTGTCAACTCGTGTCCATACAAACAAAGGAACCTGAGTCAGAAAGCAACCAGCTTTTGACCACCACTTTAGCCTATCCCTTATTTCGCCTCTACTTACAAGGAAGTAAGTAATAAGACTATATCTGCTAATGTTTTTCTCGATTAGTATGAAGTAAATAGAAGCATAAGCTTTTTAACAACAATTTATTGCAGAGATGTAGAGAAAGTCATGTGAATAGAACACATTAGATTTTTCTCTTCTAGCGTACAATTCTCCTTTCAATATTCTTTTTGGCATTCTTTGAGCCTTTATAAATTTCACAATATCTTGCTAATTAATTAGAGTTTCTGTCTCATAGCTATATCTTATTTCCTCTGGTCTTTATCCTTTTCAGGTCCAAAGATTTGTCTAAGTGTTTTCCTTTCAAATCTTCGTAGTATTTCTTCATCTACATTGTTTAGGGTCCAGGTTTCTGCAGCATACGTTGCTATCACACGTTCCACTGCTTGCACTAAAATGCCTTCTTTCCATGTCGCCCTCCGTGGCGTAAGTAAAGCAGTGGGTCCCGTGTCGTAGATTTACGGCACGTAAAAGAACCTCAAGCCTGATAAAAGAGACCTCTAAGCAAAATCAAGCCGTCTTTCACACCCAGAACCACAGCAATTAAAGAGCGTCCATAAACAAAACTCCATTTCTTTTAAATGTAAAAAGAGGCTAGTAACAGTGAAGAATAACACAAATATTAATATAAAAATAATATTTGCAACAAATCTTCACTTATCTTTTGGAATCCTTGCTTGGAATAGTTTCGCATAAACAACATCAAAAAAGAGACCATTATGTTGATAATGCAATGAAATCATTGCGAAACTAGTCCAAGCAAGGATTCCAAAAGATAAGTGAAGATTTGTTGCAACTATTATTTTATATTAATATCCATTTCTTTTGCTTATTTCCATGTATTTTCTATGTTAAAGTACTTTCCCCCATTTCTCACTAGCTACCTAATATTTCAACATTAGCTCCTGTACTTCACTAGATATAAAATTTGTATTATTTTGACCTAACCTTAACTTTAATTGTTTTTTCACACAAGCCGTATGTAAGACAGGAGTCAAACTGAAAAATTCAATGCCATAGCCGGGATTTGAACCACGGATCTCCCGACCTGTGGCTGGTTGCTCTACCACTGAGCTAACATGGTAACATGCCGACATAGCATTGAATTTCTCCATAATTGTTGGCTATACTATGAATACTGGGACTTAAAGTACTGACAACATTGTAAGTCGCCATTGGGGTTGTCACCTCAAAACAATTTGTGATCACCTTGTGGTTTCCCGGGAAACATGCGAGTCAGTTGAGAAATTTAATGTTATGCCAGCATGTTGCCACGGTAGCTCAGTGGTAGAGCAACCGGCTAGAGCCCGGGGGATCTGTGGTTCAAATCCCGGCTATGACATTGAGTTTTTCAATCTGACTCTACCTATCTAACTTGAACTTGTTTATCACGCCTTAAGCCCATTTTCAAATCACAGTGCTAACGATAAGATTAACAATGTTAACGATAGTAACTATCATAAACCTAAATCCTTGCGCAATCACTGTGTGTAATACAACCCAACTTTTCAAAGAATAAAATTAGTGATGGGACAAAAATAACATAAAAACTATTTGAAACTGTTTCATAAAACACTTCTGGAAATTGCGTGCATTGTGTTCTTTCATGCATCGCTTCCCCGCAACAGTTCCATAACAGTAGCTGTTTCACTTATTGCAACAGTTACTATGTGCGGTTATTGTGTTCCATAACGTAAATATTTTGTCATTGTTTACCGCAAGGTGCGCCTTTGTGCCTTGTAGCGCGCGGTCTGATATCCGCGAAAAATCGTATGCATTAAACTCATTCCCTCTCGTTAACGCGTAACAATGCTTTTCCTCCGTAATTTGATAATTTCCTCTTCAGTACACCTAGTGAGTGGTTGTATTTGGCATTTTATGATTTTATCGACGGACTGTATTTACCTCAATAGTATTTGGTGGTACACAACATGTCTGCAACAGTTTAGGGAATTTCTGTTGCAGGAAACTGTTTCGTGGTTGTAACAGAAACAGATTAAACTGTATCTCAAATGAACATTTTTTTCCCACCACTAAATGAAATCAAACAGATGAGTACGCGCTCGCAAGTTTCCACTGAAGCCGCAGATGTTACGTGATCTCACTGACGGTAATGTATTCGTACGCTGTGATTGGTCAGCAATCTGACGAGCCCCTGCCAGCCAACGACACACCCCACAAGTGTCACTCACAAGGACATTTCTCGCCAACTCTAGTCCTTAAATATATCATACACCTGCTACACTCATATCTCAAACACAGATCTTTTGTTGTTTCAGTTGCGGGACACAAATCAACACATAGGCGGAGTCCCCGAAGGCTCTGTACTATCCCCCACGTCTACATGGCCGACCTACCAACAGTGCAGCAAGTCAACAGAGCCCAGTATGCTGATGATGTGCTGTTATTCTGTACAAACAAACACCCATTCAGAGACACCTCCGCCTCATCCAAGGGTGGTGGGAGCGTTGGCGGTTGTCCATCAATCCGGAGAAAAGCCACGCTATTCTCTTCACCAAGCGCCGCTTTCCCGCAAACTTCCCTACATTCACGTACCTCAACCGAAGGATACAATGGACGAACACCATAACCAACTTGGGGGTGAAGCTTGCCAGGGGCGTCAATTTTGGGGAACACGTCAGGGAACTGAAGTGTCGGGGCAACGGGGATGCGGCCTCACTGTACCCGATGCTGAAGTCCACGATGACGGTTCCCCTTAAGTTGCGCCTTTTGAGGGCTCTCATAGTCCCCTTGCTAATCTACGTCTGCGAGATTTGGATCATGGCGACAGACTCCAGTCTGCTGTTTCTTCAGCGGGTACAGAATAGATGTCTTCGGGCTATCTATTCTGTGCCTCGAGGCTTTCCAACGAGACTCCTGCACGAAGCCTCTGGTCTACCATACCTGGAGGACGAGATTAGGCGTCGGGCAACAGAATTCAACGAAGGGTTACCATTCCATCGGAGCGCCCTCGTTAGGTCTCTTGGGGATTACGATCCCACAAACCGCCGCTTCAGGCGATACCGGCTTCCCCGCATGGCTTACGGGCATCCCCGGTAACGAAGGAGCACCTCCAACAGCTGCTACGGCTAAGCTCCTTACTATCCTTCAAGAGTTGCTTGGATTCCAGATTAAAACCTCAAAACAAACATTTTGAATAAACTCACACCAGTGGTGCACAAGGGTGCACACAAGCGGTGCCTCCTCCCGTCACTCCACAATCCCAACACTCACCCGCCATCCTGCAAAAACCCACATGGTTAAGTTCTCTCCGAGAACAGGGACACGTCTATCACACCTCGGGCTGCCCTCAGCCTGCCAACTGCTCTGGTCTGGTAGTCTTTAAATGTTACAGACTCCTGCGCCACATGGCAGCAACTGTAATATGGATGGTTTATAGGGTGGTAGGAAAAGAGTTCAAAACTTAGGCTTCATAGGATAATATTTTTACATTCCCTACACGTACTATGTACATAGTGTATAGACAAGGTATTGCATTCCACTACAAAATTCGATATTCAGATTTCACCGGAAATGCACGTTTTGGGATCCAAAAAAAGCGTTTTTAGAAAAATGTGTATCTGCGTGTCTCTAGACAGCATAGCTCAAAAACGAAAAGTTCGTTAAATACCAAACTTGGTATTTAAGTTCCAACTACCCTTTACATGGAATGTTTTTCCAAATTTTTTATTTTCTCAAAAATGACTAACAATTTTGATTAAAATATCGTATATTAAAGATAGTTACCTGACAAATAAAATGTATAAGCTTTTTGACAATAATTTGTTGTAGAGATGTAGAGAAAGTCATGTGAATGAAACACATAAGATTTTTTACGAGGTTTTCCATATTATTGATTTCAATTTTAAGATACTTATATTTTTCTCAAACCGGAAGTTGTCATTCATTTCATCTCTCTTTTGTTTTTCTCTTGGTCATGCCAATAGAACCGAACTTGAATTGTCCGCATAGCGCTCAGCTTTTAAAAGATCTTTCTATCGTTTTAGCGTAGATAATCCCTTTTCTTCCTCTCTACTTACAAGTAAGGAACGCAAATTCTGCTAATGTTTATCTTGATAAGCATGATGTTTGTAATGATTGGAAGAAACATCACATTATTTTGAAAATTCTCACTTCGTATCCTTGGAAGAACAAACAAAACAAACATGGCACAGCCTAGGCCATCTCGGTCCATTACAGATGGGGTGCAGTATTGGGGGGGGGGAGACGTGGTCAGCGCTTCGTACCCCCCGGCCAGTTAATGCGGTCTTCACAAGGCTGAGTGCACCCCGGTCCAGGTCTCCCAGCGGGGGAAAAATCCTCACGCCGATACTGGGAATCGAACCCAGGTCTCCCACTTTGCAAGCAGCAACGCTACCACTGCGCTAAGGAAGACGCTGAACTTGCCGATCCCGGTGGCCGCGCTCGCTAAAGTGGCTCGCTTTGGCGCTTCGTGGTGCACAGGATCGTGGGATCGAGTCCCGCCTTGGGCGGGTGTTTCTGTGTTTGTAAATGAGTCTATGTTTGTGTATGGATATGTAAATGGAAAACGTTAAGAATAATGTCTAAGGAAATATAGGAAACTGGAAAAAATGGAGGAAAAATGAATACAGCGCCGGAGTCCTGACAAGCCTCCGGAACTGTTTTTTTTTTTTCAATAAAGAAATAAAAAAAAAACTTAAATACCAAGTTTGTTTACCTATGCAATTTTTCTCTTGCATACATGCGGGCGGGCCTTTTGTAAACATGCGAGGGTTTTTGGTTTGAGTGGACGACGAGCTGTTCCTTACCCAGGCAGAGAGCACTTTTCTGATGAGAACCAGCCCTGCACTTACATCTCTCAAGTTTGCCAAGATATAGTGGATCTCTCGAATGCCCTTCTCTGTCAGATTACCTTTTTATTTTCCTCACAATTGTTATGCTCTTAATAACCTCTTATCTCGGATCTCCTTTCTGCGTTATTTCTCCTAACGTTGTTTTCTCTTTCTCAACGTTCAGTCTGTATATTAGAAAATACAAAAACACTTCGTACTCACAACAAAAGAAATCATTGTTAGAATTCCCACTAATGATGTATGCTCTTCAACTCCATCTATGTAACGGTCAAAGTTCACAATCAGAAACATTTTCAACCACTCTCGTAAAACTTGCAATTGTTCACTCTTTCTAATGCCTACTAAGTTTTGCATTAGACATAAAGTTAGCTGCATAGCTTATCAACTCTTCTACTTAATAAGTAGCACATAGGTAGAGAAGTTTTGCACTCCACCCAAAAATTCGATACAAAATTTCACTAGAAATACACGTTTTAGGATTCCTTGTGTAAAAAAAAATGATGTGTTTGTTCCATTCACATGACTTTCTCTTCATCTCTGCAACAAATTATTGTTAAAAAGCCTATTCTTCTATATACTTCAAGCTAATCGATAAAAAAGTTTACATGTGAAAAACTCCATCGTCCTCCGCCGGGTTTGAACCCGCGACCTAGGGTACATGAAGTTAGCATGGTACGGCGGAGGACAACTACCTTCTTTATACACTATATATAGTACGTATAAAGAAAGTAAAAAGGCATATATAACATGAATTGAGTGTTTTAACGAGCTCTACATTTTGTCTGTCTCTTATGGTTTATCAGTTGAGCAAAATGCCGCAAAATTCATCCAGAATAAAGAAGTCTTCAGAGGTTATTCCCAGAAAGTTTTAGATATACATTTTATTTGTCATGTAAGTATCTTAAATATAAGAGATTAGAATCAAAATCGTTAGAGCCATTTTAAGAAAATGAAAGTTTCCAAACATTTTCCATGTGATGGGTAGATGCAGGGATTTTCTTCAAAATGTTCGTATCGCATCCTTGGAAGATACCAAACTCAAATGGCAACTTTGGTATTTAACAGACTTTTCGTTTTTGAGCTAAGCTGGACATGGACATTTTTCTAAAAAGGCTTCTTTTTTTTTTTTTTTTTTTTTTGGATTCAGGGGTCACAAACATGTATTTGGGGTGAAATCTCGGTATGAAATTTCTAGGAGGAAAAATTGCTAGAGAAAGTAAAAACTGAAGCTGGTAAGAGCAAAATAAAATAAACATTGATTGGATAGGTAGAGTTAGACTGCACAAATCAATGCCATAGGCGGGATCTCCCAATCTCTAGTCGGTTGCCCTGCCACTCAGCTTACATAGCAACATGCAGGCATACATTAAATGTCTCAACTAACTCGCATGCTTCCCGGTAAACCACAAGGAGATCTCAAATTATTTTGAGATGACAACCCCAATGGCGACTTACAATGCTGTAAGCACTTTAGGACCCAGGATATACTGTGAATCCTGGGACTTAAAGTACTTACAACATTGTAAGTCGCCATTGGGGTTGACATCTCAAAATAATTTGAGATCATGCGAGTCAGTTGAGAAATTCAATGCTCTGCTGGCATGTTTCCATGTTAGCTCAGTAGTAGAGCAACCGGCCACAGGTTGGGAGATTCGTGGTTTAAATCCCGCCTATGGCATTGAGTTGTTCAGTCTGACTCTACCTATTCAACTCCAGTCCTACACACGGCTTGAGTGAAAAAATCTGATGTGTTCCATTCACATGACTTTCTCTATATCTCTGTAACAAATTATTGTTAAAAAGCTTATGTTTCTCTTTACTTCATGCTAATCGAGAAAAAATTAGCAGAAATAGTCTTATTACTTGCTTCTTCTAAGTTGAAGCGAAAAAAGGGAGTACCATAGGTTAAAGTGATAGTCAAAATCTGATTGCTATGTGACTAAAGTTCCTTTGTATGAACAGGAGTTGACAAATTCTTGTATGAGAAAGGTATGTTTTTAAAGGTGAAACCAAAAACCAAGGAATATCTCAAAAACGATCAACTCGACGAAACAAAAGTATATAACATAAATTATGTGTTTTAGCGTGCTCTACATTTTTTGTATGGAAAGTTTTTGTCCATCTCTTTCGGCTTAGCAGCTATGCAAAATTCCATAAAATTCATCCAGAAGAAAGTAGTCTTCAGAGGCCATTCCCAGAAAATTCAAGATATACATTTTATTTGTCAGATAAATATCTTGAATATACGATATTTTAATCAAAATCGTTAGAACCATTTTAAGAAAATCAAATTTTTCGAAAAAAGTCCCACATAAAGGGTAGTTAGGGGTGGATTTTTTTTTCTGAAAATCTTCGTGTCGCATCCTGGAAGATATTAAACTTAAATACCAAGTTTGGTATTTTAACGACTTTTCGTTTTTGAGTTATCGTGTTCACAGACACACGGACTTTTTTGTGAAAATGCTTTTTACTTTCTCTACACGTACTATGTACATAGTGTATAGAGAAGGTATTGCATTCCACCCAAAAATTCAATACCGAGATTCACCGGAAATACATGTTTTGGGTCCACTGTATTGAAAAAAAAAACATTTTTTGGAAAAAAGTCCGTGGTGTTTATGCGTGTGTGTGTGTGTGTGTGTGTGTGTGTCTGTGTGATTGTGGACAGCATAGTTCAAAAACGAAATACCAAACTTGAATACCAAACTTGGTATTTAAGTTTAGTATCTTCCAAGGATGCGACACGAAGATTTTCAAGGAAATCCCCCACCCCAAACTACCCTTTACATTGAATTTTTTTTTGAAAAATTTGATTTTCTTAAAAATTTGACATTGAGGATAGTGGAAAATCCGTTTTTCAAATAATGGCATCCAAATTGCGCAGAAGGATCAGAATGTTGCAAAATCGAAAGTCGAGGGGGCCTGATAATATACCGACCGAAATACTAAAAATTGGAGGGAAATCCATGATTCCGTACCTAATGCTTTTATTTAATATGTCAATAAATAACTGTGCCTTACCGGAAGACTGGAAAACCGCGATTGGAGTTCCAATTATTAAAGGGGGAAATAAAACAGAACTAAATAATTATCGACCAGTCAGCCTAGCTTCAGTAGTGTGCAAATTGATGGAACATTTAATTGTGGAATATATACGGGAGGAATTAGAAAACAAAAAGTGGTTCAATAAAGCGCAACATGGGTTTAGACCTGGATACTCGTGTGAAAGCCAGATAACGTCATTATTTCAAGATTTAGCAGAGGAGGTGGATGCAGGGGGAAGAACAGATGCAGTGGTGATAGATTTTTCCAAAGCTTTTGATGTTGTATCATATAATTTACTTATCCAGAAGCTAACTGCTACAGGAATTGATAAACGCGTAGTTCTATGGGTTAAAAAATTTTGGAAGGAAGATCGCAAAGGGTAAAAGTAGGCAATGAGCTATCTGAGAGGGGTATGGTAAGCTCGGGCGTACCCCAAGGCTCAGTACTGGGGCCGTTACTTTTTCTAATTTTTGTAAATGACAAACTGTTAATATAAAATGCCAGATAAGGTTGTTTCAGACGATTGTATTATTTACAATAAAATTAGAAATGTTGAAGATGAGACTGCTCTTCAGGGTGATTTAAATGCAATTAGTGATTGGGCTGCTGCAAATAAAATGAAAATTAACGCTGGCAAAAGTAAGTCAATTGCATTTTAGAGATCCAGGGAAATACTTGGGAGTTTACTTGGCGAGTAACGCTGGATGGGACGAGCAGGTAAATTCTGTATCTAAGAAAGCGTGGAAAACACTGCACTTCTTAATCAGGATTTTAAAAAAGGGGAGTGCAAAGTCCAGGGAAATCGCGTACAAGTCCTTAGTGCGGCCGGTCATGGAATTTGGAGTAACTTGTTGGGACCCGTATAGAGTAAATCAAATTGATTCGTTAGAAAAGATCCAGAAAAGGGCTATAAAATGCATAAAAAGGGGTAAATATTTTGGGCCTACAAACGCTGAGGAGATAAAATGGGAGCCGTTGAAAGTTAGGCGTGAGAAACACAGGTTGTGCGCTTTATTTAAAGCTTACGCTGGCTTAAACGCATGGGAGGACGTTACTGACAAACTGGAAAACCCAACTTACTATGCACGAAACGATCATCCGTTCAAAATTAAGGGTAGAAGATACAGAACTGACCTGGGAAAGTTCTCCTTTGTAAATAGAACCATAAAAGACTGGAATGAATTGCCTAGAGCAGCCTTTCGGGGTTGTCCCCTGTCTCTGAAGAAATTTAGGAAAAATCTTGATATTAATGTTGGATATTTTTTGTAAATATTCCTTAAATGAAATGCTTGTGATTTTATATTGTTGTAAATTGGTGGTGATTCTAATTATGAAATTAATTAATCTGAATTGAGAGAAAAATTAATGTTTTCATATTTGTTGTAAATAACTATTATATCTAGCTTACAAAGCCATAAACTGGCAGCTGTGATTTATTGTTTATATATCTTGTATACATATATAACTCTGCCACCGGGTGATACCCACTTGCAGAGAAATACATACATACAAAATGGCTCTAACGATTTTGATTGAAATTCGTATATTAAAGATATTTACCCTACAAATAAAATGTATATCTTGAATTTTCTGGGAATAGCCTCTGTAGACTACTTTATTATAGATGCATTTTACGGAATTTTGCATAACTGTTGAACCGTAAGAGATGGACAAAACTTTACCATACAAAAAATGTTGAGCACATTAAAACACACAATTTATGTCATTTACATTTTTTTTTCGTGGACTTGTTTGTTTTTGAGATATCCGTTGCTTTTGTTTTCAGCTTTGTCCATACAAACAAAAGAACTTCAGTCACATAGCAACCAGCTTTTGACTAACACTTTAACCTATGGTACTCCATTATTTCTCTTCTACTTACAAGGAAGCGAGCAATAAGAGTATTTCTGGTAATTTTTTTCTCGATTAGCATGAATTAAAAAGAAGCATAAGTTTGTTAACAATAATTTGTTGCAGCGATGTAGAGAAAGTCATGTGAATGGAATACATACGATTTTTTTGTTACAGGGGACCCTAAAACATGTATTTCCGGTGAAATCGGGTATCTAATTTTTGGGTGGAGTGGAATGCCTTCTCTATACACTATGTACATAGTACGTGTAGAGAAAGTAATTGTTGTGTTAATCATTGATATTTGAAGGGTGGTATATAATGTTTGCGCAGGACATTCGGGGCGATGATGTGCCACACGGTGACACGGCTCTGCTCGCTGTGTTTCCTTGAGGACTACTTGAACCTGGTGCCGGTGCACCTCGTGTGTGGCGTGCTGGGCACGTTGTTCCCGCCCGTGTACTCGCCGAGCCAGGGCTGGGGTGACGTCGGCAAGGAGATCTGCTGGCAGTTGATGGGAGTCTCGGCCATCGTCGGCCTCGCTGCTGTGGCCTTGGTGCCCTTGTTCTGCGTCATGGCGTGGTGCTCCATCCTGCGGGACGATACAGAGACGCGCAACCATCTCCGAGCCCTCAGGGTGGCCAACGACAGCGATTCCATCTTCTGCTTCGGCAGGATCTTCAGGAGACACGGAGGTCTGCCGCAGCTACGGCCAGGATATCGCAGCAAGGACGTGGAAACCTTCCTGGACACCATCTCTGAGGAACCTGTCACTCACTCCGAGGTAAGCTTCACCACTTCAAGACAAAGCTTCACATAACTTTTGTCAAATGCGTTTCAAGATTATTTAGACAGACAGTTAAATGTTTTAGGGCAGCGCTCTCAATATAATAAGTCAATTACAATATAATTAAACTAAATAATTAGGGGCAGACCGTGTAATTTGGACCGATGTTACTTTAACAAAATGGGTAACATTGGGAGCACCAACAATGTGGGTATCTTGAGAAGCATTTGTTGTAAGCGTTCCCTCCAATTTTTGCGTATTCTACTGTCAATAGCCTTGGAGGGAAGTTATGACCTTTATTGAGAGCGTTTTCGTTGTAATTTTGTCCCGCTTTTGGTATCGGTTTGGTATTTTCGTAAACCAAACTGGAACAACAATATATTAAGGTAAGTGTGATGTATGTTTACTTCATTAATTCAGTTGAGGATTATAAGAAATGTGATACTGATAAAGTCGTGTAATTTGTCCGCACCATGTTACCAGAAATATTCGGGTATTTTGTTCCAAATGAGCACGATGTATATATTTATTTGAAGTCACGCTTTTAATTTACTTTGGTATTTTATTTAGATATGCATATATTACTGTAAATTACCAGATGACAACAAGAGAAGCTAGCAAACCTAAGGGCCTGTACTGTAAATGGAAAAAGGAAGATCTGAGAAAGATGAAAATAAAAACTCAGAAGAGACTTTTTGTGTTGTATGTGGGGAATCTCACGAGCAAGACTGGATACAGTGCAATACATGCAAAGGATTCAATTTTTACTTTCTCTAGCCCCATATGTACAATGTACATAGGGATAGAGAAGTATTGTATTCCACCCAAAAATTCGATGCCGAGATTTCATCGGAAATACATGTTTTAGGACCCCCTGTATAAAAAAAATGCATTTTCAGAAAAAGGTCCGTGTGTCTGTGAACACGATAACTCAAAAACGAAAAGTCGCTAAAATACCAAACTTGGTATTTAAGTTTAGTATCTTCCAGGGATGCGACACCAAGATTTTGAGAAGAATCCCCCCACCCCAAACTACCCTTTACATGGAATTTTTTCCAAAATTTTGATTTTCTTAAAACTGGCTCTAACGATTTTGATTAAAATATCATATGTTAAAAATATTTACCTAAAAATCAAATGTATATCTTGAATTTTCTGGGAATAGCTTCTGAAGACCTGTTTATTCTGAATGAATTTTGCTTAATTTGGCATAACTAGTAAACCGTAAGAGATAGACAAAAACTTACTATAGCAAAAATTTAAGTCTTGTTAAAATATACAAGTTATGTCATACATTTTGCTCGTGGAGCTTACCGTTTTCGAGGTACTCATTGTTATTAGTTTCAGTTGTGAAGTACTTATACTTTTCTCAGACGGGAGTGTCCGTTTTTCTTTTGTTCTACTCCTGGCCAAAAAAAGAAGCGATTTGTAATGACAATCACAAAACGACAGCTTTTAAAACATTTGACTATTGGTTTAGCCTAGTGTATTCCCTTATTTTCTTCCTACTTATACGGCCGGTAGAGAAAACGTCACCGACGAGGATCGCAGTGGCCGACCCAGGACGGCATCAACTGATTTGAATACAGCTCGCGTGGAGGAACTAATTCAGGGCGTCAGAAGGATCACGTTACAACATTTTACGATATTCTTCAGTACCGTAAAGTTTGCTGCTAATAAGTTCCACGAAATCTGTTCAACCAACACGAGGAGAAGCGCACGGAGGCAACTCTGCAACTTTTGCAACGGTTCTCCACGGAAGCAAACAGGTGTCTTCACCACATTGGTACTGGGGGAGCGGTAAGCGGTCGTCAATGGAGTGGAAACATCCCTCTTTTCCAAAATAAAGACGTTTCTTCTGCCGGGAAGGTGATGGCCACAATGTTTTGGGATAGCGCGGGTGTCATACTCGTGGAGTTTTTGGAAAGAGGGCACACAATGATCACTGACCGATACTGCGAGACCTGACACGATTGCGCGAAGCAATCTGAAGGAAACGGCCAGGGTTTTTCGCCGAAGGTGTCATCTTCCTTCACGACAACGCACGACCTCATACAGTCAGAAGACCACCACGCCGATGAAGCAGTTTAGCTGGGATATCATCGACCACCCTCCCTACAGCCTGGATCTCGCTACATTCAACGTTCCACACTTAAAGGAACACCTAGGAGACCGACGACTCGCTTCAGATGAGGTGGTGCAACTCTTCACAACGTGGATGAACACGCAGGGACAGGATTTTTTACCAGGAGGGAATGTTAAAACTCATCTCACGAAGCAACAAATGCTTCAACTGATATAGAGACTATGTGGGAAAATAACCTAATGTATGTACTATCAGTTGGTTGTACGAAATAAAATATGAGGGACGTTCAATAAATAAGTCCTTAGAAAATCCATGACGTTACACTCGTAGAATGGAAAAAAGTTTGTATCTAGTAACCGTCGTCTGTTACTAGATGGCAGTTAAGGTTTCAGCTACTATCCATCACGTGATTTCGTTGCCATAGACGATTGAATCAACAATCTTGTGCTTCTTTAGAAATATGGAAGGAAAAAAAACGAGTTTCATGCGGTGATTGCCTAAAAATTTCCATTTAAAAGGCTTAACACCGAAAGACATAAAAGCCGAGTTGGATGAAGTTCATTACAAATCTGCTACTGTGTTTGCAACAATTTACCATTGGATAAATGAATTTAAACGTAGTCGTACATTCACAAATGATGAACATCGTTCCGGTCATCCAGTAGAAGTGACTTCCTCCGAAATGATTGATAAAATCCAGGATATAGTTTTGAGTGATCGACGGATCAAAGTTCGCGAAATAATAGAGGCCACAGGCATATCACAAGGTACAGTGTTCTCAATTTTGCAACAAAAAATCAGGTCTGACAAAGGTTTCGGTAAGATGGGTGCCGCATTTGCTCTCAATGGAGAACAAACGCAATCCTGGTGAGTTTCTGCGTCGATACATAACTGTGGATGAAACATGGATACACTACTATACTCCAGAGACAAAAGTACAATCGAAACAGTGAGCTTTTGAAGGATCAATGCTACGAGTGTAACTTCTTGGATTTTCTAAGGACTTATTGAACACTCCTAGTACTACTTTACGCATTTTGCGGAAATAAACCGTTTTAAATCCGAATGAAAAACCGATTTATTGGATAATTATTGCTCACTATCGTAATTTGATCATCGAAAACTCGATAGTGCCCATCACTAGCTCTGCGAACCCATCCGTGAGTAATCCTCAATAATCTTCCCGATGCTAGGCAGGATAATCAATTTTACGGATTTGATGACAATAATAAACTGGTGATTTTAAGACTTGAGTTAGCTAGGCAAGTGTTCCAAATCTGGTGCAAGAAGCACAAATCATCAAAAGTGAAGAAAACGGTGACCCAGTCTGAGAAAGGCGGGAAGTGACCCATAAAGGAAGCTGAAATGAACATCGCCTAAGGAAATGACGCTCTCAAAGGCAAAAAAGTTGGCCTGAGAGGGTGGCAATAGACACATTAGGAACAAGGCAGCTATTTAACAACAACCAAGTGAAAGAAAACAAAACAGGGCAAGGATTTATTTTAATGAACTGAGGTTGGCTTGTCTTGCCAAGAAAGGTGGACTTTCATGCGCACAGGGTCATTCAAAACTCACTTCAAACTTTAAGGGCAGTCAAAATGGGATTTTCATCAACTTTTTCTATTTTCATGTTTTAAATACATTTGAATATTTCGAATCTTCCGCTCATTTGGGTATAACTTTCATACAGGTACGATAATTCTAAATATTGCAAAATATTGTTGAAAATAATCCTGCGTAATAGTTTTTTAGAACATTTTGGTACACTCATTTGGTAAAAAAGTAATAAATTTGTCAATATTACTGTCAGATATTTATTCTATTTTGATCGTTAGAGCCTATTTTGAGAAAATTAAACTTTTTGAAAAAATGTCCATATAAAGGGTAGTTTGGGGTGGGGGGATTTTCTTGAAAATCTTCTTGTCGCATCCGTGGAAGATACCAAACCTAAATATAAAGTTTGGTTTTTAACGGAGTATTCCTTTTTGAGCTATGCTGCCCACAGACACACACACACACACTAACACACACACATGGACATTTTTCTAAAAATGTTTTTTTTTTATTTGATTCAGTAGACCCAAAGCAAGTATTTCCAGTGAAATCTCGGTATCGAATTTTTGGGTGCATTACAATACCTTCTCTATCCACTAGAGAAAGTAAAAATCTGGAAGGCCAGAGGAAATCACTGATACCACAGTTGCTGAGGTGCTTCACGCAAATAATGAACGAAGTATAGATAATAATTATGGAATTAGTAGTGTTACACAGGTATCTAGGCAACTTCAGAAAAGTAATGCCGCAGGATAGGGAATTCCAAGAAAAGATATTAGTCTATCCAAATAAACTGAAACCAGCGTTTACATTCAGAGAAAGTGACAAGCGGAACAGATAAATTTTGCTTTATTTGTGATAGCAGAGATTCATATTAACGATGAACAACGTTTCTTTACTTTCTCTACACGTATAGAGAAAGCATTGTATTGCACCCAAAAATTCGATACCGAGATTTCACCGGAAATATATATTTCGAGACTCTCTGAATTCAAACAACTGCGTCTGTCTGTCTATGTGTGTGAGTGTGTGTGTCTGTCTGTGGGCAGCATACCACAAAAACGAAAAGTCCGTTAAATACCAAAAAATGGGATTTTAAGTTCAGCATCTTCCAAGGATGCGACACGCAGATTTTCAAGAAAATCCTCCCATCCTCAACTACCCTTTACATGGAAAAAAAAATGCCAATATTTTGATTTTCTCAAAAATTGCTACAATGATTTTGATTAAAATATCGTATATTAAAGATATTTACCTGACAGAGTAAATGTCTATCTTGAATTTTCTCGGAGTAGCCTCTGAAGACTACTTTATTCTGGATGATTTTACGAAATTTTGCATATCTGGTAAACCGTAAGAGATAAACAAAAACTTACCTAACAGAAAATGTAGAGCTCATTACAACACAGAATTTATGTTAGATACATTTTTCGTGGAGTTGATCGTTTTTGAGATATTCTTTGTTTTTGGTTTCGGCTTTGAAAAACTTATACTTTACTCATACAGGAATTTGTTAACTCGTGACCATACAAACAAAGGAACTTCAGTCGCATAGTAACCAGCTTTTGACTACCACTTTAACCTATGGTACTCCCTTATTTCGCTTCTACTTCCAAGGAAGCAAATAGTAAGACTGGTTCTTCTATTTTTTTCTGATTAGCATGAAGTAGATAAAAGAATAAGTTTTTTAACAATAATTTGTAGAAAGTTGAGATGTATAGAAAGTCAAGTGAATGGAACAGATCAAATGTTATATTTATAATGGCACTTTTAAAGGGTTCTAAATTTCAGATATCATGAATAGTAATTACAGTGCGTGCGCGATATTGTGGGGTCGCGGATTGCGTGTATGGGCACTCTTGACGTCGCGGGTCACCGCGTGCCACTCGACCTTCAACCCCTTCACTTCCGTTTACACAAGTTCCTTCAGGGTAGTGCAGTGGTGGAACACGAGGTGTATTCCATAATAGTTATGCATTCGAGGAAAAATCGTATTACTTTCTCTACGTGTACTATGTTCATAGTGTATAGAGAAGGTATTGTATTGGACCCAAAAATTCCAAACCGAGATTTCACCGGAAATATATGCTCTGAGACCCCCTGAACCCAAAAAAAAAGCATTTTTAGAAAAATGTCCCTGTGTGTGTCTGTGTGTCTGTGGACAGCATAACTCAAAAACGAAAAGACCATTGAATACCAAACTTGTACTTAAGTTTCGTATCTTCCAAGGATGCGACACGAAGATTTTCAAGAAAATCCCGCCACCCCAAACTACCCTTTACATGGAAAAAATATTCGAAAATTTTGATTTTCTAAAAAACGGTTCTAACGATGTTTATTAAAATCTCGTAAATTTAAGGTACTTACTTGACAGATAAAATGTATATCTTGAATTTTCTGGGAATAGCCTCTGAAGACTACTTAAATCTGGATGAATTTTACGGATTTTTGCATAACTGCCAAACCGTAAGAGATGGACAAAAACTTACCACACAGAAAATGTAGAGCACATTAAAACACACAATTTATGTTATATCCATTTTTTTCGTGGAGTTGATCGTTTTTTAGATATTCCTTGTTTTTGGTTTCAGCTTTGAAAAACTTGTATTTTTCTCATACAGGGATTTGTCAATTCGTGACCATACAAACAAAGGAACTTCAGTGACATAGCAACCAGCTATTGACTATCACTTTAACCTATGGTACTCCCTTATTTCACTTCTACTCACAAGGAAGCAAGCAATAATTTTTTTCTCGATTAGCATGAAGTAAATAGAAGCATAACCTTTTTAACAGTAATTTGTTACATATATGTAGAGAAAGCCATGTGAATGGAACACATCAAATTTTTTCTATCTACTTCATGATAATCGAGATAAACATTAGCAGAAATGGCATTATTACTTAGTCCCTTATAAGTAGGAGGGACATAAGGGAATACACTAGGCTTAACCAACAGTAAAATATTTTAAAATGCGGTTGCTATGTGACCAGGAGTTAACAAGTTTTATATGAGAAAATAATAAGTACCTACTTTAAAAATGAAAACAATAACAAGAAATATCTCGAAAAAAGCAAACTCTACCAAAGAAATGTATATAACATAAATTGTATAGTAAGTCATTGTCTATCTCTTGCAGTTAAGCAAAATACAAAACAAATTCATCCAGGACGAAGAGGTCTTCAGAGGCTATTCCCAGAAAATTCAAGATATAAATGTTATTTTTCAGGTAAATCTCTTTAATATATGATACTCAAATCAAAATCGTTAGTGCCATTTTTGAGAATATAAAAATTTTCCAAAAATGTTCCATGTAAAGGGTAGTTGGTGGTGGGGAATTTTCTTGAAAAATCTCCGTGTCGCATCCTTGGAAGAAACTGAACTTAAAAATCAAGTTTGGTATTTAACGGACTTTTTGTTTTTGTTGAAGGTTCAATAGTTTCACTTATCAGCCTTTAATTACACCATACCGTTTCACTTCCTGTACACGTATCGTGATCCATTCACATAACTTTCTCTAGCTGTTCCACAAATAAATTTTTCTTATAAAAGATTATTATTTTATCTACATCATGATAATCGAGATAAACATTACCAGATATTGTCTTATTACTTGCTTCCTTGTAAGTAGAAGGGAATACACTAGCATAAAGTGATAGTCAAAACTTTTAAAAGCTACTTGCTATGTGAGACAGTTGAGGTTCGGTTCACTTTGCATGGTCCAGTTTGATAAAAGTCAATTGGTTTAAAATTGAAACCAATATCAATAAGTATCTCGGAAACGGTCAGTTCTGCAAGAAAAACGCATATGACGTATATTGTGCGTTTTAACGTGATCTACATTTTTTGTATGGTAAGTTTTTGTCCATCTCTTACGGTTCAACAGTTATGCTCGAGTTGAATTTAATAAGACTATTTCGTGAATAAAATAACAATGATTAGCCCATAATTATGTACACAAAGAATAATAGTCCTAAAATCCCATTTACACCGAAATCACTGCAACTTGATGTCCATATCATAAATCATGGCCTCGTTGCTTACAGAATTCGTTAAACTGGTTCCACACACTCTCTCTGGTGTTTTAGAATTCTGCGGCTTTGAGTTTTCAATAATATGCCTATTTCAGGGATAAACCTTTGCCCAAAACGTTTTGAAACTTCCGAATATCACTGCACACTGATACTATTATTATGAGACGAACATTAAGTTCAGAGAAAAATCTGATGTGTTCCATTCACATGACTTTCTCTACATCTCTGCAACAAATTATTGCTTCTATTTATTTCATGCTAATCGAGAAAAATTAGCAGAAATTGTCTTATTACTTGCTTCCTTGTAACTAGAAACGAAATAAGGGAGTACCATAGATTAAAGTGATAGTCCAAAGCTGGTTGCTATGTGACTGAAGTTCCTTTGTTTGTATGGACAGGAGTTGACAAATTCCCGTACGAGAAAAGTATGTTTTTCAAAGCTGAATCTAAAAACAAGGAATATCTTAAAAACGACCAACTCCACGAAAAAAAAAATTATATAACATAAATTGTGTTTAAATGTGCTCTACATGTTTTGTATAGTAAGGTTTTGTCCATCTCTTACGGTTTAGCAGTTACTCAAAATTCCGTAAAATTCATCCAGAATAAAGTAACCTTCAGAGGCTATTCCCAGAAAATTCAAGATATACCTTTTATTTGTGAGGTAAATATCTGTAATATACGATATTTTAATCAAAATCGTTAGAGCCATTTGTTAGCAAATCAAAATTTTCGATTTTTTTCCATGTAAAGGGTAGTTTGGGTGGGGGAATTTTCTTGAAAATCTTCGTGTCGCATCCTTGGATGATACCAAACTTAAATATCACGTTTGGTATTTAAGGTCTTTTCGTTTTTGAGCTATGCTGTCCACAGACACATAGACACACAGACACACACGTACACACGGATCTTTTTCCAAAAATGCTTTTTTTTGGATTCAGGGGGACCCAAAATATGTATTTCTCGGTATCGAATTTTTGGGTGAAATACAGTACCTTCTCTATACATTATGTACATAGTACGTATAGAGAAAGTAAAAAAGGATTACAATGCAGAGATAATGAGTTCCGATTGGTTGTAATTTTACGCGCCAATGTACTGGATTGGCCACTTCCTACGATCATGGTTATGAACGAAATAGTCCCCGTAAAAAATCCCTATAGTGGCTTCCTTCGGTCCCGTCTCGTACATTTATGGCACATAAGAGAACTTCAAGTTTAATAAGAGGCTTTTCAGCAAAATTAAAATCTTTCACGCCCAGTATAGAATGGGACCTTGAATCTAACATTAACCCTTAAAAAGTTATGTATATCCCAAAAATAGCACATGGTGATTTCTGTAACTTTTCAGGTACAAGATCCTCAAGGTGCTGGGGAGCCTAGCGAGAGGACGCAGATTCCTGAAGAGACATCATTCACTAGGCCTCAGAATGTAAGACAGTTACCAAACAGCGACCAACAAGCTTCTCTCAGTGATCCTAGACTCCATCTGGTAGTTTTTGGAAGAGAACCTTTGACAAAAAACTTCAGGCTGGAGAATTCACCATCTGGCATTCTTCAAGACAGTAACACAGAGCTTGTGGAGTGTGGCACACCAGCTAATCGGTGTGCGTCACAGAAACTGCATCAAGTGTGCTACATGAACACAGATGAGAGATATCCAGCTACAATCTCTGCCCTCAAACTATACAACAGCTCTGTGCAGGAACATACTCCTTCAAGAAAAACAAGAAGACAATCAGTGGACTTTCAGAAATTGTTTTCTGTTTTACTAGAGGAATCATTTCAACATGATGTGGACCAAAATGCAACAGAAAACCTTGAGGAAACACTTCCAAAAACTGAAGATGAAAATCTGGAAGAATCAGCCAAATATGTTTCTGAACTATCCTCAGATGCAAACAGAGACTCTACATCAAACGTAGTGGACTTCGAGAACCAGTTCTCAGAAGCCGACAGTTCAGTGACGAATACAATTGATTTTGGCCATCACTCACCCATTTTACTTGCATA
The DNA here is from genome assembly GCA_030762935.1 of Hymenopus coronatus. Classification (NCBI taxonomy): domain Eukaryota; kingdom Metazoa; phylum Arthropoda; class Insecta; order Mantodea; family Hymenopodidae; genus Hymenopus; species Hymenopus coronatus. Next base: position 13,992,793 of record CM060897.1, on the reverse strand, counting down.
CCAAAAGTGTACATCAGAACAAAACCTCAACACATATTTCTCGTCTAGGACTACAAATTCAAAAAGAAAAGAAAAATCTGACTCAAGTTTAACAACTGAAAAGAAATTGCAAATAAAATCTGTCTCAATTAATGGCCTATTGGAAGAATCGGTAGGAGATAGTAATTCAGCTTTGAAAACTAAAACAAATTCAGATGTTTCAAAACACATAATGGTGCTGAATAAATTGAAAAGTAAATTTAACAGCTACAACAATGTATCTTAGATATAGAAATAAATAAAACTATAATTTAACTGATTTTAAATCACTGCAATGTGTTTTACCTTTCTATTTTCACTTTCTCTACCACATAAATGCTAGGTAGAGGATCTATTGCATTCCACCCAAAAATGTAATATTGAGATTTCGTCAGAAATACGGGTTTGAGGCCCTGTTTTTTACTTTCTCTACACGTACTATGTCGTATTGTATACCATCCAAAATTAGGAATCGAGATTTCACCGGAAATGAACGTTTAAGAGTCCCCGAAATAAAAAAAAAAAAAAAAAAACGTTTTTAGAAAAAAGGTCTGTGTGCGTCCGTGTCTGTGAACACGATAACTCAAAAACAAAGAGTCCGTAAAATACCAAACTTAGCATTTAAGTTTAGTATCTTCCAAGGATGCGACACGATCATCTTGAGGAAATGTAAAAAGAAGCTAGTAACAGTGAAGTAACACAAATATTAATATAATAATTAATAATTGTAACAAATCTTCACTTATCTTTTAGAATCCTTTGACTAGTTTCACAATAAATGTATCTATTGCATCCTCAGCATTAATTTCCTTTTGATCTCAGTTTTTGAGGAAAATTCCCCCACTCCCAACATGGAAAATATTCGACATTTTTGATTTTCTCAAAAAATGGCCATTTTTGAGAAAATAAAAATGTTTGAAAAAAATTCCACGTAAAGGGTAGTAGGGGGATTTTCTTGAAAATCTTCGTGTCGTATCCTTGGAAGATACCAAACCTAAATACCAAAATTGGTTTTTAACGGTCTTTTCGTCTTTGAGCTATGCTGACCACAGACACACACATACGGACATATTTCTAAAAATCTTATGTGTTACACTCACTTGACTTTCTCGAGCAACTCTACAAACAAACGTCTTACAAAAGATACTTTTTCTTTCAACACCACGCTAATCGAGATAAACATTAGCAGAATTCTATTACTTAGTTCCTTATAAGTAGACTGGAACTAAGGGAATGCACTAGGCTAAAGTGATAGTCAAATGTTTTAAAAGCTGTCGTTATGTGATTGTCATTGCAAATCGCCTCTTTGCTTGGCCAGGTGTAGAACAAAAGAAAAACGAACACTCCCGTCTGTGAAAAGAATAAGTACTTCACAACTGAAACCAATAACAAGAAATAACTCTAAAAGGGTAAGTTCCACGAAAATAATGTTTATGACATAACTAGCGTATTTTAACGAGATCTACATTTTTTGTACAGTAAGTTTTTTTTCTATCCCTTACGGTTTACTAGTTATTCTAAATTAAGCAAAATTCATCCAGAATAAACAGGTCTTTAGAAGCTGTTCCCAGAAAATTCAAGATATACATTTTATTTGTGATAGAAATGACTTTAATATGTGATATTTTAATCAAAATCGTTAGAGCCATTTTTAAGAAAAACAAAATTTTCGAAAATGTTTCCATGTAAAGGGAAGTTAGGGGTGGGGGGATGGTTGTCGCATCCTTGGAAGATACCAAACTAAATACTAAGTTTGGTATTCAATCGTCTTTTCATTTTTGAGCTATGCTGTCCACAAACACAAACACGGACCTTTTTCTGAAAATGCTTCTTTTGGACACAGGGGGTCGTAAAACATGTATTTCCGGTGAAATCTCGACTTCGAATTTTTGGGTGGAATACAATACTTCTCTATCCCTATGTACATTGTACATATGGGGCTAGAGAAAGTAAAAAAAAAAAAATGTTGGATTAAGGGGTCTTAAAACATGTATTTCTGGTGAAATCTCGGTATTGAATTTTTGGGTGCATTACAATACCTTCCATAATATGTGTAGAGGAAGTTGCACGCTGGTTTCAGATATCACCTTAGCCTATTGTATTCCCTTATTCCCCTTGTACCTTAAAGGAAATATCAAAGTATAGTTTGCTTGCTATAGGAAAAGCAGTACAGAACACGAACATTCTTCTGTGCAGTGCCAGATAAGGTGCTACATAATTTAGTACGTAACCTTCTAGCCCATATAAAACATCTCTTTATCAAAGGACGTTATGGCTATCAAGAAATGGAGGATTATTTCAGTGCTTAAGAAGCTAAAGAACTTCAGGAAGCCTTCAGGCGGAAGAGGTGAAGTCAAGGACACATGCTGATCAGCAGAGACTGGATTTTTAAGGGACATTTTTTTCACATAAAAAGGACAAAGGAATTATAGTGCCAAAAAATCTGACTTTCTCTATATCGCTGTAACAAATTATTGTTAACAAGCATATTCTTCTATCTACTTTATGATTATCAAAATAAACATTAACAGAAATTATCTTAATTACTTGCTTCCTTGTAGGTGGAAGGTAAATAAGGGAATACACTAGGCTAAAGCAATAGTCAATTCTTTTAAAAGCTGCTTGCCTGTGGTTGAAGTCCGTTTCTATGCATGGCCAGGAGTTTACGAGTTCCCAAATGAGAGAACTTATAAGTATTTTAAAACTGAAACCAATAACAAGGAATATCTCGAAAACGGCCAATTCCATGAAAAAATTGTAAATGACACAAATTGTGTGTTTTAAGATCCAAATTTTTTATGTAGTCAGTTTTTGTCTATTTCTTACGGTTTACCAGTTGCGCAATATTCAACAAAATTCATCCAGAATAAAGAGGTCTTTAGAGGTTCTTCCCAGAAAATTCAAGATATACATCTTATTTGACATGTAAATATTTTTAATATATGGTATTTTAATCAAAATCGTTAGTTATTATTGAGAAAATCAAAATGTTCAAATTCTTTTCCATGCGAAGGGTAGTTGGGGATGGGGGATTTTGTTGAAAATCGTAGTGTCACATCCTTGGAAGATCTGAACTTAAATATCAAGTTTAGTATTTAACAGACTTTTCGTTTTTTAGCTGTGCTGCCCACAGACACACACACATGGTGCTTTTTCTAAAAACGCTACTACTTTCTCTACACGTGCTATGTATATAGTGTATAGAGAAGGTATTGTATTGCACCCAAAAATTCAATATCAAGATTTCAACGCAAATACGTTTGCAGACCCCAGAACCCAAAAAAAAAACATTTTTAGAAAAATGTCCGTGTGTATGTGTCCGCAGCATAGCTCAAAAACGAAAAGAACGTTAAATAACAAACTTGTTATTTAAGTTTGGTATCTTCCAAAGATGTAACAAGAAGATTTTTAAGAAAATTCCTCCACCCCCAACTACCCTTTGCATGGAAAAAATTTGAAAATGTTGATTTTCTGAAAAATGACTAGGGATTTTGATTAAAAACTCTTATATTTAAGATATTTGCATGCCAAATAAAATGTATATCTTGAATTTTCTGGGAACAGCCTCTGAAGACTTGTTTATTCTGCATAACTGAATAAGTTTGCGGAATTTTGCATAACTGGTAAACTGTATGAGATAGACAAAAACTTACCACACAAAAAATGTAGAGCTTGTTAAAACACATTTTATGTTATATACATTCTTTTTCCTGAGATTGACCGTTTTTGAGACATTCCTTATTATTAGTTTCAGCTTCAAAATTCTTATTCTTTTCTCATACAGGAATTTGTCAACTCCTGACCATACAAAGGAACTTCAGTCACATAGTAAGTAGCTTTTGACTATCACTTTAACCTAAGGTACTCTCTTATTTCACTTCTACTTACAAGGAAGCAAGTAATAGGCCTTTTCTACTAATTTTTCCTCGATTAACATTAATTAAATAGAAGAATAACTTTTTAGCAATAAATTATTGTAGAATTGTAGAGAAAGACATGTGAATGGAACACATAAGATTTTTTTTGGATTCAGACGGTCTCAAAATACGTATTTCCGGTGAAATCATGGTATTGAATTTTTGAGTGAAATACAATGCCTTCTCTGTACACTTGTTCATAGTATGTGTAGAGAAAGTAAAGAGGGATATAAAGGTGTAAATAAGAGAAACAGAGTTGTTTTATTTTTTGAAACTTTAAATAAATAGCTGCACTTGATCATGTTTAACTTTTCCATGAAAATGGTGGGAAAAGAGAGATATTCAATTTAAAAGTTGTAATGAGAGATACTGAGTGTTTTTGCATGTTACTTCATTAAAATGTGTTCCATTCACATCACTTTCTCTAACTTCACACTTACAGAAAATTTTACAAAAGATTATTTTATCTACATCACACAAATCAAATTAAATATTAGCAAAAATGGATTTATTACTTGCTTCCTTTTAACTAGATGGGAAATAAGGAAACATACTAGGTTAAAGCAAGTAAAATCTTTTAAAAACCAGTCACTATGTGGTGTAACTAAAATTCCCTTCTGTTAACATGACCAGGATGAAAAACAAGAGAGATATAAAATGAAAGGGCTTCCCATTTGAGAATAGTTTTCAAATTGAAATCAATAACAGGGAATATCTTTGATTCCTAGCTCTACAAAAAGACTGTATATATGACAAATTTTGTTCTAACAAGATCTATATTTTTTAGGTAAGTTTTTGTGTATGTTTTATGGTTTACCAATTATGCAAAAGTCATTTAGAATGAAGATAACTTCAGAGGCTGTTCCCAAGATATTCAGGATATATACTTGATTTGTCATGCAAACAACTTGAATCAAAATCATTAGAGCCATTTTTTAGAAAATCAATAAAGTTGAAAAATGTTCTATGTAAAGGGTAGTTTGGGGTGGGGGATTTTTCTGAAAATCTTTATTGTACCCTTAGAAGATACTAAAATTTAATTATTAAGTTTGTCTACAAGTTATACAGTATATATACACACACACACACAATATTTTTCTAAAAATACTTTTTTGGATTCAGAGGTGCTCAAAACATATTTGCAGTGATATCTAGATGTCAAATTTTTTGGTAGAATATAATACTCTTGCAACCTCTCTGAGAAATAATAATGAACCATCATTTTTGGACAAACACAACAAGTCATACAAGCTTGGTACTTGGATCAAGGAAAACCCTTAACTTTATACATAAAGGAATGCTTTACAATTAAAAAAAAATGCTTACATTACAAATGGTGCCCACGCTTGCCACTTATTTTTATTTCTGTGGGGGTTTATCAAGGATATCAGACACCAGTTTGTGATCTACCTCATCTGTACCATCATATTAGTGCAGCTGTCGCGAATATTAAACCTGCAGTGCTGTACAACACTTGGAGAGAAGTGGATTTAGATATTTGTTGTGCCACTAACGGTGCACTTATCCAGGTGTGTACCAAAAAAAATGCTGAGTTACGATACTTGTGGAAAAAACAGCCATTACATACCTCAATCACTTCTGAAGTTATTAGATTTTATATTATTACAAGTTGAACAGACACAATGTATAACATCTGCAGTGTGATTTATAGTAAAAGCGGGGATTAAACGCTGCAAAAAAAAGTTTAAAGTAAGTACTCAAGCATTTTATGTACCAAAAACTAGATTTTAGGCATCTTAAAATCCATCCTTTAAAACACTTTTAGGTACCTAAATGAGATTTTAATCAGCTAAAAATCTGACTAACTATAACCTTAACACTAACCTTAACAGCTATTTCAACTGCTTCAGTTGTGGGACCTTCATAAGGGATATGAAAGCTGATTTAGGTATCACAGGAAGAGAAGCTTATGCTGCAAAATAATTGTCACCCTCCGTGGTGTAATGGTTACCATGTTAACTTCATATACCCAAGGTCGTGGGTTCAAACCCGGTGGAGGACGATGGATTTTTTCGGGTGTAAAAATCTTTAGCATGGCTTCCTTCGGAAGGGAAGTAAGTGGTCCCATGTTGTAGATTTACAGCACGTAAAAGAACCGCAAGCCTGAAAGAGAGACCTCTGAGCAAAATTAAGCGCTCATTCACACCCAATTTAGAATGGTACGCTGAGAACCACTGTAGTTAAAGAGTGTCCATAAATAACCTACCATTTACATTTTTTGCAAAATAATTCTAGAAATGAAGGGTTACCTATAAAATATAGTGTGTTCTTTAAACTATTGTCATACTTTGAGCTGGTATTGCATCGCTTTCGATAGTCATATTTGGGTGAAATTGGTAACTTTCAAAAGAAAAACTCAAATATTTTTTTTTACTTTATCTCATATAGCCCCCACGAGTGACGCTGGATACATCAAGGTGATATTCTCATTCATGCCATACACACTCCAACAGATCTGATGGCAGCACAAAGTTGCACTTCTTGCTGGTTTAGAGGGAATACAAGCCTTAGGCCCTCTCTGCAGCCACTTGTAGAAGACGTTACCATAATTTTCGGCATGTCCAATCAATCTTCTTTGCTCATTCAGATGTGCCAGTGAGGAAGTGCTACATCTTGTTGGAAAATAAATCTGTTACCTTCCTCTTTTTCTTCCAAATGTGGAAATAACCACTAAATGAGTAAATCAAGATAAGTTGGACTATTGACAGTGGTCTCTTGAAAGAAAAATGAGCCATAGACTTTAACATTTTGATACGGACAAAAGACATTCAGTTTAGGGGAATCTCTTTCAACTTCTAAACTCTGACATTATGCCTGTTCACTTTTCCACCAACATGGAATGTTGCCTTATCGTTGAAAATTATTTTTTCTGACAGATTTTCATTATTGTCCATTAGCACCAATGTTACTTGACTTAGTTTTTGTTATTCCTTTGTGGAACATAGAGCATCAAATAAAGGTCTTGCATTTTCCTCTATGACTAGCTAGCTGTTTCACCTCCCTCCCACTCTTGCCACTCTTCTTAATCTCCTCTATGTCATTCTGGGTCTACCTCTTTTCCTTGCTCCATCCTTTTCAATAGCACCTTCTGCTTTCCTAAGCGTATGTCCTATCCAGTTCCATTTTCTCTGTTTTATTTGCATCTTTATTTCAGCTTGATTTGTTTGTGCCCATAGTTCTTCATTTGTTATAATATCCGACCAACATATCCCCAGATTTTCCTCGAGCAATTTACAAAAGTCTGTAATTTCTTGTTTATTTGGTCCATTACTTTCCATGTTTCAGAGCCATAAAGGAGTACTGATTTCACTTTTGTATTGTAGAGACATAGTTTTGTTTTTCTTGTTATATTTGGGCTCCATTTGCCTCTTTACATCTTCATCTGCACCACCTGTCTTGGTAACAACACTACCAAGCTAAATAAACGAATTTACCTCTTCTATGTCTTTATCATCCACCTTAGAGAAGTCTAATTGTTTTGCAGGGTCATCAGGCTTCAACTTATGCACTAATTGCAGTTTTAAGAAGTGAAACTTCAGTAGAACATGTAGAATCTTAAATACGGTAGATTTATGGATGTTTTATGCTGTCCAACTATATGGACAGACTTCTTAGGACTACGTACAAATGCCTCCCGCATTTATTCCATAATTCCCGCATTCCACTCCTGGAATGGCCCTTCCTTTGATGACATATAGGGGCACAGTCCATCAAAATTGATTTGTATGTAGGAGCTTGATATTGAAACCTTCACCTAAAAGCATACTGAACTTGCACCAGAATATGCCTGCTATGATATTACAAACTCATAACTATGTTCTTGTGTGCTCGCCATAACTCCTTAAAACTTTTTTAATAATAACACAATATTAAAATGAAACATTCACATGAATCTGCTAAATATCCAACAATGAACCTACATATATTGACTAATCACAAACATGAGTGAATTTAGAGTTGGTGAGAAATTTCCTTGTGATTGACACTTGTGGGGTGTGTCGTCTGCTGGCAAGGGCTTGTCAGGTTGCTGACCAATCATAGTGTAAGATTTATAACCATCAGAGAGATCATGTAAAAAGAAATGCTGTTTTATTTATGGACACTCTTTAACTGCTGTGGTTCACAGCCTTTCATTCTATACCTGGCATGAAATACTGATTAATTTTGCTCAGAGGCCTCTCTATCTGGCTTAAGGTTCTTTTACGTGCCATAAATCTACGACATGGGACCAACGGCTTTACTTCCCTTCCGAAGGATTTTTATGCCCGAAAAAATCCATCATCCTCCGTTGGGTTTGAACCCGCAACCATGGGTATATGAAGTTAGCATTGTAACCATTACACCACGGAGGGTGACAGAGAGATTATGTCATCAGTGTTGCAACACCTACGGGTTCAGTGGAAATTTTTGCATGTGTTCTCATGCATGGTTGATCTAATTGTTTGATGTCATTCTGTGAAAAGTTTGGTTATGTTATACACAGTGATTCCATAAGAATTTACATTTTTAATCATTAATACCTTTTATATATCACAGACATGGCTCTAGTTCTCCTAGAACTACATGAGTGGTACTGTGATTTGAAAATGTCTTACAGCTGTGATAAACAAGTTGAGGTTATGTTAGCCAAAATAATAAAACTTTTACATTTAGTGAAGTACGGAAACTAATGTTGAAAGGAATAGATGAGGTAACTAATGAGAAATGGGGAAAAGTAGTTCAACATATGAGAAGTGTGATAGAAAATGCATGAAAAGAAAGCATTTTAGAGGAAGCAGTGGAACATGTGGCACTGCAGATGGACAGTGAGTAAATATAGCAACAACATACCGAGACAGCCATGTGTCAGCAGGAATGTCAATCACAAGCTAATTTCTCACTAATTATATTTTCTGTGCTTTTATTCCTACGATCACACCCATTATTGTACATTGTTGACATGCACAAGAGTATTTGAGTTTTTCTTTCCAATGTTACCAATTTCATTCAAATACAATTATCCAAGGTGACAGTACTTCTATGGATACACTGTACTATGTTATTTGTCCCTTAGAGACTGTATTCATCCTTACATATACCATTCAATAAGTCCTTAGAAAGAAATAGAAAAACAAATTATTTCTGGTCATTTTTTCCCCCCCATCATAATCTTCTTTTAGCTTGATATACTTTTCCCTGAGTTTCTCCTACTGTTTTAAGCCTTCCAGAAAGTAGAATTTTGAAAGGTGTTCAAAATATGCATCTGTTTGGGAGATAACATGAATTGTTTTCCTCCGAGCCACTTTTTCAAGTCTGAAAATTAAAAAAGATCACTGGGGGCCAAATCTGGTAAGTACCGTGGATGTTGTAGTAATTTAAACCTTAATTCCATAATTTTCGCCATTGAAACTGTGCAGGTGTGTACCCTTGCACTGTCTTGATAGAAGAGAATATTTTTCTTTGCCATATGAGGCCGTTTTTTTTATTGATTTCTCTATTGAATAATGATGCCTAATACTCTCCATTTATCGTTCTTCCTTTCTGCAAGTAATCAATGTAATGATTCCCAAAAAACCGAGGCCATCACTGTGTCTGCAGATTTCACCACCTGTGCCTTTAAAAACCCACTGCTTCGACTGTACTTTTGTTTCTGGAGTGTAGTAGTATGTATCCATGATTCATCCATAGTTATGTATCAATTCAGAAACTCCTCAGGATTGCAATGGAAAAGTGCCAAACCAGCTTCTGAATCAATCACACAATCGCATTTATTCTCCATTGAGAGCAAGCATGGCACCCATCTTGCTGAGACCTTTGTCATACCTAACTTTTGGAGCAAAATTGAGAACACTGTACCTTGTGATATGCTGGTGGTCTCTACTATTTCGTGAACTTTGATTCGTTGATCCCTCAAAAACATATCATGGATTTTGTCACTCTTTTTGAAGGAAGTCACTTTTCCTGGATGTCTGGAACAATATTCACCATTTGTGGATGTAAGGCCATGTTTAAATTCATTTATCCAATTGCAAATTATTGCAAAAATAGGAGAAGATGTGCTATGAGCTTCATCCAACTCATTTTTTATCTCCTTCAGTGTTAAGCATTTTAAATAAAAGTGTTTAATCCCCGCACAAAACTTGTTTTTTTTTTCCATCATTCTAAATAAGCTCAAGATTTGGATAAGTAGAGTCAGACTGGCCATAGCCAGGATTTGAACCATGGATCTCCCGGTCTCTAACCGGTTGCTCTACCACTGACTCACATGTTTCCTGGTAAACCACAAGGTGTGCTCAAATTATTTTGAAATGACAACCCCAATCGTGACTTACAATGTTCTAAGTGGTCTAAGTCCCAGGATCCATAGTATAGCCAACTATTATGGTCAGTGGTAGAGCAACTGGCTAGAGACCAGAAGATCCATGTTTCAAATCCTGGCTATGGTATTCAATTTTTCAGTCTGACTCTATCTATCCTGTCCTCTTGTGAGAAAAACAATTAAATGAAGCCCAAGATTGCTGATTCGATTGCCTATGGCAATAAAACCATGTGATAGATATATGACTGAAATTTTAACTGTGATCTAGTAAGAGATACAGTTACTAAATACAAACTTTTTTCAATGCTATGAGTGTAATTTCTTGGATTTTCTAAGGACTTATTGAGCGCTGCTAGTAATTATGTTAGAAAAATGCTAAGAATATATGAACAGCTACATCTGTCAGTGAAGTTTATTCTACATTAGGCTCAAAGGAAGAGGACTGGGAGAGATGATGCAACACACAGCTAAAAACATCTAAGGTTAACCAGAAAGGAATGCAGAATATAAGACTACATCAAAGGTACTGTAGGTAAAGGAATACATAATAACACAATTCAAAGATATAACCTTTACACAGTTGCCACGCAGTTTTATTCATCATGCTACTAACCAATGACAATGTTAGAAGGTTTTTTTGTTTGACAGTGCACAACAATCATATGGCTTCCCATAAATGCATGTTTTTAATTTTACATCACTTTGATATCTTTAAATTATTTAATTTATTAACATGTGCCACTTGCAATCTTTTATTGTCCATTGTGGGCCTCTGCTATGAGGCCCATTGTGGCTGGGGGGGGAAAAAAAAACAAGAGCTGCCATTTTTTATTGTCTGCCCAGTCGTTCCATCTGGACACATTCACATGCCACGGAGTCTTATTGTCAGCACTTTTAATTCCTGCTGATATGCAGGGTATATCATCATACAACGCTGGCAGGAAGAGAGTTAGGCTTTGCCACACATAACCACACCAAAAATGTTGGTTTTTAACAGTTTTCTTATATAAATTTTATGTAACACTTGTCCAAAATATGTTTATCGTACCCACAATATTATTATATATAATCTTGCACCATCAACAATTTATTCACTTACTGTCATCATACCCAGTCAGAATTAAGTGTTTCTTTAACAATTTCAAAATAAAGTGGGTTGTATTCAGTACACTGTTACAGTTTAATATTAAAAAATCTGATGTGTTCCATTCATATAACTTTCTCTATCCATTCTGCAACAAATTATTCTTCTCTCTACTTTGTACCACAAAGGATAAACAGCAAAAATGGTTGTAAGGGAATACAATAGGCTAAAGCGATAGCCAAAACTTTTAAAAAAAATCTGATGTGTTCCCTTCACATGACTTTCTCTACATCTCTGCAACAAATTATTGTTAAAAAGCTGCTTCTATTTACTTCATCCTAATTGAGAAAAAAATAGCAGAAATAGCTAGCTTCCTTGTAAGTAGAAGCGAAATAAGGGAGTACCATATGTTAAACTGATAGTCAAAAGCTGATTGCTATGTGACTGAAGTTCCTTTGTTTGTATGGACACAAGTTGACAAATTCATGTTTGAGGAAAATATACTTTTTCAAAGCTGAAACTAAAAACAAGGAATATTTTAAAAACAATCAACTCCACGGAAAAAATGCATATAACATAATTGTGTGTTTTAAAGTGCTCTACATATTTTGTAAGGTAAGTTTTTCTCTATCTCTTACAGTTTAGTAGTTACATAAAATTCCATAAAATTCATCCAGAATTAAGTAGTTTTCAGAGGCTATTCCCAGAAAATTCAAGATAATCATTTTATTTGTCACATAAATATCTTTAATATATATTTTAATCAAAATCGTTATAGCTGTTTTTGAGAAAATGAGAATTTTCGAAAAAAATTCCATGTGAAGGGTAGTTGAAAATCTTGTGTCGCATCCTTGGAAGATACCAAACCTAAATACCAAGTTTGGTATTTAACGGCCTTTTCGTTTTTGAGCTATGCTGCCCACAGAAACATACGCAAACACACATAGACAGACACACACATGGACATTTTTCTAAAAACGCTTTTTTTGAATTTAGAGGGTCTCAAAACATGTATTTCCGATGAAATCTTGGTATCAAATTTTTTGGTGCATTATAACACCTTCTCTATACACTATGTACATAGTATCTGTAGAGAAAATAACCAGTTGCTATGTGATGCAATTGAAATTCCCTTATTTTTGCATGTCCAGGATGAAAAAAAAGAATAACAACTTCCCATTTCAGAAAAATCTAAGTGTTGGAAATTTTAAAAACTAATAACAAAGAATATCTCAGAAATGGTTAGCTCTACAAATTAAAAAACTGTATATCATATAAATTGTTTTAACAACATCTATATTTGTTGTATAGTAAGTTTCTGCTCTTACGGTTTACCAGTTATGAAGAAGTCATTCAGAATGAAGAGGAATTCAGAGGCTACTCCCAAGAAATTCAAGATATACTTTTATTTGTCATTTAAATATTTAATATATATTATTTTAATAAAAATTGTTAAGAGCCATTTTTGAGTAAATCAAAAAATTGAAAACTGTTCCATGTAAAGGATAGTTTGGGGTGAGGGTATTTTCCTAAAAACCTCTGTGTCACATACCAGGAAGATACTACAGTTAAATAACAAGTTTGGTATTTAACGGCCTTTTCATTTTTGAGTAATGCTGCCCACAGACTCTCACACACAACTTTTTCTAAAGATGATTGTTATAATATATATTCAGGAGTCCTCAAATATTGCACAAAATTCCAGCACATTTAGAACAAAGCATTTTATTTGTATGGTTTCACAGGCTACACAATGAATGTAAAAACATTCCTAATGCAAACTTTTGGCCACCTAGACTCCATATCGCATGTAGTGCCATAGCAGTAAAAGTGGCCATTAAACACTATTAAAACAAACAAACAAAATGTATCTGGGTAACTAACCCTAAGCGAGATCCGAACTCTAGACCTGTTGAATGTGAGGCAGACACGCTACCATCAAACCACCCAGGGGGGCTAATAACTCTTTATTTCTTCCACAAATTAATTGCAATCAGAATCTGCTCACAAATAACTGTCTTTCGTAAAAATTCTGTCATAGTGTTTCTTTTTGACGTTTGCTGCAGCGACAATATAGCTCACTACAAAATTCCTCTTGCATTCACTCAACTGTTGCATGCAATGCATTCCCAATAAAAAATGTTGGTAATAAAAATCCTTAGCATGGCTTCCTTCCAAAGGGAAGTAAAGCTGTTGGTTCCATGTCATAGATTTATGTAAAAGAACTTCAAACCTGATAAAGAGACTTTTAAGCAAAATTAAGCAGTCTCTCATGCCCAGTATAGAATGGGACGCTGAGAACCACAGCAGTTAAAGAGCATCAACTCAATTTCCATTTTTTCACAGCAAAAACTGCATGCTAGGTAGGGCTTTGTTGGCCTTTTGAAATCTGTTCGTCAGTGACTTTAAGTTTCCAGAAGCCACTATAAATGCTGAGGAAATGTGGGCTCCTTGAGACAAATTACTACCAGACAAACCCACAACTTTATTTCAAGGCAGGCAGCACGCTAAGTAAGGTTCTTTTGAATCTTACCAGAGATAGGCTACCTTACTGGGCATACACTTTAATGTGACATAATGGACAAACTTGTGCACTGCAGCATCTTTGCTCTAGGTGTGTTCGACTGCTCCATCATATGGTATGGTCCTGACCATAGTTGTTGAAACCTGGACATATGTTCCTTGGTCCAGGTTCGGCAATACAACCACATCTGAACTTCCTGCTGGGAACCTTTGTAACAGGTCTGCACCCAGTTGCTTGCTCCCTGGGTGTATCAACAAACTGGATGTTTCACAAGGTCCTGCGAAGGCTGGTCTACCAGATGCACCCTCATGGCCACTGTCTCTCTTGGCATGTTCACACTCTCCTTTAGAGTTACTCTGCAGACTCCAGGATGTCTGTCTGGAGTTGTAGGATCATCTTGCTGATGTCGACTGTCACATCATGACTCCTGAAGACATCCAGTCCTAAGTTATCCTCACAGTGAACACCCACAGATTCTCGTCCCAGCATCAGCTCCAGCAAGATCTCCCTCGCCACTGGGAAGGTTTTGCCTGATGCTGCCACTATCTCATAGTCCCCTTGTCGGCAATCCCTCTGCCCCATCAGGTCAGATTATGGTGATGGTTGTACTAGTGTCCACTGGTATCTGGCACAGGTTCCCTCGTATTCAGCTGTCCACATCAAGGCTGACTTACATCCCTATGATTTAATTTTTTTTTCACACAAGCTGTGTGTAGTACAAGAGTTAGATAGGTAGGGTCAGCCTGAAAAATTCAATGCCATTGCCAGGATTTGAACCATGGATCTCCTGGTCTCTATTCAGTTGCTCTACCACTGAGCTACCATGGCAATATGCCGGCATGACATTAAATTTCCAGTAAACCATAAGGTGATCTCAAATTATTTTGAGATGACATACCCCAATGCAACTTACAATGTCTTAAGTGCTTTAAGTCCCAGGATTCATAGTATAGCCAACTATTACATCCCTCTGTCCAAGGCATACAACATCATGCAAGGAGATGCAGTGATTGCTCTGATGTGCCGCTTGTCATGTTGGATCTACCTGTCAACTAGATTGTGAGCAGTGTATCACCAGGTACTGCGCCAGCCATATCTGCAACACATACCACTAGAAGATTGTTAACATCCTTGAGTTGACCCCTTTCTCAATGGCACCAAGTACTCCTGATCTTCCCGGGATGATTTTCCATCATCTTGTGGGCATCCAATGCTAGGTGTTCTGACTGGCCCTCCCCTAACACAAACCACTGAAAGATCTTCACTAACGTCACTGGCTTGAGTCTGTTCCCACTAAAGTATTGAATATCCTCCAGGTGGAGACTGCTGTTACCTAGGCTGCCTCCATTCTCAACACAGCCTCCATCATCTTGTGGGCAGTCCAATGCTAGGTGACCTTACTGGCCCTCCCCTAACACAAACCACTGAAAGATCTTCACTAACGTCACTGGCTTGAGTCTGTTCTCACTAAAGTATTGAATATCCTCCGGGTATTGACTGCTGTTACCTAGGCTGCCTCCATTCTCAACACAGCCTCCATCATCTTGTGGGCATCCAATGCTAGGTGACTTGACTGACCCTCCCGTAACATAAACCACTGAAAGATCTTCACTAACATCACTGGCTTGAGTCTGTTCCCACTAAAGTATTGAATATCCTCCAGGTGGAGACTGCTGTTACCTAGGCTGCCTCCATTCTCAACACAGCCTCCATCATCTTGTGGGCAGTCCAATGCTAGGTGTCCTAACTGGCCCTCCCGTAACATAAACCACTGAAAGATCTTCACTAACATCACTGGCTTGAGTCTGTTCCCACTAAAGTATTGAATATCCTCCAGGTGGAGACTGCTGTTACCTAGGCTGCCTCCATTCTCAACACAGCCTCCATCATCTTGTGGGCAGTCCAATGCTAGGTGACCTTACTGGCCCTCCCCTAACACAAACCACTGAAAGATCTTCACTAACGTCACTGGCTTGAGTCTGTTCCCACTAAAGTATTGAATATCCTCCAGGTGGAGACTGCTGTTACCTAGGCTGCCTCCATTCTCAACACAGCCTCCATCATCTTGTGGGCAGTCCAATGCTAGGTGTCCTAACTGGCCCTCCCGTAACATAAACCACTGAAAGATCTTCACTAACATCACTGGCTTGAGTCTGTTCCCACTAAAGTATTGAATATCCTCCAGGTGGAGACTGCTGTTACCTAGGCTGCCTCCATTCTCAACACAGCCTCCATCATCTTGTGGGCAGTCCAATGCTAGGTGACCTTACTGGCCCTCCCCTAACACAAACCACTGAAAGATCTTCACTAACGTCACTGGCTTGAGTCTGTTCCCACTAAAGTATTGAATATCCTCCAGGTGGAGACTGCTGTTACCTAGGCTGCCTCCATTCTCAACACAGCCTCCATCATCTTGTGCGCAGTCCAATGCTAGGTGTCCTGACTGACCCTCCCCTAACATAAACCACTGAAAGATCTTCACTAACATCACTGGCTTGAGTCTGTTCCCACTAAAGTATTGAATATCCTCCAGGTGGAGACTGCTGTTACCTAGGCTGCCTCCATTCTCAACACAGCCTCCTGGATGGTCTTACATTTGCCAAGCATCAGACACTCTCATATCTTGTCATCATGCAACCTGTCAACAAAAGAATAGGTAGCTTCCCAAGAGACCTAACTGGGCAGCTTTTGCTCATAGCTGGTCAATGGACAAGGCAAACTCCTGCAGTGTCTCTCCTGATTGTTGCTGCCTTAACTTCAGCTGTGGCCAAGCAATGGTTCACAAAGCAGATGTCTCTAGACAATGCTGACATCAGGATTGCATTCAAAACTTCCATTTCCAGCCCCTGGAGGATAGCCATAAGTCATGCTACTTCCTCTTCTGCCAACCAACTTTATGGCTCGCAACGGCAGTGGAAGACTCAATGTTGATGTTCCATCACATTTCAGTGGTTTGATGTGCACAGCTGTATTGTGTCCAGGCATCTTGAACTTCAGGTCTGTAAGTATTCCACTAAATATTTCTTCTGTCATTGGATTCACTTTCTTGGGGCTGCCATTGACTCTTTCTTCCAGGATGCTGTGACAATATTAAGGCCACAAGCCATAACATATAAGGTTTTTATTTTATAATTTTATTATTGTTAACTTGGCTATTTATTTGGCTAAATAACTTAAAGCGTACATTTAACTGTTTATTTTTTTGTGTAAATTGTTATTGCTGGATTGTTTTATTTGTGTTATTAATATATTTGCAAGATGTGTGTTCATTCTAATGCAAAAAGGTTTTAGTAAAGAAGTTTGTAATGTGTTGGCTGGAGACGTGACCAACAATCGCAACAATGATAGAAACAGAGGGAAAGACTTATACATATGTTCATTGCTAAAACTTACATACGTTACACGGCAACACAGATATTTCTGTTTATAATGGCTGTAAAGAAAAAGGAAGATCGTTTCACTTAACAACGAAACACGAGAAGAGTAAAATATGTATTCTTGTAAAAAAGAAGCGTTATAACCTGATTCTGTATATGTTTATGTATCAGCAAGATTTATAATAAATTCAGAAAGAATAACAACAATATTTATTGATGGTAGTTGAAACCAAAATCCAGAATGCGTCTCGTATACCACAAACCTGAGAAAAGAGAAGAGTCTATATGGTAAAAGTATAAAACAAATGAATAAAATTAAATACACACGAACCAACTTTTTCATTACAATGCTAACACATTGGGCAAGGTCTGTCCTCATCCTATTGAGCTCTTGCATGTTCCTCTTCAAGCCTGGCCAGTTTTTCATCAATCTTGGTGGTTAACTCTTTATCAACTTTGATATTTCTGTGTCTGTTGTTGTTTCACTCCTCTTTACATTCCTCATTTCATCCTTTCTTCCATCCTGGAGTTTGAACTCTTTATTTCAAATGCCATTTCTGTCTCCACCTTGATTTGTTAATCCCACTCCTGACACCAATATAACAAATGAGAAATAATTATTCATGTTAATCAAGTTGAACATTTGCAGAAATTCTCTTATTGCATAAATATATATTTTTAAGTACAAAGGGATTAAGTAAACACAGTAACCTTTAAGCAATAATCAATATTTTTAAAGTTGGTTGCTATGTGTGTCTTGTATGACCAAGAGAAAAAACAAAACAAAAAAATAGTGATTTTTCTCTTGAGAAACCAATAACAAAGAATATCTTGGAATTACTAATATCACAAAAAATTTGATTTGACATAAATTGTGTGCTTAAGAATGCAGAGCCAGAATGCAGAGGTCTTCAGAGGTTATTCCCAGAAAATTTAATATATACATTTTATTTGTCATTTAAATTTTGAAAAATGATCCATAATAAGTAGTTTGAGGTAGGGGGATTTTCCTGAAAATTGTTGTGTCGCATGCTTGAAAAACGTTGAACTTAAATATCAAGTTTGGAATTTAACAGACCTTTTGTTTTTGATTTATACAGCACACAGATGCGTACATGCACATAGGCCTTTTTCTACAAATGCTTTTAATTTTTACTTTCTCTATATGCACTATGTATATAAGTGTATAGAGAAGGTATTGCACTCCACCCAAAAATTTGATACCGAGATTTCACCGGAAATATATGTTTTAGGGTCCCCAAAATCCAAAAAAAGCATTTTCACAAAAAGGTCCGTGTGTGTGTGTGTGTGTGTTTGTGAGTCCGTGTGTCAGTGTCTGTGTGTCTGTGAACACGATAACTTAAAAACGAAAAGTCGGTAAAATACCAAACTTGGTATTTAAGTTTGGTATGTTCCAGGGATGCTACACAAAGATTTTGAGAAAATCCCCCCACCCCAAACTACCCTTTACATGGAACTTTTTTTCGAAAATTTCGATTTTCTCAAAAATGGCTCTAACGATTTTGATTAAAATGTTGTATATTAAACATATTTACCTGACAAATAAAATGTATATCTTGAATTTTCTGGGAATAGCTTCTGAAGAGTAATTTATTCTGGATGAATTTTACGGAAAATTGAATAACTGATAAACCTTAAGGGATAGACAAAAACTTACTACAAAAAAAATGTAGAGCACGTTAAAACACACCATTTATGCTACATACATTTTTTTCGTGGAGTTCATCGTTTTTGAGATATTCCTTGATTTTGGTTTCTGCTATGAAAAACTTATACTTTTCTCATACAGGAATTTGTCAACTGCTGTCCACACTAACAAAGGAACTTCAGTGGCATAGCAACCAGCTTTTGACTATCGCTTTAACCTATGGTACTCCCTTTTTTCGCTTCTACTTACAAGGAAGCAATTAATAAGACTATTTCAGCTAAATTTTTCTGATTAGCTCATCTAGATGGCCCGGGTTCAAACCCAAGTGACCACATCTGACAAAGTGGTGCAGGGGCGAGTTTTCTCCAGGCTATCTAGTTTCCCCTGCCATCACCTTCACCTGGTGCTCCATTTTCATTTCATGTATCACATGTATTTTATTTATGTGCCACAAGTAGTAAAAAAATAAATAAATTGGTGGAATTTCAACATATATTCTTATAATAGAACACAGTGATTGTATGCTAAGGCATGCTGTTGGAGCGGAGGACACTCTCCCCACCACTATGCCTGCAGAATTACCTTGTCTCATAGCTGCAACGAATGAAAGGTAGTCAAGGGTGCATTACATATGTGATGGTAGCAATAGGGCATAGTGGGGAACTGGTTATCTCCTAGGCAATTATGTATGAATCAAATTAAATATTGATAAAATCTGAATATTCATAACTTCAATATTATCATTATCCAACAGTTTTAATGTATGGAAAATAAGTTTTTATTCATGTAGATTTTGTTTTATTTCGAACTTTGGTTACAGTTTGTTCATGCAAATTTAACAAAAAGGATTAACCTTTATTATTTTGCTGATATCCATTTCAATTGTAGTTGCATTCAATCTCAGTGTAGCACATAAATTATAGTCGCTAATTCTTTGTTTTTAACATTGTTCATTAGTGAAAACACACTATGTGGCTCCAAACATTGTCACAATACATTCACAGAGGTTGTGCAAATTCAGGAATGAACTCTCTATTAATATTTTATAAACATCACAATTTCATAGAATGTTGTTCTTCTGTAGTTCTATAATCTGTGATTGTAAGTAATCAAGAACATCATCTAGACCAACAGATAATGGATGAAGTTCATTTTCCATTGCTAACACTTCTCTAAATCTTGTTTCAAACATCAAATGAAGGTCCTCCAACATTTTATGCCATTTAGGAGTTATATATTGACTCTATTATTGAAGAAAGACTTCAAGTATGTAAAAGAACTTACAGTTGCATTTTGCAGGTGATTTTCCAAACATTCAAATAAGTCATAAAGCATTTTACTGCATATCATGTGGACAGTTACTATTTTTTCCCTTGTAGAACTGTGTTGAGGTGGTTTAAGTGGCCACAGGTCCAAAACCCATTGCTGGTCAGAAAGCTGCGGAATTACATCTTGTTCTCTCAAGAACATAACAACTTCCTCACAAATGACGATTAAGTATATTTCCCCTGTTTAACCATCTAGCCTGGTTGTAATATGTTAGGTCTGAATAACTTGAACCAATATCAGCCAGATATTGTTGAAAAAGCCTATGACACAAAGGGTGCAATTTTATTAGATTTATATCCACCACAGACAGACATTACAATCTCTAAAGTTGGTGCCTGAGCACACAAGGCTTCTCTATGAATAATTCCTTCACAGGTAATACAATCAAAAAGGAAAAAATCTGATGTCTTCCATTCACAAGACTTTCTCTACATCTCTGCTACAAATTATTGATAGAAAGCTTATGCTTCTACTTATTTCATTCTAATTGAGACAAAATTAACAGAAATCGTTCTTATTACCTGCTTAGAAGTAAACTAAGGGAGTATCATAGGTTAAATGATAGTCAAAAGCTGGTTGCTACGTGACTGAAGTTCCTTTGTTTGTATGGACACAAGTTGACAAATTCCTGTATGAGAAAAGTATAAGTTTTTCAAAGCTGAAATCAATAACAAGGAATATTTAAAAACGATCAACTCCACGAAAAAAATTTATATTACATAAACTGTGTGTTTTAATGTGTTCTACATTTTTTTGTGTTTACCTTGGAGAAAGGTCCCTGCCCAGAAATCAGAATGGGGGACTGTTTTACTTCAGGAATGTTTCTTTTCTCAATAAACATTTATTCAGGATTGGTATAGTGAGATCTCCTCTGTGTCCTTTCTGTACACTTAAAGAAGATATGGATGGAAACCATCTACTGTGCTGCCCAACCTTGAGTCGACATGATAATATAGCATCAAAATACCGGAATGCAAGAGAGCAAATGGCTTCACTGGCAACCGCTCAACATTAGATACCAACCAACATTTTTTGTGTGGTAAGTTTTTGTCCATTTTAGCAGTTATTCAAAATTCCATAAGAATTCTTCACAGAGTTCTGAGGAAGACCAGTCTTCCAGCAGAAACTGTTTGATAACCTAACATGGAGGATGTACCATCTATTGTGATTGACATCAGCTTTTCCCAGCATAATTCATACTTACAGGCTATTATGTAAACAGCGTCAAATATATCTTCTCCACGAGTATGTTCCTGAAGCGACACAAGTTGCAGAAACTCTTCGATAATGTTAAGTTCAGAGTCAACACCTCTGATACATACTGCTAGCTGAGTGATATCTTTGAGGCCTGAACATTCATCCAGATCCAATGAGTAGGAAGTAAGTCCATTTATTTTAGTTTTCAACCAATCTTCTAAGTTAGCACTCATGGCTGATATTCTTGATTGTCTATCTCTTATGGTTTACCAGTTATGCAAAATTCAATAAAAATCATTCAGAATAAACAGGTCTTTAGAGGCCATTCCCTGAAAATTCAAGACATACATTTTATTTACCATATAAATATCTTAAATATAAGAGATTTTAATCGAAATAGTTAGAGCCATTTTTGATAAAATCAAAATTTTCGAAATTTTTTCCTTGTAAAATGGGGAATTTTCTTGAAAATCTTTGTGTCACATCCTTGGAAGATAGCAACCTTAAATATCAAGTTTGGTACTTCATGGTCTTTTCATTTTTGAGCTATGCTGCCAACAGACACACACACACAGACAGGCAGACACACACACACACACACACACATTTTTCTAAAAATGCTTTTTTTGGTTTCAGGGGGTCCCAAAACATATATTTCCAGTGAAATCTCAGTATCAAATTCTTGGGTGCATTACAATAACTTCTCTATACACTATGTATAGTACGTGTAGAGAAAGTAAAAAAAAAACCCTAAAGAAGGCAATAGAGATAAGTAGGCTTGGACACCAACCTCATTTTAGATTCAGCTGAAATCCCTGAGGTACTCCTAGAGAATGAATGGCTAGAAAATTTTATGTCTGTAACATCCATTATTGGTAATACTGCACAATTCAGTAACTAGCACCCATGTGATCATTTAACTCTAGGTAAGATAAACATACCTGGACAAGTATATAAATATAACTCAAGTGTAGCATTCTTATCAGTCACCTTTCTTAGCACGATATGAGTCATACACATATTGAAGGAGTGGTAACACTGAAGCGTTGCTGGATTACCAGTTCAGTCTTATTGGGTCAATACCACGCACACACGCTCACACATGCATTCTTCACTGAGGCTGTGCCTCACAAGGCGATGATCAGGCTGTCACTGTATCACTGAGATCATCTTTAAGCCATTGTGGCACCGTGCGATATCCGAGTCTCCGTAACAGCTTCGCCAGCGCTGTGTTGTGGGACAGGTAGTACCTCTGCAATAATACCAACATTTCAATTATTCTTAACACATTACATATAGTCATGTTTTAATGGCAGATAAGATGAAATAAACAAAACTGTATAAAATTAAAATAATTTGAGTGAATTTTACCAACAGATTCATTGCGAGTGACCAGAAAGCTGAAGCAACTAGAATAAAATGTTTTTAAAAAGAATGTGATACCTATACATCGAAAAATGAAATGAAATGGCATTTCATTTTAGAATGCTCTTTAACTGATGTGGTTCTTAGCATAACATTCTATACTGGTGTGAAAGACCACTTAATTTTCCTCAGAGGCCTTTGTATCCGACTTGAGGTTCTTTTAAGTGTCGTAAATTTACAACACGGGACCAACAGCTTTACTTCCCTTCTAAAGGAAGCCATGCTAGGATTTTTACACTCGAAAAAATCCATCGTTCTCTGCCAGGTTTGAACCTGCGATTTTGGATATATGAAGTTAGAATGATAACCATTACACCACGAAGGGCAAGCTATATACTGAGAAAAAAGTTCAACTTACGAGTATGGATTTTCTTTGAAAACAATATTGTTATAATCTTTAATGGGTCGATTGATTACACTAAACATCACTTACTTGAAATTTTTGCCAGAACATGTTTCGAAGGACAGTTTCCTTCATTTTCAACCAGGCATCGAAATATGTTGGAAACCCTCAACAATGAAGCCCACCTGGCTTCGAGACCAGTCTTAATTAAATTAAAGGAAGTATTATTTATGGACGCTCTTTAACGCTCTCAGCATCCCATTCTATATTGGGCGTGAAAGACCACTTAATTTTGCTCAGAGGTCTCTGTATCAGGCTTGAGGTTCTTTTACGTGCCGTACATCTACGATACAGGACCCACGGCTTTACTTCCCTTCTGAAGGAAGCTATGCTAAGGAATTTTATGCCAAAAAATCCTTCGTCATCTGCCGGTTTGGCAAAACAATATGTGGTACTTACAGTGTTATAAATCCAACTGAAAAATGTTCTATTCATACGTATCACTGTTCCAAAACACCCTTTCATAAAAATTGTTTGTCACAAAGCTATGTTTACGTAAGAAATTACTGCCAAGTTTGTTGGGAAATTCGTCAAACACAACTATGGCTATGTGCAACAAAAAGCTGCAGAGAAAAAAGTTTTACAGTAAGAAATTAGTAAACATTACAATCATTTGAGAGAAATAGAAATGAAACTATATATACTACATTCAAATATAACAGAAACATTAGGAAATGGAATCTGGGTAAACCTGGAAAATAACTGCTTAGAGAAAATGAGTAGAAAAATGAAAATAAAAACCATAAAACTCAAAAAAGAGACTATGTCTGGTTGAAAATGAAGGAAATTAATCCTTCGAAACATGTTTCGGAAAAAATCCCAAGTGTTGTTTAGTGTAATTAATTGAACCGTTGTCAAATTAAAAACTGTTGAGTATAGATTGATCCTAATGGATCTCTTGATGAGGCCTAAACATATTGTTAAAGATATCACTAGTGAAACAGAGGTTTTTCTAAAATGAATTACCATTGAAATTCAAACAAAATAGTGCAGACACAAAGGTAAACATTCAGCTACATGCACAATTGTGCGACATAAGTGAGCATACTCACTGGAGGGCTAAAAGTAAGGATGTTTGTAATTATTTTCATTTCTTTACTCTCTATATACCAATGAGGGATATTAATAAAACTCACTTACACTGTTGGAAAGAGGAGAGTTTACAAACTGTATAATTACCTCAGCAACAATTTAAGTAATGATTTTCTTTACCTGTAGCAATTTATAGGACTTGTCTTCCATTGGTGGATACTGCCGTCCTTTACTCCGCCCCAAACACTTCGTGTGGTCCCCGTTTATTACTTGGCAAAAGAAACCCTTCTTTGGGTCATACCTGCAAAAAAAATAAATAAATAAATAAATAAATCTATCACACTTTTGTTTCTGTAATTGTTTAGTTTGCAATTATTTCATTGTATTACGCTGTATACATTGTATTTGATTATTTTATTGTTAGTGTTTGTTTTATCTGTACGTTCTGTTGCTCTTGGCCAATGAATTGTATTAACGATGATGCTGATGGTGATAACAACAATAATAATAATAATAATAATAATAAATATTCAAATAGCTTAAACACAAGAGCAAAATTTCAAAACAATGGCCAGCATTCAGCCTATTATGCCTACTGAAGGGAGGAGAAGAGCTGTTTTCCAACATTTAAAAATCTGACGAATTACACTCACATAGCTTTCTCTAGCTGCTCTACATATAGACTTCTTGCAAAAGATCATTCTTCTTTCTACACCATGCTAATCGCGATAAACATTAGCAGAATGTTCTTATTACTTAGTCCCTTATAAGTAGAAGGGAAGTAAAGAACTGCACTACGCTAAAGTGATAGTCAAATTTTTTAAAAGCTGTCATGCAATTGTTATTGCAAATCTCTTCTTAGCTTGGCCAGGAATAGAACAAAAGAAAAACGGACACTTCCTGTCTGAGAAAAGTATAAGTACTTTACAATTAAAATCAATAACAGGAATATCTAGGAAATGGTTACTTCCACAACAAAAATGTAAAGGACATAAATTGTGTGTTTGATGAGATTTACTTTTTTTGTGCAGTAAGTTTTTGTCTTCCTCTTATGGTTTAGCAGTTAAGCAAAATTCGCAAAATTTATCCAGAATAAAGAGGTCTTCAGAGGCTATTTCCAAAAATTCAAGATATACATTTTATTTGCGATGTAAATATCTTTAATACAAGGGATTTTAATCAAAATCGTTAGATCCAGTTATGAGAAAACCAAAATTTTCAAGACTTTTTCCATGTAAAGGTAGTTTGTGGTGGGGGGATTTTCTTGAATCTTCCTATCACATCCTTGGAAGATACTAAACCTAAATACCAAGTTTGGTATTTAACAGCCTTTTCGTTTTTGAACTATGCTGCCCACAGACACAGACAGACAGATATACACGCAGACATTTTTCTAAAAATGCTTTTTTCGGACTCAGGGGACCCCAAAACATATGTGTCTGGTGAAATCTAGACATCAAGTTTTTGGGTGGAATACAATACCTTCTCTATCCACTGTATAAATTGTATGTAAGGGCTAGAGAAAGTCAGAAGTAAAGGTGAAGGTAAATACCATATTTTTCTGAGTACTAGACAATTTGGAGAAAAAAAAACTTTCCATGCAAAGGATTATTTCACGTGGGAAAATTTTGCTAACATTTTTTGGTCACATCCTTGGAAATTTTTTTTCGTAGTCGGCTTACCCTCCCCTTATGTAGGACTTACAAGTGGATGCTTAGGGGTGAGAAGCTAATGGCAGGAGAACCTGGAAGGAGTGGTCAGCATGAGGAAGTGATGATATGAAATGCAAGCAAAATGGATGATAGAAAAGGTGATGATGGAACAATTGTGGAATCAGTGGTGGGGGAAATTGTAGGATTTGGAGAAAAGCCACCCAGATGCTGCTTCATCCACATACTGGCACTTGGGATGGAACCTGGGCCACCTAGATGGGAGACGAGCAGTCTAACCACTCAACCATGGCGTTGCTCCTTGGAAGATACTGAACTTAAATTTTGGGTGAAATGCACCTAGTACATACATTGTATGTGGTAGAGAAAGTAGAAACAAATACCTGAGATGCTTGGAATAATCAAATGGTGGTTGTATCTTGAGGAATCGCTGCAGCTCATTCATTGTCTCCACTGGATTTGATCGCAGCTGGTCCCCATCAATGATATGCAGTTGTTGCGGAGGATAATACGACAACCAGCGCTCAAGATGTTGCGAATACTTGCCTGGGTTTAAACACCTGAAATATAAAAATTATATTCATAATTAGATGATAGTCTATGCAAATATGAAACTAATACAAGGGTCACTCCAAAGAATGGACAACAATGAGTTGTGTTAAACCAAAGCAATTTTTCCTAACTTCAGATTGAAGTTCAGACAACAACATGTGCACGTTGGGTGCACTCTAACAATGTGCGCAATCAGCACCACGTAGTATATATAGTAAGTGTTACCACCTAGACGACCCGGGTTCGATTCCATGTGACCGCATGTGATATATGTGGCACAGTCAGATTTTCTCGGGTTCTCCAGTTTCCCCCACCATCACATTCCACCAGTGTCCCATCTTAATTCCATGTGTCATCAGTATCATTGCCTGCAGTGCTATAAGAAGTAAAAGCTGGCTTTAAACACAAAAAAAAAAAAAAAAATAGTAGTAAAAGCAGGCATTAAACACTATAAAAAAATCTGACGAGTTCTAATCACATGACTTTCTCTACATCTCTGTAAGAAATTATTGTTAAAAAGCTTATGCTTCTATTTACTTCGTGCTAAGGGAGAAAAATTTAGCAGAAATAGACTTATTACTTGCTTCTTTGTAAGTAGAAGCGAAAAAAGGGAATACCATAGGTTAAAGTGATAGTCAAAAGCTGGTTGCTACGTAACTGAAGTTCCTTTGTTTGTATGGACAGGAGTTTACAAATTCCTGTATGAAAAAGTATAAGTTTTTCAAGGCTGAAACCAAAAACAAGGAATATCTATAAAACGATCAACTCCACGAAAAAAATGCATATAACATAAATTGTGTCTTTTAATGTGCTCTACATTTTTTGTTTGGTAAGTTTTAGTCTATCTCTTACGGTTTACCAGTTACACAAAATTCAGTAAAATTCATCCAGAATAAAGTAGTCTTTAGAGGCTATTCCCAGAATATTCAAGATATACATGTTATTTGTCAGGTATATATCTTTAATATACAATATTTTAATCAAAATCGTTAGAGCCATTTGTTAGAAAATCAAAATTTTCGAAAATTTTTCCATGTGAAGGGTAGTTGTGAGTGGGGGGCTTTTCTTGAAAATCTTCATGTCCCATTCTTGAAAGATACTGAACTTAAATACTAAGTTTGGTATTTAACAGTCTTTTCGTTTTTGAGCTATGCTGTCCGCAGACACACACACAGACAGACAGAGACACACGGATATTTTTCTAAAAATGCTTTTTTTGGATTCAGATGACATGTATTTCCAGTGAAATCTCGATATCGAATTTTTGAGTGTAATGCAATACCTTCTCTATACACTATGTACATAGTACCTGTAGAGAAAGTAAAAATGTAATAGCAAGTGTTGCTATGCCATATACTAGGATGGATCGCAAGCGAGAGCTATGATTTCCTATGACTTTAAAGCCAATTTAGGCGAGAGAATCAAGACTGCATCATGCATTTGGGAATCTTTGCCCTTCGCAGTCCTCATTTATTAACTATATGCAGAACAACAAGGGATTCCCTCAAAGATGAAGGCCAAGTAGGATGGCCAGCTACAGCCACAAGGATGAAAATGTGGTGAAAACACAGCACATATTGCAGGAAGATGATCATTGCATATATTGTCAGATTCAACAAGCCCTCTGCAGCCAAGTGGTCAGCATTCTGGCTTCTTTTCCAGAGGTCCCGGGTTTGATACCCAGCTTGGGCAGGGAATTTTTCTTTAACCAGAATCATTCTTCATCCCCCACAGTCTGGAAGTATGAATGTGAGAGTGAATGAGTATGTCTTTCATAGCTTACAACCAAAATACCAATGTTAACAAGCTTACAGTTCAATGAGATAAACACCAGCAGTTGTTTCTAGAGTCAAAGTCCCTGGTATGACCATTCAAGTTAAAAGGGGCTATACAAATGAAACAAAAAAAAAACAAAGTTCTAAATATTGGATTGGCAGGAGTGAAAACAATCCTGGAAGAAAGCCTTGACATCAGGAAGATCTATAGTTGCTGGATCCCCCACAAACTCACAAATGAGTAACAGTGCCAAGAAATGACTGAAAAATTCAATTGAGGAAAATCCAAAAACATATTTAACATTGCAGCAGATGACAAAAGTTGGATTTACCAGTATGATCCAGAAACTAAATGACAGTCATCTGGTCCAAGTCTTCCTAGGAGAAGATTCCCCAACAAAAGTGAAGTTAACAAGAAGTGTTGGCAAGAAAATGATCTGTTCCTTCTTCTCATGGTCGCATTGTGACAAATCCACTTGAGGGACAAAAGGCTGCCACTGCCATATGGTAACCACAAATTGTCTGCCACAAGTGTTGAATGAACTGAGATAAAAGCATGCTAAAACTGGCCTGCATGAACTTTGTTGCATTATGGCAATGCCTCTGCCCACACTGCACAATAAACAACATAATTTCTGCAGGAGACAGATATATGTCTCATCCTCCTTAAAGTTCAGATCTGGCCCCATGCAGCTATTATCTACTTCTAAATGAAAGAAAGCATTTGAGGTCAAGGATTTAAGCCACCTGAAGCCACAGTAGCTGCTTACAAGAATGCATTTGACTCTCTCCAAAGAAGAATGGTGTACAGGATTTGAAAAATGGTTCAAAAGGACGAGTTTGTAATGGAGAAATTTTTGAAAAGATGGAATGACCAGATCTAAATTGTTAGTATTTTACTGTGTCCTCACAAAACTTTTGGAGAGACCCTTGTATTTCAACATTTGGTATATTTTGTTGTTAACAGGCAGAAAAATCAGACATTTCGGGTTTATTATTCAAATCCAGGCAGACACTTCCAAAATATTTAAAAGCTGGATATGCCCAACAAAATCCATCAATAGTCTCTGAAAGATGTTCCAGAATGTTTTGAAGGCACATCAAAAGAGAAGAACCGAACTATAAAGCAACATTTCCTCACCTGTTCCTCAATTCCCGCAGAGGCTTAGGAGCTGTGTCGCTAGCTGTAATCACTTGATGGAAGGAATAGTTGAGGGCCACTTGGTCCCCATGCGCTCGTGTGTGCTGATACCAGCTGTAGGCCCTTCGTGCAGGAGAGATCAATATTGTCACCTGCAACAGAAAATATTATAGTAATAGTAGTAGTATTTTATTATCAAGTTTACAATAATACAATATTTGCATTACACAGTCGCATGGGTCGAGTGACTGTATATGCTGTCGAAAAATATTTCAGTTTAAAATATTACCTACATATATATTTTCTCTATTAACAACATTGGAAATACACACACAGACACATACACACGCCTGCGCGCTATGACAACAGATCCACAGAACAATAAAGGAAAGAACACTCTGATATCACACACACACACACATACATATCACAATTACACCACGTATTCATACATATAGATTAGTCAAACACCAAATAAGTCTATACAATATTTACACAAATATTTTATCTCTTAGTGCGCTTACTTCCAATAAGTATGTGCCCAGGCTTGACCAGTTTTGGCTGTTTAGAATCAAATCCCAGAATGCTGTCCTTCGTCTGTTTGAAGCTAAAAATACTTGGCAATAGTTTTTTCCTAGCATCCTCCATCTGCATGCTGTCTGCCAAAATATGTGTCCAGTCTTCCTGATCCCCGCATAAGGGCAAATCCATCTACAAGCTTCATCAACTACCTTATGGGTTTTCCACCCTCCCAACCTGAGCCACGCTATTCCCGATCTTTGGAGAAAATATTATATAAAACCTAATCAAGAAGATTTTGTAAATTTATCTGTTACTTTTTCTATGAGACTTTTTATATATCTATAAATATGGAGAGCAGGCTATATGGCATTAAAACTTCTATAAAGGAGGGTCACCCTTTTTGCATCTAGTAGAAACCACTGGATTCAGCTGAACATTAGTAAATACTACCATTTGCAAAGTAATCATTAAAAATTAAAAAACAGATTTCTGATTATCAAGCAGTAACACAATCAGAAATGTATTCTATTTCCTAGCCCTTCAATTACTAACAA
The DNA here is from genome assembly GCA_030762935.1 of Hymenopus coronatus. Lineage (NCBI taxonomy): Eukaryota > Metazoa > Arthropoda > Insecta > Mantodea > Hymenopodidae > Hymenopus > Hymenopus coronatus. Next base: position 13,962,285 of record CM060897.1, on the reverse strand, counting down.
CTACTTTTATAGTAGCATGGGAAAATTTATGTAATTACACGACCAGAATCACTACACTACCAAGAAAATGCTCTGTAGCAACTTTTAGACACCTAACAGGCCATGACTGTCTCAATAAACATTTATTCAGGATTGGTATAGTGAGATCTCCTTTCTGTACACTTAAAGAAGATATGGATGGAAACCATCTACTGCGCTGCCCAACCTTTAGTCAACATGATAATATGACATCAAAATACTGGAATGCAAGAGAGCGAATGGCTTCACTGCCAACTGCTCAACATTAGATACCAACCAACCATCTTTTATATATGGTAATGTAATCAAATTTTTTGGAGCCATTTTTGAGAAAATTAAAATTTTTGAAAAATATTTCATGTAAAGAGTAGTTGGGGGTGGGGAGATTTTCTTGAAAATCTTTGTGTTGCATCCTTGGAAGATACTGAACTTAAATACAAAATTTGGTATTTAATCAACTTTTTGTTTTTGAGCTACACATATGGAGCTTTTTCTAAAAATGCTTTTTACGGACTCAGGGTCCTCAAAACATATATTTCTTGTGAAATACAATACTTTCTCAATCCACTATGTACATTGTGCATGCAGGCTAGAGAAATAATAAATTACATCACATCCCTCCATGGCTTGCTTGGAAATTGTCTTTCTCTGTAAAGTAATAATTTGAAAAGTTCATGCCATGCGAATATGTTCCATTATGACTCCAGCATGTTGCATTTTAATATCCAGGCTTTACAAATACTGTTTTAGGCATTTAATAGTTGGAATTATATTTCTTATAGACTTAATCGGTCAGAAAGAAGACATCTAATTATAATATTACTCACTAGTTTGGCATGGGGCAGTAATGCATGTGCACGCTTTGGGACTAGATCTCCATCAAAATATGTAGCACTCTTCTCAAACAGGTAGCGCGCAGTTGCATTCTTGGGCACCGGAAAGAAGCTCATGTACCTGAAACAAAAGAAATGTCTATAGTTGTTAAACAAAGAAGTTACTTAACATTTTCAGATACACTAAGGCGGACTTTCCAACTGAAAATTGTATGATGTTGGAGCTTGCTTTGCATTACCAGCAGAAAACAAAAGAGAAATGAAACGAAAGGTGACCCTGTTTGTGAAAAGTTAGGTCATTTAAAATTGAAATCAATATCAAAGAGCATCTTGCAAACCGTCAACTGTACAACAAAAATGTGTATGACATAAATTATGTATTTTAATGAGATCTACATTTTTTTGTTTTTTATTTTTGTTTAACTTTTTGTAACCATTTAAAATTATGCACAATAAATGGCGGTTACATCACCTGAGTAAAGAAAGGTATGGACAGGAAAGAAAATGAAATGATCCCCTAGGCCTTGAATACTCTTAATACCATCGAGGTCAAAGAAAACAAGAGTTGAGTCAAGCAAGACTGGATAGGAAAGGTAAAAGAGGGGATCTGATATGTGAAATATTAGTCCAGGTCAATAACCCACCAAGCTGACCAGAGCTTATTTGGGAGCAGTCCTTCCCTTTAGTTCATCACATAATTTTGTTTAGATTTGTTCCTTTAAGTCTTCAAATTATAGAAGCAATTAAAGGGTCTCCTAATAAGATAATGTATTACAAACAAAAGGAAAATCATGGGAAAATTTTTGTAATAACATGACCAGAATCACTACATTACCAAGAAAATTCTCTGTAGCAACTTTTAGACACCTAACAGGCCACGACTATCTCAATAAACATTTATTCAGGATTGGTATAGTGAGATCTCCTCTGTGTCCTTTCTGTACACCTAGAGAAGATATGGATGGAAACCATCTACTGCACTGCCCAACCTTTAGTCAACATGATAATATGACATCAAAATACTGGAATGCAAGAGAGCGAATGGCTTCACTGCCAACTGCTCAACATTAGATACCAACCAATCAACATTTTTTGTTTAGTAAGTTTTTGTTTATTACCTAAAGTTTAGTAGTTATGTAAATTTAGCAAAATTCATTCATAATGAACAGGTCTTCAGAAGCAATGTACGATGATCATAATGAGATACTGAACAGTCACAACTTAAGTAGTCCACCACATATAAAATACAGCTCTAGTAAAGTCAGCAGTGAAATGTATAGCTTATTCATATATGAGGAAAACCTAATAATTTGTATTTGTTTTCCGAACATAGCTACAATAAGATGTGTAAGACACCAAAAGTATGCATGGCAGCCCATGAGCTCAACGGCCCTTTTCTCCAAAAGTCATGCAGAACTTCTACTTGTGACTGACCAGTAAATAGAGAGCAAAGTCAAACAAACATATCTTGCCTTCCCTCTTAACACATTGAAGCCCAGGCATTTCGGTAGTTGAAGTGCCGAGAAGCCCACGGTTTTTACGCCCACTTGGCATTATTATTTACAGAATATCAATTAAATCTGCCGAAAAGTATTGGGACAATCTAAAAGCATGGCATTCAAGGATTTCTCAACAAGTTAGAAAATAGTCATAACTTCCATATTAATATTTTATGTTAAATTTACAAGTATCAAATATGAGTTTGAAAAAAACAATGCGTAAAGCTGCTTACACTCCATTTATTCAAAGTTCGAAAAACTCTCCCTCAGAATCAGAATTTTCCACAGCTTCATTTGTATCCTGAATTTCAGCTTCAGCTCACAGAAATCGAGGAAAATGAAGCATTTTAAGATTTAAGAGCACAAACATAACAAACAGATCACCACCTTCAAAGAAAATGGCGTGACTACCTGAGAGCAGCCAATATTACTAAATCTCCTAAAATTCTTAATAGTTGACTAAATCAAGGACAGATGGCAGCACAAATCAGACAATTAAACAATAACTGATGTATGTTCTTTGCCACATAGTCCAAGACTGGGTTACGGTTGTGGAATTGCATTAAAAGCATTAGAAATCCCTCCAGAGCTATGCTCGGGCTTGGGTCTCATGAACATTTCGAAGGCCCGAGCTGTACTTGGGCTTGGGCTCCAATGTATTAAGAAGAAAATTTGGTAGTGGTCACACTCAAGTAATATCAATTGCAATTTTATTTTTTATACCTTTAAATATCTCAAATTCCCAAGGAGTAGAAGAATTCTCTCACCTTTTTATTGCTTTTGATTGTTAATCATATTTACAGATTCTAAATCTGTTACACTCTCTTCCAGTTTTAGCAAGAGCTATTGCTATACTTTTAACTGACCAAAATCTTAATACACCAAACTTAGTGCATTTTGCATGGCATTACATGCATTGCAGTTTTGATGTTATTGTATAGGGTCTATAAATTATAAGGTAACCCCTGTTATGACCTCTCTCCACTGTGCAAGAGATCTGAGTGTCACCGGGAAAGTGGTGCCAGCAAAAGTGCACTGGAGTCCTTACCTTAAATAAATGCTGAAAACATTGATCATATGCTCCTAAACAAGCAGTATAACAAGTTAAAGATGTTCTCACTCAGCAGCAGAAATCCCTGTGTAATCTACATAACATCATGCAAGAAATCACAAGATTCCTGCTGCTAAGCTTAGATGAGTGAGCAAGAATATTTTAGCAAATTGTGCTGACCGAATGTGAGCAGAAGGCCAACATTTCCATAATTTATATTAAGATACGTATTTTAGTGCGCCTTTGTCAGCACCACTTTCCTGGTGATTCTCAAATCCTCACACATTGGAGAGAGGCCATGACAGAGGTTACCTTATAATTTAACAACCCTATATTTACCAGGGTTGTAAACTGTTGCTGTTGTCACTGTATAGAGTGCATAAAATAGTCATTCAGTTAGAAGAGGCATTTGCTGTGCGGCATTGAAGTGTACATGTCATTGCTTCTGCTCTTAAAATCAAGGTTGCCTGTGGCAAAATGCACCAGAGAGTTATCGTGGATTACGTGAAGCCTGTGGCAAGAATGCATTACTGTATAGGATGGTTGCACAATGGGTTAAACTGTTTTGTGCAGGTCAGAATGAGACTAAAGATTTCCACTGCATAGGGCAGCCTTCCATTCCTCAACATCACATTGACATTGTAAATAGTCTTCTTTCCATAGAGTGTCAATGGACTGTCCAGGAATTATCCGCAGAAGTTTGTTTCAATCATCCAAATGTGTGGCATATACTGAGGAAATGTCTTAACCTGTCCCATCAACTCACCAATATACAGAAATAGTACCAGTATGCACCTTGAAAAGACACTGCACTGACAGTGACACATGTCCACACAAAGTTTGACAGGAACGCAGTCATGTGAAGGTTATGCTGATTGTGGCATATGAATGGGAAGGTGTCACTCTTACACACGCTGTGCCTCAGGGAGAAACTGTCAATGTGGACTACTATTGCTGATTTCTGCAGCACCATATCCGTCCGGCTATGCAGCGCAAACATCCATGTTTCTTGCAAGACAATTTCCCTATATCATGTTGCACACAATGTAACCAATATCTTGCAACAGTAGCATTTGGAGGTCTTGGAACCTCCCTATACTTACGTAACATGAGTCTTTGTAACTTCGACCTCTTTCCCAAGTTGAAAGAAATTATCCAATTTCCTGATCTGTTAAAATTGAAAATTAGTTGAGTCGATTTTGTAACACTATATCACTTACTTTTTATTTCGGAAAACATGGCTTCTGAAATATGTTTTCCAAAATAAAAAGTAAGTAATGTAATGTTACCAAATCGACTCAACTAATTTTCAATTGTTAAAACACATCACTGTCACAAAGTCCACCATGTATCAGTAATAATTCCTGATTTGTGCTTTGGGCAGTACAGCATTCTGTTGCTGTCATTAACAATTGACACCTTGGCAACAGCATCCTACAGTTCATGACATATTGTAAAAGGTACTAAACTTTACCAGTGATTATATTGAAGGAATGTAATACAACTGTACTTGAGTTCAATAAAAAGCAGTTTCTCTATAATTCTACTCAATTTTATTTACAACCTTCATAAATATGAAATTAAACTACTGCTCATGAGCTTCTCAATAGCCTTAGAAAAGACATTTGGCATTTACAGCTTTATGGTTTAATCTGATTTACCCCAGTAATAGAAACCAAAGAGAATAAAACAGAATTAATCCACCTGGGTAGTGTGCAGGTAGCGTATCTGCTTCACATTCAACAGGTTGCAAGTTCAAATCTGGTTTAGGGGAGTTACCTGGATAAAGTTTATTTCAGGATTTTTCCTTATCCTGAGAAGACGAATGTCGAGTAACTTTAAGCTCCATGGACCCTGACCAATTTCATTCATCGTCTGATATGACCAACCAGGTTAAAGGACATTGAGCTATACAAAAAAAAAGGGACACACTTACCAGTCGAGACCTCTATAGTAGTTCTTGCCGTTAAAGAACTGTATTTCCTCGAAGGTGTCAGGACTAGGGAAGTTACTGCTTATGTCTGGATGCATGGACAAGAATGTGTAGAGCGCAGTAGTACCAGTCTTCTGTGGTCCAATCACCAGGAACCTTGGCAGCTGTTCACACGTCTTATTGTGAGACCAGATCTTCTGATGTCGCGAGTCATCACATGGATTCTGTGTCAACAAAAAAATAAAACTCATATCAATTGAGGCAATATATTAGACCTACCAAAGAGAAATAGTTAAATAATAATAATTTAGCAATAATTAATGTAAAACCATTATCCAAATTAATATAAATCTGTAATTTTTGGGATACAAATAATGTAAACACACCATTAAAAAGCCAATACAATACTCAGCATCTGTTTTAACTTTGAGCTGTATTGAAGAATAAATAGTGACATAATTTAAGATCTATTTCTTGGTAAAGCTGTATATATAGGCAAAATTTAATTTTCAAAAGAGTGTAGCTCTCACACATCGGGCCCTCCGACATAGTGGCACCTACCCATTCCACCATGCTTGATTTCCATTGGAGAAGGCATCCTAATGCTACCCTTGAGCCAATGGGAAAATAATATTCAAATGTAAACAAAAATATCTGCCAATCCTGTCAAGCATCAGATTTTCTAACTGGCGAGATCAGCATGGGTTGGTTGCAGCTAATATAAATACAGTTCTTGACCAAGTTTCGGCACTAGTTGTCATAACACGCACATACTCCATATTATTCTCAGTGTACATTGCACTGCCAAGAAGCTAAGTTACTCTGTTATTATAAAGTCAAGCGTGAGGAAGTGTAATTCCAAATAGGCAAGAAATTAAAAAGTTGTAAGATTTATGTCAAAGAGAAACAGATGTTAAATTAACCATTGCTTCGAACCAGTAAATTTTGTGTTACTTAATTTTCACCTGTCAACATCCTCAAGTTCCCATATACAGGATGTTAATGAACTACTCAGAATATGTAGATTACTTGAATAAGTAATTTGAAATAGGAAACTTATGGCCTGTTTATTGAAATTTCAAAGTAATGGCTATAAGTTTCTGAAGTGCCAGTATGTCACGTATCGCGGCACTTTGTCTGAAATGAAAAAAATAATAATAAAAACATTTACTCTAAGACAGGAATCAAATTCAGGACCTGTGGGATAGCAGCTTCCCATGTTACGTATTAAGTCCCCAAAGCAGTTGAAAAATAGCCTCCAGAGTAGGCTACATAACTCAAAATTTTGAGAACACTAGTAACGAGTTGCTAAAAATTGATATTTCTATACTCGGACAGCGGTTTTAAAGACATTCTTAGCCATCTTGTCAACCTGCTTTGCTTTAACACCGACTTATCAGCACCTGATACCCACACGTTTAACGCTATGTAGCTGCATTATGTTTATCTGGGAACCATGCATCGCCGATCTCAAATTACTTATAGCAGTCACGTGCACAGTCTTGTAAATTATTTCGGTGTAGTTCATTAACCCCTGTATATACAGATAGCTAGCCTGACAACCAGACATCAACGATGAGATCCCCTAATCCTGAATCTCCAACAAACTCCAACTCGACAAGATGTTGAGAAACAAAAAGAAATGTTCATCACTAACCATCCACCACATATATGTCACCTCACATTTCAACAATTGCATTTATGTTAACCCTTTTAGTGCCAGCCCAAACAATAGAATTTTGTCTGAAAAGTGCCAGAGTCTTAAATTATTAGTAATAAAATGAGTGTCAAATGACATATGGAGCTGGATCTTTTTTTCATTTTAGTAAATCCATTTGTTTACTGTATACTACATATTATATGACTGATGAGTCTCTTCACTATTTTAATAAAATTAAAAACAACAGAAAATTTTGAAAATAAAATAAAAGTTCCCAAAATAGTCAATAATTAGGCATACAAAACCTTACTAAACAGAGTTCAGGCTAATGAAATGAAAGTATAGATATTTCTTTACTAAAACAGCAATCTGTTTTAGTCTGGTGTTTTATTTTATAAAATACAAAATATGAATTCATGTAAACTGGAAAAAAAAAAAAAAAAAAACACGCACACCCACGCCCACACGCACGCACACACACACACCAGTCCAACACAGCTAATAATGGAAATGGCATAAAGCCATGGGATACAGATGTAACATTGGTTACTGTACAATTTCGCACTTGTGTTGTTGCATAGCCAAATGGTTGATTCACATTGTATGCATCATCTGGTTATGCTTCCATAAATCCATTTTGATAAGTACACTGATTATTTGCATGCATGTGAGGACCATTGAAAGTTGTTATCCGATTCGCTGAAGATAGAATGCATATCCTCCTCTCTTATGACTATGTAAGAAACGCATTCATCAAAGACTGAAAATTCAAAACCGCTCGTTTTCTTCTAATACATCGCAAACTGCAGCTCTTATTTCCTCTTTGGTTCATAACCTTTCACTAGAAGAAGCCATTTTCCAACCAACATAAACAAACACTGGCTAGAGAAATTAAATTTGGAGCTAATTTAGTGCCTTGGAGTGTACAGATAAGGTCCTGAAATGCTCCAGGAAACCTTTCTCTATGGTTAAAATGTAGAAAGTACACAGACCTTTTTGCTGGAAAGAGTTAGAACATGAAAATGGCATCACATATAGATCATGATTGGCAATTCTAGCAGAATTTTTGCATCATGATTAGAATGTATTTGTCACTAAAAAGGTTAATAGACCTCTAATGTTTTGTTTAGATGGCCCATTATGTAAACTATTATGTTCAACATTCACATGACTTTATTAACTGTTCTGTAAAAAAACTATTCTTACAAAAGATTAATCATTTATCTACATCGTGCTAAACAATATAAAACATTAGGAGAAATTGTCTTACCACTTTCTTCCTTCTAAGCAGAAGGGACATAAGGGAATACACTAGGCAAAAATGATCAAAAACTCATCACTATGTGAAACAATGAAGTTCAATTGGTTCTCTTTTGTATTCCCAGGAGCAAAAAAAAAGGAGGTGAAATGAAAGTTGACTTCCCACTTGAGAACAGTTAAAGTAGGAATAGCTCAGAAACAGTTAACCCTACAAAAAATGTATATGTTATAATTTGTATGTTTTAACAAGATCTACATTTTCTGTGTAATAAATGTTTGTTTATTTCTTATGGTTTACTGGTTGTGCAAATGTCTTTCAGAATGAAGAGGACTTCAGAGGCTGTTCCCCAAAAATTCAAAATATACAGCATTTCAATCAAACTTACTAGAACCATTTTTGAGAAAATTAAAATTTTCAAAATTTCTTTCATGTAAAGGGTACTTTGGGAAGGAGGGATTTTCCTCAAAATCTTTGTGTCCAAATTATGTACATATTATATTCTTGTTTATATTCCATGACAATACCTACATTTCTTGTAAGATAAAAGATAAATAAATAAATTCAAGATATATAACTAGTGACTCACCCCCCAAACAGGATCTCCCTCTTCAGGAAAAAGCTGGAAATACTTCTCCCCAAGCTGCAGGGGTGGAGCAGTAGCAAGGCGCAAGTTTGTCCAGCACTGCAAGAACTTGATGACGGATTCAAACGTATACAGCGCCAGGCGATCGTTTCCATAGTTGGACATATGCGTCATAAATATGCTAATCTGTAAGATACACACAATTATGTGTTAGTGCAAAAAAGTGTTCAATATAAGAAAGTGTGAATGAATGAATAAATTACAAAGCATACATAGCTTTGGCATACCGCTGCTCATCCCTTTGGACAGCCCTCTACACTTTAACATACACAATATACTTTTGATTATAGGTAATGCAGGGGAGAAGAACACAAATAATCGAGAAACCCATAATTTAATGCTTTTAAGGTACAACATACATATGTAAGTAGGAAATTATGTTGAAAATCTTTTTTCAACATACATTCTTTGTTCAAAAGTTTATCCTACTTCTGTGCATGGGTATTTCTTAAAATAGTCCATAATGCTGGTATACTTCAGAGAGGAGTTGACATTTTTTTGCACGCACTTGGAATTTTTCTTGCAGCAATAATGTCATTGAACTCAAACTCCCTCTGACCCATATAATCTAGAAGAGTATCAACACATTGCAATGTAGTTCAATGACTGATTAGGTCACTGTCTTCATCCCCACTTTCGTATTTACTGCCCTCTTCTTTGTTTTGTTGTGAAGTAGCAGTCACAATTTCGGCGTTACTCATGTACTGGAAGCCGGGTCCACAGGCATCGATCTTCAGCCACTCATTCAAGTTTTCTTTATTGACATCTTCAAAACCATTTAAACCTGTTGTGACTTAACACATGTTACTTACCATCAGAAAAACTGAGCTTGTTTTTAATTTACTAAGGCGATAACAATGAAAACAGTACTTTATTGTCATGCGGTGATTATTTAAACAATGGAAATGACACTTATTGTTGTGCGGCAGATCCTTTATTGCTGTTTTCTAAAGAAAAACAATCTACATTTGGGGGGGGGGGATGCACAAATAATTGGGAGTGTACTATACTTACAAATTTGTAGAGATTTTCATGCACACTCTTTCTCTTTGTGTATGTTTCATTATACATTTTTATTCCATTTAGTTGCTTCTCCTAATGTTCCTGCTTTGATTTCTACCTAGATTTTACGTTCACTTTCCCTTTCTTCCTGCTTCATTTATCTTGCCTCTTATGTCGTACCATTTCTCACTTATCTTTACTGTCTTATCATTCCCTGCACTTGATTTAGCTCTCACACCCTTCCCCTTTACTTCTATGCCTTTGTTTTGCTCTGTCTCATCACTTACCAAAATCTGTCTGTTTCCTCTATGATGTTCGGGACCTCACACACTATACATTTCCAAATTAAACTCATTTGCAGCCTTCCATGCTATGCTTAAATTAACATTGATTCGGAATTATGACAGTATTTTTTCTGTCATGTGCAGTCCCACTGTGCCATGTGCACAACATGCAGTGCTATTGGTCCATCAGTCATTTGTCAGCTGAGTGCTAGCGGAGAGAAGAGGTAAATAAAGATAAAACTTTGCAAGAGTTACCTAACAACTTCCTCACATTCAGATGTTACCACAGTCAATCCTTCACACTGAGCTTCCAACTGCTGCATCTGGTGATAAGCTTGACGATGTTGCTAACAAGCTATTGGAACATAAAAATCATAAGTTTGTCCACACGAAGAGTTCCAGTGTGGTTGTTAAATGTTTTAGTAATTTATTCTCTTTTTCAATATTGTGATGGTCTATCCAAAAATGATATGCTACTACCGATTTGTCCATCTGTATAAATGTAATATTTCTTCTATGTTCCTTCATTCTGATACTCGAGTTCCCCTTGATCACACCAATATAAAATCTACTACAGTCCTCACATTTAATTTCATAAGTTCCCAATTTCATATGAAATGGTATAGTGTCCTTGAGTGGTTTATTTAGCAAGTTCTTTAAATTATATTCATTTTGTGGAGCCAATCTGCTATTACAGTGTTTGAAAATCTGTTCCAGATGGCAGCACTTGGAAGCTCAAGTGAGAAAGAAGAAGGAGGGAAGAAACAGTCAGGTTGCACAATGCAGATGATAAAGAAAATGATCCAATTTAATATAGCAAAGTAAGTTCAAATTGACTCATTTGTTTAAAAAATGTTGATATGTTACCTACCTTTGCAGGTCAATGTGAAGGGGTTCTGGGTTTACCCATTCCTATCCTAGGAGTTTCTTATACACCAAACATCCTGCTTGTTTGTATAAGAAGTATCTTTCATTTTACTGTGTACATTCTGTGTCCATTCACAATTCTGGACTAAAATTAATTTACCCCCTTTATGAATTACTTATATGTTGTTACCTATGGCTTTATTGGACTTTAATCCATTGAGTACAGATATCTCATTACAAATGCATTGAATTGCACAAATATAATACAAATATAGCAATATAGTAACTAATAATGCAATCTTAAAATAAATGCAAAAACAAGTCAGTATCTACTTAAAAGGTCTAGTTTTCATTGTCTTCTTCCTCTTTAATCCATTTTGCTCCTGGCAGCCCAATATAATGCTGGTAATTCTTTCCATTTGTCTTTTGCATGGTTAAGTTCTTTTCTTAACAATTTTCCTGCACCACTATCTCTTACATTCCCTATACAGTGTGCATAAAAAGTCTGTATACCCCTGTATTAAATTTAAAATTTCATGTTTTTTTTTTTTTAGGTTGGTGTATATTCATATTATTCTCCTGTCAGATACCCGTAACCGCAATGTTTATTTCTGGGGAAAAGAAAATCCAAATTTTTTTTAAGAAATTGAGCGCAACCCACCACATGTCATGGTCTGGGCCAGAATGACACAAACTCATCTGTTTGGCCCATACTTTTTTATGGTCTTGTTGATCAGAACTCTTATCTCCAGTTGATTGATGACTGGCTCCTCCCACAGCTGCAAAATGCGGAAATCTTAAACAGTGTTTGGTTTCAACATGGTGCAGTGCCAGCTCACTTTGCAGTAGCTGTTCGACAACGTCTGAACGTAGTCTTTGGAAATCAGTGGATCGGACAATCTCACATGGCCTCCAAGGAGCCCTGATCTAACAACTCCAGATAATGCACTATGGGGTTACATCAAAGAGAAGGTGCAGTACGCTACAACTGGTGAACTGCAAAATGCGGTGCAAGTAGCTTTCCAGACAGTGACTCCACTGATGTTGAGTAAGATGAACACGAGAACATGGCGGCCATGCAGAGACAATGGGGGGGGACACAAACCGATGTTTTGGAGTGCTAAGATGTAAGGAGAAACATTTAATTACATAAATATTGGAAATTTGTACTTTTATTTCACATTAGTTTGAATTTAATATAGGGACTTTAAGCACACACTGTATACAGGCCCTTATTTCTGTCTTCATCATATCTACTTCTTGTTCCACATACATAGTAGTGATTCAAATGGAATGCAAGAACAACTTACAGGGTTGTAGACTATGGTCTGGAACAGTTCACCACCCTGTATAGCTTCATCCAGCTTCTCACGACCACCAGGGTATCGCTCAATCATTATTGTGTGCGTGAATAGACCACAGGTTTGCCTTGGTAGCACCTGCAACAGTCATATTTCATTTCATGAAAACAATATACAATCAACTCTAGCTCCACAAAATAGGTTTGGTGCACAAAAAATTGTTGTGCAACAACTTGGAAAATTCTTTTGATGTAACAGCTCCCTTCCCCAGTATCCCAACAGATCAACGTCTAAGTCAAATTAAGAAATGGTTCATATACAACATGAAATACACAATCTTTATAAATCCTTATAAATCTGCGGTCATGCACCGCTTCCCTCCCATCATTCCTTTCTGGCACATACCCCTTTTGCATCATAACAAATAGGATGAACAGATGAGGTAACCCAACCATTATTATTTTGCAGATTACATATTGGATGTCCCTTAAATTACTTCCCTTTTCAAAGATAATGCTGGAAATATTCTCCTTGTGCAGCATCTTAACAGATTATTAATATTGCAATTCCTCTTAGGGTATGTTGGTTATTTCTTGATGTATACTATTTTGTCGTTTTGTCGTTAGATTGATAACACTGATCCTGTACTTTTAAATGTCTTGACTATTTTATCAACTGTACTTCTATTAGGAGGACCATGTATTCCCAAAATGCTCTACCTAGACAGCCTGGGTTCGAACCCAAGCGACCGCATGTGATTTGTGGTGGACAAAGCGGCGCAGGGGCAGGTTTTCTCCGGGTTCCCCAGTTTCCCCTGCCACCACATTCCACCAGGGCTCCATCTTCATGTATCATCAGTGTCATCGCCTGCGGTGCCATTGCAGTAAAAGCGGGCATTAAACACTATAAAAAAAAAAAAATGCTCTACAACACAGAGATTTGCATTTTACAAATGAAAACTCTATGTACTGAGGTATGTTGGACAATGACTGTACTAGGGGCTGTGCCATAGCTGAGTGGTTAGACCACTTGCCTCTCATCTAGGCGGCCCGGGTTCAATCCTAAATGACCGCATGTTAGATTTGTGGTGGACAAGCAGCGCAGGGAAAGGTTTTCTCTGAGTTCTCCAATTTCCCCTGCCATCACATTCCACATCTTCATTCCAAGCAACAACAGTGTCATCGTCTGTGGTGCCATATGCAGTAAAAGTGAGCATTAAAAAAAGACTGCACTAACACACATCTGAAAACCACCAGTTACCTTCTCTACTGCCTTCGTTTATCATAAGATCATGCCACATGTGACACAATAGTGGGAACTGCGTGGCGCATGCCCGAGCCCTCATACCAATATAGAGTGTGGCACCGTACAAACACTTCAGAACCAAATGGCATGTGTCAAAACACCATGTAACTTCCTACAGCATTAAATTGGATGTGTGCATTCCACATAAAGCTAGATTTTTGTTTATTAAAACATTAATGGGAATGTATAGTGAAGTAACTAATCAATTAAGAGTAAAAGCACAGCATTACACTCAAACTTCCACTCGTTGAAATAAGTAACTCACTTCGGACATGTTTCAGTGGCTATTGACCCCATCTTCAGCAGAGATTTACTAATGAACTCGTGGTAGTGGCCTGTAGAGGGCTCTCTTCTGGGTAAATGATTTTGAGATGAGACGTTTGTTTGTAGTATATCATTTATAACGTTTTTGTGTTTTAGAATTAATAGATTTTGCCAAACTGTTAATCCTATTGGATTCTGCACTGATTTTAATAACTTCGGTTCACTGTGAAAATTATGGTTTTGAGTCCAAAACTCAGTCTCATTGAGGAACAGAAAGCATAAACAGACATATAAATCAGCTGTAGTACACCATTTTTGGAGTCAAAACCATAATTTTCACAGTAAACTCAAGTTATTAAAATCAGTGCAGAATGCAATTGGATTAACAGTTTGGTAAATTCTATTAACTCTAAAAATCAAAAACAATGTCATAATATTTTGATATACCACAAATAAATGGTCTCATCTCAAAATTTAACACCCTGATCAGAGACCTCTACAGGCCGCGGTCATGAGTTCATAAATAAATCTCTGCTGAAGATGGAGGCAATAGCCACCAAAACATGTCTGAAGTAAATTACTTATTCCAACTAGTGAAGTTTGAGTGTGATGATGTGTTTTTACTCTTGATTAATAGATTTTTGTTATTTTAATCTTCACACAGTGAGATATACAAAATTAAATACTAATTGAAGTGTAATTGATTTACTGTGTTACATTGCTTACCATGATATTCCTGTGTATGAAGCCCCTTCGTAGCCTCGCTGGTCTCAAGTGGGGATATTCCTCCGTAGAGGTAACCCGTACATTCCATACCTTTTTCCATGCCTCATACAGAAGCTCATGGACTGGGTATACTCCCGAGTGATGGGGAGCTATTGAGTACCCAGAGTCTATGGGTATCCCGTGCTCCTGAAACATAACCAAGCAAAAAATTAAAATTTTTCAATAAAATTTGAAGGGAAAATAATTTATTGGAAGAACTTAGACAATACTTGACCAATCATAAAAAAAATATGCGTTACATCCACATAACTTTCTATGTTCTGCAAACAAACTACGACGCCATCCAGAAAGTGACAGACAATTAGACAATTTGGCATAACTAAATGATAATGAAAGATATCACCACAAAACTGTATTTACAAAGTTACAGTACTTTACTCTGTTTCTCAACACAATCTCCATTCTGTGTCAAAATGTAAATGGCGTGTTATTTATGGACGCTCTTTAACTGCTGTGGTTCTCAGCGTCCCATTCTATATTGAGCATGAAAGACCGCTTAATTTTGCTCAGAGGCCCCTCTATCAGGCTTGAGGTTCTTTTACGTGCCGTAAATATATGACATGGGACTAACGGCTTTACTTCCCTTCCGAAGGAAGCCATGCTAAGGATTTTTACACCCGAAAAAATCCATCGTCCTCCGCCGGGCTTGAACCCGCGACCTTGGGTAGTATGGTAACCATTACACCATGGAGGAAAACATTGTGTGTCAAGATATTTATTATCACATGGTACCAAAGAACTTATTTCTTTTTTTGAATGCACAAAATGTTTGTCCAATCAAATTTTATAGGCAAATAAAGCAAGTGTATGGTGATAATGCAATGAACGAATCTTCAGTGAGGAAATGGTGAATAATTTATGAGTAATCAAGGAAGAACCAGTGGGCACAACAAAGATCAGAGTGGAAGTTCATCAATTGTTATGGAGAAGTTGAAAGCAAATGTTGATAAAAGAATTAAGAAAAAGTGGTGCTTCACTTTGGGCTCTGTACATGACTTTTTCGATGGAAAAGATTTCCCAGCCATGAAGACAGTGACATCTTAGCAGTGGAAGAGTACAAAATCTTTACTGAAAAGCCAGTACCACATGATAATAAATATGTTGATAGCAATGATGATTACATTGAAAAATAGAGTAAGGTACTGATAACTTTTGTTATTGTTTAGCTATGCCAAATCGTCTGTCACTTTCCGGATGGCCCTCGTATTCTTACAAAAGATTATTCATTTATCTGCATCATGCTCATATAGAGGAATAAGAATAGTCTGGGAGAGGGAAAAGTACATAGAGATATGTAATAAACTAGGGAGAGAAGACTTTGAATGGGCAAGAACAGGGTTGAAAAACTTGAAAAGCATACTGAAGATGTAAAAAATGTCCAATATGTGGAGAAATTGATAAAGATTTCCATTATATACCATATTGTAATTAAACAAAGACTGGGAGAAATCAAATTTGGCAACAAAAAGGGTTAGATTGGGTGAGGAAACAGTAATCAGGAGGGTTCTGTCTGCAAAAGGATAAAAAAATATAAAAAGTATAGCAAACTTCTTAGGTAAGGTCAGAGAGAAATGGATAAGAACGTGCAAACAAGTTGGAAGAGGAAAAGGAAGGAAGAATAGTAGCATGATGTAGGGCAAGGTCCATTATACATATATAACTGTGGTGTTAAGATGTATGGTAGAAAAATAAAAATAGCAAAGTCTAAAAAATGTATAAGAAAAATGTAAGAATATATATACAGTATTATGGTTATTAAAGACATTCATTCATTCATACTTCATGCTAATCAAGATATAAATTAGCAAAAATTGCCTTATTACTTACTTCCTTCTAAGCAGAAAGGAAAAAAAGGAAATGTACCAGGCTAATCTGAATATTTTAAAAGCTATCACTATGTAAAACAATTGAAATTTGGTTCTCTTTGCATGGCTAGGAGTAAAACAAAAAGGATATGAAATGAAAGATAACTTCCCTTTTCAGAAAAGTTTAAGTGGTTTAAAATTGAAAGCAACACTGAAACAAATAAGTGGGAGTATACTGTACTTACTTTAGCAAACTCCCTGTTTAGAGTCATATCCAACTGCAGCTGTGTTAGGTTATCGTACAGGTGCGGCTGCTGATGGTTCCACATGTGACTGAACCACATGAAACTCCCAGCATGCTCTGAAATCATTGTTTCCCTTTAAATACTCACAAATAATATTATGATAGCCTAGGCTGAAATTTTGTAAAAATGTTCAAAAAGTTAAAAACCTTACTTTGAACCTTTAGCTTGAATCAAATATTGTAGCTTTCACTCTCCAAGCCTAATAGCCTGTATTTACTTGCAATGCTTTTTATTCTACTCCCTTCATTCTGTAATATGGTATAGAAACAGGAATAATGCTCTGCTTTATTGCGCAAGCACATCCGATTACTTCTCTAACGTGATTTGTGTGTTGTATTGAAGCTATCCTTCATTTAGGCAGGCGTTCACAGGGTATAGTGTACAACAAGCCACAAAAAGTAAACAGATACTGAGCTGAGTATGAAGGTCAATTGTAGCATTCCAGGAGGAGCAAACAAAGCAAGTGAAGCGTGAGTAGTGCACCAATTAACAGCCAAATGTCATAGTGATGATGATTTCCTTTAGTTCCTAGGTGGAATATAGGGCTGCAACACATCTTTGCCATCCAACTCTATTTCTTGACGGGATCTATTCATTTCTCACAATTCCTCTTCAGCTGTTCTTCTCCAAACCCTTAAGTCTTCTAATTTTTGTTTCTCCCTGTGAATTCCATTCCAATACCTGTCTAGCTACATTTCTACGATCATTTCTCAGTATATATCCAACCCATATCCATTTACACTTTTTTATTTTTCTATCAATTGGTAACTGATTTGTTATTTCCCATAACAGTGTTGCTAATGATTTTTGGCCACCAGATTCTCAGTATGTGTCTTAGACATCGATTAATAAAAATGGAAATTTTTTATTTATTTCTTGTGTCATTTTCCAGGTTTCACATCCATACAAAAATACATATAATACATTTGATTTAAAAATTCTGATTTTAGTATATGTTTGAATGTTCTGTGAATTCCAAAATGTTCTCAGTTGTGAGAAAACATTTTTTACTTTAAATTTAAATGTAATGAGTCACCTTCTTATACTTTTTGCTCCAACTTTACCTTCATTTGGGAAGACCAGTTTCAGTACTTTAACCCTATCTTCAGTTCAGTTGATTGACGCTACATACAACAGGTGGTTGAGTGCAGTCTGGTGTTGTGTTGCCCTCTATTCTTGTCAACAGGATGACATCATCAATGGCAGGGACCTCAAAATTCATAAGAGAGTCTTCTTCTTTGGTGATAAAGATATTTTCCCAAATTTGTAGTTCCAAAGGTTTCTTTACACATTTAATTAACTATTTCTTCCTTTATGTTATGATTTTCAGACCAGAAATGATGTGCTACTGCAGATTTGTCTACATGCTTGTACCTAATGCGTTCTTTCATCCTAGTTTCCAAATTTCGTTTTGTTTTTCCAATATAAATTTTATTGCAGTCTCGGCAGCTCATTAAATTTAATTATGGCGCTCCACTGTCTAAAATGCTTCCTTTTCTTTGATACTTTTTACTTTTGTTTATTTTGTTATCTATATCTTGGTCCGTTCCTCTATTTTGGGATACAATACATCCCAAATATCTAAAATATTTGCCTCTTTCTATTTTGTGGTTGTCAATGTACAATTTATTTGAATGTGCCATTCTATAATTCCTACTCCAATTCAAGGAAAATGATACCATTAAGACAGCCGCAATGAAACTTCAGGTAAAACCTTGAACTATTTCAAGCATTTAGCACTGTGGTATGGCACAGTATGATTCAACAGGAAAGCAACAGGTACAACATACCTCATACGGGAAAAGACAGGCTACGATGACACTGTACATTGACTCAGTCCCTTTATCCTAAACCAGAAGCAATAGAAAAACTTGCCTAAAGTCCTGCATAACAGATTCTGTAGCAAAATGTACCAGAAATAAACTACAGTATCCATCTTGTATCATACCTGATGTACTAAATTATTCCTATATGATTATGTTGTAATATTAATAATTACACCATATTTTGTAACAAAATGTATTTTTATAAATGTAATATTTAGGAATAAAATCATCATATAATAAAACACAATGTAGAATATAGCCTACTATCTAATTCTTTAAATATTGAGATATCTATATCATATTGTGGAACAGCATAAATGACCTGTTTGGTAGTATTTAGTTTTTTTTTTTTTTTTTTTTTTTTGCACATTAAAATTGTTCAATGCAATAGTTTTAACTATACTTTCAAATTTTCAAAGAAACTCAGAGAAAATAAACTTAAGATAGTGACATATAGTTTTTGCAGATGATTCAAAAATCCAACTTTTCATTTTCTTGTGATGAAAAATCTGAAAATTTCAGCTTTAAAATGATATGAATATAATTGGGCTTATTGGCCAGTTGGCTCTTCAAATTACCACTTTAAATATTGGCATCAATAACTATGCAGATTGTATTAAATGGAAAGAATTTTGTAAGACAAAAAATTATTTAATAATTACTTACTGGAACCAGTTTTGGGAACACTTGTCTTCATTTTCAACCTTCAATTTTGACAGAATTACATTTTGTTGACGTTAACGATGAGGGAGGCATCTAGTGCTGGATCTATGAACTTCCAAAGATTGCTGTAAAGCGGTCAAAATTCATGATATGGTTCTTTTCCTTCATGTTGTAGATTTTCTCCCGGACATCCAATTCTATGTATGTATATGCTGGTTTTAACAGTTTTATATTAAGTGTGATTTTAATATTAATCACATCACTGTCACAAACACACATTTGCAAAATATAAATCACGTAGATTGCATTTATTCTCAATTTCCTGTAACTTGGTTTTTACATATTTGAAGTGCAGTTTTCTCAAAAAGTATTACAGATATGTACACCAAACTTATACTGCATGCTTTTGGGAACTATGAGGTACGATCAAAAAATAATGGGAATTTTTGTTTTCTTAAGCAATCTTTTATTTATACATCTACATCAACTTTGTGCCCTTCAAAATAAATTCCCTTAAATATAATACACTTATGCAAGCACTTTTTCCAATATTGGAAGCAACTCTGGTACTCGCTTCTCCTTATGGTGTTCAACTACTTCAGTGATTCTGTTTTTGGTTCACCAAGAGTGGCTAAACGACATTCTTTCATGTTCTCTTCAGCCTCAGGAATAGAAAGAAGTCGCAGGGTCCATATCCGGTGAATAAGGTGGCTGCCTTAACGTTTCTGATTTTTGCCAAAAAGTCATGAACAAACGTTGAGATGTGGGCAGGAGCTATCCACAAGTGGTTTTGTGAAAATTCTGGTCATTTTCTTTGGATTACTTCATGCATAACTTCTAGGTAGTAGTATTCCTTATTGACTGTATAACCATATGGCAGAACCATTTCTTTCCATCTCAGTGCCTTCTTGAACCTCTTTGATGCCACTCAAAATCTCTTGTCTTACTCATAATATTTGCCAAAAGACAGAGCCAATATTTTGAACACTTTATTCCATGCAAATTCGAGGTGCCTTCGATAACATATATAACCCTTTTAACTGTCAACAGTAAACTAAGCATTTAAAACATCTGAAAATGCAAACATACATTAGGAACATGTGTAGCTGCAAGACAAAAAAAAAAGTTTCAAAATTCGGTTTTTAAAGATACAAAATTAAAAAAAGTTCCATTATTTTTTATCACACCCTGTATATATTTATACTTAAGTACTTTTTTGTTCAGATTTATAAATAAATGTGAGAATACCAAATTATTTGTGAAAAAAAATGTTACCCTTTTTCTGTTATACAAGTTGTTTTTTTTTCTTTCTTTCTTTTCATTCAATCCTTAGAGGTATTGGAAAACAATTAGGTAGTAATGTAAAATTATCTTCTATGTGATTTACGGAAAAAGCTGGTTATAATAGTGCTACTATGTCCTGTGGTTGTAATTACTAACATGTAGGAGCACCTTTGGAAGTCATCGCTGTGCAGTGTTAAACCTGCGTGAGTGGACACGTGTGCTGTCGGCGAGGATTTTCAGAGCACGCTTGCCAACAGCACACGTGTCCACTCACACAGGCGTAGCTTCGATGTCTTCCATATGTCCAATTCTAGAGGCCATTCAACTCATTTTAGCATGTGTACACTATTTTATAGCCTGTGGTTTTTGTTCCAGAGGTGTTAAGACTAATGTTGACTTCCCTATTTGGTTGTTTATGTGTCTTAGATGTTCCTTCAATCTGGTCCCTATGCTTCTTTTGGTCTTCATTATGTATTATCTTCACAGTCTGTCATCCTTCGTGGTCTAGGGGTAACATGCCAAACTCTGGTTCCCAAGGTCACGGGTTAAAACCCAGTGAAAATCGATGGATTTTTATCAGGTGTAAAAATCCTTAGCATGGTTTCCTTCAAGAGGGAAGTAAAGCCATCAGTCCCGTGTCATAGATTTATGGTAGATAAAAGAACCTCAAGCCTGATAGAGGCCTCTGAGCAAAATTAACCGTCTTTTACACCCAATATAGACTGGGACACCGAAAACCATTGCAGTTAAAGAGTGTCTGTAAATAACACTCAATTTCTAATTTCTTTCTTCAAAGTCTTCATAATTAATTCTGTCAGTTCCTAACTTATTGGATGGGAGTTGTAATAAATTGAAAAACCTTAATTAATTTCATTTAGCAAAACTTTAACTACATAGAATCTATATTTATAAATGAAATGTGCATAATGTGTAAGTATATAAACTGAATTACATTAGGATAGGTAGAGTTGGGCTGAAAAATTCAATGCCATAGCCGGAATTTGAACCACAGATCTCCAGGATCTCTAGCCAGTTGCTCTACCACTAAGCTACCATGGCAACATGCTGGCACTGCATTAAATTTCTCAACTAACTCACATGTTTCCCAGTAAACCACAAAGTGATCTCAAATTACTTTTGAGATGACATACCCCAATGGCGACTTACAATGTTGTAAGTACTTTAATGTTGTGCAAGCATGTTGCCATGGTAGAGCAACTGGCTAGAGTCAGGGCCGTACCATGGCCAAGTGGTTAGACCACTCCTCGCTCACCTAGATGGCCCGGGTTCGATCCCAAGTGATGATATGTGAGATTTGTAGTGGACAAAGCGGCACAGGGGTGGGTTTTCTCCGGGTTCTCTGGTTTCCCCTGCCATCGCATTCCACCGGTGCTCCATCTGCATTCCATGTATCACCAGTGTTATCACCTGTGGTGGCACAAGTAGTACAAGCAGTCGTTAAACACTGCAAAAAAAAAAACTACAAAAAAACAGCTAGAGACCTTAAGATCCGTGGTTCAAATCCCGGCTATGGTATTGAATTTGTCAGTTTGACTCTACCTATCCAACTCCTGTCCTACACACAGCTTGTGTGAAAAAATTATTAAAATCAACATGAACTACATTAATCTAGTCCTAGTTTTATTATTGACATGTCTTTTTTGCAGTTTCCTGCATTATATCTTTCACAATATTTGTTACATATTTCACAGATAGTCTTCATCCGGTTGGTGAAATCTCTTATTTTGGTAGAACTTGTGGTGGAGGTAGTGTGTTGCATACTGTGTTATTATATGTTGATGCTCGGAGTTTGGTTTGTCTGTTTCCATTCTTCTACCGTTGTCATGGCGTCAGTTGAACAGAAGTCACTCCAGATATATTTTCTTTTTCCATAAGTATTTGGAAGGTATTCTCATAGGCTGTGGTGTTTGGCAGGAGTATCTACATTCTGATGTCTTCTATGAAGAAAGTTTCTTTTGTTACGACGTAGGCCAATCTTGACGGTGCTGCCTTTCTGATTCCTAGGATTCATTTCATTTAGCAAGCTTTGATTTTTTCTAAAGTTGTGAGGTTGTTGACTTCATAGAAACACAGAAACTATGAAACAGCAAACTATTGTATTAACATTTACATCAGAAGAGTATCACATTACATACATTCCCGCTTGGTTTCTTCCTTGTATGTCAACCCGCCTGTATCCACAACATCCATTGATGACTCAGGATCACAAAGTGATATCGTCACCTCAGCATCTTTTAATGAGAATTCCTGCAGTGAAGAGCCATAAGTTAAAATCAGTGCAGAATCCAATTGGATTAACAATTTCAGAAAATCTGTAATTCTAAAAAACAAAAACAAAGTTATAAAAATTGATATACCACAAATAAATAGTCTCAACTCAGAATTCATCTACCTCTACAGGCCACTACCATGAGTTCATCAGTAAATCTCTGTTGAAGATGGTGACAACAGCCGTCAAAACATGTCCGAAGTAAGTTACTTATTTCAACTTGTGAACTTTGAGTGTGATGTTGTGTTTTTACTCTTAATTGATTAGTTATTTCACTGCGCATTTCCATTAATATTTTAATTAAGATCAACCTTTTCCAAAAACGAGTCATGCTTACTTCACTTATCATGTTTCTTCATTAGTGCATTTTGTGATGATAAGAGCCATGAAGGTGATGATTGACCACTGGTAGATTTTCTTTTATGGCTGAACATTCTATTGAAGAGTGTATTCGTAGCCATGTATAGGAGGGATTGTATGCAATGGAAAGCATCTTAATAATAAATTGTTAAACCTTAAATGAGGTTTTATTTAGCAAAATTTGAACTACACAGGTATATAGAAACCATAAAACTATGGAACAGCAAAGTATTACATTACAGGGATGCTTGAGGAGACACATACCTAAGAGCATGTCATCCCCTTGGTTTTCCTCTGGTGTTCCATGATGGAAATACTTCCCTGAAAAGCCAAGGTTGAACCTGAAGTTTGGAACCAACTGTTGAATCCGCTGCTGGGTTGCCAGAAGAGCCTGCAAAATAGTCACAAAACATTACCTTTATTGCATTGCATTATTAAAGCTATGTTTTAACACATAATAGCAAATTTTTAAAGAGGGTTGCCCCACTTAAGCTCAGACAACTTTGGGTTGCCCTCCCACTCATGTCATTTCTCAAAATGCTTTTGTTTATTGTGGCAATGGCTCACTGCGTGTCTGCTGGGTCCGTCTGAGGCAAGGTTTACTTTGTAATTGCTTCAAAAGCTGTTGATTTGTGGCAGGAGTACATTATTGGACTTTCCAATGCCGGTTACAGCGTTTCTATGATAGTGGTGGGTTCGTATCTAATGTTGAGCAGTTGGCAGTGAAGCCATTCGCTCTCTTGCATTCCAGTATTTTGATGTTATATTATCATGTTGACTAAAGGCTGCGGAAAGACTTTTGTTACTAACAGGGAGGAGACCCTTTAATAATTAACTGAAGGCTGGACAAAAGCCTAATGTCTGATCCCTCACCTTCATGCGGTGCAGCTGTTAGTAATAACTTTGTTATAATAGAAAGGAGACTTTAATTGCTTCTATAATTTGAAGACTTAAAGGAACCAATCTAAACAAAATTATGTGATGAACTAAAGGGAAGGGCTGCTCTGGTCAGCTTGGTGAGTTATTGACCTGGACTGATACTTCACATATCAGATCCCCTCTTTTACCTTTCCTATCCAGTCTTGCTTGACTCAACTCTTGTTTTCTTTGATTCTGATGGTATTAGATATTCAAGGCCTAGGGGATCATTTCATTTTCTTCCTGTCCATACCCTTCTTTACTTAGGTGATGTAACCACCATCTATGGTGCCTAATTTTAAACGGTTACAAAAAGTTGAATAAAACATTCCAGATAAAGTGATGTCCCATTGGAAAAAGAAACATTCCGAATAAAAACATTTCTTGATAGTGGAAAGATGCAAACAAAAAGCTCTTTCTTAAGTAAGTTATGTGTGGACTATATAACACAGCTACATAAAAATGTATTCCCATCTGAGGCTCAATGTGCAAAAAGCTAGCAAGAAAAAGAGCATAACCAACATGACCTAAAGGCGCAGTAGCCAAGGTGACTCAACAAAACCCACTTACACAAAGAAGCATTGTATGCTTGTCCAATTTGGGGAGGTGCAGAAACAAAATTAATTGTCTGCAGGTATTTCAAAATAAAGTGTTAAGGCTTATAGTGAATACACCTTGGTATATCAGAAACTCTCAGATACATTATGAACTTGGACTCGGTACCATCTCTGCACATATTTGATCTCAGGCTCACACGTTTTTTCAGTATCTTCGCTTAGTACCTGGCGCAGTGCACTTCTCGTTGGGACAAAAATCTGATACAGTTCCTCAGATAAAGAGTTGTCTCCCACAAGAGTTGCTGTCTTCTTCAGGAAGTAATTCTGAGAAAAAAGACTCTCACTGAATGAAATCATCTCTGACTGTTTAGTGTCAGAGGGACCTCGTGTGGCTGACCTCACAAACTAATGTTCTTTGTT
Organism: Hymenopus coronatus; assembly: GCA_030762935.1. Lineage (NCBI taxonomy): Eukaryota > Metazoa > Arthropoda > Insecta > Mantodea > Hymenopodidae > Hymenopus > Hymenopus coronatus. The sequence goes on along the minus strand of CM060897.1, from coordinate 13,937,150 downwards.
ACTTTTAGTTATAATGTATTTAATGCTGAACAAATCTAAATAAATTTAAAAAAAACAAGAAGCACTGCCAGCCGCATTGGAACATCTAAAGGGACTGTTTATCAAATAATACCCTGCAATTTGGGTTAGAACAACATCATAAAGCATGTGGATATCTTTGAAAGAGTGGCATATCAGAAAGGCTTCACCAATGCAACAAAATTCTACGAATACCACCTCAAAAGTGGCAGTGGGTGGTTTCTTGGATGAAGCATGGGTTTATTTAGATGATAAAAACAAACAAACCTGGGTAATTTATTACCCCAAGTGGGTCAAAACAGGTACTCCAACTTCACTAAGAGAACAAGGTAAAGTTTTCCAAGGTACTCATGTAGGAGTTCCTTATGTAAAACTTTATTACAACCCACTATTAAAGGAATATTTTGGATCCAAAATTTTATGAAGAGATTCCCAGTTGTATTGAAGATCTTAAAGTTTGGATCTACATGGATAAAGCAAGTCACAATTATCGATCGTCCCAGGATTTCTACCTCTCAAAAGCTGTGGAAACAGGCATAAATTTGACACCATTTAAAAGGATTCCAGATGAGGCCTCAGTGGATTTCTGCAGATTTGGTCAGCTGAAACAATGTCTTGCTTCTCTATGTGTCACAGCAATTGAAGGACTTTGGAAAGTCTGCAATGAGGGGTGATGTTCTTTATTTACATTGTTATGGTTACTGCTACTAGGTGGATTGTGTACAATCCACAATGAGGAGTGAGCTCTTGCAGTTCTTAGACGCAGTCTTCTACAGTGCAAAATGTGCTGCAGAGCCATAGCTAAAGCCCATAGAGATCACATTAAACACAATAGGTGGTGATGAAATGGGATCTCACCATAAGTAAAAATATCCGAGCTTAAGTGGAGCAACCCTCGTAATACAATAGTTCAAGCTTTTAAGTTAATTATTTGCTAAGACAGTTCTTGCCATTCCTTATATTCAAGGCAATGCTTAGATCAACTTTGACAAAAATTAAATTTTTTAGTTTTCTTCATTATTGTGTTTATAAGTTGTACTTTCTTGCTATGCAATTGATTTTTTACTATCAATGTAAACCCTTAATTGCATGAGTTGTTTTGCTACATATGCTGTTCTTCCTCTAATTTGCAAACTGGTATTTATATCTGTTTCACTGGCACCACAACTGAAGCGACTTGAATAGTGCGATACAAAGTGGACTGGTCATACATTCAAAGCCGAACTTTGCGAGTTCCAGTCCCAGCAACTGTAGTCAAATGTGCCTGTGGTAAAGGACAGGGAGGGCCCAAGTAAAATAACCAGTATGATGGTGCACTTGGATGATGTTGGGGTTACATTTGACTGCAGTTGCATGGATCTTGCTCTTTTTTATTATAAACTGCAGTTTTATTGCAAAAATATTAACATTTTTACAATAAAAGATAGCCTAATTTTATTCTTTAAGGTTAGTGTAAAACAAAATTAGAAAAAATGTCCTTTGAAACTACTAAAAACTTTGATTAATCATCTTTGTTGCATATATGCAACACCATGCAATTAAGGGTTAAAGCCACAAATGGATTTATCATTTAATATTTACATTAAACATTGTGTTGTGCTTTAAACTCCATTTTTCTCAATTCATTTTTAATTTATTTACCAATTACTATGTATGCACATAATAGGTACTATATTCCATAAAAAATATTTGACACATCCACACACACACATATATACATATAGGCCTTTTCCTATTTTTTTTTATGCTCAAGAGTTCACAAAACATGAATTTCTAGTGAAATCCCAACTTCAAATTTTTGGATGGAATGGAATACTTCCTCTCACCTACAAAAGTACAAATGCAGTCCTAACTGACAGGATTGTGACTTGCACTTTACTTTTTATTAGCAAGTTTCTCTATATCATTTTCATACATTTTAAATTCTATTGTTTATTTGGAAACGTTTGAAAGAATCACAGGTTGGTGTGGTGCTATAAACTACAAGCCAAGCGTGCACATAGAACATTAAGAAACAGGTTACCATAACATCGTCCTTCTTAAGACGAGTGCTTCTCTCGCCGACAAAGATGTCGTCGATGTCGACGAGGATGTACCTCTGCAGGGATATGCTGAGTTGTCCGTGGCTCAAGTACGACAGGGAGTCTAGGAAGAGCAGCTTGTGCAGCCAGAACCTCAGTCCACCACCAAACAAAACTCGCTGGATACCATCATACATCCCATGGTCCTGTGTCCCAGTATTTATATACGTGAATACATGCACTTAAAGAGTGTAATAAGCAGATAGAAGAACATGTGTTACATAGCTAATTACATCATTATTACTAATATATGGTGGACTTTGAGACAGTGATGTGTTCTATCAATTGAAATTAGTTAGTGAGTTGATTTTGTAACACTACATCTTTTAAAATAAGAACTGAAGCTTTCCTGGTGACGTGTTGAACTACATCTTTTATTATTGGAAAACATGTTTCAGAAGCTATGTGCTCCAATTGTCAATTCCCTTAGTCGACTGCCAGCATTACTTGCTATGATGGTTGCCATTGTCCCTAGTGGTGGTTTGATGAACTTCGGCATTAGTAGGTCGCCTGGCAGGATTTCAAAATTGAAAAGGTGGTTCTTGTTTTTCCAAATGTAGATGTTCTCCCAAACTTTTAATCCTGTTTTCCTTGTGATATTTTTGAGTATTTTCAGACTTCTATTTATGGTGATTTGCTCTTTTCAAAAATGCCAAGGTACTGCCGATTTGTCTTCTTGTTTTTGCTTCATATTTCTAAGGTGTTCTTTTGCTCTTGTTTTTATGTTTCTTTTAGTTTGGCCAGTTTAGGAAAGAGCAATACACCATAACTAGAAGTCTGAAAATATTAAAAAATATCACAAGGAAAACAAAATTAAAAGTTTGGAAGAACATCTACATTTAGAAAAACAAGAAATTGTGTTTTTAATTTTGAAATCATGCCAGGTGACCTTCTGATGCAGAGGTTCATCAAACCACCACTAGGGACAATGACAACTATCACAGCAAGTAATGTGGCAGTCGACCAAAGAAATTGACAGTGGAAGCACATGGCTTCTGAAACATGTTTACAAGTAATAGAAGTAAGTAATGTAGTGACTCAGTAATTAATTTCAATTAATTACATAATATTAGTAACGATGGTGAGCAAAAAAACATTTTCACACAGTATGTGTCAAAAGAAAAAAATGACACTGAAATTATTGATCATTTGCTGTCCAAGTTTCCACACAATGAAGTATTTATTTATTGTATACAACTGAAACTCTATGTTGATATCTACAATGGTTCTTGCAACATAACAGATGTTTATCATGGAACATTATTTCATATGGAGTAGGACATTGAAATGGAGTGAATTTGCTTCGAGTTAAAAAAACCAGTACAAGGAGTGATTTAACCTTCTCCTAACGACATTTTAAACCCTTCACAGGCTTCATAGCACAAGACATTTAATGTTGCTTCATAAACATACAAGGGTGGATTAGAAAGTAATGCACAATAACTTTTATACCAAAAGTTTAAAAGATACCATACAAACAAATGCACAACTAGAGAACACCTTTTGCCTATATATATATATTATTTTTGTGTGTAGCTTACGTCCTTTAACCTGGTTGATCATATTGGACAATGAATGATATCAGTGAAATGATGCTCAGATGATCACGGGGTCCATGGAGCTTAAGTTACTTGACGTTGTCTTCTCAGGATAAGGGAAGAGCCAGAGAAAAATGTTATCTGGGCAACTCACCTTAAGCAAGATTTGAACTCATAACCTCTGAATGTGAGGCAAACACATTACCACCACACTACCCAAGTAGGCTGTTTAGTTTTCTACATAGCTGGCAATTTTCTCAGCACATTTCTCACATCATGATGCCAGTTTCAAAATACCCTGTTTGTGGAAGTCCATTCAATTGGAGTACAGCTATATGTGACTGCTGTTTTCACTTCTGCATCTGGCGCAGAGCATTTACTACCCGGGAATTTCTTCATGGGACCAAACAAATGCAAGTCAGCCGGTGCCAGGTCTGGACTGTATGGAGGATTTGTTGATTTTCTCACAAACAGCTGCAGCATTGTTGTGAAGAAGTTTGACACATCAGCAAGAACCAGTGATGATTCACTTCAAAAGTCAACATAATGCAATAAGTAATCCAAGCATGTCATCATTCGCTGACCCTTGTGGTCGATTGTCAGGTTTTTAGGCACCCAATAAACACTCACTTTATAAAACCATGATTAGGCATGCACAATGTCGTACACCACACTGCATTTGGATCTGCCAGTCGTTCAAAATTGCAGTCTCAATGGCTCTGATATTGTGTGGTTGCAGTTGTCCAGAAGTGGTGCATCACAAAGGTTATCAAAGAATGCACACCAACTGGAGACATTACAGCTGTCCCCATTAATGCCATGCCTGTCCCTGTGAATATCACTCAGGCTATGTTCTTTAGCCCATAAAAATTGCACTACACCTTGCTGCTCTTCACAAGTGGACGAGTAACATGTGCACCACTTCCATAGCAGAAGATTCAAACTATATCTTGATGAAATTTAAACATCCCAGCTGTGATACCAATGTAAGAAAACAAAATGTTCTGTGTTACTTTCCAATCCACCCTCCAACATTTGCCTCTTCTATATATGTAAAGCTATTTTAATGAAACCAAAACTGGTTTAAACCTCAGGAAAGGCCATGCACCCCCACAGTATCAATGGAGTAGAGGATTTATTAAAAAATGTTCTATTTTTTCTCTGTAGCAAACCTAGTCATTCTGTGCAACAAACATTCCTTATTAATGAATCAGGAAATTTTTTGTGCATATGAATGCTATAGCCTCAGCAAAGCTTTTCTTCTGTTCAAGGGTTTAGATTCAGTCTACGCTGCCATGCAGAAATACACTTGTATGCAATATTGTGTAACACAAATAAACCAATCTTCTCATAATATCTTCTCAAGCAAAGTTTTCATGTTATCTATAGCTTAATTATTTTAGCTACCTTAATATTTATTTAGCTGTTTCAAGGTTCAAAGAGGTTTCTTTTAACTAATTAAAAAGCACCTTTAAAATGTTTATAACTCCTCCTATTTAGGACTTATAAGCCAATGACTGGGGTCAGATGCCTGTTTAGCAGAGACTCTGGATTAGAGAGAAACCAGGATGGGTGATGAGCCCAATGCCTGGGATGAAAGTGAGGAAGCAGATGATATGAAATAACATTGAAATGGATAACAAGAAATAAGATTATGAAGCAATTAATGAAATGATGGAGGGAAACCTGAGAACCCAGAGAAAGCCTGCCCAGATGCTGCTTCGTCCACCACATATTCAACTTGCAATCCCCTAAGGCAACTGCCTAGGTGAGAGGCATTTCCTTTCTAAATGAAAGGAATTAGTCAATGCAATGCTTAGAATTTCAAGGAAAGAATTTAAGCAAAAGTGGATGGAGTTACAGTATGCAAATTATCTTAGAAAAAATGCACTGGGAGAAATTTGGAGGAGGAGCAGGAGGAGGAGCAGCAGGAGCAGGAGGAGGAGCAGGAAGAGGAGGAGGAGGAAGAGCAAGAGGAGCAGGAGGAGGAGCAGCAGGAGCAGGAGGGGCAGGAAGAGCAAGAGGAGGAGGAGCAGGAGGAGCAGAAAGAGGAGGAGGAGGAGGAGCAGGAGGAGAAGGAGCAGGAGCAGAAAGAGGAGCATGAGGAGCAGAAGGAGGAGGAGCAGGAGGAGGAGGAGGAGTAGGAGGAGGAGCAGAAAGAGCAGGAGGAAGAGGAGGAGGAGCAGGAAGAGCAGGAGGAGCAGGAGTAGAAAGAGCAGGAGGAGGAGCAGGAGCAGAAAAGGAGGAGGACCAGGAGGAGGAAGAGCAGGAGGAGCAGGAAGAGCAGGAGGAGGAGCAGAAAGAGCAGAAGGAGGAGCAGGAGCAGAAAGAGCAGGAGGAGGAGGAGCAGGAAGAGCAGGAGCAGGAAGAGCAGGAGGAGGAGCAGCAGCAGCAGGAGGTGCAGGAGAAGGAGGAGGAGTAGCAGCAGGAGGAGCAAGAGGAGGAGCAGGAGGAGCAGGAGGAGGTGCAGGAGGAGCAGGAGGAGGAGCAGGAGGAGCAGGAGGAACGGCAGGAGCAGGAGGAGGTGCAGGAGGAGGAGCGGGAGGAACGGCAGGAGGAGCAGGAGGAGGAGAAGGAGGAAAAATAATGTAAATGGAATTTGAAAAGGTGCTAGGAAGAGACTTGAAGATACAGAAATACAAGAAAATTGTTCAGAAACATACAGCATAAAAGATTGCTAGAATTGTATGTGCAAATAAAAAAATCTGATGTGTTCCATTCACATGACTTTCTCTACATCTCTGTAACAGCTTATGCTTCTATTTACTTCATGCTCATCGAGAAATAATTAGCCAAAAATAGTCTTATTACTTGCTTCCTTGTAAGTAGAAGCGCAAAAAGGGAGTACCATAGGTTAAAGTGAAAGTCAAAAAAGCTGGTTGCTGTGACTAAATTTCCTTTGTTTGTAATGACACGAGTTGACAAATTCCTGTATGAGAAAAGTATAGGTTTTTCAAAGCTGAAACCAAAAACAAGGAATATCTAAAAAAACGATCAACTCCATGAAAAAAATGAATATAACATAAATTGTGTGTTTTAATGTGCTCTACAATTTTTGTAAGGTAAGTTTTTATCTATCTCTTACGGTTTACCAGTTATACACAATTCTGTAAAATTCATCCAGAATAAAGTAGTCTTCAAAGATTATGCCCAGAAAATTCAATATGTACATATTATCTGTCAGGCATATATCTTTAATATACAATATTTTAATAAAAATCGTTAGCCATTTTTTAGAAAAATCAAAATTTTCGAAAATTTTGACGTGTGAAGGGTAGTTTGTAGTGGGGGGATTTTCTTGAAAACCTTCATGTCACATCCTTGGAAGATACTTCCCACAAACACACACACACACACATACACACACAGACAGACAGACACACACATAGACATTCTTCTAAAAATACTTTTTTTGTATTCAGGGTGTCTCAAAACATGTATTTCCGGTGAAATCTTGGTATAAAATTTTTGGGTGCATTACAATACCTTCTCTAGACATTATGTACATAGTACATATAGAGAAAGTAAAAATACAATGGAATCAGAATAGAGAGGGGTTAGAGGGGTGGGGGTGGAGATTAAAAGGGCTAAGAAAAGGCTTCCAATGGAATGTGCATCCAATTTGTGGAGGAAAGGAAGATATGGAACATATAGTTTTCAAATGTAAAGGGACAGAGGTTTGGAGAAAAAGTATATGATTAGAAAATGGATGAAATTAGACAGAAAGGTAGCCCTAATTAAACTTTTAAGCAAAGATAGTAAGAAGGTAGGGGAGTAGTTAGAAAGAAATGGTTGTGATCTACAAAAAATAGAGACAAATTAAACATAAGTTTATGTGTTATTAAAACATTAATTTAAAATAATGGGATGAAACATTGTACTTGTCTTAAATCCTTATTTATTAATATTATTGTGACGTAGTGGTGGTGGTATTAGCAAGAAAACAAAAATGTACTAATACAAAGGAAAACATGGGTTTAGAATATGGTAACGATAACAGCCTAGGCTGATGATAGCCATATTCTTTATATGGGTGCTTCGTACAAATAAATAAATAAAAATAAATATAATTATGCAAAAGGTTCATTTCTTTTATACAGTGAAAAAGAAATCTCCCACCATAGTTGTTGCCCTCCGCAGTGTAATGGTTAACATGCTAACTTCATGTACTCAAAGTCACAGGTTCAAACCTGGCGGAGGACGATGGATTTTTTTCAGGTGTAAAAATCCTTAGAGTGGCTTCCTTCAGAAGAGAAGTAAAGCCATTGGTTGCCTGAAAAAAGAGGCCTCTGAGCAAAATTAATCAGTCTTTCACCCCCAGTATAGGAGAACCACAGCAGTTAGAGGGCATCCATAAATAACATGCCATCTCCATACCATTTTCTACTGTAGTTAAACTTGTTATTGATCTCAAAGGGATGGTGTTCTTGACTGCAGTAAGGAGTTTTTAAGAAAGATAAAAAGTGAAACAATTGGGCTTTAAATGGCAGTCATGCCAATGTAACAGAAAGCTCCTCATAAACGTCCAGACATTAACATATGGAGGACAAAATACTTGTACAAAATTAGACAATCCTCAGAATCCATACTTTAACAACGTTTCCATGCAAAAACCTGTGTGCAAATCTCACTTGTATGGTGATAAGTGCAAGAAATTGCCCAGAGTGATTTGAAATACAATCAACTTACCTGTATGACGGTAGGTAGAGGAGTTTTACCGGACTCCTCAGTGGGATAATCTGCGATTCGCATGGCCCAGGCCAAGGGCTCATACGTCGAATGGTTAGGTGAGAATATGGTCCAGTCTTCTCCAGGGAGTGGACCCCATGCTGTCTCACCTGCTCGAGTCAGTCTCAGTATTGGAGAAGCTGCATTCAAAGCTGCATCCTATCAAAAAGCAATTTACTTCTAAATATAAAACTTAAAAACCAATTATGAAACTGGGTAGGTTGAGTCAGATTAAAACAATTCAAGCCATAGCCAGGATTTGAACCATGGATCTCCCGCTCTCTAGCCAGTTACTCTACCATTGAGTTACCATGGCAGCATACCCTCATGGCATTAAATTTCTCTGGTGAATCAGTTGAGAAATTTAATGCTATGCCGGAAAGTTGCCATGGTAGAGCAACCAGCTAGAAACCAGGAGATCCGTGGTTCAAATCCCAGCTATGGCATTGAATTTTTCAGTCTGACTCTACCTATCCAACTTCTGTCCTACACATGGCTTGTGTGAAAAAAAACAATTAAATTAAAAACTCATTGACCCTAATAGTTGGCTATACTATAAAGACCAGGAATTAAAGTACTTATAACATTGTAAGTCGCCATTGGGGTATGTCATCTCAAAATAATTTGAGATCATGCGAGTCAGTCTAGAAGAAAGAAAAAAAAAAAAAAAATTATAAAATATTTTTACTTAAAACCTGAAGTGTCCCATTCACATGACTTTCTCTACACACTATCGTTACAAAAGATTGTTTTATCTACGTTGTGGTAATCAAGATAAACATTACCACAAATGGTATATTAGTCCCTTCTTAGTAGAAGGGAAGTATGGGAATACCTAAGCTAAAGCAATACTAAAATCTTTTAAAAGCTGGTCGCTATGTGAAAATTTTAAAATCACTTTTCTTTGCATGGTCAGACGTATTAAAAATCCAGAGATGAAACAAAAGGTGACTTCCCATTTGAGAAAAATGTAAGTAGTTTAAAATTGAAACCAATTTAAAAAATATCTCGGAAATGGTTAAGTCAAAAATAAAGTTTTTGCCTATTCCTTATGATTTGCTAGTTGTGCAGAATTTATTCAGAATGAACAGGTCTTCAGGGGCTATTCCCAAGAATTCAAGATATACAATGTATTTGTCATGTAAATATCTTTAATATGCTGCATTTAAACCATTACAGCATTTTTTTAGAAAATCAAAAATTTTGAAAAATTTTTCATGTAAAGGGTAGTTTGTGATAGGGAGATTTTCTGAAAATCTTCATGTTGTTCCCTTGGAAAATACTAAACTTAAATACCAAATTTGGTGTTTAATGCTCTTTTCATTTTGGAGCTATGCTGTCCGCATGCATGCACACCCACTTTTGTCGCCCTCCGTGGTGTAATGGTTACCATGCTAACTTCATATACCCAAGGTCGTAGGTTCAAACCTGGCATAGGACGATGGATTTTTTCAGGTGTAAATATCCTAAGCATGGCTTCCTTCGGAAGGGAAATAGATGTCCCGTGTCGTAGATTTAGAGTACTTAAAAGAACCTCAAGCCTGAAAGAGAAGCCTCTGAGCAAAATTAAGTGGCCTTTCACACCCAATTTAGAATGGGACGCTGAGAACCACAGTAGCTAAAGAGCGTCCATAAATAACACGCCATTTACATTTTATTTATACCCACTGAAATCTCAATATTAAACTTTTGAGTGGCATACAATACCTTCTCTAAACACTATATACATAGTATGTGTAGAGAAAGTAATAAAGCAATCCTTTTAAGAAATTAGGGCTCTTTTAAAGAACACTTCAAATTTTTAAATGTAATAAGCAGCACAAAAGTGGGGCTGAGAGGAAAAGGAGCATGCACACAGTATGTGTGCTTTAAGTAATAACATGGCTACCATGTATAAGTACAGGGTGGTGCACAAAAAACTGGGCACGAATATAGAATCACTGCCCTTTTAGCCTCCATATTCCTGCTCTTAACCATGTTATCCCCCTCCTTTCTTCCTAGCTAGTTTTATCTATATATCTTTCTCTTTCCCAGATATTTTTATGGGGCAAATAAAGTAGAATTCCAAACAGGATTTAGGGTAGAAACCCCTAGTCAGATATAGTCGCCCTCCATGGTGTAATTATTACCACTGAAATATCCAAGGCCACAGGTTCAAAATTGGTAGAGGATGATGGATTTTTTTCAGGCATAAAAATCCTTATCATGGCTTCCTTTGGTCCCATGTCATAGATTTACAGCATGTAAAAGAACCTCAAGTCAGACAAAGAGGCCCCTGAGCAAAATTAAGTGAACTTTCACGCCCAGTATAGAATGGGATGCTGAGAACCACAGCAATTAAAGAGCATACATAAATAAAACTCCAGTTCCTAGAAAGATAAACTGGAATGTTATAATATTCTTGTTGCAGACATACATCCTGATGTTTTTGTTTTTTTTTTAAATTAGCAAACTGAAACTTTTTAAATTTATTCTACACCAGCTGAGACTTACCTTTAACCTCAGGTTGGTATGAATGAAGAGTGGAAAGCCTCGCAGTTGTGCCCCAACAAGAGTCTCTTCACTCGGTGGATTGAAACCTACAATACCAACACTGTACTCTCGACAATACTTGTCGAGAAGCTCACGGTTCCATTTGTCCATCTGCAGGTACTTGTTAAGGTTCTCGAACACTATCACGCCATACTTCCCTTTGTCGAGGTTTGTGAGCCCTGGCAACGATTTACCCGATACCTCCACCTTGTATCTGTAAACAAGAGTTGGAATATGTCACTACTGCACAAGTACAAAACACTTTGCTTACTGGAAATGCACACAAAGTAGTGTGTACTAAGACCCTAAAAAAACAATTTTTGCAAGCAATAGATAAATATTGTGAAACATGGAAATTAAAAATCTGATGTGCTCCATTCACTATAGTAACAAAAGATTGTTCATTTTAATCTAAATCATACTGCAAACATCAGCAGAAATTGTCTTATTACTTACTTTCTTGTAAGTAGAAAGGAAATAAGGGAATACATTACACTAAAGTGATAGTCTTGTAAAATTGTTTTAAAAGCTGTTATGATGCTTTTGTCAAGGCCAGGAGTAAAATAAAACAGATAATTGCCTGTTTGAGAAAAGTTTAAGCACTTTAAAACTGAAAGCAATATCAAAGAATATCTCGGTAATGGTTAACTCTATAAAAAGACCAGAAGAAGTATCATCCATAGCCATTGCAAGGCTGCACTGCTTTTTAAAAGATGCAGGTGTAATAGGTTGGCTCTAAACGAAACAGATAGCACAATAGCCTCAGACTGAAGTGCACCTCGAGAAATGACGCAAATGAAGAAGAAGAAGAGAACTCAATAAAAAAAATAATGCATGTAACACATTCTGTATTTTAATGAGATCTACATTTTTTTTGTATAGTAAGTTTTTGTCTATCTCTTGCCATTTACCAATTATGCAAGAGTCATCCAGAATGAAGAGGTCTTCAGAGGCTATTATCAGAAAATTTTAGATATACATTTTGTTTGTAATAAAAATTACTGAAACATATGGTATATTGTTTAAAATCATTAAAGCAATTTTTGAGAAAATAAAAATTTTCGAAAAATGTTCCATGTAAAGGGAATATTCATGTCACATCCTTGGTAGATATTTAACTTAAAAACCAACAAGAAATGTAGATTTTGTTAGAACACACAATTTATGCCATATATATAATTTATTTAGAGTTGACTGTTTCTGGGATATTCAATGTTACTGATTTCAGTTTTAAGGTACTTTTAACTTCTCTCAAATAGCAAGTCATCTTAAAAACAAAAGAAATTTGAGTTGGTTTTTGTAACACAAACATCACTTATTTGTACTTTCGTGTCCTGACGTCCAAAAATGATAGGCAACTGCTGATGAACACCGAATATAAAACTGTTAAAACCAGCATATAAACCCACAGATATAAATGTCTGAGAGAAGATCTACATCATGAAGGAAAAGAGCCATATCGTGAATTTTGATTTACCACCATACAGCAACCTTTGGAAGTTCATAGATCCAGCAACAGATGCCTCCACAAGTAATACACTACCATTCCCACCATTGACACCAATGAAGCAAGATTTAGTAGAAATTAAACGTTGAAAATGGGAACAAGTGTTCCCGAAACTGATCCTCATAAGTAAAAATAAGTGATGTTTGTGTTACAAAAACCAACTCAAATTCTTTTGTTTTTAATTTAATCACATTACTGTCACAAGCTTCCTTGCATATTTGCAAGTTTTCAAGTAAGTCATCTTTCTTTTCGTTTTTCTTTTTTATACTCCTAGCCAGCAAAGAAAATCAAATTTCAGTGTTTCCCATACTGACCAGCTTTAAAAAGATTTGACATTCACTTTAGCCTAGTGTATTCCCTTTTTTTCCCTTCTATTTACAAAGAAACAAAGTAATAAAATCACTTCTGATAATGTTATTTTGATTGTGAATGGAAGACATTAGCTTTTTTCAGTTAATTTTCAATCCTTTGGTAGCATTCTAATCTGATAATACTCTTGCTTATGTTATCTAATCAGTTCCTTGCTTCTACCCTCAAGATCACTAACATTAAATTGCCTATATAGTCATTTCCTTTCATTCGCTGTCTATTATGGTGAAATTGTATATTGAAAGAATAAACAAATAACTAAAGGTTTAAGACTAGGGTTTTTTTTTTTTGTAAGACAAGGAATGTCTTAATGATAGCTAGTCATTATGCAGCATGTCAGTATGTTTACAAAAACATTGCTCAAGTATGTGACTGTGTTTCCCAAACTACTTGCTTTATCATTGAGAGAATGGGTCAGACACACTGCTTTGTTCCTGGGTAATTGACTAATCAACATTGACCATGAGGCATTTTGCTGATTATCTTAATGACGTTGAATATGGGCAATAATATCTACATTTTGGTTCAGTGTCATTTTGAAATATGATGTATAAACAATCCAAATACGAGGCTCACTCTGAAAGTTTGAGAATCAGCAACAAGCCAACACAATTCTTTCCAGCTTTACATTAAGTTCAGATGTAACACGTGCAAGCCTGGGCAAGTTCCAACAATGTGCAGCATCAGCACTGCTGTATATATGTGTGCAGCTGTTGCTGTGCCAGACACTAGGATGGATCTTAAGCAAGAGCATTTCTGCACTATGATTTTCTATGACTTTAAAGTCGGTTTAGGTGAAGCAGAATACCTTGAAAGACTGCATCATGCATTTAGTGATATTTTCTCATTACAATCCATCATTTATTGATGGTTTGCAGAGTGTACAAGATGAACAGATTCCCTTGAAGATGAAGATAGTGGTGTAGGAGGGCATACCATATGCTCACAATGCATATAAAAGTGGAATTGTATATATTATAATTATATACAAAGCAACGTTAAAACAGTTGAGCATATTTAGTGGTAGAAACATGTACAAAAGCGAGTTGTAACTTAGGTAATTAAGGCAGAGGTGAGCTAGCTTAGTTCCAGGTAACAGTCCACCAACCACCACTTGGTAATGAGCACAGGTTTAGTCTAAATAATGTAAAATAGAAAAGGACAAAGATAGAAATGAGTGAAACAGGCGTGGTGACTTGTCCTCCAGGAAGCACAAGGGATTTGGAGAAATAGACAAAGCATGCAGGAGGTGAAAGTGAAGGGAAGCTTTGGGTTTTCCCAAACGCATCATGTGGCCGCGATACCAGCAAAACTTGACACAATTTATTCTCATAGCATGTGAAGTGATGCTACCAAAGGACCAATCAAAGATATTGTTATATTTTATGGTGCGAAGGCTGGTGTCACCCAGTGGCAGTATATAAGAGAGAGCATTTCTCTTGTGTGGTTACTCTCTTGCCTTGGATTCTGATTCTTATACAGTTACTCTTACATTGTGTTGTGTGCATGTCCACGTGCTTAAGTGGAATGATGTGCAGATGGTTAGATTAGGCTCTTAAAGTTACTCGACATTCGTCTTCTCAGGATAAGGGAAAACCCCGAAAAAAAATCGTTATCCTGGTAACTCACCCTAAGCGAGATTTGAACTTACGGCCTTTTGAATGTGAGGCAGACACGCTACCACCACACTACTCAGGCAGGCTTAGCACATTTTGTAAGGAAACAAGCTAGCCGCCCATTAAACCTTTCAAATAATAAATTCAAGTAGTACGGGAAAATGCAGTGTTATTTAAGATCTGCCTCACCCACAAAGCACCCTGAGATAGAGTTAGTTAGGAGATATTAGGAATTGAGTCTCCATAAACCGCTGAGCTGAAGACACCGGAGATATAGAAACGACCCCAGAGTTCGCACTACAACGGCAGCTTCAACAACAGCAAAAAATGAAAATGTAAAAGTAGAGCTCATGTTGCAAGAAGATGATCAGTGACAAAATTATAAGTTTTAAGAAGCTCTGAAAACTGGATCGGCAGCAGTGAGGACAATGTTTAAACAAAATATTCAAGTTAAAAAAGACTATCTTCATTGGATCCCCCACCTCATCACAAATACGGAGAAACAGGCACATGTACAATGGTACCAAGAAATGATAGATCCACAACTGTCCAATCAACTACTGCAGATTCTAAAGTTAAAAGTAGAATTTGTGTAAAAATTAAAAGGGGTAAAAGATATATTATTATTGTACTACCAGTATTTAGAAAAGAATGAAAATAATAAAAATCAATTTAAGGGTATTATTTGTGGGATAAAGAGGTATTAAATTTTAGCTTCTGCTCAGTTCTCTGCCTGTCCATATCCAATGTTCCTAAAGTGCTCTTTTTGTCTAATCTTTAAACTTCTCTTACGTTTTCCTATGTAGATCTTTTCACAGTCTAAACATATAATCTGATAATCTGACAACCAACCATAAAATCAGTAAAGATATCAATCAAACTCTTAAAGACCAAAGAAATTTTAAGAAGTTGGAGGTTTAGGAGACGATCCTCATTAAGAAGAACGAGGGACAAGTCATGAACTTTGAGATTCTGAAAGACATAAACTTTTATTTAAAATGGTTCCAATCTATGCCGGCAGGTGATACACCACCAACCAAACCATTACCATTACTGGAATCTCAAGCCAAATGAGCAGCAGTTGATAATGTAGGCAAAAGCCTACAATTGTGTTCCTGTATTGTGAGTGAAAACTTTGAATGTTCAGTCAACTCCATCTCAACAAAATTTAATCTGAAAATCTTAATTTTTACTGATAATTGTTACATTCCGGTGGAGGACAGTGGATTTTTCCGAGCGTAAAAATCCTTAGCATGGCTTCCTTTGGAAGGGGAGTAAAGCCATTGGTCCTGTGTCGTAGATTTTTGGCAGGTAAAATAACCTGAAAAAGAGGCCTCTGAGCAAATTTAAGGAGTTTTTCATGCTCAGTATAGAATAGGATGCTGAGAACCATGGCAGTTATAGAGTGTTCATAAATAAAACTCCATTTCATTTCATTTCATTTCATTACAACAAATAACTAAATTGTTACTGGTATCTGTTACATGTAACGTTATCACTACAGTGTCACGAGAAAATCACTGTTGCCTGCGTAGCATGTCTGCTTTATATTCAACAGATTGTGAGGTCAAATCTCGCTTAGGGTGAGTTATATGGATAAGGCTTTTTTTTGGGGTTTTCCCTTATCCTGAGAAGATAAATGCTGAGTAACTTTAAGCTCCATGGACCCCAAGAACATTTGAGCATCATTTCACCAATTTCATTCATCATTCAGTATGACCAACCAGGTTAAAACACAAAGCTAAACAAAACAGAAAAATATTAATATAAAAGTAATAGTTGCAACAAATCTTCACTTATCTTTTGGAATCCTTGCTTTGGACTAGTTTCGCAAGGATTCCAAAAGATAAGTGAAGATTTGTTGCAACTATTATTATTTTTATATTAATATTTGTGTTATTCTTCACTGTTACTAGCTTCTTTTTACATTTAAAACAGAAAAAATTGATCTTAACTTTTAAAATGTTATGGCGTTCATTGTATGTATGAATGTATCTTTTATTCACCAATTGTAAATTAATTACAATTTCAAGGTTTCGTCAAGTACAAGTTACAATTATCTGAAATTTATCTTATCCTATACACAGTAATCATGATTATATTAACAATTATATACAACATAATGATCCTATTTACATTGTTTATGAATTGTGGCTAAAGAACTTGTAAGACTCTTGTACGTTGTAGAAACATTGTTCAATTAAAAAGTTCTTAACATGCTTGCTGAACTTGGGTGGATGCTTGTCATCATCTTTTTTGAGATCCTGTATGTGGTATGGAGTTAATCTTTTTTGTTGTTCTGGCAGCTTGCAAGTGAAGATTATTTTGATTTCTAGTGGCATGCTCGTGTATGTTGTTTGAATTAAAGTGATGAATGTTGTTATTTATGAAGCAAACTGTTTCTAATATAAACAAACAAGGTAGGGTAAGTTATAACTGTAGGCATATTTTTTTATCTATCTAAGGCGTTTGATTGTGTCCAACACGATACATTACTATTAATCTTAGAAAAGTATCGTATTAGAGGGGTTACCAATAGATTAATTTCATCGTATCTAAAAGGTCGTGTACAATACACAGAAATAAGTTTCAAACAAGGGAAAAAAAAAAAAATAAAATAAAATTTAAATCCAGTGCTGAAATAGTTAAATACGGTGTACCCCAAGGCTCAGTACTTGGACCATTATTCTTTATTTTATATTTAAATGATGTATTCGACACCTAATTGTAAAATTATAAGCTATGCAGATGACACCACTATTATATTTAAAGCAAATAATGATCTTGACTTGAAATCATTAGCCACCAATGAATCGCTAAGAATAAACACATTTTTTAAATCTCTCAACCTCACTAATAACCCTGACAAGACAAATATAATTAAATTTGAGTTAAGCAAGAAGAAAAAAGATATATTATTTCATATTAACTTTGGAAATGTTGCAATACAGGAATCTGATTCTCACAAATTTTTAGGAATGCAAGTAAATAAACTCATGTCCTGGACTAATCATATCGATGACCTTTGTAAAAAAATAAGTAAGGTTTGTATTTAATGAAAGAATTTGCAAAAACTTGTAATGTTGAGGTTCTAAAACTTATATACTATGGGTTAATTTATTCACATATCCAATATGGTATTGAATTATGGGGGGGGGGGGTTGTAATAAAATGCATATGCAAAGGGTTCTAGTGCTACAAAAGAAATGTATCAGAACTATGTTTAAAATGGGGTGTCGAAAATCATGCAGGTAAGTTTTTAAAAGAGAAAAGATGTTTACTGTAGTATCTCTATACATATACAAAGTAAGTTACTTAATTAACCAGAAAAAACCAAAACTAAATAGTGAAATACATAACCATGATACTAGATGCAAACTTGACTTACATTATACCAGCTACAATGTAAAATCTGTAAATAAAGATCCCTATATAATAGGATTACACATGTATAATCGACTCCCTGCATATGTAAAAAATGAAAATGCTGTTAAATTTATACAATGTCTCAAGACATATTTACTGAACAATCCTGTGTATGATATCAATGAATTTTTAAAATAATTTATGTAGACTATATTAATACTTTTTAAAACAAACATCCTGTATATATTAATGTATTTTTATAATTTATGTAGACTAAGTTTATTTAATGCTAATTTTGTTTAATGTAAACTGACAATGCCCGATACTCGAAAAGGGTCTATAGGCTGCTAATAAACTACAACTACAATTACCACACTTTTGTTTTGTACGAAATGTGTTTTGCAGTGTTCAGTATTCTGTAAGTTATACATGTTTCTAATTATTTTCTTTTGTGCTATAAACAGCTTATTTACATCAGTAGAATTTCCCCAAAGGATTATGACATAAGCAACTACTGACTGCGCATAGGAAAAGTATATCATTCTTATTGTTTGAGGAGTACATAGACATTTTAGCAATGATATTACATAGTGTGCTCTATTAATTTTAGATGTAATGCATTGTATGTGTGGCTTCCAATTCAGGAGTTTATTCCTAAACATTATTTTACCATTATAGTTGATTACTGGTTCTCAAAGCTTTGAAAGGGGCTCTCATAATATACTACATGTATGTGTTTGTTTCATTCATTGTTCTCTGATCTTGAATAATATATAATTAGTTTGAATATTAGTATAAGAAAGTTTACTTTTATGTTTTCTTCATTTAAACGTAATTTTATGCCTCTTCTTTTGAAAGCATAAAACTGTATTTTTATTGCTTACTAAATAATTAGAGGCATAAATTGTTTTGCATCAAAAGTGATAACACAGGTTGTATGTCACAGTGAGTGATATACATAATTTTCAGGCTGAAAGTTATTCTCTTGTTAGACTGGCCACTGGAGAGGGGATGAAGATAATGAACAATGTCAGTGTGAGGGGGAACCCAAACACAAAGAGCCAACAATTATGTACATGCAACGGTAATCAGATAATGGAGGATGCTAATGGTGTTTGGGTTTTATCACCCACACTGCTGCCAACTTTCTTTATATCAAACACATCATCTGTTCCTGACACTATAACATACCAGCAGCAAATCAACAATTCTATTTAAGGGGACAAGGTACTACTCTGAAATGGTCAAATATCAAGGTTTTTTGTTTTAGGCACTCATAAAATCCCTATTATTTCCAGTTTCAGAAAATATATACTTTTTGGGGGTTAAGAGGATACTAAGGTATTTAAATAATTCCATTTAAGCTGTTGTGCAATGATCCTTTGTATAATATTTGAATCTTTAAATTCAGTTTTCAAAACAATATTTTTGGATACTTAAGTACCTTTTTCTCAGAAAGTATAAGTGATAGAGAGCTGAAATTTTTAGTACGAGTATACTATACATAATTGGACTTTCTGAGCCACAATCATAATTTTATAATATATATTATGATATTAAAAAATCTTATGTGTTCCAATCACATGACTTTCTCTATCTCTCTCCAACAAATTATTGTTAAAAAGCTGATTCTTCTATTTACTTCATGCTAATCGAGAAAAAATCAGCAGAAATAGTCTTATTACTTGCTACCTTGTAAGTAGAAGCGAAATAAGGGAGTACCATAGGTTAAAATGATAGTCAAAAGCTGGTTGCTATGTGACTGAAGTTCCTTTGTTTGTGTGGACAGGAGTTGATCAATTTCTGTATGAGAAAAGTATGTTTTTCAAAGTTTAAACTAAAAACAAGGAATACCTAAAAAACTATCGACTCCACAAAAAAAAATGTATATAACATAAACTGTGTGTTTTAATGTGCTCTACATTTTTTGTGTGCTAAGTTTTTGTCTATCTCTTACAGTTTACCAGTTATACAAAATCCTGTAAAATCCATCCAGAATAAAGTAGTCTTCAGAGGCTATTCCCATAAAATTCAAGATATACATTTTATTTGTCAGGTAAATATCTTTAATATACAATATTTTAATCAAAATCATTAGAGCCATTTTTTAGAAAATCAAAATTTTCGAAGAAAGTTCCATGTAAAGGGTAGTTTGGGGTGGGGGGATTTTCTTGAAAATCTTTTGTGTCGCATCCTTGGAAGATACCAAACTTAAAATACAAAGTTTGGTATCGAATTTTTGGGTGCATTACAATACCTTCTCGATACACTATGCACATACAAAGCTTGGGCTACATTTTATGGCTTAGGGCCCTCCATCTTGGGCTACACTTGGCGGCTTAGGGCCCTAAACGTTAATAACAGACCAGTAAATAACTGCAAAGCGGCTCTAATGACTGAGTAACAAAAGTACTGAAGTAATGCCAGTGTAACCATCGTACAGCAATAATGCGCTACCGCGGCGCCACCTCGCCTGGTACTTGAGACTTACTTGATTCTGTTATAGACTAGAAGTTCCGCGATCTCCCGTCCCAGACGGGAATACGTTGTTTCGACGAACACCAGAACCTTGGGATCTATCCTGAGTCGCGCTGCTGATCTGTGATCATGCGCCACAGCAGGCACCCTCGTGGCTCCCGTAAGGATGGCACAGCGTATAGATGGCTCCGGTCTCGAGTCCCTCCGGATCAAACTGAAAACAAGTGTCTAGTTAGCAACAAAACATGTATTTATCACACAAACATGGGCAATTGAAATCAATTTGAGTCCAAGTCTATCTCAATACGATCCACGTTTCACATATTCCATTCCTATTTGAACATACAAACTTCGAGGATTAATTTATTTTGTCAACTTGGAATTACTCTGTGTATTATATGCAGGCTTTGATGTTAAATAATTATATTTGAGAATATATTGCAACCTATAGAAGTGGTTCTGTTATAATCTACCACAGAGTATTAAACAAAAAGCATTAACATATGACTATCGAGAGCAACGAGTGTATCAAAACGATTTGACTACAGAGGTGTTTCCATGCAACATATTTCGACTATGTCCCGTTCCGATTCCACTTTCTAAGAGGAGTGGATACAAGATTCAATACGATTTGTATCCGCGTATCCATGCAGAATTCAAAACGGTAAGAATACTCAAATTGATTTCAATTCCCCATGGAAATGTATTATTGTAGAATGCTAGTAATGATTAAAATGCGGCGCATCAAATCCAGATAGGATGAAAAATCTGATATGCTCCATTCACATGACTCTCCACATCTCTGCAACAAATTATTGTTAATTAGCTTATTCTTCCATCTACTTCATGCTAATCGAGATAAACATGAACAGAAATGGTCTTATTAGTTAGTTCCCTAAAAGTAGAAGGGAAATAAGGGAATACATTAGGCTAAACCGTCAGTCAAATGCTTTAAAATGTGGTTGCTATAGGATTGAAATCCGTTTCTTTGCGTGGCCAGGAGTTGACAAGTTCCCATATGAGGAAAGTATAAACTAGTATTTTAAAACTGAAATCAATAACAAGGAACATACTAAAAACGGTCAACTCCAGGAAAGAATACATATAACATAACTGTGTGTTTTAACGAGCTCTACATTTGCTATTCAGTAAGGTTTAGTCTATCTGTTACGGTTTACCAGTTATGCAAAATTCCAAAAAAATGATGAATAATTGACTTCAGAGACTATTCCCAGAAAATTTAAGAAATACATTTTATTCGTCATGTAAATATCTTGGCTATAAAATATTTTAATCAAAATCGTTAGAGCCATTTTTGAGAAAATCAAAATTTTCTAAATTTTTTCCATGTAAAGGGTAGTTGGGGTTGCGGGGATTTTCTTGAAAATCTTCTTGTCGCATCCTTGGAAGATACCGAACTTAAATACCAAGTTTGATATTTAACAGTCTTTTCGTTTTTGAGCTATGCTGCCCACAGACAGACACACGGACATTTTTCTAAAAATCTTATATGCTCCATTCACATGACTCTCTACATCTCTACAACAAATTATTGTTAAAAAGCTTATGCTTCTATTTACTTCATGCTAATCGAGAAAACATTAGTAGAAATAGTCTTATTATTTGTTTCCTTGTAAGTAGAAATGAAACAAGAGAATACCATGGGTTCAAGTGATAGTCAAAAGCTGGTTGCTATGTGACTGAAGTTCCTTTGTATTGACAGGAGTTGACAAATTCCTGCATGAGAAAAGTTAAGTTTTTCAAAGCTGAAACTAAAAACAAGGAATATCAGCTCCACGAAAAAAATGTATACAACATAAACTGTGTGTTTTAATGTGCTCTACATTTTTTGTGTAGTAAGTTTTTGCCCATTTCTTACGGTTTAGCAGTAATGCAAAATTCCGTAAAATTCACTCAGAATAAAGTAATCTTCAGAGGTTATTCCCAGAAAATTCAAAATATACATTTATTTGTCTTTAGACTGCCTCCATGGTCGAGTGGTCAGCGAGCTGTCTTCCCACCCGGAGGTCCCGGGTTCGATTCCCGGCTGGGGTGGGGAATTTTTCCCTATCCCCCACAGTTTGGAAGTTTGTATGTGAATGTGTGCGTGTTTGAGTAAAACCAACGTAAGAAGTACCTACAGACAACGAGTTGTTTCAAGTAGAAAGCCCCCGATATGACCTTACATGTTAAACGGGGCTATATAAATGAAACAATAAAAAAAAATGTATCTTTAATATATGACATTTTAATCAAATTCGTTAGAGCCGTTTTTTGGAAAATCAAAATTTTCGAAAAAAGTTCCATGTAGTTGGGGTGGGGGGATTTTTCTCAAAATCTTCGTGTCGTATCCCTGGAAGATAGTAAACTTAAATACCAAGTTTGGTATTTTAGCGACTTTTCGTTTTTGAGTTATCGTGTTCACAGACACACGGACCTTTTTGTGAAAATACTTTTTTGGATGTAGGGGACCCTAAAACATATATTTCCGGTGAAATCTCGGTATCGAATTTTTTGGTGGAGTGCAATACCTTCTCTATACACTATGTATATAGTACGTGTAGAGAAAGTATTGTTTTTATTCAGGGGTCTCAAAACATGTATTTCCGGTGAAATCTCCGGTATCGACTTTTTGGGTGCATTACAATGGAGTTTTATTTACGGACACTCTTCAAGTGCTGTGGTTCTCAGCGTCTCATTCTATACTGGGCGTGAAAGACCGCTTAATTTTGCTCAGAGGCTTCTCTATCAGGCTTGAGTTTCTTTACGTTCCGTGAATCTATGACACGGGACCAACGGCTTTACTTCCCTTCCAAGTAAGCCATGGTAAGGATTTTTTACGCCCGAGGACTGAAAAAGTATTCACTGTCACGAAAACAGAGTAGCTTTTCTCCAAGTAAACGTTCCCATTATATTGGACATTTACTTCTTAGATAATGGGAGAGAAAACAACGGAGATTTTGCTACGCTGTGGACTAAACAACTACGTGTAATGTGTGACTTCTTTGAACTCACTGGCTTAAGCGACATGTTCATTGTTGCAGTGTGAAACAGCAATTTCCGAGAACAAACTATGCATGTAGAGTGTGTTGCATCAGAGGCTTCTGATGACCAAAGGTTGGGCATGGGTGTTATATGTTTGTGTTTATGTGTGTGTTGTAAAAGTAAGAAAACAGCAATCCAGTAATAATACAGAAAAAAGTAAATAAAAGCAGGGTATACAGTGCCGGAGTCCCGATCAGACTCCGGTACCGTATTTTAAAAAAAAAAAAAAAAAAAAAGCAAAGCGCATGTTAACCACTAGAGTAGCACAATATAGGTATATAATGGGGCGGGGCACTGCAACTTGAGGGAGGTAATTGCGATACCACCCCCAGGAGGAACATAAAAATTGAAGGAACCCTAGAAGTAAAAATAAAAAAATCTTCTGTGTTCCGTTCACATAACCTTCTCTAACTGTTTTACAAACTTCTTACAAAATAGTATTATTCTTTCTTTTCCATGCTAATCGAGATAAGCATTAGCAGAATATACTTATTACTTAGTTCCTTATGAGTACATACACGGCTACAGTGATAGTCAAATGTTTTAAAAGCTGCCGATATGCGATTGTCATTGGAATTCGCCTCTTTGCATGAGTATCAGTAAAATAAAAGAAACACGGACGACTTCTGTTCGGGAAAAGTGTAAGTATTTTAAAATTGGAACCAATAAGAAATATCTCGGAAACGGTTAGCTCCAGAACAAAATTTAAAGGACATAAATTGTGTTTCCTGACGAGATCTACAATTTTTGTGTAATAAGCGCTTACTGTTTATCATTTATGCAAATGCGTTTTATGCGTCTGCGGCAGGCATCATCAGTGGCGTGTGCATCTCCGTGGTCTCTCAGTAGGTGAAACGTCTGGGGAACGAGGGGAGAAGCCCAGTGGACCACGGCCTACAAGCCCGGTTTTCTTTTCTATAAGTGATTCTAACACCGGCCGTGGAAGCCTTCGAATTTTTATGCAAATACTATTTATCAGAGATCTTCAGAGATTACTTCCAGAAAATGTAAGATATAAATTTTATTTGTAATATAAATGTCTTTAATATAAGCTATTTTAATCAAAATCGTTAGAGCCATTTTTTGAGAAAATCAATATTTTCGATTTTTTTTCTATGTAAAGCGTAGTTGGGGATGGGGGATTTTCTTGAAAATCTTTTGTGTCGCATCCTCGGAAGGTACTGAACTTAAACACCAAATTTGGTATTTAAAGGACTTTTTCGTTTTTTGAGCTATGCTGCCCCCCCACACACACATACTGACAAACACACATGGACACTTCTAAAAAGAAAAAATACATTCAGGGGGTCTCAAAACATATATTTTCGGTGAAATCTCGATATCGAATTTTTGGGTGTTATACAATATTTTCTCTCTACACTATGTACATAGTACGTGTAGAGAAAGTAATAAATGACATTTATGTGATTTGATTAGATTAATATGAATATTTAATTAAAGATTATTTTTAATATTATATCCTATGGACGATTTGGGATAGGACATCAAAATTTATTTGAAATGCAATAACTTGAAAACTAAACAACTTTCGAAATTACATTAAAACAACAATATTTACCCAAGAGAAGTCATAATATTCTCTTGCAAGTTTGTTCCAATAGATATAGAATCTATTTTGGATAGCCAGAGCATACGGAGTAAGCTAGACGATTTGCGCATGTACAGAATTTTCAGTTGTTATTCCTAATCGAGAACAGATTTTACTCGTTCCGAACTAGTTCCAAAATCTGTTGGAACTGCAAGTTTGAAGTTCAAAACCAGAGTTCTGAAATGATTCTCTAACCCTTTGAAACGCCTCTTAAGTATTGCGCACAATCAAATAGTTCAGGGCTAGTTCGGAATACTGTGGTAACAAACCTGTGTACCAAATTATTAGTCACCACATTTGTGTCCTATTCCGTGGTCTAGGGGTTCCCAAGCTAAGTCTTAAATTAAATAACATAACCAACAATATTATGAAAGAGAATTCACTTAATGTTTACAAATAAATAGGTTATAAAAACTACATACTAACAACTGACGCTCGCGGCAGTAACGTCAAAATAATTGTTTATCCCAAACCACTGAAAATAATACAAGCATAGAGACTGTGAAAGTGAAAAAGCTTTACATTTAATGAGCTGTGAAATATCTCTTTGCGCCTTACGATTTATGAGAGTCAAGAAATCTAGACGCCGATGTTGAATACACATATTAAATCAAACAGAGGTTCTCAAGGAGACTGCCATAACCTCTTGAGGAAAAAGAGAGATGGCACGGCACGCCAAATAGAAGTGCATATAGGATGGCTGCCCCAGAAGTACCCGACCTAACAAAGAAATCACAAAATTTTGGGGGGAAAACATATTTATTTCTCTACATGGTCTCCTTTCAGCTCGATACACTTTTCCCAGCGATGTTCAATAGCTTCAATACTCTTGTTTATAGTGACAACTATTGATGTCTGCAAAGTAGCCATCAACTGCAGACTCCACCTCTTCATTGTTGGCAAATCTTCTACAACCAAGCCATTTCTTCAAGTTTGGAAACAGAAAGTAATCAGAGGTGCCTAAATCTGGCGAATAAGGTGCATGAGGAAGCAATTCGAACTTTAACTCACTGATTTTGGCCATGACGATAACGAACATGTGTACTGGTGCATTGCCTTGATGATACAAAACTTTCTTTTTTTGCTCGATTTCATCACTCAAACGCTGTAACAAGTTTGTATAACATTCGTCATTTATTATTTTTCCTTTTTTGAGATAATCAATGAAAATTATCCCGCGTGTCCCAGAAAACTGATATCATGATCTTGCCTGCAGATGGAACTGTCTTCGCCTTCTTTGGAGCCGACTCTCCCCTTCCAATTCACTGTTTTGATTGTTCCTTTGCCTCAGGTGTGAAATGATGGACCCGGTTTCATCCATTGTTATGAAGCGACACAGAAGCTCAGCTTTATTGCAGCGAAACATTGTCAAACACTCGACTGTACCATCCTCATGACAATGTTTTTGTTCTATTGTCAGCAAACGCTGCACCCATAATTTTCTCATATCAAAATTTTCAGCCAGTATGCGATGTACAGAACTTTTTGAAATGCCTGCAATGTCTGCTAGCTCACGCACTTCCAGTCGACGGGCATCCAATACCATTTTGTGGATCTTCTTTACAATTCCCTATACCCAACCTCATTTGGTCCACCACTACGATGCTCGTCTTGGCAGCTCGTACGGCCGCGCCTAAACTCTGCCACCCAATGTTTCACTGTTGTAAACGAAGGAGCAGACTCCCCCAAAGGAGAATCTAGCTCAACTTTAATATTAGTTGGACTAAGACCTTTCAAATGAAAGTATTGTATCACATAACAATGACCAGTTTTATCCATGTTTACAAATTCGCTGAGAGCATTCACTAATGATGGCTGCCAAACAAATGCTAAACAATGTAAAATAGTCAAAATTCAAAGTTAAGCTTTCTATGGTTGGTATTTTTTACCATTGTTGTTTGAAACACGTCAGGTCGGGTACTTCTGGGTCAGCCCTCGTACCTGTCTGTCCAGACTCTTAACAAACTCTAAATACAAACATTTTAACTACGTTACTAGCAATATAGAACTAACGTACAACTAGTATATTTTGCAACACTGCAATCCGTGATATGACATGCACCGAATGGACATGCACGCATTTCAAAATGCAAACTTTAACCATAGAAGGAAATACGGAACTTTTAAGTCGCGTATGACACAATACGGAAGGAATAATTCTTCCTCCTCGAATAGGGAAATTCCTTACAATATGGGACGTCTGACTAAGTGAAAACATGCACTTTAAATATCTGAATTGTTACACTCACATGACTTTCTCTAGCTGCTCTAGAAACAAACTTCTTGCAAAAGATTATTCTTCTTTCTACACAATACTAATCGAGATGGACATTAGCAGAATGTTCTTATTACTTCCTTATAAGTAGAAGGGAACTAAGGAAATGCAACAGGCTAAAGTGATAGTCAAATGTTTTAAAAGCTGTCGTTATGCGATTGTGATTGCAAATCGCTTCTTTGCTTGGCCAGGAGTAGAACAAAAGAAAACGGACACTTCCTGTCTGAGAACAGTATTTTAAAAGTGAAACCGAAAATAAAGAATATCTTGGAAACGGACAACTCTACAACAAAAATCCATATGACAAATTGTATGTTTTAACAAGATCTAAATTTTATGCACAGCAGGTTTTTGTCTATCGCTTATGGTTTAACCGTTATACAACATTAGAAATTCATCCAGAATAAAGAGATTTTCAGAGGCTATTTCCAGAAAATAAGAAATATACATTTTATTTGGGATGTAAATATCATTAATATGCGGTATTTTAATCAAAATCGTTAAAGCCATTTTTGAGAAAACTAAAATTTTCGAAAATGTTTTCATATAAAAGGTAGTTTGTGGTGGGGAGATTTTCTTGAATCCCTGGAAGATACTAAACCTAAATGCCAAGTTTGGTATTTAACGGTATTTTCGATTTTGAGCTATGCTGTCCGCACACACACACACACACACACACACATGCGCGGATACACGTGGATAGTGTTCTAAAACTCTGATGTGTTCCATTCACATGACTTTCTCTACATCTCAACAACAAATGACTGTTAAAAAGATGTTTCTTCTATTTACTGCATACCAATCGAGAAAAAATTAGTCCTATTACTTGCTTCCTTGTAAGTAGAAGCGAAATAAGGGAGTACCATAGGTTAAAGTGATAGTCAAAAGTGGTTGCTATGTGACTGAAGTTCCTTTGTTTGTATAGTCAGGAGTTGACAAATTCCTGTATGAGAAAAGTACAAGTTTTTCAAAGCTGAAACCAAAAACAAGGAATATGTCAAAAAGAACCAACTCCACGAAAAAAAGGTATTTGACATAAATTGTGTGTTTTAACGTGTTCTGCATTTTTTGTCCACCTCTTACGGTTTAACAGTTATGCAAAATTCGGTAAATTCATCCGAATAAAATAGCCTTCAGAGGCTATTCCCAGAAAATTCGAGATATAGATTTTATTTGTTACGTAAATATCTTAAATATAAGAGATTTTAATCAAAATCGTAACAACCATTTTTGAGAAAATCAAAATTTTCGAATTTTTTTTCATGTAAAGGGTAGTTTGTGTTTGGGGGATTTTCTTGAAAAGCTTCGTGTCTCATCCTTGGAAGATACTAAACCCAAATACCAAGTTTGGTATTTAACTGTCTTCGTTTTTTATCTATGCTGCATATAGATACACACACGGATTTTTTTCTAAAAAAAATTCTGGGATCCAGGGGGTCTCAAAACTTGTATTTCCGGTGAAATCTCGATATGGAATTATTGGGTGCAATACAATACACTCACTATACGCTATGCACATAGTAAAAAGCTTAACCCGATGTTGGATGCTGGGAGCTGGACGGTGGCCTGTGCTTAAAACGATGACTCTCAACGCAGCAAACCCAGATTGTCACGTTACGTCAGTCAGCATACGTCAGTCATGCTGACTGACTACGTTGTTTGTTCGTGGTTTCTCCTCAGTTCTTAGCAAGATTATCACACCGTCTTATCGCCTTAACGTTCCCGGGGTCATTTCCGCGTTCGTTCATTCTTCTTTGACAAAACCTGTGCTCTCATGATAAACTGCGGAAAAAATCTGATGTGTTCCGTTCCATTCACATGACTTTCTATACATCTCTGCAACAAATTATTGTTAAAAAGCTTATGTTTCTATTAACTTCATGCTAATCACGAAAAAATTAGCAGAAATAATCTTATTACTTGCTTCCTTGTAAGTAGAAGCGAAATTAAGGGAGAAGTTGACAAATTCCTGTATGAGAAAAAGTATAAGCTGTTCAAAGCTGAAACCAACAACAGGGAATACCTCAAAAACAATCAGCTCCACGAAAAAAATGTATATAACCTAAATTGTGTGTTTTATCGTGCTCTACATTTTTTGTGTGGTAAATTTTTGTACATCTCTTACAGTTTAGCAGTTATGCAAAATCCGTAAAATTCATCCAGAATAAAGTGGTCTTCAGAGGCTATTCCCAGAAAATTCAAGATATACATTTTATTTATCAGGTAAATATATACGATGTTTTAATGAAAATCGTTAGAGCCATTTTTGAGAAAATAAAAATTTTCGAAAAAAGTTCCATGTAAAGGGTTGTTGGGGGGGGGGGAGGTGATTCATGAAAATCTTCGTGTCGCATCCTTGGAAGATGTCAAACTTAAATAGCAAGTTTGGTATTCAACGGTCTTTTCGTTTTTGAGCTATACTGTCCACAGACACACACACATGGACCTTTTTGTAAAACTGTTTTTTTTGTTTTTTTTTATTCAGGGGGACCCAAAACATGTATTTCCGGTATCGAATTTTTGGGTGCAATACAATACCATCTGTATAACTATGTACATAGTACGTGTAGAGAAAGTAAAAAGAAAAATCTGATGTGTAGCTTCACATGACTTTCTCTAACTATTCTTCCAAAAGATTATTTTTCTATGTACATCACGCTAAACGAGATAAATATTAACACGATTGGTCTTATAAGCAAAAGGTAAACCAAGATAAAGCGATATCATATCTTTTAAATGCCTATCAATATGTGAACAATTGAAGTTCGGTTCGCTTTGCATTTCCAGAAAAACAAAAGAGAAATGATGCGAAAAGTGGCCCCATTTAAGAAGATGCGTAGTTTAAAATTAAAACTAATAAGAAGGAATATCTCGGTCAACTTTGCAACTAAAATGTATATGACAGATTGTGTTTTTAAGGAAATCTACATTTTTTGTGCAGTAGGTTTTTGTCTATCTCTCACGGTTTACCAGTTATGCAAAGTTCAGCAAAATGCATTCAGAATAAAGAGTTCTGCAGAGGCCATTCTCAGAAAATTCAAGATATACATTTAATTTGTGACGAATATATCTGTAATACACTGTATTTTAATCAAAATCGTTAGAGCCATTTTTTTTTATAAAATAAAAATAACCTTAATACCAAATAACCACACCGCACATGGACCTTTTTCTAAAAGTGCTTTTTTCGGATTCAGGGGGTCTCAAAACATACATTTCCGCTGAAATCTCGACATTGCGTTTTTGGGTGGAATTCAATATCTTCTTTATCCACTACATAATTTTTTTTTTTGGTAAGCTTAACGTCCATTAACCTGGTTGGTCATATCGGACCACGAATACAATGTTGAAAACGGTGCACAAATGATCTCAGTGTCCATGGAGGTTAGACTTATTTGACATTCGTCTTATTCCCCCGAAAAACTTATCCGGGTAGCGCACCATAAGCGAGATTCGAACTCGCGATCTCTTGAACGTGAGGCAGTTACGCCACCCCCATACTACCGAGACGGGCATGTAATTCGTATAACCCACTTATTTATTAAAAAAGATCGAATGAGTTTTCTTATATGATATTGTTGGTTATGTTATTCAATTGAAACTTGCGGAGCGCTTGGAAAATATCCACATGTAATTTACAGATCTAGAAACCCCGTGCCAACTTCTTGCGTTGCGTTTACGGTTACATTGCGAATGGTCTTCCCTTGCGCTTGCGTTTATATTGCGTTACGTCTGCGCTTGCATCTCATTGTGAATGCAGCCTTAAGGGTATGTATGACTGAAATTACATGAAAAATCACCAAAAAAAAATATCTACTTTTTAATTATAATTCCATAAAATAATTTAAACATTCTGAATATAAAAAAAAAAAAAAAGATACGAGGGTGGTCTGAAAAGTTTCCGATCTCAACATGAACTCGTAAATAAAAGCTAGAGAATTTCGCTGTTCATCTGTTGACAGTTACTCACCAACGTTTCAGCCATTTTGGACGCTCAGTTGTTATGTAACAGTCGTTTGAGTGAGGTGATGTGAGTGTTTTTATGAAAATAGACAAAATCGAGTATCCATTTTTTTTTTTTTTTTTTTTTTTTGGTAAGGCAATACGCCTACGCCTGTGTATGGGGACTCAGCACCATCATTTACCACATTGAAATTTTGGGCAGCTGAATTTAAACGTGGCCGTAAGAGCTTGGAAGGCGATGAACGTTCGTCACGTCCAAAAACTGCAACTACCGACGAAAACATCGCCAAAGTTCACCAAATGGTGCTAGACGACCGCCGAATTAAAGTGAAAGAGGTAGCAGAGGCTATGAACATGTCAAACGAACGTGTTTGTCACATATTAAATCAACATTTAGACTCGAGAAAGCTGTCCGCGCGTTGGGTGTCACGTTTGCTCACGTTTGACCAAAAACGTGTTCAAATGAACATTTCCAACGCTCTGTTCTAGGCGCAATAAATCCGAGTTTTGGCGCCGATTAATTACTGTAGATGAAACTTGGATACGCCATTATACGCCCGAAATAAATATACAGTCCAAGCAGTGGACTGCAAAGGGGGAACCGGCTCCAAAAAAAAAAATCGTTTTTTCAGCTGGGAAAGTGATGGCGACTGTTGTCTTGGGATACTCATGGAGCTATTTTAATCGATTATCTTCAAAAAGGAAACACCATTACAGGAGCATACTACACATCATTACTTGACAAGCTGAAGGCAGAACTTGCGGAAAAACGGCCATTTTTGCAGAAAAGAAAATCCTGTTTCACCAAGTCTCACATCTCAGCGGTTGCAATGACGAAAATCCACGAATTACGGTTTGAACAGCTTGGCCATCCGCCTTACTCGCCAGATCTAGCCCCAAGCGACTTCTCTTTGTTCCCTCGTCTGAAAATCCACGAATTACGGTTTGAACTGCTTGACCATCCACCTTACTCGCCAGATCTAGCCCCAAGCGACTTCTCTTTGTTCCCTCGTCTGAAGATTGCGCTCGAGGACAGAGATTTTCGTCAAATGAAGAGGCAATCACCTTCGTGATCAATTATTTTGCAGAGAAAAACGCCGAGTACTGTTTGGACGGGTTGCAGAGATGGGAACATCGCTGGGAGAAGTGTGTACAGTTACAAGGAGACTATGTTGAAGAATAAAATGTCTTGTATCTTTATTAGATCGGAAGCTATTCAGACCACCCTCGTATAATTGGCAACCAGGCGCTATTTCTAAATGCCTTAAGTCACTGGAGCTACAGCAAAGCATTAGAGGTGAAACTCTACTGGACTCGGCAAGAAAACCTTCAGTTCGACGAGATCTCATTCACATTGTGCAGAAGAAAAGCAGCAAGGAAAGGGCAGAAGAAGGCAGCAGCGGAGGAGAGGAAAAGGAAAGCTGAGTGACCAACCTACCAACTTGGTGGATTTTAATGTGAACCATGCATTCAAATCTTTCCTTGTTTGCTCGCTGTTGATATTTTTCAGCATTTTTCTTCCTGTGCAGTTTTTCTATTACACAGAGTTTGCTGTACATGTTCACAGAGGAACAATGAATAACAGGTGCCCTAGGTTTTATTGTCAGATTTATTTAAACATACATTTTCAATTTTGGAACTTAATAGTTATATTTTTTATGACTAACGCACATTCCAACATTTTTGACGCCTAAACCAAAGAAGGCAGAGAGAAACCTACAGCAGATGTATTGTGAACATAAGGTTAAAACATTACACAAAAATTTTAATTTTTTTGTCACAAGGGACTTTTTAGTAACGCGACAAAAACATACACAAATTTGACCATAAACTCCAAACCATTAGAGCAAAATGGATGAAATGTCCACTGTAACTTACTTGCATCATATTAAATCTGTGGTATACATTGAACAAATCTGACGTGTTACACTCACATGACTTTCTCTAGCTACTCTACAAACAAGCTTCTTACAAAAGATATTTCTTTCAACACCACGTTAATTGAGATAAACATTAACAAAATGTTATTACTTAGTTCCTTATAAGTAACTAAGGGAATGCACTAGGCTAAAGTGATAGTCAAATGTTTTAAAAGCTGTCGTGTGATTTTCATTGCAAATTGCTTCTTTGCTTGGCCAGGAGTACAACAAAAGAAAAATGGACACTTCCGTGTGAGTACTTCACAATTGAAACTAATAACAAAGAATACTTCGAAAACGGTAAGCTCCACGAAAAAAGGTATATGACATAACTTGTGTGTTTTAACAAGACTTACATTTTTTGTATTGTAAATTTTTGACTATCTTACGGTTTACTAGTTAATCCAAATTAAGCAAAGGTTATCCAAAATAAACAGGTCTTTAGAAGCTATTCCCAGAAAATTCAAGATATACATTTTATTTGTGATTGAAATGACTTTAATAGGTGGTATTTTAATCAAAAATCGTTAGAGCCATTTTTAAGAAAAACAACATTTTCGAAAATGTTTCCATGTAAAGGGTAGTTAGGGGTGGAGGTATTTTCATGAAAATCTTCGTGTCGCATCCTTGGAAGACACCAAACTTAAATACCAAGTTTGGTATTTAACAGTCTTTTCGTTTTTGAGGTATGCTGTCCACACACATACATACACATACACGAACATGTTTCCGATTTTTTTTTTTTTTGACTCAGGGGTCCTAAAACATGTATTTCCGGTGAAAAATCGACATCAAATTGTTGGTTGGAATACAATACTTCTCTATCCTTATGTACATTGTACATACGGGGTTAGTGAAAGTAAAAAGTTAGCATTTTTAGTTTGGAATTTCAAACTTTCAGTTACACATGTCCTTAGTTCGTCAAGTTTTCGGTATTGGTACTGTATGGTATTTGGTGTGTTAAAGTCAACAAACGTATATGAAACATGGGTTTCCATGGTAACGACTTTGTGTGTTGGAATTCTAAATTTCCTTCTGTGTAAATATCGTCGGGACGATGTAATAAACAAAAACGCTATTTCCACAACGAGTTTGTATGAAAGCTTCCTAAAACAGGTTCCTTGTCGACGCCAACATTATTATGTACATAAGTTGGGCCGCAGCGCGTGTCTCAATCCCTCAAAAAGAAGGTGGCTTGTAGATATCAAGTTTCACGAGCAATATGGCTTCTAGCAAAGCGGTTAGATTACCCCAACAACGTAAAATCCAACGGCGATTTAAGAGGGGGAGCCTTGTTTGGCTTCTGGCGTACATGCGATAAGGATCGATCTGACCAAGCTATCGAAACATAACCTCAACAAATATGGACATGGACGGCATGTTCTCTACCCACGCTATCTTCGGTAATAGGTGCCACAGAGTAATAAAT
The DNA here is from genome assembly GCA_030762935.1 of Hymenopus coronatus. Classification (NCBI taxonomy): domain Eukaryota; kingdom Metazoa; phylum Arthropoda; class Insecta; order Mantodea; family Hymenopodidae; genus Hymenopus; species Hymenopus coronatus. Next base: position 13,902,677 of record CM060897.1, on the reverse strand, counting down.
AATATCAGTAGCGACTGCATTTTTAACTTGCTGGAGTGTAACGAGTTTGGGGCAGCAGCTCATATCACTTTCTCTAGCCATTATCGTTTATTTTATCTCTCTTCAATAAACCATTCTTTCAAAAGCTTAGTACTTTCCCGACTATGTATACACAATGTAGAACATAATGCGATGGTCACACCTAATCCTCGTCATCTCTGATTATTTTTACTTTCTCTACACGTACTATGTAATAATATACAGAAAAGGTGTTGTATTGCACCCAAAAATCCGATATCAGAATTTCACCGGAAATACATTTTTTTTTACCTTCTCTACACGTACTATGTACATAGTGCATAGAGAAGGTGTTGTATTGCACCCAAAAATCCGATATCAGAATTTCACCGGAAATACATGTTTTTCTACTTTCTCTACACGTACTATGTACATAGTGTATAGAGAAGGTGTTGTATTGCACCCAAAAATTCAATACCAAAATTTCACCGGAAATACATGTTTTTTTTACTTTCTCTACACGTACTATGTATAGTATATAGAGGTGTTGTATTGCACCCAAAAATTCGATACCAAAATTTTACCGGAAATACATGTTTTGTTTACTTTCTCTACACGTACTATGTACATAGTGTACAGAGAAGGTATTGTATTGCAACCAAAAATTCGATACCGTGATTTTACCGGAAATACATGTTTTTTTTTTTTACTCAGGGGGACCACCCCTGAATCCAAAAAAAAACATTTCTGGAAAAAAGGTCCGTGTGTGTGTGGGCGCGTGTGTCTGTGGACAGCATAGCTCAAAAACGAAAAGACCGTTAAATACCATACTTGGTATTTAAGTTTGGTATCTTCCAAGGATACGACACGAAGATTTTCAAGAAAATCCCCCACCCCAACTACCCTTTACATGGAACTTTTTTCGAAAATTTTGATTTTATTTAAATGGCTCTAACGATTTTTATTAATGTATCGTATATTAAGGATATTTACCTGACAAATAAAATGCATATCTTGAATTTTCTGGGAAAAGCCTCTGAAGAGTACTTTATTCTGGATCAATTTTACGGAATTGTGCATAACTGCTAAACCGTAAGAGATGGACAAAAACTTACCACACAAAAAACGTAGAGCACATTAAAACACACCATTTATGTTACATATACTTTTTTCGTGGAGTTGATCGTTTTTTTTTAGATATTCCTTGTTTTTGATTTCAGCTTTAAAAACTTCTATTTTTCTCATACAGGAATTTGTAATTTCCTGTCCATACTAACAAAGGAACTTTAGTCATATAGCAACCAGCTTTTGACTATCATTTTAACCTATGGTACTCCCTTATTTTGCTTCTACTTACAAGGAAACAAGTAATAAGGCTATTTCTGCTCATTTTTTCTCGATTAGCATGAAGTAACTAGAAGCACATGCTTTTTAACAATAATGTGTTACAGAGATGTAGAGAAAGTCCTGTGAATCGAACACATCAGATTTTTTAACTAAAAAATACAGTTCCGGAGTCTTGTCGGGAATCCGCGATATGTTCCTTTTTCTTTTCCTCTTCTATTTTCCCTTTTTCCCCATTTTCGCAATATTTCCATTGTTCTATTTGCTTTTTGCCTCTAATAGACACTCATATACACATTTACAAACACTGATACACCTATGCCCAAGGCGGTACTTGAACCCACGAACCCCTGCGCTATGAAGCAACAAAGCGAGGCACTTTAGCGAGCGCGGTCATGTGGACCTGAAACAAAAAAATAAAAAAAAAAAAAACAACATTTTAGAAAAATGTTCGTGTATGTGTGTGTCTGTGGGCAGAATAGCTCAAAAAGCCCTTTCAATACCAAACCTGGTATTTAAGTTCAGAATATTCCAAGGATGCGACACGAAGATTTGAAAAAAAAAATCCTCCCATCCCGAACTACCCTTTACATGGAACAATTTTAGAAAATTTTGATTTTCTCAAAAATGGCTCTTAACGATTTTGATTAAAATACTCTATATTGAAGACATTTACACGGCAAATAAAACATATCTTGAGTTTTCTAGGAATAGCCCCTGAAGATGTCCTTCCTTATTCTGGATGAATTTTGCTGGACTTTGCGTAACTAGTAAACCATAAGAGACAGACAAAAACTTAATAAACAAAATATATGGATATCGTTGAAACACACGTTTTATGATATATACCTTTTTTACTTTCTCCATACGCACTATGTACATAGTGTATAGAGAAAGTATTACACTCCACCAAAAATTCGATACAGAGATTTCACCGCAAATATATGTTTTAGGGTCCCCAATATCCAAAAAAAGCATTTTCACAAACAGGTCCGTGTGTGTGTGTATGTATGTGTGTCCGTGTGTCTGTGAACACGATAACTCAAAAACGAAAAGTCGGTAAAATACCAAACTTGGTATTTAAGTTTAGTATCTTCCAGGGATGTGACACGAAGATTTTGAGAAAAATCCCCCACCCCAAACTACCCTTTACATGGAACTTTTTTCGAAAATTTTTATTTTCTCAAAAATGGCTCTAAGGATTTTGATTAAAATTTCGTATATTAAACATATTTACCTTACAAATAAAATGTATATCTTGAATGATCTGGGAATAGCCTCTGAAGAGTAGTTTATTCTGGATGAATTTTACTAAATTTTGAATAGTTGCCAAACTGTAAGAGATGGACAAAACTTACTGCACAACAAATGTAGAGCACATTAAAACACACAATTTATGTTACATACATTTTTTTCGTGGAGTTCGTCGTTTTTGTGACATTCCTTATTTTTGGTTTCTGCTATGAAAAACGTATACTTTTCTCATACAGGAACTTGTCAACTCCTATCCATATAAACAAAGGAACTTCATTGACATAGCAACTAGCTTTTGACTATCACTTTAACCTACGGTTGTCCCTTATTTCGCTTCTACTTACAAGGAAGCGAGTAATTAGACTATTTCTGCTAATTGTTTTCTGATTAGCATAAAGTAAATAGAAGTATAAGTTTTTTAAGAATTATTTGCTGCAGGGATATAGAGAAAGTCATGTGAATGGTACACATCAGATTTTTACTTTCACTACACGTACTATGTACATAGTGTACAGAGAAGATATTGCATTCCACTATAAATTCGATACCGAGATTTCACCGGAAATATATGTTGTAGGGTCCGCTGTATCCAAAAAAAGCATTTTCAGAAAAAGGTCCGCGTGTGCGTGTGGCTGTGAACACGATAACTCAAAAACGAAAAGTCGGTAAAATACCAAACTTGGTATTTAAGTTTAGAATCTTCCGGGGATGCGACGCGAAGATTTTGAGAAAAATCCTCCCACCCCAAACTACCATTTACATGGAACTTTTTTCGGAAATTTTTATTTTCTTAAAAATGGCTGTAACGATTTTGATTAAAATATCGTATGTTAAAGATATTTACATGACAAATAAAATGCATATCTTGAATTTTCTGGGAATAGCCTCTGAAGATTACTTTATTCTGGTTGAATTTTACGGAATTTTGCACAACTGCTAAACCGTAAGAGATGGACAAAAACGTACCACACAAAAAATGTAGAGTACGTTAAAACACACACTTTAAGTTATATACATTTTTTTCGTGGCGTTGATCGCTTTCTAGATATTCCTTGTTTTTCAAAGCTGTCAATTCCTGTCCATACAAAGGAACTTAGTCGCATAGCAACCAGCTTTTGAGTGTCAATTTAACCTATGGTACTCTCTTATTTCGCTTTTACTTTTAAGGTAGCAAGTAATAAAACTATTTCTGCTATTTTTTTCTCAATTAGCATGAAGTAGATAGAAGCATAAGCTTTTTAACAATAAGTTGTTGCAGAGATGTAGAGAAAGTCATGTAAATGGAACACTCAGATTTTTAATGTTCTTATGACCAATTATATAAGTCATCCAGAATAAAGAGGTCTTGCGAGGCTATTACTAGATAATTCAAGATATACATTTTAGTTGTTTTGTGTGTGTGTGTGTGTGTGTGTGTCTATACACACGCGCGCGCTATTTTAATCAAAATCGTTACAAACGTTTTTGAGGAAATCAAAACGTTCGATAAGTTTCTATGTAAAGTGAGGGCTTTTCTTCAAAATGTTCGCGAGGCAGCCTTGGAAGATACTGAACTTAAATAGCAATTTTGTTATTTTACCGACTTTTCGTTTTGAGTTATTTTGTACTCAAACACACACGGTCCTTTTTCTAATACGTTCTTTTTTATACAGGGGCTTTAAAACATTTATTTCCAGTGAAACTGCGGTGTCGAATTTTTGGTTGGAATGCAGTATGTTCTCTTGTCTGTATACTAGAACAAAAGCATGTGTGTCTCTCTACCCAGTATCGTTTATTTACAAACTATTTTTACGAAAGCATACTTTGTACATTCCTTTCTTAATTGAGATATACAAGGTGGTTCATCGGTCCGTTATTTTCTGGTTTTATGCAACTAGCAGATTAATGTCTAACCTGAAAACATTGTTCCCGAGACACTTTTCTGCGTAATAACACTATAGACTTTGGCGGTGCAGGTTATAGTTAAAGAGTAGCGTATTCGATTAAGGTTCGAATCTTACCAAAACGTTGACTATTATTCCCCGCTTTCTTTCTTCCGGTTTTGGCACAAAACTAGATGGGATATCAGTACATTTGTTATATTGTTTATTTGTTTCTTTAATTGTTCTCTTTATTTATGTTCATTCCAACTTTATCAGTCCAGTGTTTTTTATGTTTTTTTGTTTTTGTTTTTTTTAATTGTTTCATTTGTATAGCACCCTTTAACATCAATGGTCATATCGGGGGCTTTGACTTGTGAAACTGTAGGTTCAGAACATTAGGTTAATAAACTTTATATTACTAAACACACACACATTCATTCTCACATTCATACTTCCAGACTCTGTGGGAGATAGGGAAGAATTCTGGTTAAAGAAAAATGCCCCGCCCCAGCCGGGAATCGAACCCGGGACCTCCGGGTGAAAAGTTAGTCCAGTGTTATTTAAAGTCTTAGTGAAGTTTCTTTTTCAAAACAATTAGAATGAAAATTAAGGATCGAAAACTGAAGAACATTTAAAATGAACAGCTGTTTGTTCTTATTTCATATACCTTTTAGTTTATTCCTAAATTTATTAGTGTGACAAATACTGAACTAACTCTGCACCTTGATGGATAATACATAAGAAAAAAATCTGATGTGTTCCAGTCACTTGACTTTCTCTACATCTCTGCAAAAAATTTTAGTTAAACAGCTTATGCTTCTATTTACTCCATGCTAAATAGCAGAAATAGTCTTATTACTTGCTTCCTTGTAAGTAGAAGTGAAGTGAGGGAGTACCATAGGTTAAAGTGACAGTCAAAAACTGGTTGCTATGTAACTGAAGTTCCTTTGTATGGATAGGAGAGAAATGTATAAGTTTGAGAAAAGTATAAGTTTTTCAAAGCTAAAACGAATAACCAGGAATATCTTAAAAATGATCAACTCATCGAAAAAAATGTATAGGACATAAATTGTGTGTTTTATCGTGAGCTACATTTTCTGTGTAGTAAGTTTTCCCCCATCTCTTACGGTTTAGCAGTTATGCACAATTCCGTAAAATCTTTCAGAATAAAGTAGTCTTCAGAGGCGATTCCAAGAAAATTCAAGAGATACATTTTATTTGTCAGGTTAAGTATCTTTGATATACGATATTTTAATCAAAATCGTTAGAGCCATTTTCAGAAAATCAAAATTTTCGAAAAAAGTTCCATGTAAAGGGTAGTTGGGGTGGGGGATTTTCTTGAAAACCTTCGTGTCGCATCCTTGGAAGATACCAAACTTAAATACCAAGTTTGGTATTTAACTCTCTTTTTCGTTTTTGAGCTATGCTGTCCACAGACACACACAGGGACCTTTTTCCAAAAATCCTTTATTTTTGGATTCAGGGGGACCCAAAACATGTATTTCCGGTGAAATCTCGGTATCGAAATTTAGGTGCATTACAATATCTTCTCTATACACTATGTACATAGTACGTGTAGAGCAAGTAATAATAAGCGACAGGTGAACCACCTGGTATAATTATAAGATATGTCAAAGAGTTTAAAAATAGATATGACATTTAGCAGTATTCAAATATTCAGACATTTTCCTTCCTTCTTCCCGGTAAGGAAAACGGAGGCTGCCAAAGGAATTGGTTCCAAGAGCAGCTCCGTGAGTACAAAGGTTTGGGAGTGTCTGCCCTAGATGAAATTACAGTTGGCACAGGAAATTGGAACTATTACAATATAGGGCACAAGTCTGCACTTTAGAGGCACGTATAGATTGTTGTATCAGCCGGGCGTAATGACTCAGGGGGCGGCGTCTGTGGCTAGAGAACCTGGCTTCAAACACTACCCTATTTTTCCTGATTTCCCTCATTCGCCAAGATATATGCCGATTTTTTTTATTCAATACCACAAACCACAGTTTCACCTCCAGTCTATAAGAATAGCAAATCTGAAAGTAAATGGTACTGTCCGTTCGGCGGTGTTTTAGCTAGTAGGTTGTGGCGCCCTTCCAAGCAGGTAGTGTTTTCTTGGTCTGAAGCAAGCGAGAGGTAAGGGCGTGTGACAGAGTGGAAGAAGGAAACACTGTTACCGACTATTTCGTTCCTGACACGTGATCGTAGGAAGTGGCAAATCCAGTGCATTGGCTGTAACGTGTTTTATCACGTTAAATACGCTAATGACGAAAAAGATAAATTCAGTAGAACGTGGTGATCTTATTTGTTAGATGCATCTATAAATACATATATTTGGTAGTAAACAAAACAACTACAAGAGCAGACAGCTCCCTCTCGCTTCTTCTCGTGATCAACTGCACGCTTGTGACATTCATTTGGTTCATATCACTATATTCCATCCGCGAGCTCAACACTTTCCATTCTACATTTTTTTTTTTACTTTCTCTACACGTATTATGCACATAGTGTATACAGGGAGTATTGTATTCCACCCAAAAAATCGATACCGAGATTTCACCGGAAATATATGTTTTAGTACCCCCTGAATCCAAAAAAAGCATTTTCAGAAAAAGGTCCGTTTATGTGTCTGTGGACAGCATAACTCAAAAACGAAAAGGCCGTTAAATACCAAATTTGGTATTTAAGTTTGGTATCTTCCAAGGATGCGACACGTAGCTTTTCAAGAAAATCCCCCCACTCCCAACTACCCTTTACATGGAACTTTTTTCGAAAATTTTGATTTTCTCAAAAATAGCTCTAACGATTTTGATTAAAATATCCTATATTAAAGATATTTACATGACAAATAACATGTATATTTTGAATTTTCTGAGATTAGCCTCTAAAGACTACTTTATTCTGGATGAATTTTACGGAATTTTGCATAACTGCTAAACCGTAAGAAATGGGCAAAAACTTACCACACAAAAAATGTATAGCATATTAAAACACATAATTTACGTTATCTACATTTTTTCGTGCAGCTGATCGTTTTTGAGATATTCCTTGTTTTTAGTTTCAACTTTGAGAAACTTATACTTTTCTCATACAGAAATTTGCCAACTCCTATCCATACAAACAAAGGAACTTCAGTCACATAAAAACTAAAATAAGAACTGAAGCTTTCCTGGCGACGTGTTAATTCAAAATCTTCTCGGGCTTCTAGCCAGGTAAAAACTTGGCTTGACACCAACGTTTCGAAGAAGTGCATCTTCCTCGTCTTCAGGGTGAACTGATGCAAGCTCAAACCATCAGTTCACCCTGAAGACGAGGAAGATGCACTTCTTCGAAACGTTGGCGTCAAGCCAAGTTTTTACCTGGCTAGAAGCCCGAGAAGATTTTGAATTACATAAAAACTAGCTTTTGACTTCACTTTAACCTATGGTACTCCTTTATTTCGCTTCTACTTACAAGAAAGCAAGTAATAAGACCATTTCTGCTAATTTTTTCTCGATTAGCATGAAGTAAATAGAAGAATAAGCATTTTAACAATAATTTGTTGCAGAGATGTAGAGAAAGTCATGTGAATGGAACACATCAGATTTTTTTTTCGCAATCAATATAGTATATGGACATAACATTTGGATCCATATACATGAGGATCTAGTATCAAAGTCTACCTCAACCACTTTTATGGTTTTAGAGAAAACCTATGGCTCGGTTTGCTGGATACAGCAGGTTTTGACTTTATCTAATCGTACTATGTACATAGTGTTTACAGGAAGTATTTTATTCCACCCAAAAAATCGATACCTAGATTTCACCGGAAATATATGTTTTGAGTCCCCCTGAATCCAAAAAAAACAAAACATTTTTTTCAAAAAGGTCCGAGTGTGTGTGTGTGTGTGTGTGTGTGTGAATGTGTGTGTCTGTGGACAGCATAGCTCAAAAACGAAAAAAACGTTGAATACCAAACTTGGTATTTAAGTTTGGTATCTCCCATGGATGCGACACGAAGATTTTCAAGAAAATACCCCCATTTCCAACTACCGTTTACATGTTGATTTTATCAAAAATGGCTCTAACGATTTTGATTAAAATACCACATATTAAAGCCATTTCTATCTCAAGCAAAATGAACATCTTGAATTTTCTGGGAATAGCTTCTAAAGATCTCTTTATTCTGGATGATTTTTGCTTTATTTGGCATAACTAGCTAAGCGTAAGAGAAAGACAAAAACTTACTGTACAAAAAATGTAGATCTTGTTACAATACACAAGTTATGTCATATTTTTTATCGTAGAGCTTACCGTTTTTGAGGTATTCCTTGTTATTAGTTTCAGTTGTGAAGTACTTATACTTTTCTCAGACGGGAGTGTCCGTTTTTCTTTTGTTCTACTCCTGGCCAAGCAAAGAAGCGATTTGAAATGGCAATTGCATAACGACAGCTTTTAAAACATTTGACTATCGCCTTAGTCTAGTGCATCCCCTTAGTTCCAGTCTACGTATAAGGAACTATTCTGCTAATGCTTATCTCGATTAGCGTGGTGTTGAAAGAGGAATTATCTTTTCTAAGAAGTTTATTTGTAAAGTAGCCAGAGATAGTCATGTGAGTGTAACACATCTGGATACTGCAGGTTTTTATTACTAATCATATTAGATTTTGCTAATTTTCTTTCTACTGAACTGCTGAAAGTTCTATTCTGAATATTAAAATTTGCGACACAATTTCACAGAATACCTTCATCATGTTGATCGATGATTTGTCCGATTTGTAGATGTCCATTTTGAACGCTGAGAGACATTTTTCCATGCTGTTTCAAGTTACAATAATCGATATCTTGTCAGTTGTCTAAAACCTTTACAACATGGCTTGTTTAAATGAATTACCAGTTAAAGTACTCTCGAGGATTCTTCAGTGGATGACGTAGGTTTTGAAACACATGCAGTATCTTTTTCTGATGTATACACCAGGTTCTGAAACGATTTGTTAAATTCGCAAAGCATTTTATATGGAATATTGATTGAACTTGAAAATACAAGTTAGTACATATGGTGAAATGTACTCTAAAAGATATGGCATAACTCAACATTAAAATAACCTGATGTGTTACATTCACATGACTTTCTCTACATCTCTGCAACAAATTATTGTTACATAGCTTATGCTTCTATTAACTTCATGCTAATCAAGAAAAAATCAGCAGAAATAGTCTTATTACTTGCTTCCTTGTAAGTCGAAGCGAAATAAGGGAGTAGCATACATTAAAGTCATAGCCAAAAGCTGGTTGCTATATAACTGAAGTTCCTTTGTATGGAGACGAGTTGACAAATTCCTGTATGAAAAAAGTATGTTTTTCAAAGCGTAAACGAAAAACCATGAATATCTTCAAAATGATCAATTCCACGAAAAAAATGTATATGACATAATTTGAGATTTTTATCGTAAGCTACATTTTCTGTATGGTAAGTTTTTGTCCATCTCTTACGGTTTAGCAGTTATGCAAAATTCCGTAAAATTCATCCGGAATCAAGTAGTCTTCAGAGGCTATTCCCAGAAACTTCAAGATATACATTTTATTTGTCAGGTAAATATTTTTAATATACGATATTTTAATCAAAATCGTCAGATCCATTTTTAAGAAAATCAAAATTTTCGAAATTTTTTGCATGTAAAGGGTGGTTTGGGGTGGGGGGATTTTCTTGAAAATCTTCGGTCGCATCCTTGGAAGATACCAAACTTAAATACCAAGTTTGGGCTTTAACGGTCTTCTCGTTTTTGAGCTATGCTGTCCACAGACACACACACAGACAGACAGACAGACACAAACACACACACACACACACACACACACACACACACACACTCGGACCTTTTTGTTAAAATGCTTTTTTCGGACTCAGGGGGTCCTAGAACATGTATTTCCGTTGAAATCTCGGTGTCGGATTTTTGGGTGGAATACAATACTTCCTCTATACACTATGTACATAGTACGTATAGAGAAAATAAAATTTTTGATACAGGCCCCATTTATACAGCATGTCAATGAACTACACCGAAATAATTTGCGAGATTGTGCACGTGACTGATATAAGTAATTTGAGATCGGTGATGCATTGTCCCGGAATAAACATAACGCAGATACATAACGTTAAACGTGTGGGTATTAGGAGCTGATAAGTCGGTGCTAAAGCAAAGCAGGTTGACAAAATGGCTTAGAATGCTTCTAAAACTGCTGCCCGAGTATAGAAATATCGATTTTTAGCAGCTCGTTACTGGCGTTCTCAAGATTTAATGTCGCAAAAATCTGTAAAATCTCAAACTAATCACTTGACAGTGCGACACTGAGCTTTCATTAACTACGTTCTTGAATTATGTAGCCTACTCAGGAGGCTATTTTCAACTGCTCTGGTGGCTTAATGTGTAACGCGGGAAGCTGCTATCCCAAAGGTCACGAGTCCGATTCCTCTCATAGAGCAAATGTTTTTTATTATTATTTTTTTCATTCCAGACGAAGTGCCGCGATAAGTGGCGTACTGGCACTTCACAAACTTATAGCCGTTACTTCGAAATTTCAATAAAAAGGCCATAAGTCTCCTATCTCAAATTACTTATTTAAGTAGTCTACATATTCTGTGAAAATAGTTCGGTATAGTTCATTAACACTCTATATGTGTATACATAACACACACGAGAGATCCGAGAGTCGCCGGGAAAGTGGTGCCAGCAAAGGCCCACTGGAGTCCTTACCTTAAATAAATGCTGAAAATATTGAGCATCTGCTCCCAAACAGGCAGTATAACAAGTTAAAGATGTTCTCACTCAGCAGCAGAAATCCCTGTTTAATCTACATAACATCATGCAAGAAATCACAAGATTCCTGCTGCTAAGCTTAGACGAGTGGTGCCTGTATGTGAACAGAAGGTCAACATCTTCGTAATTTATATTAAGATGCGTATTTTACTGCGGCTTTGCCGGCACCACTTTCCCGGCAACTCTCGGATCTCTCGCGCAGTGGAGAGAGGCCGCAACATGGGCTACCTTATAATTTAACGACCATGTAGAAGTTTCTAATAAGAAGAGAGTGTAACTTACCTGGAGAACGGAGAGCTGATGAGGTAATGCGTATAGTAGAATATGGATAGGACGCTGAGGGCCAGCAGTGCGGCCACACACCGCTTCACCGTGCCTTGCCTCACCATGAAGCAGCACCAGGGCCGCCTCTGGGAGCGGCGGAGGCGGTCGTCCACCAGCGCGGTGGGCAGGAGCGGCTGATACACAGCGTCGACACTAGGCATGGTCTCAATATGAGACAGACACACTTGTCGGAATAACCAACACTCACACACGTTTGTACCTTAATGGAATGTGAACAAAAAATAACCCCCCTTAAAACACACGTTTCTCGTTACAATAAATAAAAACGTTTGCCCCCGATTATCCCCATTCGTCGGTTTATCTGTCTATCTTTTTGTCAGTCCGCAGTTTGCTATGTTTCCATGGTGTATGGGAGCTACACAGCGCGGTGGCCATCTTGTGAAGGGAGCGGAAGTAGCGCTGAGTGTTTCCCTCCGCCGCCGCCAGGTGGTGTGCTGGTACTTCTGCTGTAGCACACGGGACAACAATGCATCACGCTTTGCACTCCCAATGGGGTGTATACTACTTCTCTTAGTACGCACCTCAGCTGCTGATCCAAACGCTTTGATCTGCAAGCAAAGAGAAAACACAACTTAGAGACTATTGCAGATAAGTATTACAATATAGGGGTCCTGTATACAAACTATAAGCTACAAAGGAGGGAACTCCGCCGTGTAAAGTAAGCTCCATAAATACTTGACACGTGCATGTAGGTAAGAATAATCAATTACAGGCTGCTCATTCCTTCTAGACGAAGACTTTAAGCGAATGTACAGTGAGCTAGCATACCCTTAATAAACAGGTCAGCAAATAGTTTATGTTACAATAACAAACAGCTCTGTTTCCTTATGATTACGTTTCAAGAATAGAAGCGTACAGTTGACTGCAAAGTGTTGGACGTTACGGGTTTATATCATTGCCAGTGTTTTAACGAGATATGTTTAATGAAAATGATAGCAATTCAGAAGATGAGGGGAAAATGCCAGGAATAGAAATTGGGTGTAAAGTGTAGTGTAAGCAGTAACCGAGGTTGATAGAGAATAATGTGACTGACATCACTGGAACTGTGATATTTACTTTGTAGTGGCAATACTACTGCAGCGCAGAAATATGATAACATAACGTCTAACCGCAGTTCCTACTTCTGGGTGCCAATGCTCCAGTAAAGGTGAGGAAGTCACTCACATCTAACCTCTCGTTTAAAAATGTTATTCATCAAGAACTGGCGCTCGACCTGTAACAGTATATACTACTATCTTTTCACCAGCATAACGTGGCCAGTGCACCGTGCTGCACTCAAAGACATTAAAAACACGCCTGGAAATGCTCTCCCAAGACGGGTCTTTTGGCCGATTCCACCCATGTCTTCCACCTGTTTGCTATGCTCTTAAAAGCGTATTGGGCAAAGGAAGGGCATTAACATGAAACATAACTTGCGACAAAATAAGTTCTGAGCTGCGAAATGGTGAGCACTAAACGTTCTGGTTGGACAATAATCACCGGGTGACACAAAATTAGATTCATCTTTTCTCTACCTTACATATTGAAGTTCCCAGTGTAAGACGTACTTGCTTCCAGAACGGTGTATCTATATTATAAAACCATAAAACTATTCAATACTCTTCCGAATGATCAAAAGGGAAAGGTTAATAAATACAATGATTTTAAAATTGCTGCTAAAGAGTACCTTTGCTCAAAAAAAATCTGATGTATTTCATTCACATGACTTTCTATACCTCTGCAAAAAATTATTGTTAATAAGCTGATGCTTCTATTTACTTCATACTAATCGAGAAACATTACCAGAAATAGTCTTATTACTTTCTTCCTTGTAAGTAGAAGCAAAATATGGGAGTACCGTAGGTTAAAGTGATAGTCAAAAGTTGGTTGCTATGTGACTGAAGTTCCTTTGTATGGACAGGAGTTGACAAATTTCTGTATGAGAAAAGTAAGTTTTTCATAGCTGAAACAAAAAACAAGGAATATCTAAAAAAAAGAAGCAAAAAAAAAAAAAAAAAAAAACGATCAACTCAGGGGAAAAAATGGCATAAATTGTGTGTTTAAATGTGCTCTACAATTTTTGCGTGGTAAACTTTTGTCTATGTCTTACGGTTTACCAGTTATACACAATTCCCTAAAATTCATCCAGAATAAAGTAGTCTTCAAAAGCTATTCTCAGAAAATTCAAGATATACATTTTATTTGTCAGGTATATATCTTTAATATACGGTATTTTAATCAAAATCGTTAGAGCCATTTTTTAGAAAATCAACATTTCCGAAAATTTTTCCATGTGAAGAGTAGTTTGGGGTAGGGGGATTTTCTTGAAAATCTTCGTGTCGCATGCTTGGAAGATACTGAACTTAAATACTAAGTTTGATATTTAACGGTCTTTCCGTTTTTGAGCTATGCTGCCCACAGAGACACACACACAGACACACACGAACATTTTTATAAAAATGCTTTTTTTTTTGTATTCAGGGTGTCTTAAAACATGTATTTCCGATGAAATATCGGTATGGAATTTTTGGGTGCATTACAATACCTTCTCTATACACTATGTACAGATTACGTATAGAGAAAGTAAAAAAGTGTTCTATGCAAGATTATTTGAATGACAAATTATCCGGACGATTATGTGGCTTTGTAAGTAGTATATAGCTGTTTTAATGACAAATCACTGTAAGCTACATGTGATGCCTGGACTAGAATTAATGAAAGCTATTTAAATGTATGTGTATCGAACTAAAAATCAATGGTATGCACTGCAAATCAATTATAACAAACATTTATGACGTAGAAGATATAAAAGCCATGTAAAAGTTTAAAATATAAGTAATGCAGTACAAATGAAATTAATCTGTATTTATTTATACATATTATGCTAGTATTACCAGTGCAGAGAAGTATATAAAATTATGCCTGTTTTGTTCCATGCTACTTGAATTTAATGTCTGCTTATGTTCAATATCCATATCTAATGTTTAAAGCCATTGGTGAACTTACTGAAGCAATCCAATTCAATTCAATCCTAATGCCAAGGTAATTCGCGCCCGTGGTGGACTAAATTAACACACTGCTTCTTATACAAGTCAATCTGTTCTGAAGGAGCGTCAAGTGGGGATGAGGGATGAAGGAATGGATTTTGTCTTTTCTTACTCGTGTATCATGTATCTGAATGACACCAATAAAATGGTGGAATGACCCGAGTCCCTGGCAAACGTTCACAATTTCAGCAAAATCAATGCGCCAGGCGTATTTTTAATGTCTTTGAGTGTACAACACAATAGCATTGCGTGCACGAAAGTAATCCCCTGCTAATAATCTAAGTTTTAGGATGAATTTGCTCTTAAATGATATAATATTCTATACAAGTACCTAAGAGTTTGAAAAACACGGATTTATGCCGTTAAACAGAGCTACAAGTCCCAACATACAATTCGTATTAGTCACCTGATATACGGAATATTGTTTACAATAGCTGCTGTTTGTTGCTTAGAATTATGGAGGACGATTGACGTGAATTTGTCTTCGTCGAAATTCGTAAAGCATAAAGTGTGTGTTTTTATGAATTCTCTATTTTTTGTGTATCGCTTGCGATTTACCGGTTACGGAAAAGTTATTAAAATTCTTCCAGAATAAAGATATGTTCAGAGGCAATTCCCAGGAAATTCAAAATAGTTTATTTGTCATGTAAATATCTTTAATATACGGCATTTTAATCAAAATCATTAGAAGTATTTTGAGAAAATAAACAATTTGGAAAATTCTTTCATGTAAAGGACCGCTTGAGGTGGGGCGAATTTCCTGAAAATCTTTGAAAGATCTAAACTCAAATACCAACACCACACACACACACACACACGACCCTTTTTCTAAAAAGCTGATGTGTTCCATTCACATGACTTTCTCTACCTCTCTGTAACAAATTATTGTTAAAAAGCCAATTCTTCTATCTACTTCTATCATGCTAATCAAGATAAACATTAACAGAAACGGTCTTATCACTTAGTTCCTTATAAGTAGAAGGGAATACACTAGGCTAAACCGGCAGTCACACGTTTTAAAATGTGGTTGCTATGGGATTAAAATCCATTTCTTTGCGTGGCCAGGAATCGACAAGTTCCTGTATGAGAAAACTGAAACCAATAACAAAGAATATGTAAAAATCAGCCAACTCCAGGGGAAAAATGCATATGACAAATTGTGTGTTTTAAGGAACTCTACATTTTTTGTGCAGCAATTTTTTTTCTATATCTTACGGTTTACTAGTTATGCAAAATTCAAAAAGAATCATCCGGAATAAAGAGGTCTCTAGATGTTTTTCGCAGATAATTCAAGATATACGTTTTGTTTGTAATATATCTTTAATAAATGGTATTTTAATCAAAATCGTTAGTCATTTTTGAGAAAATCAAAGTTTTCGTTTTTTTTTTTCCACATGAAGGGTAGTTTGAGGTGGTGGGATTTCCCCTAAAATCTTCGTGTTGCATCCTTGTAGATTCTAAAGTGAAATACCAAGTTTGGTACTTTACCTAGTTTTCGTTTTTATGTTATCGTGTTCACAGACACACGGATACACAGGACCTTTTACTAAAAATGCTTTTTTGGATACAGGTGCTCCGGTGAAATCTCGGTATCGAATTTTTGGGTGGAATGCAATACTTTCTGTATACATTCTTGCGTTAGTACAGAAATGGAGCCGTCAGCTGGCGTGCGCTTCTCGGGAATCAAACTGTGACCTCCAGGCACACTGTCACTTGCAGGGGCGATAATGGGTGGAGCTGACATCTTCTGTAAACATGACTGGCTATATTAGTACGCGGCTGGTCGCTATTATCATTTCACAGGAAACACACGTTTACACATCTCAGTTCCTCTGTGTCCGGTGCATGCGTGCATGTCTGAGAACACGAGAATACGATAAGATCGTGTGAATGTACACACTTCAGCTGCATTCACAACCTTATACTTTTCTTACCACCTACATAGTCGAGAAGGAATCTATTTCACCCATTAATTAAATGCCCGAGATTTTTTCGGAAATACACGTTTTGAGAGCCCCTGAATAAAACGCACGTTTAGACAAAGGTCCATGGGAACGTGTGTCTGCAAACAGAATAACTCAGAAATCTGATGTGTTCCATTTATATGAGTTTTTCTACTCTGTAACAGGCTTTTCTTAAAAAGATTATACTTTCAGTGGTGCCCAACCTACAGCGTAGGAGGGGAGGACAGATTTACCTCCACCCATTTGTTTGGTAGCGGCAGGCAAAACCTCTCTATCGAGGACGTCGCTTTCTATCAGTGGCGGTGGCTTCAGCAACGTTAATGTTATACAGATTGGTACAAATACTAAAAAAAAAAAAAAAAAACTCTTTATCAATGACATCGCTTTGTATCAGTGGCGGTGGCTTCAGCAACATTAATGTTATATGGGTTTGTACAAATACTAAAAAAATAAAAAAAAAAATCTATCTGTGACGTCGCTTTCTATCAGTGGCAACGTTATGTTATATGGGTTGGTACAGATACTAAAAAAACACTATCTATGACGTCGCTTTCTATCAGAGACGGTGGCTTCAGCAACGTTAACGTTATATGGGTTAATACAAATACTAAAAAAAATGATCTATGACGTCGCTTTCTATCAGTGGCGGTGGCTTCAGCAACATTAATGTTATATGGGTTTGTAGAAATACTAAAAAAAATAAAAAAATAAAAAAAAAAAAAAATCTATCTATGACGTCGCTTTCTATCAGTGGCAACGTTATGTTATATGGGTTGGTACAAATACTAAAAAAACTCTTATCTATGACGTCGCTTTCTATCAGGGACGGTGGCTTCAGCAACGTTTATGTCATATAGGTTGGTACAAATCCTAAAATAAACCTTTCTATCCATGACGTTGCCTTCTATCAGTGGCGGTGGCTTCAGCAACGTTTATGTTATATGGGTACAAATACTAAAAAAAACCTTTCTTGAACGCCATTTGTTAGCACTGTTTAGTTGTAACCAGTTCATCAATGTTTGCCGACAGGGATGAACAACAGTCTTAAAAGGCAGACCGAACGATCCATTCCCTATTACAATATTTGCTTTTTATTTGATTCATTTTCGAGAACATCTGTTGACAAATATATTTAGAACCAAATATTGATATATGCTTTCCAGCAAATTTGAGAAATATTTCATTGGGAACAGATTTAAATGAATAGCAGTGTTTTTCTGAGTATATTGAATGGCTATTGCAACGCAACTAGTTCCAATTGAAGATCGTGGGCAGTGTCTTTGTAGACATAATTAATTCAAATTCAAGTGCTGTTGCTGATTGCATAACTGATAAAAAAAAAGGTTTGCCATAGAGAGTATGATGGTATTTTTCCAAGTGTCGTTTAATGTTACATCGGAACACCAAGATAAGAGATGCTTACGAATAAGACATTTCACATTTAACAAAAAGATGTTCTTCTTCCCATTCTTTCTGGAATACGATATGTTTAGTTCGCTTGAAACCTGACATCGTGTCGAGAGTGGAGCCAAGTTAAACGCCACTGAATGGTTGAAGGGGAAATGTTTCCCACCTGGCTATGTACAAAACAAGGAAGCGGGCTAACACGACTAGGTGACGTCACTAGCTCATACGAGTATAGGTTGGGCACCCTAGTTCTATACACACCGTGCACACTACTCTGGCGGCAAGGTTGGTTACTAACAAGAGGATAACAGAGACAGTGGAGTAAGAATATTAGCGTGTGCTATAAGATATGAAGTATCGAACCTCCTCAAAATGTAAACACTTCAAGAAGGCGGAAACGTAACAATGACTGCTGTGTTGTAGGGTGCAATAATACCTACAAGAATACTTCGACAGCTGTTGTCTTTTATTCTTCTCCCACGCAGAAAACAAGCGCAAAGAACAAATCTATGGATTCAAGCTGTACATCGAAAGAAGTAGGTACACTAATGTTATATTGTACCTCAAAGCAGTAACATATACTTAAAAATTAACTGCAGCATTGATAATGTTGTTCAGAAATTAATCCTTACGTTTTTTAAGTTAATAAATAGAAACCTAAATACTGTGAGTGTTAAATTAAACGACACATTGCGGGAATAGTCTGTCAATTATTATTATTACTTTTATTTTTATTATTAATATTTATGTACGTATTACTATTAATACTTTATATTTTACTTTCAGTCCTAAAGGATCATCGTGAGAACCAATCCCCGCAACAAATATTTGCAGCATTCACTTCATCGCAAATAGGATCAGGACATCCCCACCATATGTTCCCAGGATATTTCCAGATGTGTACAAAAAGGTTTCGACCTTTTGAAACAGCACTTTCAGTCAAAACCACAAATAATATCTACATCGCATATGGCTTCCGCTTCTATCCTCCTAATAAGTACAATGCATGACACGGAGCGGCGCCACCAGTACGATTTTTCTGGTCCGTGCACGGTGCCTATACCCCCGCCGCTGAATCCCTTGCAACAGATCTCTGCCGCCACCGAAAGGGCCGTGTTGTACACCACCGCAGCAATTCACACGTCCCTGGATGAAGGCCTCAGCCAACTGACGTCACAACTCTCTGACCGACAGACACACCACAACGACCGAAAAATCGACACCGACTGCAATCACACAACGAACGGGCACACCATCTCCGACAGAAGCAACGATCACTAACACCCCGAAGCGTCAAAAGAAGGCGCAACCTGGCCTTCTTCAACGCCTTCATTGAGACCCATAGAGACAACCACCACAACCACTCTGTGACTTACTGACAACAGACTATCTGACTCAAACCCCAAACAAACAACAAGCCAAAGTCTTTATTAAGGCTGGCAAAAACAACAACAAAAATCAGAAAATAAAAGACACCCTGCATTCCTGCCAAACTTTCCTTAACTCCCCGGGTGGCAGATAGGGCCTCGGCCATGTCTGTCACCCGAAACCCTTCTCCACTTCTGTGGGCTGCCGCTCAGTTCGGTCAGCAGCTAAACTCCCGCACTAACGAGGGTGCTCAGCGGAACCTCACCATCCCGATCTATCTCCTTCGAATCCGACACTTCCCTTCCCAACCCCGCACTTCACCCAATGGCGAGATAAGCCATTCTTTCTACCTTCCAATTCTCTTACTGTCTCCCCTTTCCTAATAAAAAAAAAACAAAACAAAAAACTTACACTTAACAGTTCGGGTGGTTTCGCGTAAGGCTATGCTGCCTTTGCGGCGTTGCCAGAGTATCTAGTAATAACAGCTGATAACAAATGGCTCTATCGTGTGTAAAGATGAATATAAACATGTAAATAATAAATGAATGCCAATGAATAATGAAGATCATTAGTTATTATTGATGTTAATTGAAAATAAGTGACACTATAACGTATGTAGCATACATTAGAACAACGTAGAACAAATTAATGTAAAATAGCTCGTTACAATGAGAGAAAAGTATAACAAAATGATTTTCACCAGTTTAGAATGTTAATGACTCAATTCCATCCAAGTCGTCATCATTCTCGGAAGCATCACCGTCGTTGTTATCACCGTCGTCGCCAGGACATATCACTAGTGGTTCACATTCACTGATGATTCCGTCTAATTCCTGTGCTTTTCGTATTATTTTGTGAACATGATTCACTTTCTTCTTCCATGAAGCCGCGTCCACTCTTGCCACACCTTCCCGCAAAAGTCTATCCACTTCTATAATTGTGAAAGTCTTGTTAAGTTCTCTCACGTACAAACACACACTATCAACAATAGCAACGAATAACACGTATCTTGCACAGAACAGCTCAACGCACGTCTTAACAAACTGAGCACGTGGTTGGAAATAGCCAGATATTGCAACGGTAAGCTTCTGCAGCCCAGGCGGCCAGTGCACCGTTGTGATGTAGACTTACGCCATTCGCACTTGAAATGCTGTCATATTTTTCGACCTCGCGGGGCATATTGTAATTAAAACGAACAAAGCCCGTATTCCGATAAGTTAAACGGCGTCCATTTAACTCTTAGGTATTTGTATACAATATTATACAATTTAAGAATAAATTCATTCTGTAATTTAGATTTTTAGCTTGGGATTACATTCTTCCGCGCACTACCACTGTGTTGTACCGCGGTGCACTGGTCACGTGGATCCGTTTTGGCGCGGATCAACCTAAGGTGAATAGTCTGTCTGACCGACCGAAATGCTACTTTGTGATTGGTAAAGATTTTCATCTGTTGTTTGTGGGTGTACCAACTTAACTCCCGACTGTGAAGTGCAAGGATTCAGTGCCGAGGATACCTTAGAGATAAAATTGCCATTACTTAGTTTCTTATAAGTAGGAGAGAATGCACTAGGTTAAACCGACAGTCAAATGTTTTAAAAGCTTCTATGTGATTGAAATCTGTTCTCTTTGTATTGCTAAGAGTTGAAATTCCTGTTTGAATAAAGGTTAAGTATTTTCAAATTGAAATCAATAACAAAGAATATTTCGGAATTTATTAACTCTACAAAAAAAGTGTATATGATATAATTTGTATGTTTCGACATTTTTTTGTGCAGTAAGTTTTTCTTTGTCTCTTACGATTTGCCTGTTTTACTAAATTCATCCAAAATGAAGAGGTCTTTAGAGGCTATTTCCATAAAATTCAATTTCATTTAAAATAAAAATATCTCACATGTACGGAATTTTGCTAAAAATCGATAGGTACCTCCATTTTTGAGAAAATCATAATTTTCGAAAAATATCCCATGTAAAGGGTAGTTGGAGGGGGAGATTTTCTTGAAAATCTTCGTATCGCATCCTTGGAAAATATTAAACATAAATACCAATTTGATATTTAATCGACTTTTCGCGTTTTCTTTCTCTGCACGAACTATGTAGTACATAGTGTATTGGGAAGGTATTGTATTCCACCCAAAAATTCGATACCGAGATTTCACCGTAAATATATGTTTTGAGGTACTCTGTGTCCAAAAAATTTTTTTAGAAAAGATCCGTCTTTGTGTGTGTGTGTGTGTGGCGGGAGGGGGGCAGCTTAGCTCAAAAACAAAAAGACCATTAAACACCAAACTTGGCACTTAACTTTAGTATATTTCAACGATACGAAACGAAGATTTTTAAAAAGTCCACCCAACAACAACCTAACCATTACTCCAAAAACATTCTAAAATGTTTCTTTTTCAAAAATTGCTGTAAAGAATTACATACTACACAAAATATGTAGACCTCGTTTAAACACACAATTTTCGTCGTGTTTTATTTATTTGTTTATTTATTTTTGAGTTTATCGTTCCCCTGATATTTCATGTCATTGGTTTCAATTTTAAACTGCATAACTTGTACGTTTCTTCTGTTTTACTGCTGACCGTGCAAAGCGAACCGAACTTCAATCGTTCGCATAGTAGCCTAAATCATGTCTTTCGTTTTAGCCTAACGTATCCTCTGATTTATAGACAAAAGAATATTTTGTATGAATAGTTTGTTTACAAAACGGGTAGAGACAATGCTGGAGAGAAGAGAGAGAGAGAGAGAGAGAGAGAGAGAGAGAAACGGGCCGTTTTCTAAATATGCTGTTCTTGAATTCAGGGGGTCTGAAAACATGCATTTCGGTATCGAATTTTTGGGTGGAATATAATACCTTCTCTAGCTATTATGTACAATGTATGTACATACGTGCAAGAGAAAGTAATAAAAATATGATATGACTTTTTCTACAACTCTGCAACAAATTATTGTTCAGAATCTTATGCTTCTATTTACTTCATGCTAATCGAGAACAAATTAGCAGAAATAGTCTTGTTACTTGCTTCCTTGTGAGTAGAAACAAAATAAGTAAATACACCAGACTAAAGCGATAGTCAACACTTTTAAAAGCTCGTTGCTATTGACAAATTCCCATATGAAAAAAAAATTAATCATTTTAAACTGAAACCAATAAAAAAAATATTCGAAAATGTTCAATAGAACGAAAAAAGAATGTAATGCCATAAATTGTGTATATTAACGAGATCTATATTTTTTATGAAATATTTTTTTGTCTAAAATGTAAATAGAAATGGCGTGTTATTTATGGACCCTCTTTAACTACTGTGGTTCTCAGCGTACCAGTGTAAAATACCGCTTAATTTTGCTCAAAGGCCTCTCTATCAGGCTTGACATTCTTTTACGTGCCGTAAATCTACGACACGGGACCAACGGCTTTGCTTCCCTTCCGAAGGAAACCATGCTAAGGAGTTTTCACCCTAAAATATTTATCCTCCTCCGCCGGGTTTGAACCCGTGACCTTGGGTATATGAAGTCCACTTTTTGTCTATCCCTTACGGTACAACAGTTAAGCAAAATTCATTCAGAATGAAGAGCTCTTCAGAGGCTATTCAAGAAAATCCAAGATATATTTTATTTTGCATATAAACTATATTTAATCATAATCGGTTGACCTATTTTTGAGAAAACCAAAATTTTCGATTTTTTTCCCACGTAAAGGTTAGTTGGGGAGGGGGGATTTTCTTGGAAACCTTCTTGTCTTGGAAGATACTAAACTTAAATACCAAGTTAGGTATTTAACTGTCTTTTCATTTTTGTGCTATGCTGCCCACACACACACACACACACACACACACACACACACACACATACCATGCCGTGGTCGAGTGGTTAAACCACTCGCCTCTCACCACGGGACCCGGGTTCGATCCCAGGCGACCGCATGTGACATTTTGTGGACACAAGGCATATGGGGGGGGGTTATCAGGGTTCTCCGTTTTTCCCCGCCATGGCATGCCACCGGTGCTCCATCTTCATTGCATTATCATTAGTGTGATCGCCTGCAGTGCGTTATGTAGTAAAATTGGGAGTTAAAACGCGCCATAATTTCATCTACTTCATGCTAATCAAGATAAACATTAGCAGAAATGGTCTTATTACTTGCTTCCTTGTAAGTAGAAGGGAAATAAGGGAATACACGAGGCTAAAGTGATAGTCAAATGTTTTAAAATATTGGCCACTATGTGAAACAATCGAGGTTCGGTTCGCTTTGTTTGGTCTCGTTTGAGAAAAGTGATGTACATTAAAACTGAAACCAATAACAAGGAATATGTCGAAAACGGTTAACTCTACAAGAGTTTTTGGTCATTTCATGTCACTGGTTTCAATTTTAAACTACGTAACTTTTAGTCACCTTTCCTTTTATATGTTTTACTGTTGACCGTGCAAAGCGAACCGAACTTCAATCGTTCACATAGCGGCCAACTTTAGAGAATATGGGTTTCGCTTTAGTCTAGCGTATCTTTCATAGACTAAAGAATATTTTGTATGATTAGTGTTTTTGCAAAACAGGTAGAGAAAATCATGTGAATCAAACAAATCAGATGTTTTACTTTCTCTACACGTACTATATACACAATGTATAGAGAAGGTATTGTATTCCACACAAAAATTCGATTTGGTACCCCTTGAAACCCCCCCAAAAAAGCATTTTTAGAAAAATACTCTTGGTGTCTGTGGGCAAAACTTAAAAACGGAAAGTGCATTAAATACCAAACTTGATATTTAAATTCAGTATCATTCAAGGATACGATACGATTTAAAAAAATCGCCTCACCCTCGACTACCCATTACATGGAAACATTTTCGAAAATGTTAATTTTCTCTAAAAACGATTATTTAGCTTAAGCGCCAAATGTAGTATTTAACCTACTTTTTACTTTCTGTACACATACTGTGTACATAGTATACGTATAGAGAATGTATTGCACTCCTCCCAAAAATTCGATACCGAGATTTCACTGGAAAAATAGGTTTTAGGGTCCCCTTTATTAAAAAAAAAAAAACATTTTCAGTCAAAGGTCCGCGTGTGTGTGTGTCCGTGTGTCTGTGAACACGATAACTCAAAAACGAAAAGTCTGTAAACTACCAAACTTGGTATTTTTCAGTTTAGTATCTTCCAGGGATGCGACACGAATATTTTGAGAAAAATCCCCCCACCCCAAACTACCCTTTACATGAAACCTTTTTTCGAAAAACTTCATTTTCTGAAAAATGGCTCTAACGATTTTGATTAAAATATCGTATATTTAAGATATTTACCTGACAAAGAAAATGTATATCTTGAATTTTCTAGGAATAGCCTCTGAAGACTACTTTATTCTGGATGAATTTTACGGAATCCTACATAACTGCTAAACCGTAAGAGATGGACAAAAACTTACCACACAAAAATGTGGAGCACGTTAAAACGCAATGTTATATACATTTTTTTTTCTTTCGTGGAGTTGGTCGTTTTAGAGATATTTCTTATTTTTGATTTCACCTTTAAAAAATTTACACTTTTCTCACACAGGAATTTGTCAACTCGTGTCCATAAAAACAAAGGAACATCAGTCACATAGCAATCAGCTTTTGACCATCACTTTAACCTATGGTATTCCCTTATTTCCCTCCTACTTACAAGGAAGCAAGTAATAAGACTATTTCTGCTAATTTTTTCTCAATTAGCATGAAGTAAATAGAATCATTAGCTTTTTAACAATAATTTCTTACAGAGATGTAGAGAAAGTCATGTGAATGGAATGCATCAGATTTTTCTTTTTGAATTATGCAGTCCACAGACACATACACACACGGACATTTTATCTATTTTTTTTTTTCTTTTTTTGTGGATTCAGGGGATCCCAAAACATATATTTCTGGTGAAATCTCGGTATCGAATTTTGGGGTGGAATACAATACTTTCTCGATCCATTGTGTAAGTACATTGTACATAGGTGATAGAGAAAGTAAAAAAATTGCGTCTTCATTCGGACACGGGTACGCGCACTGTAGGACCATAATCTGAGAATTGCACAATCTTAAAAAACCTGCTTGGAGCATGTAAAGTTGCGCATGTTTTTGCAAGAACGGAAGATGCTAATTTGGCATTGGAATCCCCCATTTTAGCAAGTTTAGTCTTTAAGAAAGGCATGGTAATGAAGCAAGTAATGCTTGGGAGGGGAAAAGAGGGGAAACGCATGGCCCGTGAATCAATAATAATTTAAAGCTGACGATTTGAGACGACGGGGTCTGGAGTCGACGACCTCCCTGCGGAGAGATACCATTTAAGTCTATCTGAGTTGTCTATGAGAAACAACTGCTCATTTTCACGCGAGGCGCTCGCAAAATATCAAATTGAAACTCTCAAACTGCTATAATTTAAGAGATGGATTCATTACGATAGACCGTTTACTATTCATTAAACTGGAAGACGTCATCAGTGCAAGGGCGGATCCAGGAGGCGCACTAGATGATTTGGGGGTCCTCCCCAAAACATTTTTAAAAATGTGATGTGTTATATTTACATGACTTGCTCACTATCTGTTCTGCAAACAAACTATTCTTACAGAAAAAGTTTTTTTTTACTTTCTCTACACGTACTATGTACATAGTGTATAGAGAGGGTACTGTATTGCACCCAAAAATACCGAGATTTCACCAGAAATACATGTTTATATCCCCCTGATTTAAAAAAAAATTGGAAAAAGATCCGTGTGAGTGTATGTGTGTGCAGTGTTGCCAGATCGGGCGAAAAGTCGCCGATTGGGCTACTAAAATCCGCTTTTTACGACCAAATTTTGATGCAGGCGGTTTGCGAATTCTTAGGCTTCTAAAATATTTCTGCAAAATATAGCTTTTATTGATGTCTACTTTTAACTTTATGCGCCGTTTGGGAGGGAAGAGAGCTCTAAATCTAAATTGACGAAAAACAAATACTAAATCCTCTCTGACGTGAGTAAAACTTATTTAAACAATGCTATTTTAAGCCTGCTAATAATTACTTTTTTTTTCCTAACGCGCGCGCGATATAGTTAATTTGCTGTAGTTATTAATATTGTTGCTATGGATGGATCATAATTGGCATTCTCACTTGCAATGTGGTTTCAATGAAAGCAAAAGAAATTTCAGTGCTGGTAGTTAATGTTTCATTATACTTCTTATATAATTGTTGGTTTGTTTTTATCGATATTTTAACAATTAAATTGAATCATGATCAAAAACAGAAGTAAAACCATACAAATAAAAAGTATGTCCCCATAGCAACACATCGGCTCCTAAAATGTAACATTTATCGTTCTGATAATAAGATTGTAAGTCTACATGTCTATAAGGCAGCCCTCAACTGAGGGAAGTAATAAATACTTCAGGTAATATTTCAATATAATTATCGGCGCAAACGCCTCGTAATTTCTTACTCTTTCCTGAATCTGTGTCAGCGCAGCTCACACTATTTAGAGTTCCAATTATTATGTCATTTATTATGATTGTGCTATACTTACAGAGATACGGTTATAAGAATTTTTTGAAAATATTCCAAGTGTGTGTGTTTATGTATACAAAATAGTAAAATAAATTACATATTTTAATCAAAATATTGTGCGACTTCAACTGAAACTTTGCGAGATTTTTAAAGGTTCGGGCGAAATTTTGAGAAATGCTTTTAGCAACACTGTGGGTGTGTGTGTGTGTGTGTGTGTGTGTGTGTGTGTGTGTGTGTGGACAGCATTGCTCAAAAATTAAGTTCATGATCTTCCAAGGATGCGACACGAAGATTCTCAAGAAAATCCCCCCCCACAAAGCTACCCTTTACGTGGAAAGAATTTCGAAAATTATGATTTTCTCAAAAATAGTGCTACCGGTTTTGATTAAAACATCCTAAATTAAAGATATTTAACGTACAAATAAAATGTGTATCTTTAATTTTCTGGGAATAGCATCTGAAGACTACCTTATTCTGGATGAATTTTACGGAATTTTGCATAACTGCTAAACCATGAGAATTAGACAAAAACCTAAAGAAAAGAAAATGCAGAGCTCTTTAAAACACACAATTTGTGTTATATACATTTTCTTCGTGGAGTCGGTCGTTTTTTAAATATTCATTGTTTTTGGTTTCAGCGTTAAAAAATTTTCTCACACAGGAATTTGTCAACTGCTGTCCACACAAACAAAGGAACATCAGTCACATAGCAACCAGCTTTTGACTTCACTTTAACCTATGATACTCCCATATTTCACTTCTACTTACAAGGAAGCAAGTAAATAAGACTATTTCTTCTATTTTTTCTCGATTAGCATGAAGTAAAGAAGCATAAGCTTTTTATCAATAATTTGTTGTAGAGATGTAGAAAAAGTCACATGAATGGAGCACATCAATTTATTTAATCTATATCATGTTGAACTAGCCAATATTAGCACAAATTGATGTATTCCTTACTTCTCTGTACGTACGAAAGTGAAGGTGATAAACAATTGTTTTAAAAGCTGGGTGCTATATGATATAACTCAATTTTTTGTTCTTTGAAAGGTACGGGTAAAACGAACGAGGACTTCCTGTTTGAGAACAATTTTAAGTATTTTAAAATTCAAAGCAATAACAAGGAATACCTTGGAAATGGCTCTCTTAAAAGAAAGATGTACTTAAATTGTGTATTTTAAGGGGATCTACAATTTTGTGTTGTTAAATATTTATCTATCACTTACGGTTCCCAGTCACACAAAATTTACCTAGAGTGAAGATGCATTTCCGAGAGAATTGCAGATATTCTTTTCACTTATAGAAATCTTATGTGTTTTATTCACGTGACTCTCTCTAGCTTTTCAGCCAACAAACTCTTCTTACAAAAGTTTGTTCTTTTATCTATATCGTGCTCAACGAAATCAACATTAGCAGAAACATTCCTATTACTTGCTTCTTAAGTAGAAGTGAAATAAGGGAGTACCATAGGTTAAAGTGATAGTGAAATGCTGGTTGCTATGTGACTGCAGTTCATTTGTTTGTATGTATCCACAGGAGTTCATAAATTCCTGTATGAAGAAAGTATAAATTTCATAAAGCTGAAACCAAAAGCAAGAATATCTCAAAAACGATCAACTCCACGAAAAAAATGTATATAACATAAATTGTGTGTTTTAACGTGCTCTACATTTTTTGTGTGGTTAGTTTTTATCTAACCCTTACGGTTTAGCAGTTATGCAAAATTCCGTAATTCAGAGAGTATTCCCAGAAAATTCAAGATATACATTTTATTTGTCAGGCAAATCTTTTTAATATACGGTATTTTAATCAAAATCATTAGAGCCATTATTAAAAAAATAAAAAAATTCGAAAAAAATTCTATATAAAGGGTAATTTGGGGTGGGGGATTTTTCTCAAAATCTTCGTGTCGCATCCCTGGAAGATACTAAACTTAAAAAATACCAAGTTTGGTATTTTAGCGACTTTTCGTTTTTGAGTTATGTTCAGACACAGGGACACAAACACACCTTTTTCTGAAAATGTTTATTTTGGTTACAGGGAACGTTAAAACATATATTTCCGGTGAAATCTCGGTATCGAATTTTTGGGTGGAGTGCAACACCTTCTCTATACACTATGTACATAGTACGCGTAGAGAAAGTAAAAATGATGAATTCCAATTTGAGAAAAGAATAAGTATTTTAAAATTGAATGTTTCAGAAATTGTCAACTGCATTTAAGAATGCATCTAATAAAGCTGTGTGTTTTAACGAGATCTACATTTTTTGTGTAGTTAGAATTAGTTTCTCCCTTATGTTTGACCAGTTATGCAAAATGCCTCCAGAATGAGGACTTCCAATATTCCCAAAAAGCTCAAGATATACATTTCACTTATCACAAAAATATCTTAAACATATGGAATTGTATTCAAAATTGTTAGTGCGAACGTCGAGAAAATGAACATTTTCGAAAACTTCCATGAAAAGTGAAGTCTGGGATTGGGAAATGTTCTTAAACATGTTTGTGTCACATCCTTGGATAATGCTGGGCTTAAATGCCAATTTTGGTATTTAACCGACCTTTCGTTTTTGAGCTATATTGTTTTCTCTCTCTCTCTCTGTCTCTCTCTCTCTCTCTCTCTCTCTCTCTCTCTCACACACACACACACATACACACACTGATGTGTTCCATTCACATAACTTTCTCTAGCTGTTCCATATACAAACTATTCTTACAAAAGACTATTTTGGATAGGTAGAGTCAGACAGGAATGCAATGCTATAGCCGGGATTTGAACCACGGATCTCCTGGTCTCTAACCCGTTGCTCTTCAACTGAACAACCGGCATTGAATTTTTCAGTCTGACTCTACCTATCCAACTCCTGTCCTACACAGGATTTGTGTGAAAAAACAATTAAACCAATACCCATTGACCATAATAGTTGGCTATATTATAATCCTGGGACTTAAAGTACTTGCAACATTGTAAGTCGCCATTGGGTTTGTCATCTCAAAATAATTTGAGAACTCCTTGTGGTTTACCGGGAAACATACGAGTCAGTTGAGACATTCAATACTATACCGGCATGTTGCCATGTTAGCTCAGTGGTTAAGCAACTGGCTAGAGAATGGGAGATCCGTGGTTCAAATCTCAGTTATGGCATTGAATGTTTCTGTCTGACTCTACCTATCCAACTCCTGTCCTACATACGGCTTGTGTGAAAAAAAAAAAAACATTAATCTAAAATATTCTTTTATCTACGTCATATTAATCAAGAAAAACATTAACAAAATAAGTCTTATTACTTAGTTCCTTGTAGGTATAAGAGGAATAATTAGGCTAACCGAAAGTCAAATTCTTTAAAAGCTGGGCGCTATGTGAAACAATTGAAATCCGGTTCGCTTTGCGTGGTCCCTTATGAGTGAAGTTGGGTGGTTTAAAATTGAAACAAATAACAATGAATACCTCAAAAACGGTCAACTCTACAAGAAAACCGTGTATGACATAAATTACGTGTCTGAATTTTTTATGCAGTAATTTTGTTGTCTATCTCTAACGGTTTAACCGCCGTTATGCAAACTGTTACTGTAAGTTTTGAGAAAAACAAAATTTTCAAAAATGTTCCCATGTAAAGGGTATTTTCTTGAAAAACTCCGTGATGCATGCTTGGAGGACACTAAACATAAATACCAAGTGGTCTTTTGTTTTTGAGCTAAGCTGTCCAGACACAAACACATGGACGGACTTTTTACTTTCTCTAGCCCCGTATGTACAATATACATAAGGATAGATAAGTATTGTATTCCACCCAAAAAATCGATGTCGAGATTTCACTGGAAATACATGTTTTAGGATCCCCTGAATCCAAAAAAAGTATTTTCAGAAACAGGTCCGTGTGTGTCTGTCTGTCTGTGTTTGTGGACAGCATACCTCAAAAACGAAAAGACGGTTAAATACCAAACTTGGTATTTAAGTTTGCTATCTTCCAAGGATGCGACACGAAGATTTTCAAGAAACCCCCCATCACCCCTAACTACCCAATACATGGAAATTTTTTCGAAAATTTCATTTTTCTTAAAATGGTTCTAACGATTTTGATTAAAATACACATATTAAAGCCATTTCTATCAAAAATAAAATGCATATCTTGAATTTTCTGACAATAACTTATAGAGATCGATTTATTCTGGATGAATTTTGCTTAATTTGGTATAACTAGTAAACCGTAAGAGATAGACAAACACTTAATGTACAAAAAATGTAGATCTTGTCAAAATACACAAGTTATGTCATATACACTTTTTTCGTGGAGCTTACCGTTTTCGAGGTATTCCTTGTTATTAGTGTCAGTTGTACTTATACTTTTCTCAGACGGAAGTGTTCGCTTTTCTTTTGTTGTACTCTTGGCCAAGCAAAGAAGCGATTTTCAATTACAATCGCATAACGACAGCTTTTAAAACATTTGACTATCATTTTAGCTTAGTGCATTCCCTAAGTTCCAGTCTACTTAAAGGAACAAGTAATAAAATTCTGCTAATGTTCATCTCGATTAGCATTGTCTTGAAAGAAGAATTATATTTGTTTTTGAGTAGCCAGAGAAAGTCATGTGAGTGTAACACATCAGATTTTTCTAAACACGTTTTTTTCGGATTCAGGGGACCTCAAAACATACATTTCCGAGAAATCTCTGTATGGAATTTTTGGGTGGAATACAATATCTTCTCTACTATGTACATCGTACATACTTGCTAGAGAAAGTAATTAAATGCATCTCGTAAACCTATATAGATATTTTCGTAAGTATATTTTGTAGAAGAGTGAGTAGTGAAGGTCAGATGAATGTAAGCACGTAGGCTCGCAGCATGTTGTACATTGTATTCCTGAAAGACACCGGAAGCAATCAGGAGTGTTGTTTTACTGGATGACAGCTGTAAGGATTTCCTGTCTTCCACCTCCAGCTTCTCAAAGAATTCAAAATCTCTAATTAAGAAAGAGAGAATTTAGCAGATGTTGCCATACAACGCAGCTGCCTTCGGGTGCTATGTATGCAGAATATTTTTTTTTTACTTTCTCTTCACGTATATGTACATAGTGTATAGAGAAGGTATTGTATTGCACCCAAAAATTCCATACCTAGATTTCACGGGAAATACATGCTTTGACATCACCTGAATAAAAAAAGAAACATTTTTAGAAAAATGCCCGTGTGTGTGTCTGTCTGTGTCTTGGTATTTAAGATTGGTATCTTCCAAGGATGCGATACGAAGATTTTCAAGTAAATCCCCCCACCCCAAACTAGCCTTTACATGGAATTTTTTTTCGAAAATTTTGATTTTCTTAAAAATGGCTCTAAAGATTTTAATTAAAATAACAAATATTAAAGATATTTATCTGACAAATAAAATGTATATGTTGAATTTTCTGGGAATAGCCTCTAAAGACCACTTTATTCTGGATCAATTTTACGGAATTTTGCATAACTGATAAACCGCAAGAGTTGGACAAAAACTTACCACACAAAAAATGTAGAGCATGTTAAAACACACACTTTATATTATATATATTTTTTTCGTGCAGTTCATCATTTTTTATATATTCCTTATTTTTAGTTTCAGCTTTGAAAAACTTATGCTTTTCTCATACAGGAATTTGTCAACTACTGTCCATACAAACAAAAGAACTTCAGTCACATAGCAACCCGCTTTGGACTACCACTTTAACCTATGGTACTCATTATTTCGCTTCTACTTACAAGGAAGTAAGTAATAACACTATTTCTGCTATTTTTTTCTGATTAGCATGAAGTAAATAGAAGTATAAACTTTTTAACAATAATTTGTTACAGAGATGTAGAGAAAGTCATGTGAATGTATCACATCAGATTTTTTTTTACTTTGTCTACACATAGTATGTAGAGAAAGTATTGTATTTCACCCAAAAATTCCATACCAATATTTCACCGGAAATATATGTTTTGATTCCAAAAAAAGTATTTTTAGAAAAATGTTCATATGTGTATGTTTGTGTCTGCCTGTCAATGGTATCTTCCAAACATATGACACGAAAATATTGAAGAAAATCTCCCCACCACAAAGCACCCTTTACATGGAAAAAGTTTTGAAATATTTGATTTCCTCACCAATGACTAATCATTTTTATTAAAATGCCGTGTATTAATGATATTTACATCAGAAATAAAATGTAGGTATATTTTGAATTTTCTAGGAATAGCCTCTGAAGGCCTCTTCATTCTATATGACTTTTGCTAAATTTTGCATAACCTTTAAACCGTAACAGATAGACAAAAAGTTGTAGTACAAAAAATGTAGATCTTGTTAAAACGCATAATTTATATCATATACATTTAGTTTGCATCGTAACTTTTTACAAGATATTCCTAGCTATTGCTTACAGTTTTAGGGGACTTTTTTCAAAGTGATATTTTTCTTATCGACTCTATTTCGTTTACTCTCAGCAAGCCAAGAGAACTGGATTTTAATTCTTTCACATAGCGACCGGATTTTAAAAGATTTCACTGTCGCTTTAGCCTGTGCATTCCCTTGTTTCGTTTCTGTTTACAAAGAAGCAGGCATTAACACAATTCTGTTAATATATATCTTTATGTAGCTAAATTAATAATCTTTTGTAAAAAAAAAGCTTGTTTGCGGGAAAGCTAGCCAAAGTCATTTGAATGGAACACATCAGCATTTTTAAATCAGATGACCTAAGAACATGCTTTTCCGGTGAAATACCGGTATCGACAATTTCTAAATTGTACTTTTGAGTAGAATACAATAATTACTATACATAGTACACAAAGTAAAAATGAATAGAGAAACATCTGATGTGTTCCATTCACATAACTTTCTCTAGTTGTTTCACATACAAACTAGTCTTAAAACATTATTTTATCTATGTCATGCTAATCGAGATAAACATCACCAAAATTGATCTAATTACTTGCTTCCTTGTAAGTACAAGGGAATACACTAGACTAAAACGTGGTCGATATATGAAACAATTAAGGTTCGGTTCGCTCTGTATGGTCCCGTTTGAAGAAAGTTTGTTTAAAATTACAACCAATAACAATCAATATCTCGAAATCGGTCAACTCCACAAGAAAAATCTGATATGTTCCATTCCATGATTTTCTTTATATCTCTGCAACAAATTTTCTATTTACTTCATGCTAATCGAGAAAATATTAACAGAAATAGTCCTATTACTTGCTTCCTTGAGAGTAGAAGCGTAATAATGGAGTACAATAGGTTAAAGTGACAGTCAAAAGCTGGTTGCTATGTGACTGATGTTCCCTTGTTTGTATGCACAGGAGTTGACAGATTCCTGTATGAGAAAAGTATAAGTTTTTAGAACTGAAACCAATAACAAGGAATATCTAAAAAATGATCAACTTCACAAAAAAATATATATGAATAAATTGTGTGTTTTATCGTGATCTACATTTGTTGTGTTGTAAGTTTTTGTCTATCTCTTACGGCTTACAAGTTATGCAAAATTCAATAAAAAACATCCAGAATAAAGACTTCTTTTTAGGCTATTCCCAGAAATTTCAAGATATGCATTTTATTTACAATGTAAATATCAAAATCGTTAGAGCCATTTTTTACAAAATCAAAATTTTCGAGGTTTTTTCCATATAAAGGGTAGTTTTGGGTGGGAGGATTTTCTTGAAAATCTTCGCGTTATATCCTTGGAAGATATCAAACTTAAATACCAAATTTGGTATTCAACGGTCTTATCGTTTTTGAACCTTGCTGTCCACATACATACAGACAGACAGAGACAGACACACACACGGACCATTTTCCAAAAATGCTTTTTTTGGATTCAAGGAACCAAAACTTCTATTTCCGCGAAATCTCGGTATCGAATTTTGGGGTGTAATACAAAACCTCCTCTATACACTATGTACATAGTACGTGTAGAAAAAGTAAAATGTATCATGTGTTATAACCAGCTCTACCTTTTGTGTAGTAAGTTTTTGTCTATCTCTTACGGTAAATTATTATGCAAAATTCAGCACCATTCATCCAAAATAAAGATGTCTTCGGAGGCTTTTCCCAGAAAATTCAAAATATACATATTGTTTGTGCTGTAAATATCTTTATTATCCGATATTTTAATCAAAATCTTTAGAGGTATTATTGAGAAAAACAAAATGTTCGAAAAGTTACCCATGTAAAGGGTAGTTGGGGGGTCGGGGGATTTGCTTGAACATGTTCATGTCGCTTCCTTAAAAGTATGTATTTAATGGACTCTTCGTTTTCGAGCTATGGTGTCCATTCACATACACACGCACACACGTACCTTTTTGTAGATTCAGGGGGACCCAAAGCGTGTATTTCCGGTGAAAACTCGGTATCGGATTTTCGGGTGGAATACAATACCTTCTCTATGCACCATGTACATAGTACGTGTAGAGAAAGTAAAAAGTACACTTTTTTTATTCAGAGTACCTAAAAGGATGCTTTTTCAGTGAAATTTCTTCATACCAACAATATTGAGTGGAATAAAATATCATCTCTACTATGCGTATTGAAAGTGCTAGATGAATTAAAAATAATATTTGGCATGCCAGATGCATCAAAACATATAATTCCAGCGAAATTTCTACATTGAACATTTGGGTAGAATACAATACGTCCACTACTTGCTACACATAGCACAGAAACTAATAAAGGATGTGGTGTAGACATCAAAGTTTGGCCTTTCTTTTGTATAATCCATGTTGAAGTTTCCAAAAGCTTTTTAACGAATTAACTTCTGGTACAAAGATGATTCTGGACGTGGCAGTGAACAACAGTTTGAGCAAGTAATTCACGAGGAAATGAGAAAACAACAGAGCAAAGTCTAGGTTTGCAACACTGCAGCTCTTTGTTCTGTAGATAATCATCTTCGCAGACTCTGATGTGTGTATCGCGGGATTTTTGCAAACAAACAAAACTGTATACAGAGTGATTTATATAGAGCTGACACATTTCTTTCATTGTTTCAAAACGTGTTATGCTAGCGACAACTTATTGTACCTAAGTTGTAGAGGAAT
The DNA here is from genome assembly GCA_030762935.1 of Hymenopus coronatus. Classification (NCBI taxonomy): domain Eukaryota; kingdom Metazoa; phylum Arthropoda; class Insecta; order Mantodea; family Hymenopodidae; genus Hymenopus; species Hymenopus coronatus. The sequence goes on along the minus strand of CM060897.1, from coordinate 13,866,762 downwards.
TTTGGGAGATTATTTACCTCTATAGCAAATGTTGAACATGTCCTCCATCCTGCATAAGGCACAGCTCAACACGTCGTTCCATGTTACTGGCCACTCGGAGAACTCCGTTGTCAATAACTTGAATCTCCTTTGTGATGTGCTTCAGATCATCCAATATCTGGGGACGTGTGGCGTAAATCCTATCTTTTAAGCAACCCCATAGAAAGAAGTCCAGCGATGTCAAATCCGGAGATCTCGGTGGCCACAGGTGCCTGGAAATATCCGGTCGTCAAAGAAACTTGCAATTAGGTTCATGGATTCATTTGATGTATGGCATGTAGCGCCATCTTGCTGAAAATATCCTTGACTCAGCTCTACATCGTACTGTATTTTCACGTTGACTACAAGAGCAAAATGTCGAAACAGCTGCCAACAATGCAAATAGGAATAAGACATAAAAATCGCGCATCTAGTGACAAGAAATCGAAACTCCAGAACATTCTGCTTAATTTGGTGCTAAAATTGGGTCATTGAATAAATTTCCAACGGAATAATTAAAGAAAGAAATGTGTCAGTTCTACATAAAGCACTCTGTATAAACCTAACAGCTTATTGAAACCACATCTGCAGAAAAGTTGGTATAGTTATTAACTGAATTATCAGAAGAAATAAATCTAATGTGTTCCATTCACATGATGTCCTCTAGCTGTTCGGTAAACAAACCTTTTAGTCAAAACATTAATCTGTTATCTACAACATGCTAATCAAGATAAACATTAGCTGAATTAGTCTTATTACTAGCTTCCCTGTATGTAGAAGGGAAATGAGAGGATGCACAGGCTAAAGCGATAGTCTCACTATGTAAAACAATTGAGGTTCGGTAAAAACGAGAAACGAAACGAGAAAAAAAATCTCATGTGTTCCATTCACATGACTTTCTCTACATGTCTGTAACAAATTATTGTTAAAAAGCTTACGTCTCTATTTACTTCATGCTAATCGAGAAAAAATTAGCACAAGTAGTCTTATTACTTGCTTCCTAGTAAGTAGAAGCGAAATAAGGGAATAACATAGGTTAAAGTGATAGACAAAAGCTGGTTGCTATGTGACTGAAGTTCCTTTGTTTGTATGGACACGAGTTGACAGATTCCTGTATGAGAAAAGTATAAGTTTTTCAAAGCTGAAACTAAAAACAAGGAATATCTTAAAAACGATCAACTCCAGAAAAAAAAAAAATGTAATGTAAATTGGGTGTTTTAACGTGCTCTACATTTTCTGTGCGGTAAGTTTTTGTCCATCTCTTACGGTTTAGCGGTTATGCAAAATTCCGTAAAATTCATCCTGAATAAAATAGTCTTCGGAGGCTATTCCCAGAAAATTCAAGATATATATTTTATTTGGCAAGTATATATTTTAAATATACGATATTTTAATCAAAATCGTTAGAGCTATTTTTAAGAAAATCAAAATGTTGGACTTTTTTCCATGTAAAGGGTAGTTTAGTGTGGGGGATTTTCGTGAAAATCTTCGTGTTGCATCCTTAGAAGATACCAAACTTAAATACCAAGTTTGGTTTTTAACGGTCTTTTGATTTTTGAGCTATGCTGCCCAAACACACACACACACACTGACATAATCACGGGCATTTTTCTATTTTTTTTTTTATTCAGGGGGTCTCAAAACATATTTCCGGTGAAATATCGGCATCGAATTTTTGGGAGCAATACAATACCTTCTCTATACATAGTAGCTAAAATTTAAACCAATAATCCGGAATATCTCGAAAATACTTAGCTGTACAAAAAATGTGTATAACATAAATTGTGTGTTTTAATGAGAACTACATATTTTGTTAGCAAATGTTTACTTTCTTTATACGTACTATGTACATAGTGTATAGAGAAGGTATTCCACTCCACCCAAAAATTCCATAACGAGATTTCACCGGAAATATATGTTTTAGGATCCCCAGCACCCAAAAAAACAATTTCCGTGTGTGTGTTTGTGAACAAGATAAATCAAAAAGTAAAAGTCGGTAAAATACCAAACTTGACATTTAAGTTTAGTATCTTCCAAGGATGCGACACGAAGATTCTCAAGAAAATTCCCCCATCCCCTACTACATTTTACATGGAACCTTTATCGAAAATTTTGATTTCCTTAAAAATGGCTGTAACGATTTTTATTAAAATATTGTATGTTGAAAGATATTTACTTGACAAATAGAATTTATATCTTGAATTTTCTGGGAATAGCCTCTGAAGATTACTTTATTCTGAATGAATTTTATGGAATTTTGCGTAACTGCTAAACCGTAAGAGATGGACAAAATTTACCACACAAAAAATGTAGAGCACGTTAAAACACACAATTTATGTAATATACATTTTTTCGTGGAGTTGGTCTGTTTTAGATATTACTTGTTTTTGGTTTCAGCTTTGATAAACTTACACTTTTCTTATACACGAATTTGTCAACTGCTGTCCATACAAACAAAGGAACTTCAGTCACACAGCAACCAGCTTTTGACTGTCAGTTTTCCCTATGGTACTCCCTTATTTCGCTTCTACTTACAAGGAAGGAAGTAATAAAACTATTTCTGCTAATTTTTTCTCGGTTAGCATAAAGTAAATAGAGGCATAAGGTTTTTAACAATAATTTGTTGCAGAGATGTAGAGAAAGTCATGAGAATAGAACACATCAGATTTTTTTATTATTGTTTCAATTGTATAGCCCACTTTAACATCTCAGTTCATATCGGGGGTTTTTAATTAGAAACATTGGGTTTTAATCGTTTTATTTTCCTTAAACACACACACACACACACATACACACACACACATTCGCTCTCACATACATACTTCCAGACTCAGTGGGGGATAGGGAATAATTCTCGTTAAAGTAAAATTCCCCGCCCCAGCCGGGAATCGAACCCGGGATCTTCAGGTGAGTCGTTAGCTCATTGGCCACTTAACCACGGAGGCAGTCGCTTCTTCTTTTGTTTTACCCTTAGTCATGCAAAGGTCACTGAATTTCTAATCATATAATTACCAGCTTTTAAAACATTTGACTGTCAGTTTAGCCTAATGTATTCCCTTATTCCCCTTCTACTTATAAGGAACTAAGTAATAAGAACATTTCTGTTAATGTTTATCTTGATTAGCATGAAGTAGATAAAAGAATAAGCTTATGTAAGAATAATCTGCTCTAAAATAGCTAGAGAATGTTTACTGAATGCGCAGAAATAGGTCTTTGATGGATGAATCTAGGTTGTTGCAGCATCCCAGTTAACGATAAGGAACCTGTTGTGCCCAGGCAGGAATGTATAATCAGCCTTCTAATTGGCCAGGCCCAATACTTGTAGAATCTCCGGAATGCAAATAAATGGTAGCGCGCATGCGTCGCCGACCGGCAGCTGCGCTCGCTCGCTGGACCGGATGGATACTCTTTCCCCTCTATTCCTTTACAAATATGGACCCCAAAAGCGTTTACTGCAAAGCGCCGTGCTAAATCATCTTCAAACTGCTTAGGAAACAGTTGAAAAAATCTGATGTGTTCCATTCATATGACTTTCTATACATCTCTGCAACAAATTATTGTTAAAAAGCTTTTCCTTCTATTTACATCATGCCAATCGAGAAAAAATTAGCAGAAATAGTCTTATTACTTGCTTCCTTGTAAGTAGAAGAGAAATAAGGGAGTAACATAGGTTAAAGTGATAGTCAAAAGCTGGTTGCTATGTGACTGAAGTTCCTTTGTTTGTATGGACACGAGTTGACAAATTTCTGTGTGAGAAAAGTATCAGTTTTACTTTCTCTATACGCGCTATGTACTTAGTGTATAGAGAAGGTATTGCACTCTACCCAAAAATTCGATAACGAGATTTCAACGGAAATATAAGCTTTAGAGTCCCCTGTATCCAAAAAAAAGCATTTTTACAAAAAAAGTCCGTGCGTGAGCGTGTGCGTGCGTGTGTGTGTGTGTGTGTGTGTGTGTGCGTGTGTCTGTGAACACGGTCACTCAAGAACGAAAAGTCGATAAAATACCAAACTTGGTATTTAAGTTTAGTATCTTCCAGGGATGCGACACGAAGATTTTGAAAAAAAAATCCCCCACCCCACAAACTACCCTTTGCATGGAACTTTTTTCGAAAATGTTGATTTTCTTAAAAATGGCTTTAACGATTTTGATTACAATGTCGTATATTAAAGATACTTACCTGACAGATAAAATGTATATCTTGAATTTTCTGGGAATAGCCTCTGAAGCTTACTTTATTCTGGATGAATTTTAAGGAACTTTGAATAACTGCTAAACCGTAAGAGATAGACCAAAACTTACTACGCGAAAAAAGTAGAGCACGTTAAAACACACAATTTATGTTATATACATTTTTTTCGTGGAATCATCGTTTTTGAGTCATTCCTTGTGTTTGGTTTCTGCTATGAAAACTTCTACTTTTCTCATATAGGAATTTGTCAACTGCTTCCATACAACAAAGGAACTTCAGTGACATGCAACCAGAAAGGAACAAAGCAAACATAGCAACAAGGAACCAAGTAATAAGACTATTTCTGCTATTTTAATCTGATTAACATGAAGTAAATAGATGTATAAGCTTATTAAGAGTAATTTGTTGCACAGATATAGAGAAAGTCATGTGAATGGTACACATCAGATTTTTTTAAAGCTGAAACCAAAAACAAGGAATATCTCAAAAACGATCAACTCCACGAAAAAAATGTATATGATATAAATTGTGTGTTTTAACGTGCTCTAAACTTTTAGTGTGGTAAGTTTTTGTGCATGTCTTACGGTTTAGCATTATAAAAAAATCCGTAAAATTCATCCAGAGTAAAGAAGTTTTCAGAGGCTATTTCCAGAAAATTCGAGATGTGCATTTTATTTGTCCTGCAAATAACTCTAACATACGGGATTTTAATCAAAATCGTTCGAGCCATTTTCGAGAAAATCGAAATTTTCGTAAATTTTTGTATGTAAAGGGTAGTTGGGGGTGGGGGGATTTTCTTGAAAATCTTCGTGTCGCATCCTTGGACATTTTTCTAAAAAGGACATTTTTCTAAAAAGGTTTTTTATTCAGGGTCTCTCAAAACATGTATTTCCGGTGAAATCTCGGTACATGTATATGTTTTAGGATCCCCTGAATCCATAAAAAGGAACTTCTGGGAAAAGGAAAATTTGTGTGTGTGTGTGTGTGTGTGTCTGTCGACAGCATAACTCAAAAACGAAAAGACCGATAGATACCAATACCCAGCCCAACTACCCTTTACATGGATCTTTTTTCAAAATAATTATTTTTTTCAAAAATGGCTCTAACGATTTGATTCAAATATCGTATATTAAAGATATTTACCTGACAAATAATACGTACATATTGAACTTTCTGGGAATAGCCTCTGAAGACTACTTTATTCTGGATCAAATTTACGGAATTTTCCACAACTGGTAAACTGTAAGAGATGGGCAAAAACTTACCACACAAAAAATGTAGAGCACATTAAAACACACACTTCTGGATTAGTATAAAATAAATTGAAGCATTAGATTTTAACAATAATTTGTTGCAGAGAGAAAGTTATGTGAATGGAACACATCAGTTTTGTGGTTTTCTTTTTATTCAAGATTTATATTTTCGATGAAATCTCGGTACTGAATTTGTGTGTGCAATACAATACCTTCTCTATACACTATGTATATATGGATTGAAAGTGATATATTACAAGAGATGAGAAAGAAGCCACAAACAAAAACGTGTTATGAGCCTCACGCGCATGACAAAATGCGTCATACATGAGTGATGATGATTGGCTCTGGTTCCAAGGTCCAGCTGCACTGCACCTCAGGTTGTCATCTGTCTACATATGGCCATGGCTGAGTTAGACCATCAACTAGAAATCTTCAGCCCTCGCTGATATGCTTATCTTAATAACGTTTCCAACTCCTGTCATAAATCTCATCTGTTCCACTCACATAACTTTCTCTAGCATTTCCACAAACAAATGTTACTTACAAAGTACATATAGCATGGAGAAGGTATTGTATTCCACCCAAAAGACCGTTAACAACCAAACTTGGTACTTGAGTTAAATAAATTACAAAGATCCGACACGAAGATTTTCAAGAAATTCCCCCCCCCCCCAACCCAAACTACTGGAAACATTTTTGAAGTTTTTGTTTTTCTCAAAAATGGCAGTTTCGTTGACGTTGCTGACATGAGCGTCATCGGTAGACGTTGGAGGGCATCTTGAATAAGGGCCGCCCGGCCATTTTTAAACCGCGTGAACCATCCGCAACACCGAGTACAGCTTAAGCACTCATCACCATAGGCTTTCTGCATCATTTGGTGTGTCTCAGTAAAGGTTTTCTGGAGTTTAACACAACATTTAATGCAGAGGCGTTGCTCCTCCAACTCTGCCATCTCGAAATTCACAAGATGTGCGACACTACGTTCTACTCAATACAGCACTGAACGATAACTAACAGACATACAACAATGAAACTTTCGGCAGTTATACACGGAACACAGAGGTGCCAACCGCATTTCGTAACTTTTTGAACAGACCTCGTATTTTGATAAACCAGTTATTGACATGATAACTCGATATCAAAATGAGTATGCAGCAAAGAGAAATAAAGCAGGAGATTGCACTCCAAAGCAAATACAACTTCTATTGGAATACTCCAAAGTGGTTAGGTAGCTGTGTCACGAAGAAGAATGTATTGGCAAAATGAAAAGGGAGACTTACAATGACTTGGTCTCTAATGCTATGTCTCGAGATAAACTTGATCTCATCTTCTCAAACTTCCATGTCTGCAAAAATGATCGCATGAGCATTGCCGTTGTTTTGAAGATCTTCGTTGGTTTGAAAGTGCTGCCCTTCTAGCCATGTCTTCAGTTCAGGGAAAAGGTGAAAGTCGCTGGGTGGCAGGTCAGGACTGTACGGAGGATGATCGAAAATGTCCCATTGAAATTGTTCAAGGAGCCGATGGGTTGTGCCAGCAGTGTGTGGACGAGCACACAATTGGATCAACACAATTCGTCTTTGTTTTGAATGGCTCTCCGCAAACGTCGTAAAGTACGAAGATCTGCAAAACAACGTCAATGCTCATTTGAAATCATTGGCGGCAACGTTTTTTGAAGCAGGTATTGCAAAGCTTGTGCACAGGTACGATAAATGTCTCAATCTTTTCGGTGATTATGTTGAAAAGTAACCATAAGTGTACAAAACTTTTAGTAATAAAATAACTGTTTTCTATGAACTTGTCTTTTATTTATAGCCTATAGGAGGTTGAAAAAACGGCCCTCGTATAAAGGTGCTCCCACACCTGGATGAAATAAATATTCGCTTCAGGGACTATGCACCACATGAGTAAAATAATGCAGTTGATCAAAGTATGGTGCCATACTATGGACGGCATGGATACAAACAGTTCATTAGAGGTCATAGGTTGTAGTCAATTGTTTCAGGAAAACCGATAAGATATGAATTCTGGTGAGGTGGAATCAGTAGTGGTTATTTAGTTTGGATAGAACCCTATCAAGGAGCTGGCACATGCAATTCAAAATACCAAAACAAGAGATTGGGATATACAGCTGCTATGACATAGGCCCATCAACTTCTTCCGGGAGTGCCACTTCGATTATTACTTTCTCTATACACTCTATGTATATAGTGTATAGAGAATCTATTGCACTCCACCAAAAAATTCGATACCGAGATTTCACCGGAAATATATGTTTTAGGGTCCCCTGTATCCAAAAAAAATCTGATGTGTACCATTCACATGACTTTCTCCATATCCCTGCAACAAATAATTCTTAAAAAGCTTATACTTCCATTTACTTTATGCTAATCAGAAAAAAATAGTAGAAATAGTCTAATTACTCACTTCCTTGTAAGTAGAAGCGAAATAAGGGACAACCGTAGGTTAAAGTGATAGTCAAAAGCTGGTTGCTATGTCAGTGAAGTTCCTTTGTCTATATGGATAGCAGTTGACAAGTTCCTGTATGAGAAAAGTACACGTTTTTCATAGCAGAAACAAAAAATAAGGAATGTCACAAAAACGACGAACTCCACGAAAAACATGTATATAACATAAATTGTGTGTTTTAATGTACTCTATATTTTTTGTGTATTAAGTTTTTGTCCATCTCTTACGGTTTAGCAGTTATTCAAAATTTAGTAAAATTCATCCAGAATAAACTACTCTTCAGAGGCTATTCCCAGAAAATTCAAGATATACATTTTATTTGTCGGGTAAATATCTTTAATATACGACATTTTAATCAAAATCGTTAGAGCCATTTTTGAGAAAATCAAAATTTTTGAAAAAAGTTCCATGTAAAGGGTAGTTGAGGGTGGGGGGATTTTTCTCAAAATCTTCGTGTCGCATCCCTGGAAGATACTAAGCTTAAATACCAAGTGTGGTATTTTACCTACTTTTCGTTTTTGAGTTATCGTGTTCACAGACACACGGACACACACACACACACACACACACACACACACACACAAGGACCTTTTTGTGAAAATGCTTTTTTTGGATATTGGGGACCCTAAAACATATATTTCCGGTGAAATCTCAATATCGAATTTTTGGTGGAGTGCAATACTTTCTCTATACACTATGTACATAGTGCGTATGGAGAAAGTAAAAAGTATTTTCAGAAACAGGTCCGTGTGTGTTTGTGTGTGTGTCCGTGTGTCTGTGAACACGATAACTCTAAACCGAAAAGTCGGTAAAATACCAAACTTGGTATTTAAGTTTAATATCTTCCATGGATGCGACACGAAGATTTTGAGAAAAATCCCCCCACCCACAACTACCCTTTACATGCAACTTTTTTCGAAAATTTTGATTTTCTAAAAAATGGCTGTAACGATTTTGATTAAAATTTCGTATATCAAAGATATTTACTTTACAAATAAAATGTATATCTTGAATTTTCTGGGAATAGCCTCTGAAGACTACTTTATTCTGGATGAATTTTTCATAACTACTAAACCGTAAAGATGGGCAAAAACTTAACCCACAAAACATGTATAGCACGTTAAAGCACACAATTAATGTTATATACATTTTTTTCGTGGAGTTGATCGGTTTTGAGATATTCCTTTTTCTTGGTTTCAGCTTTGAAAAACTTGTACTTTTCTCATACAGGAATTTGTCAACTCCTGTCCATACAAACAAAGGAACTTCAGGGACATAGCAACCAGCTTTTGGCTTTCACTTTAACCTATGCTACTACCTTATTTCGCTTCTACTTACAATAAAGCAAGAAATAAGACTATTTCTGCTAATTTTTCTCGATTAGCATGAAATAAATAAAAGATAAGCTTATTAACAATAATAATTTACAGAGATATAGAGAAAGTCGTGTGAATGGAACACATCAGATTATTTTTTGACAGCGTGTCTGTATGGACCTACTAATACACGTGAAAGCGAGAGGAATAGAAGTCATGGCCGAGAGGTTAGACCACTCACCTCTGACCTAGGCGGCTCGGGTTCCATCCCAAGTGACCGCTGCCATCACATTCCACCAGTGCTCCATCTTCATTTCACGTATCATCAGTGTCATCGCCTGCGGTGCCATAGTAGTAAAATCTGATGTCATCCATTCACAACACTTTCTCTACATCTCTGTAACAAATTATTGTTAAAAAGCTAATGCTTCTATATACTTCATGCTAATCGAGGTAAAAATAGCACAAATGGTCTTATTACTTGCTTCCCTATAAGTAGAAGAGAAATAAGGGAGTAGCATAGGCTAAAGTGATAGTCAAAAGCTGGTTGCTATGTGACTGAAGTTCGTTTGTTTATATGGACAGGAGTTGACAAATTCCTGTATGAGAAAAGTACAAGTTTTTCAAAGCTGAAACTAAAAACAAGGAATATCTCAAAAAAAAGACCAACTTCCGAAAAAAATGTATACAACATAAAGTATGTGTTTTATCGTGTGTGATAAGTTTTTGTCCATCTCTTACGGTTTATCAGTTATGCAAAATTCCGTAAAAATCATCCAGAATAGTCTTCAAAGGCTATTCCCAGAAAATTCAAGATATACATTTCATTTGTCATGTAAATATATTTAATATACGATATTTTAATCAAAATCGTTAGAGCCATTTTTGAGAAAATCAAAATGTTCAAAAAAAGTTCAATGTAAAGGGTAGTTGCGGGTGGGGGATTTTCTTGATTATCTTCGTGTCGCATCCTTGGGAGATACCAAACTTAAATACCAAGTCTTTTCGCTTTTCAGCGATGCTGTCCACAGACCCACAGACCTTTTTCCAAAAATGCTTTTTCCGGATTCAGGGGGACCCAAAACATGTATTTCCGGTAAAATCTCGGTATCAAAATTTTGGGTGCATTACAATACCTTCTCTATACACTATACATAGTACATGTAGAGAAAGTAATACATACTCTGACTTTTATATATTAAGATTTATACAGATTATAATTGTTTTATTCGTAACTTACCAAGATATTTGTGTAAATTGCATTTCAATATACATAATTTGTACATCATTACTTTGCTTAGAAGCAATATTTCTCCTCTCTCGTGAGTGTAAAGCCGATGTTCCACGGTCAAATATTTTGGCCCAATGCTCTTCAAACTACAAATTGGATCGTGGGACATCGGATAATTTCATTGTATACAATTTCCGTCCTATTTTTTTGGTCCAATTCCAATTTGGTACAATAGGATGCAGCGGCTTCTAACTTTTGATCCAAATGTATGATATCAACCAATGAGAGACCTGGTGGTAATGACGTAATAAGATGGCAGCTAACACTGGGTCTTCCTTCCCGCCAACGTGATTGTTTGTGTGAAACTTTGCTGTATCTTGTAGACTTTGTCCTAAATAATAGGGTTATAGTAGCTGAGCTATGGTTGAAATACACATTTTTTGTGCGGCAGAGATTTATGAAATAATGACTCGGGTATTTATAGCCCCTGAAAATGTATTTTATCGGATCAATTTGTACCTAACCTTCTTTTCTCAACAAAATATAAAAACGCTACTTTGATTTGCTGGTATGGACTGCTTCATATTTGTGTCTTGGCGAGTGATTTTTGCCTCAACTAAGGACAACAACTTTCCAAACAAATTTTCGTCCATTCTAAGGAAGTTAAAATAATTTACAGGATCAGAAACGAGTTCATTTTGCAACATATGTAGTACACCTCTTCCTTGGCCTGCACTCTTACGTTCCAGCCATGGTCTAGTCTTGTTTTTTTCTTTCTATTATAATGTACTCTTGCAATGGAGATATAAACTAAGCTTGTGACAGTCAACGTAAATAATTGTGGTCAGCAACCTCCACCATTTTCTATCAGCTGTTCATGTGTATCCGAGAAATATTTGGACCAATACACACTCCCGTGGGAATGGTACGGAGAAATTGCACACAACGTTCACGTTGTATAAAACATTTTGGACCAAATTTTGACGTGGGACATCGGCTTAGCGCAAAAGTGTGTGTACAGTACAAATAGATGAATCTTTTTGGATTCACTGTATATGGCAGAAACGTTTGGTTAATTGTAATTCTGGATTTCATGGCAGTTGCATTCTCCCTCATTAGTTTGTTAAAACATTGTAGTGTCTAGAGAATGCTTCACTATTTCACGTTAATGTCATTCACCAAACTAACAGAATTTGTAATAGAAGGAGCCATGCTTATCACCACACCGACTGGTTATGTTATCATGTATTTACGTAAAATTGGATTGTACAGTGTTGATAGATGGGCATTACGAACACTGCTAGACAAATGGCAATATTAACTTCATTGTCTACAAGGATATAAAAATTAAGTGCAACTTGTTATGCAGGGTCGACTTTTGATCTCTCCTTGGCAGCAAGTTACACCTAATTATTTCAGTGCTAATTGGAATGCGGAAATCTGCTAAGTGGAGCAAGCAGTGTGAACTTCTGTCGCACTTCTGTTTGTTCTGGTAGAACTATTGCCATCTTTCTGTACTCAATATTACAATAAGAATGTATTGAACTTGGGCTATAATTTAATTAAACAAAATCATGTCCATTAGTTAAACTAAATTACTTGTCCTAAAGTACTAATTAGGTTATAGCAGTCCTTTGGCGCCAGATCGGTCCATGTGCGGCCTAAAACTCTATTTTTAATTCAAGTGAGGTCTAAAATGCTTTAGGTGATCATCAAGAAGTGGTCCAGAATTAGTATAAGATCGTCCAAACGCAGCACCAAAATTATTACATGATCATCCAACTGCAACACCAGAATTATTACACGATTGTCAAATACAGCATCATAAATATTGCATGAACGACCAAATGCGGCATCAGAAATATTACATGATTGTTCAAATGCGGCATAAGAATTATTAAGTGATCGTCAAATGCGCCACCAAGAGTATTACAGGATCGTCCAAATGCGGCACCAAAAATATAACATGATTGCAAAATGCGGCAACAAAATTATTACATGATCATCCAAATGCGTCACCAAAATTATTACATGATCATCCCAATGCCACATCAGAATTATTAAATCACCGTCCAAAATTGGAACCAAAATTATTACATGATCATCCAAATGCTGCAACAAAATTATTACATGAGCATCCAAATTCGGCAACAAAATTACATGATCTTCCAAATGCTACCATTCCAGAAGGTGACCTCAGTACATGTATTTTACGGTGATATCTCGTATTCGAAGTTTGGGTGGAATGCACTAACTTCTCTATTTTCTGAAATGCAATATGTTCTGTACCTTCTACTTATTGGCAGAGAAAATAATATAACGCTACAACTTCATTGTAGATTGTATGGAAGAGCAATTTGGATTACATTTCGAGTTATCGTATTATAGCCTCATCTTAACGTAAATTTACATGAGGTTGGTGTTGTTGCAGAAGCTTTTGGAATGCTTTAACAGGAAATTAATTGATTGGGTATGAATACATATGGTAGTTTGAAAACACTGCTTACGTCGCTGTTTCTAGGCAACCTTTAATACGCTCACGTCATCAAATGGAATTATCGTCGTAACAACCCGTTTATTTTCTAGGATTGCACAAAGCTGCAAAGATTTATAAAAGCAATGATTGCGTGCAGCTGTGCATTACGAAGACAGTGCGCACGTGGCTTCCAGAAGCAAGTGAGGCATACATATTATGTAGCAAATGGGAAAACAAGGGCGTGTAAAGAAACCGAACATGACGTCATGCAAATGACTGCCAACTTTGAATAGCAATGACCCAGAGAGCAAGTTGCATCGATTGGCAGAGCAAACAAATGAACGCGACAAAATGCGACACACTGACCTTTCCACCGTTTAATTATATTCCAACAGCTCGACTTAATTGAGAAGGCGAGAGGCTTTTAACGAGATCTGCTCAGCTTGCAAAACTTCTCACTAAATTCCAGCTAACGAATGTATTTGCTTTGCCAACTATCTTGCCATTTGGGCCAATCAACGAGTATTTTTTACATTCTACGTGTGTATAGAGAAGATATTGTAATGCACACAAAAATTCGGTAGCGAGATTTCACAGGAAATTATGTTTTGAGGCTCCTGAATCCGAAAAAATCATTTTTAGACAAAGATCCGTGTACACCGTATCTCAAAAACGAAACGTCCGTAAAATACCAAACTTCATATTCAATTGAGTGTTTTCGAAGGATGCGACACGAACATTTTGAGAAAACCCCCACCCCCGCCGCAAACTTCCCTTTACATGGAAAAATTTTTCGAACATTTTCATTTCCTCAAAAATGCCTCTTAATGATTTTGATTAAAATACGGCATATTAAAGACATTTACATCCCAAATAAAATGTACATGTTGAGTTTTCTGGGAACAGCCTCTGAAGACTACTTTATTCTGGATCAATTTTGCCTAGCTGCTAAACCGTAAGAGATGAACAAAAACGTACCATATAAAATGAAGAGCACCTTAAAACACACAATTTAAGTTATATGCATTTATTTCTTGGAGGTGGTCGTTTTTGAGATATTCCTTGTTATTGGTTTCAGCTTTGAAAAACTTATACTTTTCTCATACAGGAATTTGTCAACTCCTGTCCATACAAACAAAGGAACTTCAGTCACATAGCAACCAGCTTTTGACTATTACATTAACCTAAGGTACTCCCTTATTTCGCTTCTACTTATAAGGAAGCACAGGTCATGAGGACCGCATTAACCGGCCGGGGGGATTCGAGGCGCTGACCACGTCTCACCCTCCAATACTGCATCCCATCCATGACGTCTGTATTAGCCGAGATGGGGGACGCAGCGGCCGGGCGGTAGGCCAAGGTTCCCCGTGAGCTGTCGTGCCATGGAGTTATTATAAGGAAGCAAGTAATAAGAATATTTCTGCTATTTTTTTCTCGATTAGAATGAAGTAAATAGAAGCATAAGCTTTTTAACAATGGTTTGTTACAGAGATTTAGAGAAAGTCATGTGAAAGGGAAACAGAGTTTTTGTTGTAATTCAGGGGGTCCGGGTGAAATCTGGGTATCAAATTTTTGGGTGCAATACAATACATTCCCTGTTCACTGTACATAGTACGCATAGAGCAAGTAAAAATGAGAATTTTCACTGGGTTGCTAGAATGTTGTGAAAATGGTGACGAGTGTATACAGACGTTTGGTGACACAAATACTTGAAGAAGAACTCGACCGTGTCGCGCTGAACGGCATTTAAATTCGTGGCTGACGAACAGTTTAGTTAAATGCCGCCAAGAATTCCTCGAGAGGAAAAACAAAACATCCGATTACGTCATGAGCTGGATTAATTTTCTCTATGTTGATGAGTCACAGACTTGTTTGGTTTGATTAAGGCTCGAGTAAGCTATAAACAAGCACCATGATCGTCAGATTTTCTTCCTTTACCCTGACGCCACGCATGCGCACAAGTATTCACACATTACAATATCAGTATATATAATGTTTGCTCATAATTTTAACATTTATCACTATAAGTGACCAAATTTAACACAAACCATTGGCTAAAGCGATAGTCAAATCTATCAAAAGCTGGCTGCCATGTGATTCAAGTTCCTTTGTTTGTATGGCCAGGAGTTGACAAATTTCCGAATGAGAAAAGCATTTTAAAGCTGAACTAATATAAAGGAATATCTCAGAAACGGTCAACTGTACTACGAAAACCTATATGACATAAATTATCTACTTTAACGAGATCTACATTTTCTGTGTGGTAAGCTTTTGTCTATCTCTTGCGGTTTACCAGATATGCAAAATTCAACAAACTTCATCCAGAATAAAGTAGTTTTCTGAGACTATTCCCAGAAAATTCAAGATATACATTTTATTGTCATATAAATATATTTAACATACGATATTTTAAACAAAATCGTTAGAGCCATTTTTGGAAAAATTAAAATTTTCGATCATTTTTCCATGAAAAGCGTAGTTTGAGGTGGGGGGATTTTCTTGAAAGTCTTCGTATCGCATCCTTGTAAGGTACTGAACTTTAATTTTGAGCTATGCTGTCCTCACACACACATACTCACTGACCTTTTTCTAAAAATGTTTTTTTTATAAAGGTGATAACTCTGTATCAAATTTTTGGGTGGAATGCAATAGCTTCTCTATACGCTATGTACATAGTACGTGTAAAGAAACAAAAAATTCTGTTTAAAGCTGGGAATTTATGTCAGATACTTTTTTTTTTGTAGAATTAACCATGTCCGAGATATTCCTTGTTATTTGTTTCAATAGTGCACTAATTGTTTCTCAAACAGGAATTTATCACTCCTGTTTCTTTTGTATTTCTCCTAACCATGCAGAGAGAAGCGAATTTCAATCACATAGCGACCAGCTTTTAAAAGTTTTGACTATCACTTTAGCTTGGTGATTCCCCTATTTCCCATCTACTACAAGGAAGCAAGCAATAAGACCGTTTCTGCTAATGTTTATCTCGATTAGCATGAAGCAGAGAGAAGTTTGTTTACCTACATATTTCCGGTGAAATCTCGGTATTGAATTTTTAGATGAAATGCAATACTTCTCTACCACCAATAAGTCTATATCGACATGCTTCATATTGAAACATAGTTGTAGTTAATCGTTAACTGCAACTATGGTAACAGTCGTTTCTGGAAACCGTTACTGCGACAGTAAGGACCGTGAACACAACTTGTCCCCAGTAGCAGCTACTACTTACCCACGTGGCACAAGTATACTACTTGTTGTGACGTCACCCCCTAGCAGTAATTAAAGGATCAACCCCACATCTGTTCTCGCCCCTTGCTTCTTCACATGTGGGTTGTAAAAATAGCGTCAGTCTGGCGCCACCTTATCGCCCTTCTCGATCACACAGCCCTTCAGACATGGCCTCCTCTAACACCTAGTCTTATTCACACTACATGTTGATCACGGTAACTATCTGCTCACAAGGAGGGAAATAGTAAACGTAACACGTGGATATGTGTATATACCACGGGGAATTAAAATCGATTTGAGCGCACCTATCGTATTGAATGCTGTATGGAAACGTGCATTCAAATCGATTTGAATCTTGGATCCGATCCTCTTAAAAAGTGGGATCGGAATTAGATCGGATCGAAATACGTTTATGGAAACTCGTTTTGAATACGTAAAATAAATTCTTGTTTTGCCATGCTCGTTGCACACGGTTGTCACATGTTAATGATTTTTACTTTTTCTGCACGTACTATGTATAGTGTATAGAGAAGATATTGCATTGCACAGAAAAACATGTCTACAAAACATGTCCCTCAAATGGGACCGCTCCCCCTACCATTGGGCACTAACGATTACCAAACAAAAGACGACGCTGTACTAGGGGCGAAGGGTAACGTAGTAAAAGCTGTTTCCTGGAGACACTGCTTGCAAGTCGAGAATCATACCATAGTTAGGCGATAAGTACTGATGACCCACCACAAGAGGGCAAGGTAGAGGATTGCCTAACGTAAGCACTTATGTAAATACTTTTGCTGTCCGCATGATGTTTATGCTCGACATCTGGATAAGACAAGGAGTTAGGTTCATCTAAAATACACAGTGTTGTCACATAACTCACACTTAGCTAGAAGTCCAGTTGTTGAGCAAGATCCGAGTCGGAGAAGTCCCCATCTTCGCTGTTAGGTTGGTTCATATACACACGTAGTAAACGTAAACAGATCCACTAGTACGTGACCAGTTAACCGTTCAAGACCCCCCCCTCACTCGCTCACCCCTCAGACTCGTTAGACTTCTTGTGTTGGGTGGACAGTAAGTGGAAGACTTGGCAACAGCGAGTGTTGGTTTCCATCCGCACACACCCTAATCCCAACATTTAAAGTCTTTGGTGGAACAGTGGGGTGTTCTGAAAAATACTGCATATAAACATATTCATTCACCGGAAATATATGTTTTGAGACCCTCTGAGTCCAAAAAAAAAAAAACATTTTTAGAAAATATGCCGAGTGTGTCTGTGGGCAGCATAGCTCAAAAAGGAAAAGTCGGTTAAATGCCAAACTTGGTATTTTAAGTTGAGTATCTTCCAAGGATACGACACGAAGATTTTTAAGAAAATCCCCCCACCCCAAAACTATCCTTTACATGGAACATTTTTCGCAAATTTTGATTTTCTCAAAAATGGCTTTAACGATTTTGATTAAAATCTCGTATATTTAAGATATTTACTTGGCAAATAAAATGTATATCTTGAATTTTCTGAGAATAGCCTCTGAAGACTACTTTATTCTGGATGTATTTTTCGGATTTTTGCATATATTCCTTGTTTTTGGTTTCAGCTTTAAAAAACATACTTTTCTCATACAGGAATTTGTCAACTTCTGTCCATAGAAACAAAGGAACTTCAGTCACATAGCAACCAGCTTTTGACTATCACTTTAACATATGGCACTCCCTTATTTCACTTCTACTCACAAGTAATAAGACTATTTCTACTATTTTTTTTCTTCTCAATTAGCATGAAGTAAATAGAGGCATAAGCATTTTAACAAGAATTTGTTGCAGAGAAAGTCATGTGAATGGAACACATCAGATAACTATCTGCTCACAAGGTGGGAAATAGCATACGTAATATGTCTGTCTGTATGTATGTGAGTATGTATGTGTCTGTATGTATTGACATCGATTTGAGTATTTTTTTATTTTTTTTTATTTTTAAATGCGGTTCCGGAGGCTTGTCAGGACTCCGGCGCTATATTCCTTTTTTCTCCATTTTTTCCAGTGTCCTATATTTCCTTAGTAGACCTTATTATTCTTAACGTTTTCCATTTACATATCCATACACAAACATAGACACATTTACAAACACAAACACCCATGCCCAAGGCGGGACTCGAACCCACGATCCTGTGCACCACAAAGCGCCAAAGCGAGACACTTTAGCGAGCGCGGCCACCGGGATCGGCCGTATTGAATACTGCATGGAAACGCGGATACAAATCGTAATGAGCTTTGGTTCTGATGTGTTGCATTCACCTAGCTTTCTCTAGCTGTTCCAAATAAAGCTATTCTTACAAAAGATTATTCTTTTATCTACATCATGCTAATAGCAAATAGCTGGTCTTATTACTTGCTTCCTTTTAAACATAAGGGAATAAATTAACCTAAAGCGATAGCCAAAAGTTCGACACTGTGTGAAACAATTTAGGTTCGGTTCGTTTGTATGGTCCCGTTTATGAAAAGTATAAATATTTAAAAGCTGTAACCAATAACGAGTGATATAAATTATCTGTTTTAACGTGAGGCAAGTTTTTGTCTGTCTCTTAAGGTTTACCAGTTATGCAAAATTCATCCAGAATAAAGGCTATTTCCAAAAAAATTACGATATACAAATTATATGTGATGTAAATATATTTAGTATACGACATTTAATCAAAATCGTTAAAGCCAGTTTTGAGAAAATCACAATATTCGATAATTTTTCCATTAAAGGGTATTGGGGGCTCAAAAATGAAAAGTTCGTTAAACATCAAAATAGGTATTTAAATTTAGTATCTTCCAAGAATGCGACACGAAGATTTTCAAGAGCCCCCCCCCCCACACACCCAAATTGTGAGTTTTTGGTTTTCTCAAGAATGGTTTTATCGATTTTGATTGAAATCTCTTATATTTAAGACATTTACATGACAAATAAAATGTGTATCTTCAATTTTCTGGCAATGACCTCTAAACACCTCTTTATTCTGAATGAAATTTGCAAAATTTTACATAACCTATAAACCGTAAGGAATAGACAAAACTTGGTGCACAAAAAAAATGTAGATCTCGTTAAAACACATAATTAGGTCATATATATTTTTTCGTGGGGTTGACCGTTTCCGAGATATTCCTTGTAATCAGATTCAGCTGTTAAGTACTTTTACTTTTCTCAGACAGGAAGTGTCCGTTTTTCTTTTGTTCTACTTCTGGCCAAGCTGAAAACGATTTGCAATGATAATCGCATTAACGACAGCTTTTAAAACATTTGACTATCACTTTGGAATAGTGCAATCCTTTAGTTCCCTACTTATAAGGAACCACGTAATAATAACATTCTGCTAATGTTTATCTCGATTAGCATTGTGTGAAAAAGAACAATAATTCTTGTAAGAAGTTTGTTTGTAGAGCAGCTAGAGGAAACCACGGGTTTAACATATCAGATTTTTTTTGCACATATAATTCTTAGATGAACAATAGTTCTATTAGGCCCGCCTGGGTAGTGTGGTGGTAGCGCGTCTGCTTCACAATCAACAGGTCGTGAGTTCGAATCTCGCTCAGGGTGAGTTACCCGGATAACGTTTTTTTTGGGGGTTTTCCCTTATCCTGAGAAGACGATTGTCGAGTAACTTTAAGCTCCATGTACCCCGAGATCATTTGAGCATCAATTTCATTCATCATCCGATATGACCAATTAAGTTAAAGGACGTTAAACTTAAAAAAAAAAAAAAAAATAGTTCTGTTACCTACTCTTTACCTGGTAGAGAAAATAATATCAACTTACAAACACTTTCCAGTGGTTCGTCGATATTTTAGAGAAAGTAGCCAAAGAGGAAGTAATAGATAGTTTTAAATTACAGAATTCAACTTGTTTATTTCCATCAAACTCTCCACAAATAATTCGCAGATGGAAAACGATACTTCTACCTACTCTTTACCTGGTAGAGAAAATAATATCAACTTACAAAACATTTTCGAGTGGTTCGCCGATATTTTAGATGTAGAGCTCGTAAAGACAGAAGCCTACACTGAAACACATGCGCAGAGAGGCGAGCGACACGTGCCGCAGCAGAGGTTGGCAGCGCGGCGCCGCTCCGCCTGCCATCTGTCGTCCTTGTTGGGAAGCGTGGAAAGAAAACATTGAACGGTTCCCTACCTGTAACACTCCCTCTCCCCACTCCCTTGCAGCCATTCATCCCGGCGCCGCGTTATCTGGGCACATAGGAATGTGACTGCTGCACCGACCCCAGGCAAAATTCCATCATCTACTACAAGAATTTGTGTTCATGTTGCACCAGCCATGGCCACCTTCGTTCTCAACTACATTCACCTAAAAATGCTAGGTCGAGACTTCACCGGAAATACGTGTTTTCAGCTTCCCTTGCGTACTAAGAACTGTAAATATAGTCGAGAACGCATATTGGGAATATGAGGCACGCAGCTCCGAGTTTTCCTAACCATTTGAGATTTGATTAGTAACTTACCGTTCGTAGTTGGCCAATTGCTTTTTGAAATACATCAAAAATCTGTAACAAAAATTGATGTGTTCCATTCACATGACTTTCTCTACATCTCTGCATCAAATTATTGTTAAAAAGCTTATACTTCTATTTACTTCATGCTAATCGAGAAAAAAAAGAAAAACAAGAAGAAAAACTGGCAGAGATGGTCTCGTTACTTGTATCCTTGAAAGTAGAAGCGAAAAAAGGGAGTATCATTAGTTAAAGTGACAGTCAAAAGCTGGTTGCTATGTCACTGAAGTTCGTTTATTTGTATGGACACATTCCTGTATGAGAAAAGTATAAGTTTTTCAAAGCTGAAACCAAAAACAAGGAATATGTCAAAAACGATTCACTCCACAAAAAAACAATGTATATGACATAAATTGTGTGTTTTAATGTGCTTTACATTTTTTTTTTTTTTTTGTGGTAAGTTTTTGTCTATCTCTTATGGTTTAGCAGTTATGCAAAATTCCGAAAAATTCATCCAGAAAAAAGTAATCTTCAGAGGCTATTCCCAGAAAATTCAAGATATACATTTTATTTGTCAGGTAAATATCTTTATAACATTTTAATCCAAATCGTTAGAGGCATTTTTGAGAAAATCAAAATTTTCGAAAAAAGTTCCATGTAAAGGGTAGTTGAGGGTGGGGAGATTTTCTTAAAAATCTTCGTGTCGCATCCTGGGAAGATACCAAACTTAAATACAAAGTTTGGTTTTTAACAGTCTTTTCATTTTTGAGCTATGCTGCCCACAAACACACACACATGGACATTTTTCTAAAAATGCTTTTTTTGGATACAGGGATCTCAAAACATATATTAAATCTCGGTATGGATTTTTTGGGTGCAATACAATACCTTCTCTATACACAAATCTCGGTATGGAATTTTTAGATGCAATACAACACCTTCTCTTTACACTATGTACATATTACGTGTAGAGAAAGTAAAAACTGCCAGAAGATTTTCAGAAAAATCCCCTCACCCAAATACCCTTTACATGGAATGTTTTCCTTAACATTTTGATTACAATACGTTTACGATATTTTCATGAAAGATGAAGTGCATATCTTCAACTTTCTGGGAATAGTCTCTGAAGCCCATGCCATACACTTTTTATATGTTTCCGACATATTCTTTGTTATTAGTTTCGATTTTAAACTACTTTCTCAAACGGGAGTTCTTCTTTGGTCTCGCGTTTCTTTTGTTTTTCTCTTGGCGAAGCAAGAGAACCGAACTTCAATTGTTATCATAGCGGCCAGCTTTTAAAATACTTGATATGTAAGTTAATCATTCTGAACACATATTTGGTAATGTAAACTAAATTTACAATTCATTTATTAATTGTCATGCCAACAAGCACTGAAAGTAAGAGTTTGAGAGGTCATTAATACTTACGGTACAATTAGGAAATGACGTAACACCCAAGATATGTGCTACTTTAAGTACAGAATATATTGCAAAATGCATTGACAAAAGAGTGTGTCCGCCTGGATAGTGTGGTGGTAGCGTGTCTGCTTCACATTCGAAAGGTCCTGAGTTCGAATCTCACTTAGGGTGAGTTGCCCGGATAAGTTTTTTTTCGGGGTTTTCCCTTATCTTGAGAAGACGAATGTCCAGTAACTTTATGCTCCATGGACCCCGAGATCATTTGAGCTTCATTTCACTAATTTCATTCATCGTCCGATAAAACCAATCAGGTTAAAGGACATTAAGCTACAAAAAAACTACTCGCACTATGTGAGTGTGTCTGCGGGCAGCATAGCTTAAAAACGAAAAGACCGTTAAATACCAAACTTGGTATTTAAGTTTGGTATCTTTCATTGATGCGAAACAAAGATTTTCAATCCCCTACTACCCTTTACATGGAAAAATTTTCGAAAATTTTGATTTTCTCAAAAATGGCTCTTACGATTTTCATTAAAATGTTGTATACCAAAGATATTCACCTCAGAAATAAAATATATATTTTGAATTTTCTGGCAATATCCTCTAAAAACCTCTTTATTCTGAATGATTTTTATTGAATTTTGTATAACTGTTAAACCGTATAGGATAGACAAAACCTTACCACAGAAAAAATGTAGAGTACGTTAAAACACACAATTTAAGATATATGCATTTATTTTCGTGGAGTTGATCGTTTTTGAGATATTCCTTGTTTTTGGTTTCACCTTTAAAAACACACTTTTCTCATACTGGAATTTGCCAACTCCTGTCCATACAAACAAAGAAACTTCAGTCACATAGCAACCAGCTTTTGACTATCACTTTAACCTATGGTACTACCTTATTTCGCTACTACTTACAAGGAAACAAGTAATAAGACTATTTTTGCTAATTTTTTTCTCGATTAACATGAAGTAAATAGAAGCATTAGCTTTTTAACAATACTTTTTTCAGAGATGTAGAGAAAGTCATGTGAATGGTACACAATAGGTGTTTTATATAGTTTTGTCATATATTTCAAAAAGTAATTGCCTAACCATGAACTGTAGGTCACTTATTAGATCTCGAATGCTTGGGAAAACTCATATTCATAATATGCATTCTCGACCTGACAGGTATAAGTACAGTTCTTGGTATGCAATATTCTATTACTTTCGTTTTAGCCTAATGTATCCTCTAAGAAACCAAGTGAAAAGACGATTTCTGATGCGTCAGCCAAGGTAGTGTGGTGGTAGCGTGTCTGCCTCACATTCAACAGGTCGTGAGTTCGAATCTCGCTTATGGTGAGTTACCCGGATAAGGTTTTTTTCGGGGTTTTTCCTTGTCCTGAGAAGATTGTCGAGTAATTTTAAGCTCCATGGACCCCGAGATAATTTGAGCATCATTTCACCAACTTCATTCATCGTCCGATATGACCAACCAGGTTAAAGGACGTTAAGTTACAAAAGAAATCATATTTATCTCGATTTGTATGAAGTAGATAAAAGAATCTTTTGCAATAACTGTTTACAGAACAGGTAGAGAAAGCCATGTGATTTCCCCGGCTGGAGGCAGACACACCGAGGGTTCTCCTGTTAAAGCAACAACACGCTAAGATATTTTACAGATAGGTATATGTGAATGTGAAACTAGACTACGTAATGTTTACAACCCACGCTGGCGCCTGACCCTGGGGTTCGGCTGTTTGTCTACCGTTCCATTATCCTAATGAAAAGTTGATAATCGGGAAAAGGTTTTGACCTTCAGGCTCCAGACCTGGGCTTTACAACGTTACCGCTCTCTCACAGACCTCTAGCTTTGATTAACAGGAAACCGACTATAATTTGTTTATAGCAACAAACATCATATCTCTGCAACAAACTATTCTTAAAAAGTTTATGCTTCTATTTACTTCATGCTAATCGAGAAAAATTAGCAGAAATAGTCTTATTACTTGCTTCCTTGTAAGTAGAAGCGAAATAAGGGAGTACCATAGGCTAAAGTGGTAGTCAAAAGCTGGTTGCTATGTGACTGAAGTTCCTTTGTTTGTATGGACAGCAGTTAACAAATTCCTGTATGAGAAAAGTATACGTTTTAAAAGCTGAAACCAATAACAAGGGATATCTAAAAAAACGATCAACTCCACGAAAAAAATACATATAACATAAATTGTGTGTTTCAATGTGCTCCGCATTTTTGATATGATAAGTTTTTGTCCAGCTCTTACGGTTTAGCTGTTATACAAAATTCCGTAAAATTCATCGAGAATAAAGTAGTCTTCAAGGGCTATTCCCGGAAAATTCAAGATATACATTTTATTTGTCAGGTAAATATCTTTAATATACGATATTTTTTAAAAAAAATCGTTCGAGCCATTTTGGAGAAAATCAATTTTTTTTTAAAAAAAGTTCCATGTAAAGCGTAGTTTGGGGTGGGGGGTTCTCAAAATCTTCGTGTCGCATCCCTGGATGATACTGAACTTAAATACCAAGTTTGGTATTTTAACGACTTTTCGTTTTTGAGTTATCGTATTCACAGACACACGGACACACACACACAGACCTTTCTCTGAAAATACCTTTTTTTTTTTTGTTACAGGGGACCCTAAAACATATATTTCCGGTGAAAACTCGGTATCGAATTTTTGGGTGGACTGCAATACCTTCTCTATACACTATGAACATAGTACGTGCAGAAAAAGTAAACAACAATCTGATGTGTTCCATTCACATGACTTTCTCTACTTCTCTGCAAAAAATTATTGTTAAAAGGCTTATTCTTCTGCTCTTCTTCTGCTAGTCGAGATGAACATTAGCAGAAACTGTGGTATCACTTAGTTCCTTATAAGTGGAAGGGAAATAAGGCAATACGCTAGGTTTAATGTTTTAAAAGCTGGTTGTTAT
Organism: Hymenopus coronatus; assembly: GCA_030762935.1. NCBI lineage: Eukaryota > Metazoa > Arthropoda > Insecta > Mantodea > Hymenopodidae > Hymenopus > Hymenopus coronatus. The sequence continues at coordinate 13,841,731 of CM060897.1, read as the reverse complement.
GTGATTGAAATCCGTTTCTTTGCATGACCAGGTGTTGACAAACTCCCGTACGAAAAAATCTGATGTGTTCCATTCACACAACTTTCTCTAAATTTCTGCACTTTTTTTTTTGTAACTTAACGCCCTTTAACCTGGTTGGTCATAAAATAGACGATGAATGAAATTGGTGAAATGATACCCAAAAGATCTCGGGGTCCATGGAGCTATTCGTCTTCTCAGGATAGGGGAAAACCTTATCCGGGAAACTAACCCTAAGCGAGATTCGAACTCACGACCTGTCGAGTATGAGGCAGACACGTTACCACCACACTATCCAGACGGACGTACAAGTTATTGTTAAAAAGCTTATTCTTCATGCTAATCGATTAGCACACATGGTAGCATCACTTGCTTCCTTGTAAGTACAAGATTTGAGATTCCCTAAATCCAAAAAAGCATTTTTACTTTCTCTACACGTACTATACATATAGTGTATAGAGAAGGTATTGTATTCCACCCAAAAATTCGATCCCAAAATGTCACCGGAAATATGTTTTGAGACCCTCTGAATGAAAAAAAAAACAACACCACATTTTTACAGAAAGATGTGTGTATGTGTGTTTCTGTGGACAGCATAGCTCAAAAACTAAAAGGCCGTTAAATACCAAACTTGGTATTTAAGTTATTTATCTTCCAAGAATGCGACACGAAGATTTGCAAAGCAATCCCTCACCCCAAGCTACCCTTTGTATGGAAAATGTTTTTAAAATTTTGTTTTTCTTAAAAATGGCTCTAAAGGTTTTGAATAAACTATCGCACCTATTTTATAGCTATTTACACCACAAATAAAACGTAGGTCTTAAAATTTCTGGGAGTAGCTTCTCAAGCCCTGTTCGTTCTGAATAAATGTTTCTGAATTTGGAATAACTAGTAAACCATAAGAAATAGACAAACTTACTACATAAAATCTGTAGTTCCCTTCTACTTATAACGAACTAAGTATTAAGAATATTCTGCTAATGTTTATCTCGATTAGTATAGTTTAGAAAGAAGAAGAATATTTTATAATAAGTTTGTTTGTAATATAGCTAGAGAAAGTCATTTGAGAGTAACACATCAGATTTTTTGGAAACATGTTCGTGTGCGTTGTGTGCGAAATAGCTCAAAAACAAATAAAGTCGATTTAATACCTAACTTGGTATTTAAGTCCAGTATCTTCCAAGGATGCGACACGAAGATTTTTCAAGACTATCCCCCACAACCAATTATCCTTTACATGGAACATTTTAACATTTTTCAAAATTTTTGATTTTCTCAAAACTGGTTCTAACGATTTTGATTACAATGCCATATATTTAAGATATTTTCATGACAAACGATATGTATACTTTGAATTTTCTGCGAATACCGTCTGTTGACTTCTTCATTCTGGATGAATTTTGTTTAACTTTTACATAACTGGTAAACCGTAAGAGATAGACAAAAACTTACACAATAGAAAATGTAGATCTCTTAAAACACGTCAGTTATGTCATATGCGTTTTTATCTAGAGTTGGCCGTTTTCGAGATATTCCTTCTTATTGTTTTCAGTTTTTAACTCCCTTTTTTCTCAAACAGCGCCATGCAAGACGAATCGATCCTCAATTGTTTCAGTTAGTCACCGGCTTTTTAAAAGATTTGACTATCGCTTTAGAGTAGTGTATTTCCTTATTTCCCTTCTACTAACACAGAAGCAAATAATAATTACGATTTCTGGAAATGTTTATCTCGATTAGCATGGTATAGATAAAAGAATAATCTTTCGTAAGAAAAGTTTGTTTGTGGAACGGCCAGAGAAAGCCATGTGAATGGAACACATCAGATTTTTATAATTATTCTTATAGTTGTTTAAGTTAACACTAACACTTCCATTGTTTACATTTTATGAGCAGATAGCACACGCATACACAATGGTAGCAAGAGCTGGCAACCTACCTCTCTCTTTCGCACAGAATGACAGAGCCGGATATACAGCTGCAGTACTATACATCGTGCTAATCATTAACAGAAACATTATTATTATTAGTTACTTCCTTGCAAGCAAAACAGGCAAAGGGTGCGGACACTTCCGCTGAGTGACGTTTGCGCAAAATGACATTTCCGCGTAGACAGTCCCTTTCTTAATTTCTTAAGTTTAATGCAGCCACACCTCAGCTGAATTATTTTCCTCTCTACCCAATCTTTTTGGTTCATCTGAAATACATTTGAATGGTGAGTTTTTGAGAAAACTCATGATTCATGACGGACTCTACTACTCTTCAATGGAATTCATAATGAATTGCATAGATACTGCTTTAGTATTCGTCTGCATATTTTTACTTTTTCTACCACGTATATAAGAGGTCGAGAAGGTATTGCGTTCCACCCAAAATTCGATACCGAGATTTCACCCGAAATACCTGTATGTTATAAGGAAACCTGAATCCACAATATCTAATTGTGTTCCACTCACATGCCTTTCACTACCTGTTCTGCAAACAAGCTTTTCGCACAAAAGATTAGTCCTTAATATTCATCATGCTAATCGAGATAAAATTGGCATAAATTATCTGATTTCCTGCTTTCTGTAAGTAGAAGGGAAATAAGAGAATACACCACGCTAAATCAACAGTCAAATCTTTCAAATGCCTATCGCATGTGAACAACTGAAGTTCGGTTCCCTTTCCATTGCCACTTCCAGAAAAACAAAATAGAAATGAAACGAAAGGTGACCCCTTGAAACTAATTAGAAGGAATATCTCGGAAATAGTCAATTCTACAACAAAATTCATGCCTTAAATTGTGTATTTTAACGAGATATCTAATTTTTTGTATAGTACTTTTTGTCTATCTCTTGTGGTTTACCAATCATGCAAAATTCAGCAAATTCATCCAGAATGAACAGGTCATCGGAGTCTATTCCCAGAAAATTCAACATATACATTTCATTTGTGATCTAAGTATCTTTGATATACGGTATTTTTAATGAAAATCGTTACAGCTATTTTTGAGAAAATCAAAATTTTCAAAAAATGTTCATGTAAAGGATAGGTTGGGGGGGGGGGTTCTTGAAAATCTTCGTGTCGCATCCTTGCAAGATACCAAACTCAAATACCAAGTTTGGCAGGAGTTGGATAGGTAGATAGGTAGAGTCTGACTGAAAAATTCAGTGCTATAGCCGGGATTTGAACCACGGATCTCCCGGTCTCTAGCCGGTTGCTCTACCACTGAGCTACCATGACAACATGCCGGCATAGCATTAAACTTCTCAACTGACTCACATGTTTCCCGGTAAACCACAAGGTGATCTCAAATTATTTTGAGATGACAACCCCAATGGCGACTTACAATGTTGTAAGTACTTTAAGCCCCAGGATTCATAGTATAGCCAATTATTATGGTCAATTGGTATTGATTTGTTTTTTCACATAAGCCGTGTGTAGGACAGGAGTTGGATAGGTAGAGTCAGACTGTGGTTTACGAGTCAGTTGAAAAATTCAATGCCATGCCGGCATGTTGCGGTAGCTCAGTAGTAGAGCAACCGGCCAGAGATCGGGAAGCCGTGGTTCAAATCCCGGCTATGGTATTGAATTTTTCAAAATCACTCTACCTATCTAAACGTTATTCTTGCGTTGTATGCAAAGAGGAGGAATTCTGCTTCTTTTCTCTATATGTTGCCTATGGATTCAACAACAGACGATCGCACTGCAAGATTTTACATGGCCTGCTGTACATGCATACTCTTGTACGTGGCCGTGCCGCGCCATCTCTAATTTCCCTCAAGAGCTTATTACAGTCTCCTTGCGAATCCTTCTTTGATTTAATGGACGTAACTATCATCTGTGTCTAGATTTATTAGTTCTCATAGATCGAAGACGCAGAGAGATAATTGTTAGTTCACTCAATGTGTAGCTTTATCACTTTGTGCAGTCTCTATGCTTGTAAGCTTAATGAGCAATTGTTGTGACGTCACCGTCAGTTGTTAGTATATAACATATTTATTTTAATAGATTTAGTGAATTTTCTTACGTGTTATTCAATTTCAAATTTGTGGAGCGCTTTTTGCGCTACGCTTACGACTACATTGTGAGCGTTACGTCTCGCTTGCATCTCATTGTGAACGTAGCATTACTCTCGTTACGGCTACGTGTAGGCTTAATTCCAACAATAAACACATTGTCATTACTCACCTCTTCCTTGGCATTCAGTGAGATTTGAAGTCAAAAACCACACAACTTAAATAACATCTCAAACTACTTTCAGCACAAATATGTGAATGAAAAAGGTAATAAAGGTCGCTATGTAACAATGTTACTTAACTGTAAGTCAGGCATTCGCGGTAAATATTAATTTATTGTGGAAATAATGGCCATGCCGCACAAACTAAGGAAACAATAATAATTGCCCTAACCTCGAAACCCGCCATTGTGAAAAAAATGGTTCTGGCGAACACCTTGAAGTATTTTACGAACTACCTAGGGGTCCGCGAACCACAGATTGGGAAACGATGGCTAGTGAATTTGCTTATTTCCCTTCTACTTATAGGAAGCAAATAATAAGACAATTTCTGCTAATACTTACCTCAATTAGCATGATGGGAAAAAAGCATAATCTTTTGTAAGAATAGTTTGTTTGCCGAGAGAGAGAGAGTCACGTGAATGGTACACATCACGATTTTTTTTTACTTTCTCTATACGTACCATGTATATAGTGTATAGAGGAAGTATTGTATTCCACCCAAAAATTCGATACCGAAATTTCACCGGAAATACATGTTTTAGGACCCCCTGAATAAAAAAAAAACAACATTTCAGAAAAAGGTCCGTGCGTGTGTGTCTCTGGACAGCATAGCTCAAAAACGAAAAGACCGTTAAATACTAAACTTTGTATTTAGGTTTGGTATCTTCCAAGGACTTTCAAGAAAATCCCCCCACCCCCAACTACCCTTTACATGGAAAAAATTCCAACATTTTGATTTTCTAAAAAATGACTAACGGTTTTGATTAAAATCCTGTATATTAAAAAAAATGTACATACCAAATAAACTGTATATATTGAATTTTCTGGGAGTAGTCTCTGAAGATCCCTTATTTGGGATGAATTTGCTTAACTGCTAAACGGTAAGAGCTAGACAAAAACTTACTGCACATAAAATGTAGATCTCATCAAGACACACAATTTATGTCCTTTACATTTTTGTTGTGGAGGTAACCGTTTCCGAGATATTCCTTGTTTTTTGGTTTTACTTGTGAGTACTTATACTTTTCTGGGACAGAAAGTGTGCGTTGTTCTTTTGATCTACACCTAGACAAGCAAAGAAGCGATTTGCAATGACAATCGAATAATGACAGCTTTTAAAACATTTGACTATCGGTTTAACATAGTGTATTCCCTTATTTTCTTTCTACTTATAAGGAACTAGGTAATAACATTCTGCTAACATTTATCTTGATTAGCATTGTGTACAAAGAAGAATAATCTTTTGTAGGAGTTTTGTAGAGCAGCTAGAGAAAGTCATGTGAGTGCAACACATAAGATTTTTGTAGAGTAAACCGTTTCCGACATTTCCCTTGTTATTTGGTTTCAATTTTGAAGTACTTAAAGTTTGCTCGCACAGGAATTTGTCATTTCTGTTTCTTTTGCTTTACTCTTGGCCATGCAAAGAGAACCGATTTCAATGCCATAGCAACCACATTTTAAAACATTTGACTATCACTTTAGCCTACTGTACTCCCTTATTTCCCTTCTACTTACAAGGATGCAAGTAATTAAGACCATTTCTGCTACAGTTTATCTCGAATAGAATGAAGCAGGTAGAAGAATAAACTTTTTTAAGAATAGTTTTTTACACAAGGTAGAGAAAGTCATGTGATCTGCCCCCCCCCCCATCGAATCCCATTAGTGTGCAAAGCTTGAAGACCACAAAGTTTGGGGATAGCTTTCATGATCACGTTATCAAAAATATTGTGAATGGTCCCATTTATTAAGCTGGCCACAAGCTTTTTTGTTCGTGTAGGATTTGCTTTACTTTTTATATGAATAGGTCCTTACTACATTTGTCATTGGTAGAGAAGGTCGTGTGAATGTAGCAAAACGCAATAGAACGATTTGATGTTTGGGGTCGAGATAGTTGAGCGGAAACGACCATCTGTCACTTTCAGGTAATCTGTCACACGTTTATTTTTATCTTGGAAGACAGGCACGGCCAGTCCAGCCGTTCCCGGCTTCTGGAATTTGTTTCAAGCAGGAAACTTGCTCTGCTTCATGGAAGAGTTCCAGAGTTGCAGTTCATTCATAAAACGTGATCAAAATAGCATCTGTGTGTTCCATTCTGGCTAATGACACCGAACTGTTGATCTGCCTCGCTAGGCGTCACTGGTGCCACTTAATAAAAACATCTACATCTCTGTAACAAATTATTGTTAAAAAAACTTATTCTTCTATTTACTTCACGCTAATCGATAAAAAATTAGCAGAAATACTATTATTACTAGCTTCCTTGTAAGTAGAAGCAAAATAAGGGAGTAACATAGGTTAAAGTGAAAGACAAAAGCTGGTTGCTATGTGACTGAAGTTCCTTTGTATAGATAGGAGTTGACAAATTCCTGTATGAGAAAAGTATAAGTTTTTTAAAACTGAAACCAATAACTAGGAATATCTCAAAAACGATCCACTCCACGAAAAACATGTATATGTCACAAATTGTGTGTTTTATCGTTATCTACATGTTTTGTGTATAAAGTTTTTGTCTATCTCTTACGGTTTGCTAGTTATGGAAAATCAAGAAAAATTCATCCTGAATAAAGTGGCTTTCAGAGGCTATTCCCAGAAAATTCAAGATATTACTTTTATTTGTCGTGTAAATGTCTTAAATGCAGGATATTTTAAACTAAATCATTAGAGTGATTTTCCAGAAAATTAAAATTTTCTAATTTTTTTCCATGTAAAAGGTAGTTGAGGGTGTGGGGATTTTCTTGAAAATCTTCGTGTTGCATCCTTGGAAGGTAGCAAACTTAAATACCACCTTTGGTATTTAACCGTCTTTTAGTTTAGTTTTTACACAGTGTGTGTAGAGAAAGTAAAAATATATGAGCACTAAAACTGTATTTCGGTCTGAAATGTCTGCCTTATGTAAGAATTACAGAAAGTAAAGTAATAAAAGGAGGTTGGAATGATGTCTTTAACCTCTGATGTATTTAATTACGTTAAGGCTGGAGAAAATAGTGTTTTTGTTTGTACAACAGGATGCTGGTAAACAAGTGACAAACGTGTTCTATTTGTTGGGAAAGTGAGGTGGAACATCCGAGTGAGACAGAGAGAGAGAGTTTGTACGGAATGTGGTATTTTCCATCCACCCACCCACGTGTCTGTGCTGGTCTCGGAGAGCCCAGCCATCTTACTGGAGGAACAAACAGTCTGATGCGTTGAGAAGTCAGAGCGCTGAACACTCGACCGTAAAAAAAGTCAACATCTCTTTTGTTTTATCCCTGGCCATACAAAGACAACCGAATTTCAATGGCATTGGCTTAGCGACAACTTTTAAAACATTTAACTGTCTTAGCTAGGTAACCGCCTTTTTACTTTCTCCATACGCACTATGTACATAGTGTATAGAGAAAGCATTGCACTCCACCAAAAATTCGATTCCGAGATTTCACCGGAAATATATGTTTTAGGCTCCCCAATATCCAAAAAAAGCATTTTTACAAAAAGGTCCGTGTGTGTATGTCCCCGTGTGTCTGAGAACACGATAACTCAAAAACGAAAAGTCGGTAAAATACCAAACTTGGTATTTAAGTTTAGTATCTTCCAGGGATGCGACACGAAGATTTTGAGAAAAATCCCCCCCAACTCCAACTACCCTTTACATGGAACTTTTTTCGAAAATTTTGATTTTCTCAAAAATGGCTCTAACGATTTTGATTAAAATGTCGTATATTAAACATATTTACCTGACAAATAAAATGTATATCTTGAATTTTCTGGGAATAGACTCTGAAGAGTAGTTTATTCTGGATGAATTTTACTAAATTTTGAATAGCTGTTAAACTGTAAGAGATGGACAAAAACTTACTACACAAAAAATGTAGAGCACATTAAAACACACAATTTATGTTATATACATTTTTTTCGTGGAGTTCGTCGTTTTTGTGACATTCCTTATTTTTGGTTTCTGCTATGAAAAACGTATACTTTTCTCATACAGGAACTTGTCAACTCCTATCGATATAAACAAGGGAACTTCATTGACATAGCAACTAGCTTTTCACTATCACTTTAACCTACGGTTGTCCCTTATTTCGCTCCTACTTACAAGGAAGCGAGTAATAAGACTATTTCTGCTAATTGTTTTCTGATTAGCATAAAGTAAATAAAAGTATAAGCTTTTTAAGAATTATTTGTTGCAGGGATATGGAGAAAGTCATGTGAATGGTACACATCAGATTTTTACTTTCACTACACGTACTATGTACATAGTGTACAGAGAAGATATTGCATTCCACTACAAATTCGATACCGAGATTTCATCGGAAATATATGTTTTAGGGTCCCCTGTAACCAAAAAAAGCATTTTCAGAAAAAGGTCCGTGTGTGTGTTCGTGTGTCTGTGAACACGATAACTCAAAAACGAAAAGTCGCTAAAATACCAAACTTAGTATTTACGTTTGGCATCTTCCAAGGATGGATGCTACACGAACATTTTCAAGAAAATTGCCCCACCCCCAACTACCCTTTACATGGAAAAAATTTCGAAAATTTTAATTTTCTTAAAAATGGCTCTAGCGATTTTGATTAAATTATCGTATATTAAAGATATTTACCTGACAAATAAAATGTATATTTTGAATTTTCTGGGAATAGGCTCTGAAGTCTATTTTATTCTGGATCAATTTTACCGAATTTTGCATAACTGGTAAACCGTAAGAGATGGACAAAAACTTACCACACAAAAAATGTAGGGCATATTAAAGCACTCGATTTATGTTACATACATTTTTTTTAGTGGAGTTGGTCGTTTTTAAGATTTTCCTTGTTTTTCGTTTCAGGTTTGAAAAAACTTGTACTTTTCTCATACAGAAAGTTGTCAACTGCTGTCCAAACAAACGAAGGAACTTGAGTCACATAGCAACCAGCTTTTGACTTTCACTTTAACCTATGGTACTCCCTTATTTCGTTCTACTTACAAGGAAGCAAGTAATAAAACTATTTCTGCTAATTTTTCTCTCGATTAGCTTTAAGTAAATAGAGGCATAAGCTTTTTAACAATAATTTGTTAGAGATGTAGAGAAAGTCATGTGAATGGAACACATCAGATTTTTTTAGTGGAATACAGTACACTTTTTTGTGCATATGTGCTAGAGAAAGTGGAAGAAACCAGTGTTGCCAGATCGGGCGAAAAGTCGCCGATTGGGCTACTTAAATCCGCTTATTACGACCAAATTTTGATGCAGGCGGTTTGCGAATTTTTAGGCTTCTAAAATATTTCTGCAAAATATAGCTTTTATTGATGTCTGTTTTTAACTTTATGCGCCGTTTGGGAGGGAAGAGAGCTCTGAATCTAAATTGACGAAAAACAAATACTAAATCCTCTCTGACGTGAGTAAAACTTATTTATACAATGCTATTTTAAGCCTGCTAATAATTACTTTTTTTTTTTTTTTTACGCGCGCGCGATATAGTTAATTTGCTGTAGTTATTAATATTGTTGCTATGGATGGATCATAATTGGCATTCTCACTTGCAATGTGGTTTCAATGAAAGCAAAAGAAATTTCAGTGCTAGTAATTAATGTTTCATCATACTTCTTATATAATTGTTGGTTTGGTTTTATCGATATTTTAACAATTAAATTGAATCATGATCAAAAGCAGAAGTAAAACCATACAAATAAAAAGTATGTCCCCATAGCAACACATCGACTCCTAAAATGTAACATTTATCGTTCTGTTAATAAGATTGTGAGTCTATAGGTCTATAAGGCAGCCCTCAACTCAGGGAAGTAATCAGTAAAATAAATACTTCAGGTAATATTTCAATATAATTATCGGCGCAAACGCCTCGTAATTTCTTTTTTTTTCTATTTATTTATTTATTTATTTTTGATCGATCAGCAGTACAATGCTTTACAGATCAGTGATAACATACAGGGCAATGACAATAACATTTAGAGGAGACTTACAGGCCACCCCATATCTACAGTATGTTATAAACGAACATCAGATATAAGACACAGCACACAAGAGGTAAAAGAGCATATCAATCACTAGAGTTAGAATCAGAGGGATCACTCAGAAGTAGGTGTTGCGGTAGTCTTCTCTTCAGGCGCCTATGTTATAGTGCACTGCTCCAGGAACATCTTTCAATGTGGAGAAGAAACGACTGGCGATCCTCCGAATAAAGTCGTGAAGAGTCCCAGTTCGTGATGGAGCTGCTGATTACGAATAAACCAAGGAGCGTTGGTAGCGAAGCGCATAAAGCGACGTAGATGGCGGCTCCCCACACCTGGCAGGCATAGGTGATAAGCGGACGAACGAGGGACTTGTAGAGTAATACGGAGGACTCCAATCCAAGTTACTCTTTCCTGAATCTGTGTCAGCGCAGCTCACACTAGTTAGTGTTCCAATATTATACCATTTACTATGATTGTGCTATACTTACAGAGATACCGGCTATAATAAGAATCTTTTGAAAATATTCCAAGTGTGTGTGTTTGTGTATATAAAATAAATTACATATTTTAATAAATATATTGGGCGACTTCAACTGAAACTTTGTGATTTTTTTTAATGATTCGGGCAACATTTTGAGAAATGCTTCTGGCAACAGTGGAGGGGACGCCGTATAACAAAGCACAATTTGAGTTTGAGCTGCTGAGCCCCGAATGGCACCAAGGAAGTGTTTGACAGCTGCAGCAATGGTGTAAATTTAGACATCGTTACTTTTAAAACGTGAAAGGGATGTTGGTAGCATTGAAGGCGGTTCATTACAATTCTGTCACGTGCACAATGGGAAGGAAGGCGTTACAACGTGTCTTTGTGTGTTACTAGCCAGGATGTTAACCCGCGCACACTCACATTTCCAACTTCCTTACCTGCTCATTTTACTTTCTCTACACGTACCATGTACATAGTACATAGAGAAGGTATTGCACTCCACCAAACAATTCAGAAAAAGGTCCGTGTGTGTGTGGGTGTCCCTGTGTCTGTGAACACGATAATCGAAAAGTCGGTAAAATACTAAACTTGGTATTTAAGTTTAGTATCTTCCAGCGATGCGACACGAAGGTTTTGAGAAAAATCCCCCACCACAAACTACCCTTTACATGGAACTTTTTTCGAAATTTTTGATTTTCTAAGAAATGGCTCTAACAATTTTGATTAAAATATCGTATATCAAAGATATTTACCTGACAAATAAAATGTACATTTTGAATTTTCTGGGAATAGCCTCTGAAGGCTACTTTATTCTGGGTCAATTTTACGGAATTTTGCATAACTGCTAAACCGTAAGAGATGGACAAAAACTTACCACACAACAAATGTAGAGCACTTTAAAACACACAATTTATGTTATATACATTTTTTTCGTTGATTTGATTGTATTTTAGATATTCCTTGTTTTTGGTTTCAGCTATAAAAAACACATTTCTCATACAGGACTTTGTGAACTCGTGTCCATACAAACAAAGGAACTTCAGTCACATAGCAACCAGCTTTTGACTATGATTTTAACCTATGGTAGTCCCTTATTTCGCTTCTACTTACAAGGAAGCAAGTAATAAGACTATTTCTGCTAAATTTTTCTGCTAAGCGTTAAGTAAATAGAAGTATACGCTTTTTAAGAATAACTTGTATCAGGGATATAGAGAAAGTCATGTGAATAGTACACATCAGATTTTATCTTTTGTACTATGTACTATGTATAGAGAAGGTATTGTAATGCACCCAAAAATTCGATACCGAGATTTCACCGGAAATACATGTTTTAAGACACCCTGAAAACAAATAAAACATTTTTAGAAAAATGTCCGTGTGTGTCTGTCTGAGTGTGTGTGTGTGAGACTGTGGACTGCATAGCTCAAAAACGAAAAGACCGTTAAGTACCAAACTTGGTATTTAAGTTCAATATCTTTCAAGGATGCGACACGAAGGTTTTCAAGAAAATCCCCCAACCCCAAACTACCCTTCACATGGAAATTTTGATCAAAATATCGTATATTAAAGATACATGCCTGACAAACAATATGTATATATTGAATTTTCTGGGAATAACCTCTGAAGACTGCTTTATTTTGGAGGAATTTTACGGAATTGTGATGACTGGTAAACCGTAAGGCATAGACAAAAAATTGTAGAGCACATTACAGCACAGAATTTATGTTGTATACATTTTTTCGTGGAGTTGATCGTTTTTTTAAGATATTTCTTAATTTTGGTTACCGCCTTGAAAAACACACTTTTCTCATACAGGAATTTGTCAACTCATGTCCACACAAACAAAGGAACATCAGTCACATAGCAACCAGCTTTTGACTTTCGCTTCTACTTACAAGGAAGCAGGTAATAGACTATTTGTGCTAATTTTTCTCGATTAGCATGAAGTAAATAGAAGCATAAGCTTTTTTTTTTAGCAATAATTTGTTGCAGAGATGTAGAGAAAGTCATGTGTATGGCAGATTTCTTTTTTCTGGAAATGCAAAGTAAATCGAACTTCGATTGTTCACATATTTATAGGCTTTTAAAAGATTCGACTATCGCTTTAGCCTGGTTTATTGTGTTATTTCCTTTCTAATTATATGGAACTAACTAGAATGCAATTTCTGATAATGTTTACCTCGATTAGCATAAAGTAGACAGAACAATAGTTTGTTACAGAACAGGTAGAGAAAGTCATGTGAATGCAACACATCAGATTGTTTTTACTGCCTCGGTTTTTTGCCTCCAACCTCAAGACCAGTAACGTTAAATTGCCTCTTGAAGATCGCCTTGTCTTCCCCGTCATTTACTTCCATGATGAAAATATGTTGTAAGAATAATAGATAACCAAAGGTACACCTTTTTTAGCCAGATTACGTAAGACTATCTTAAGAAACCTTTAATTAAACGTTCCGTCAGCATGTTGCCATGGTAGAGCTACCAAACGGAGACTGGAGATCCGTGGTTCAGATCCCAGCTATGGCATTGAATTTATTAGTCTGACTCTGTCTTTCCAAATCCTTGAGTGAAAATAATTATTTATGAATACAAGTGGAAAAAATCTGATGCGTTACACTCACACTACTTTCTCTAGCTACTCTACAAACAAACTTCTTACAAAAGATAATTCTTCTTTCAACACCATGCTAATCGAGATAAACATTAGCAGAATTTTATTATTTAGTTCCTTATAAGAAGAAGGAAACTAAAGGATTGCACTAGGCTAAAGTGAAAGTCAAACATTTTAAAGGGTTTTTTTTTGTTGTAGTGTTTAACGCTTTTACTGCTCTGGCACCGCAGGCGATGACACTAATGATACATGAATGGAATGTAATGGCGGGGGAAACTGGAGAACCCGAGCCGTCTAGGTGAGAGGCGAGTGGTCTGATCACTCGGCCACGGCGCGGCCTTTACGCGATCTGTTGCAAATCGCTTCTTTGCTTGGCCAGGAGTAGAACAAAAGAAAAACGGACACTTCCGTACTTCACAATTGAAACTAATAACAAGGAATAGCTCGAAAACGGTAGGCTGCACGAAAAAACTGTATATGACATAACTTGTGTATTTTAACAAGATCTACATTTTATTGTATAGTAAGTTTTTTTCTATCTGTTACGGTTTACTAATTTTACCAAATTAAGCAAACTTCATCCAGAATAAACAGGTCTTTAGAATCTATTCCCAGAAAATTCAAGATATGTATTTTATTTGTGATAGATATAGCTTTAATAAATGGTATTTTAATCAAAATCATTAGAACCATTTTTATGAAAAACAAAATTTCCGGGAATTTTTCCATGTAAAGAGTAGTTAGGGGTGGGGGATTTTCTTGAAAATCTTCGTGTCGCATTCTTCGAAGATACCAAACTTAAATATCGTTTGGTATTTAATCGTCTTTTCGTTTTCTTAGCTATGCTGTCCACAGACACACGGACCTGTTTCTGAAAATGCTTTTTTTTTTTTTTTATTCAGGGAGCCCTAAAACATGAATTTGCGGTGAAATCACGACATGGAATTTTTGGGTGGAATACAATACTCCTCTATCCCTATGTACACTGTATATGCGGGGCTAGAGAAAGTAAAAACGGTGTTTTATACTGTGAGTAGGAAGCTAGAATTCCTAGAACAATGTTTAACAGTTTTAACACGTATATCATACACTATTAATTTCTCTAGCCCACATATACAATGCATATAGTGTATAGAGAAGGTATTGTATTTCCACAAAAATTCGATGTCGAGATTTCACCGGAAATATATGTTTTGAGGTCCCCGAGTCCCAAAAAAAGCGTTTTTAGAAAAAGGTCCCTTTGTGGACAACGTAGATCAAAAACTAAAAGTACGATAAATGCCAAATTTGATATTTAAGCTCATAATATTCCAAGGATGCAACACGAAGATTTTGAAGAAAATCCCCCCCTCTCCCAACTATTCTTTATATGGAAAATTTTTCAAAACTTTTGATTTCTAAAAATTGGCAATAACGATTTTGATTAAAACATATATTAAAGATATTTATATGATAAAATGCCTATCTTGAATTTTAGGGAATAGCTTCTGAAGACTTCTACATTCGAATGGATTTGGCACAACTGTAAACCGTAAGAGATAGACAAAAACTTAGGATGTAGTAAGTGTACACAAAAATGTAGATCTCATTAAAATAGGCACACAATGTATGGCATATACGCTTTTTTTATGGAGTTGAACATTTTTAAATAGTCCTTGTTATTATACGTCTATTCCCTTGTTTCTCTTCTGCTTTAAGAAAGCAACTAATAAGACAAATACCTATTGTAGTTTAAAGTCCTTTAACCTGGTTGGTCATATCGGACAATGAATGAAATTGGTGAAATGATCTCGGGGTCCTTGGAGCTTAAAGTTACTCGACATTCGTCTTCTCAGGATAAAAATAACCTTATCCAGATAGCATACCCTAAGCGAGATTCGAACTCGCGACCTGTTGAATGTGAAGCAGACACGCTACCACTACATTACTCTGGCGGGCTTGAAAGATTTGAGTACCGTTTTAACCATTTTTTTCGTGGACTTGATCTTTTTTAGATATTCCTTATTATTGGTTTCAGCTTTAAAAAACTTACTTTTCTCATACAGGAATTTGTCAATTCCTGTCTACAGACAAAAGAACTTCAGACACATAGCAACCAGCTTTTCACTATCACTTTAACCTATGGTACTCCCTTATTTCCCTTCCACTTACAAGAAAGAAAGTAATAAGAGTATTCTGCTAATGTTTATATTGATTAGCATGAAGTGGATAGAAGAATAAGCTTATTAACAGTAATTTGTTACAGAGAGGTAGAGAAAGTCATGCGAATGGAACACAAATGCTTTTTAAAGTATAGTTTCTACATCCAGTAATAAAGACAAAGGATAGATACCACCAAGTAGATGTAACGTATTTTAAATATATTTACATCACAAATAAAATGTATATTTTGCATTTTCTGGGAATAGCCTCTGAAGACTTCTTTAATCTGGATGAATTTTACTGAATTTTGCTTAAATAGTAAACGGTAAGAAATAAACAAAAACGTAGCACACAAAAAGTGTAAATCTCGTTAAAACACACAATTTATATCGTATACTTTTTTTTTTTTTTTTGGAATTGACTATTTTTTTTAGATATTCCTTGTTTTAGGTTTCAGCTTTGAAAAACTTACTTTCCTCATTCAGGAATTTGTCAACTTTTATCCATACAAACAGGGGAATTTCAGTGACATAGCAACCAGCATTTGACTATCAATTTAACCTATGGTACTCCCTTATATCGCTTCTACTTACAAGGAAGCAAGTTATAAGACTATTTATGCTATTTTTTTTCTCGATTAGCATGAAGTAAATAGAAGCATAAGCTTTTTAACAATAATTTGTTGCAGAGATGGTGAGAAAGTCATGTGAATGGAACACATTAGATTTTTTTTAGATAGTTCTCAATATTTATATATTATAATTATAAATAAATTGTTTTACCTATTTCAGGGAGTTCATGCTTAACGGTGTGCGATATTCAGTTGCTGCTTGCATAGCATCAGTGCTGACAACATGATGACTTACTCGTACAGAACGAAAACATTCTATACAACGGACGCAGTGTAGCAGTTGTAATTTTGCTCTCTCCGCTTCTTGCATAATTTCGTCAGGTTCAGCAAATTCCACGTTCATCCTCCATTTTATGGATTGCTACGAGCTTTCAGAGTCATAGCCTACTTGAATGAGGCCGTGGACGCATAAATCAAAGTCTACATTGGAGAGTTATAATTTTATACTTTTAACATTATGCCATCTAGTAAAAGACCGACTTTCAGCATCAACTGTCTAAAAATAGCCTTTTCGTAAGAATAGTTTCTAATATAGAGTACAGAACGAATGTGAATATAACACCTTAGTTTCCTGAAGCCTCAAAACGGTATTTCCGGTAAAATGCAATACTTACTACACCTTAGCAGTAAAGAAAGTAATTAACGACACTGGCTAGGTAAAGTCAGGTGAATTGAACAAGTAAATCCCATTGGAATGGCTACAATCTAAATGGGATCGCAGTCATATATTATATTTTTACTTTCTCTACACGTACTATGCACATAGTGTATAGAGAAGGTAATGTAATGCACCCAGATTCGATACCGAGATTTTACCGGCAATATATGTTTTAGAGTCCTCTGTATAAAAAAAAAAAAAAAAAAAAAAAGCATTTTCAGAAAAAGGTACATGTGTGTGTGCTCGTGTGTCTGTGAACACGATAGCTCAAAAACGAAAAGCTAGTAAAATACCAAACTTGGTATTTAAGTTTGGTATCGTCCAAGGATGCGACACGAAGATTTTCAAGAAAATCCCCTCACCCCCGACTACATGGAACTTTTTTCGAAAATTTTGATTTTCTCAAAAATGGCTTAACGATGTTAATTAAAATATCGTATATTAAAGCTATTTACCTGACAAATAAAATGTATATCTTGAATTTTCTGGGAATAGCCTCTGAAGACTACTTTATTCTGGATGAATGTTGCATAACTGCTAAACCGTAAGAAATGGACAAAAACTTACCACACAAAAAATGTAGAGCACATTAAAACACACAATTTATGTTAGGTATATAAATTTTTTTTCGAGATGTTGATCGTTTTTTTAGATATTCCTTATTTTTGGTTTCAGCTTTGAAAAACTTGTACTTTTCTCAACTCAAGTCCATACAAACAAAGGAACTTCAGTCACCTAGTAACCAGCTTTTCTCTATCACTTTATTTCGCCTCTACTTGCAAGGAAGCAATAAGACCATTTCTGCTAATTTTTTCTCGATTAGCATGAAGTAAATAGAAGCATAAGCTTTTTAACAATAATTTGTTGCAGGGATGTGGAGAAAGTCAAGTGAATGGAAAACAGATTCGTTTCTACATCCAGTAATAAAGATACAGAGTAGAGACCGGCAAGTGAATTTAACACATCACTTTTTTGGGATTATTGGTGCTTGAAAACACGCATTTCGGGTAAACTGTAAAACTTCCTCTACTTACTATAGGTTAGCAGTAAATCAAATAATTAACGAAAGTGGCTAGAGACAGTCACATGAATTTAACAAGTAAATTTCATTGGAACGGATACGATTTTTATCTGGCATTTGTCATTTAGAAGCGCGCTATTTGCGCTGCGACTCCCCCAAAAAGTTAGCTCATATATTTCGTGTTAATTTGGTATGCAAGTAGTGAGACACGCACGCAATGTTTGAGTCAGCTGTGTGAAAGGTTGCGCAAATACAAGCACATCCCCTCCACTAACTACTCTGTTTTTGTGGCAGTAATCGAAGCTTGTGGGACGATACACACACACACACTTCTTATCTGCTACTTCACTTGGATCACCAGATTTCTCAGAGATATCAACAAGTACTTCAACTGGTATTTGCGTCGTTACCGAATACATATCTCATATAGACACACTGGAAGTCAATTTTTGACCACAACTAGCCAAAAATCAAACTTATTTTTGGAACGTGTAACATTTCTAAGGGCATTATTTTCGTTTTCACCGAGTTTGGTATCATTAGACATTTCGCTTTTGAGTTATGCTGTCCACACAGAAACATGGATCATTTTCTAAAAATGATATATGCTAGAGAAAGGAAAATTTACACCTTGAATTTTCTGGGAATAGCCTCTGAAGACCTCTGCATTCTGGATGAATTTTATATAACTAGCAAACCGTAAGAGGCAGACAAAAACTTACCACTCAAAAAATCTGATGGGTTCCATTCACATGACTTTCTCTATATCTCTGCAACAAATTATTGTTAAAACGCTTATGCTTATATCTACTTCATGCTAATCAAGAAAAGTTTAGCAGAAATAGTCTTATTACTTGCTTCCTTGTAAGTAGAAGCGAAATAAGGGAGTACCATAGGTTAAAGTGATAGTCAAAAGCTGGTTGCTATGTGACTGAAGTTCCTTTGTTTGTATAGACAGGAGTTGACAAATTCCTGTATGAGAAAAGTATGCGTTTTTAAAGCTGAAACCAAAAACAAGGCATATCTCAAAAACGACCAACTACACGAAAAAAATGTATATTACATAATTTGTGTGTTTTAGCCCCATCTACATTTCTTGCGTAGTAAGTTTTTGTCTATCTCTTACGGTTTACCAGTTATGCAAAATTCATTCAGAATAAGCATGTCTTCAGAGGCTATCATAGGAAATTGAAGGTATACATTTTACTTATGATGTAAATCTCTTAAATATGAGAGATTTTAATCAACATCGTTAGGGACATTTTTGAGAAAATCAAATTTTCGAATTTTTTTTCACGTAAATGATAGTTGGGGTGGGGGATTTCCTTGTAAATCTTCGTGTCACACTCTTGGTAGATACTCTGAACTTAAATACCAAGTTTGGTTTTTAACGGACTTTTCATTTCTGAGCTATGCTGCCCACAGACACACACACACTAGACAGAAAAAGTATAGCCCTCCGGCCGCCAACCGAGGCTTAATGGCTAATATGCCTCCTTCGGAAGGAAGTAAAGCCATTGGTCCCGTGTCGTACATTTACGGCATGTAAAAGAACCCCAAGCCTGATAGAGAGGCCTCTGAGCAAAATGAAGCACTCTTTCACGTCCAATAAAGAATGGGACGCTGAGAATCACAGTAGTTAAACAGCGTCCAAATATAAAACTCCATTTCCATTGCACTCCACCGAAAATTTGATACCGAGATTTCACCGGAAATACAAAAAAATCATTTTTAGAAAAATATCCGTGTGTGTCGGTCTCTCTCTCGATGAGGGCAGCACAGCTTAAAAATGAAAAGTCCGTTAAATACCAAACTGTCTTCCAAGGATGCGATCAAGATTTTTCAAGAAAATCCTCAGCAGCCCCAACTACCCTTTACATGGACACATTTTCGAAATTTTTGATTTTCTAAAGCACAGGTCTTAAGATTTCGATTAAAATATTGTATATTTAAGATATTTATATAAAAATTAAAACTATATCTTGAATTTTCTGGAAATAGCCCTGAAGGCTACTTCATTCCAGATGAATTTTATGGAATTTTGCATAACTGCTAAACCGTAAGAGATAGACAAAAACTCACCTCATAAAACTTGTAGAGCACGTTAAAACACACAATTTATGTAATATACATTTTCTTCGTGGAGTTGATCGTTTTTGAGATATTCTTTGTTTTTGGTTTCGGGTTTGAAAAACTTATACTTTTCTCATACAGGGATTTGTGAACTCCTTGACCGTACAAACAAAGGAAC
The DNA here is from genome assembly GCA_030762935.1 of Hymenopus coronatus. Lineage (NCBI taxonomy): Eukaryota > Metazoa > Arthropoda > Insecta > Mantodea > Hymenopodidae > Hymenopus > Hymenopus coronatus. Next base: position 13,821,764 of record CM060897.1, on the reverse strand, counting down.
TTCAGTCACATAGCAACCAGCTTTTGACTGTCACTTTAACCTATGGTACTCCCTTATTTCACTTCTGCTTACAAACAAGCAAGTAATAAGATTATTTCTGCTAATATTTTTTTTCTGATTAGCATGAAGTAAATAGAAGTATAAGCTTTTTAACAATAATTTCTTGCAGATATGTAGAGAAAGTCGTGAATGGACACATTAGGTTTTTGACTAAGCGCAGTCGGTCAAAGAAATCAAAATTGTAATAAATTGTTTTTTGGAACATGTCTCAAGACATTTTCGCTTTTACTTTGTTTAGCCATAAATATCTACAACACATTAGACCCAAAAATTCAATACCGAGATTTCATTTAGGACCGAAAAAAACATTTTTAGAAAAAGGTCCGCGTCTGTGGACAACATAGCTCAAAAACGAAAAGCGGTTTGGTATTTAAATTTAGTATCTTCCAAGGATGCGACACGTAGATTTTCAACAAAATGCCCCCTTCCCAGCTACCCTTTACATGGACCATTTTTCGAAAAGTTTGATTTTTTCAAAAATGGCTTTAATGATTTTGATTAAATAGCTTACGTTTACGATATTTTTAAGACAAATAAAATATATATGTTGGCTTTTCTGGGAATAGCCTTTGAAGACTTCTTCATTCTGGATGACTTTTGTATAACTGGTAAACCGTAAGTGATAGACAAAAACTTACAATACAAAAAATGTGGAACTTGTTAAAACAGACTATTTATTTTACACAGATTTTCTTTGTAGGTTTGACCAATAAATATTCCTTTCCTTATTATAAAGAAGCAAAAGTATATAAATAAAGAATAAAAATCTGATGTGTACCATTCATATGACTTTCTCTACATCTGTGCAACTAATTATTCTAAAAAAGCTTATACTTCTATTTACTTCATGCTAATCAGAAAAAAAAATTAGCAGAAATAGTCTTATTATTTGCCTCCTTGTAAGTAGAAGCGAAATAAGGTTAAAGTGATAGTCAAAAGCTAGTTCCTATATCACTGAAGTTCCTTTGTTGACAATTTCCTGTATGAGAAAAGTATAAGTTTTTCAAAGCAGAAACCAAAAACAGCGAATGTCTCAAAAACGATGAACTCCATGAAAAAATGAATTCAACATAAATTGTGGGTTTTAACGAGCTCTACATTTTTCATATAGTAAGTTTCTTTCCATCTCTTACAATTTAGCAGTTATTCAAAATTACGTAAAATTCATCCAGAATAAAGTACTCTTCAGAGGCTATGCCCAGAAAATGCAAGTTATACATTTTATTTCTCGGATAAATAGCTTTAAAATACGTTATTTTAATCAAAATCGTTTGAGCCATTTTTGAGAAAATCAATGCCATTCGAAAAATTCAATTCGAAAAAAATGCCATGAAAAGGGTAGTTGTTGGTGGAGAGATTTTTCTCAAAATCTTCGTTTCGCATCCCTGTAAGATACTACACTTAAGTACCAAGTTTGGTATTTTACCGACTTTTCGTTTTTGAGCTATCGTGTACACAGACAAACGGACACACACACACACAAGGACTTTGTTTCCGAAAATGCCTTTTTATATAAAGGAGACCTTAAAACATACATTTCCGGTGAAATCCCGTACGTATATAGTACGTATAGAAAAAGTAAAAATCTGATGTGTTCCATTCACATGATTTTCTCTATATCTCTGTAAATTATTATTGTTAATAAGCTTATCTTTTATTTATTTCATGCTAATCGAGAAAAAATAGCAGAAATAGTCTTATTTCTTGCTTTATTGTAAGTAGAAGCGAAATAAGAGAGTACCATAGGTTAAAGTGAAAGCCAAAAACTGGTTGCTATGTGACTGATGTTCCTTTGTTTGTATGGACAGGAGTTGACAAATTCCTGTATCAGAAAAGTATAAGTTTTTCAAAGCTGAAACCAAGAAAAAGGAATATCTCAAAAACGATCAACTCCACGAAAAAAATGTATATAACATAAATTGTATGTTTTAACGTGCTCTAAAATTTTTGTGGGTTAAGATTTTGTCCATCTCTTGCGGTTTAGTAGTTATGAAAAATTCATCCAGAATAAAGTAGTCTTCAGAGGCTATTCCTAGAAAATTCAAGATATACATTTTATTTGTCAGGTAAATATATTTAATATACGAAATTTTAATCAAAATCGTTAGAACCATCTTTGAGAAAGTCAAAATTTTCGAAAAAAATCCCATGTAAAGGGTAGTTGGGGGTGGGGGGATTTTTCTCAAAATCTTCGTGTCGCATCCCTGGAAGATACTAAACTTAAATACCAAGTTTGGTATTTTACAGACTTTTCGTTTTTGAGTTATCGTGTTCACAGACACATGGACCTTTTTCTGAAAATACTTTTTTTGGATACAGGGGACCCTAAAACATATTTCCGGTGAAATCTCGGTATCGAATTTTTTGGTGGAGTGCAACACATTCTCTATACACTATGTACATAGTGAGTATAGAGAAAGTAAAAATTGGCATGTCACATGTTGTTATGAAACAGAGGTGTGGAGGTAAAAATTGGTATTCTAATTCAGTTTGTTGTATAGTGGCAAGGCGGGAGGGAGTGAGAGAGAGACCTTGACCGCCATTATCGGAATTCCATCGGTACTTCGTGATGTCCAGGTCCGTCAGATATCGCCACAAAGCGAGCTGTATCAGCAGAAGAACGCCCTTGTCACAAACATCCACTTCGCCAACACGTACGTGGAACCAGCAATATCCATAGCAGATAGAGCACCCACAAAATTCCATACCGAGAGTTCAGCGGGAACAATTCTATAAAGACTCGTGAATAAAACAAATCTGATGTGTTCCATGACTTTCTAAAACAGGTCCATTGTAACAAACGACTATTCTTTTATCTAATACATGCTAATCAAGATTAACACAAGCCGAAATTTGCTTGCTTGTAAGTAGCACCCGGCTAAAGCGATAGTCAAATCTTTAAAACGCTGGTTGCTATGTGAAAAGTTGAGGTTCAGTTCGTTTTGCATGGCCCAGTTTGAGAAAAGTTAATTGGTTTATAATTGAAACCAATAACAATGAATATCTCGAAAACGACCAAGTCTAAGTTTTCTACTTTGTCTATACGTACTATGTAAATAGTGTATAGAGCAGGTATTGTATTGCACCAAAAAATTCGAAACCGAGATTTCACCGTAAATATATGTTTTGAGATCCCCTGAATCCACAAAAAGCATTTTTAGAAAAATGCCCGTGTGTGTGTGTTTGTGTGTCTGTGGACATCATAGCGCAACAACGAAAGACCATTGAATACCAAACTTGGTATTTAAGTGTCGTATCTTCCAGGGATGCGACACGAAGATTTTGAGAAAAATAGCCCACCCCAAACTACCCTTTACATGGAACTTTTTTCGAAAATTTTGATTTTCTCAAAAATGGCTCTAACGATTGTGATTAAAATATCGTATATTAAAGATATTTACCTGACAAATAAAATGTGTATTTTGAATTTTCTGGGAATAGCCTCTGAAGACTACTTTATTCTGAGTGAATTTTACGGAATTTTGCATAACTGCTAAACCGTAAGAGATGGACAAAAACTTAACACACAAAAAATTTGGAGCACGTTAAAACACACACTTTTCGTGGAGTTGTTCGTTTTTTAGATAGACCTTGTTTTTGGTTTCAGCTTTGAAAAACTTACTTTTTTCATACAGGGATTTGTCAACTCGTGTCCACAGAAACAAAGAACTTCAGTCACATAGCAACCAGTTTTTGACTATCACTTTAACCTATGGTACTCCCTTATTTCGCTTCTGCTTACAAGGAAGCAAGCAATAAGACTATTTCTGCTATTTTTTTTCTCGATGAGCATGAAGTAAATAGAAGCATAAGCTATGTAACAATAATTTGTTACAGAGAAAGTCATGTGAGTGTAACACATCAGATTTTTGTATTCATTATGCAAATAGTAAATAATATCATATGCATATTGTTCCGTAAAAATTGATGTGTTCAATTCAAGAGGCATCCTCATCTGATGTACAAGCAAACTATGAAACTATTCTTTTATATAATCATGATACATATTGTCAACAATTATCATCTTATTGCTTGCTTCCTATAAGTATAGAGAAGAGATACGAGGGTCGGCTGATAAGTCCTGGGCCTCTCAATGAAAACAGTATTTAATTCTTTTTTATTCCTCAACTTAATTTCCAGAAAGGTTAATAATATATTGGTCATATCGGCGTTCTAATTTAATTAAACATCTCTGCAGTGCGATTTATCCAGGTCCTCAAAACAGCTGTTTACCGCATCATTGCTGTGAAATCTTCGTCCTCTAAGAAATGTTTCGAGGTTTGGGAACAGGTGGTAGTCACTTGGTGCTAGATCTGGCGAATAAGGTGGATGTTCAAGCAATTCGAAATTTAATTCGCAAAGTTTTCCCATTGCAATGACTGAACGATCGGCCGGAGCATTGTCGTGATAAAAGATTTTTTTTTTTTGCAAAATGAGGCCTTTTTCTTTTCACCTCATCACTCAAATGTTGCTGTAAACTTGCGTAGTAGCTACCAGGATACTTTTACCTTTGCCAAGTAATCAATAAAAATAATTCCCTGTGCATCCCAGAAAACACTCGCCAGAACCTTGTTAGCTGACAAAATTAGATTTGCCTTTTTGGAGTTGGTTCATCTGGCGCAATCCACTGTTTTGACTGTGATTTACTTTCTGAAGTGTAGTGAATGTATCCAAGTTTCATCCATGGTAATAAGCCGTCTCAATAATTCTCTGGGATTTTTACGGTAGAGCTCCACATTCTTAACAGAAACAGTTTTTCTTTGCAAATTTTGATCAGATGTCAACAAACGCGGCAGCCATTTTAAAAAGACCTTGTGAAAGCCCAAAACATTACTTAAAATATTACCTGCACGTTCTTTTGATATGTTTACAGCCTCTGCTATCTCAAACAACTTTAATCTGCGGTCTTCCAGTACTAAACGATGAATTTTTTCAATGATCTCTGGAGTTGTCACTTCTACAGGGCGTCCAGAGCGAGGCTCATCACTAGTGCTCGTACGTCCCATTTTAAACTCTGAAACCCACCTTTTAATCATTGAATATGAAGGGGTAGAGTCTTTCAAAGCACTGTCCATTTCCTCCTTGATTTCTTTAGGCGTTAAGCCTTTCAAATGGAAGTATTTAATCACTGCTCGGTTTTCCAAATCCTCCATTTTCGTGAAAACTCTAAAGTTGTCTTGTTTAAAATGCTGTTATTTGGAAACTAAACAAGCTATTGACATGTAACTATGGATACAAGCTAGTCATGAGTTTAACTTTATGATGCTACCTTCTAACTGGCGCCATATTTGTGTGAGACCCGGCACTTATCAGCCGACCCTAGTATAAGAGAATATACTCGGGTAAACGACAATCAAATGCTTTAAAAGCTGTCGTTATATAATTGCCATATCCAGGAGAATATATAAATATATCTGATATGTTCCATTCACATGACTTTCTCTACATCTCTGCAACAAATTATTGTTATTAAGCTTATTCTTGCATTTGTTTCATGTTAATCGAGAGGAAAATTATCAGAAATGTCTTATTACTTGCTTCCTTGTAAGTAGAAGTGAAATAAGGGAGTACCATAGGTTAAAGTGATAGTGAAAAGCTGGTTGCTATGTGACTGAAGTTCCTTTGTTTGCGTGGTCAGGAGTTGACAAATTCCCGCATGAGAAAAGTAGAAGTATTTTAAATCTGAAACCGATAACAAGAAATATGTAAAAAATGGTCAACTCCACGAAAAAACTGGATATATAACATAAATTGTGTGTTTTAACGAGCTCTACAGTTTTTGTTAAATAAGTTTTGGTTATCTCTTACGGTTTAGCAGTTATGCAAAATTCCGCAAAATCCATCCAGAATAAAGTAATCTTCAGAGGCTATTCCCAGAAAATTCAAGATATACATTTTATTTGTCAGATAAATATCTTTAATATACGATATTTTAATCAAAATCGTTAGAGCCATTTTCGAAAAAAAGTTCCATGTAAAGGGTAGTTGGGGGGGGGGGGAATTGTCCCGTGTCGCATCCTTGGAAGATACCAAACTTAAATACCAAGCTTGGTATATAACGGTCTTTTCGTCTTTGAGCTTAGCTGTCCACAGACACACGAACCTTTTTTTTTTTTTTTTTTTTTTTTTTTCAAAAATGCCCTTTTTTGGATTCAGGAGGGCCATAAGATGTATTTCCGGTGAAATCTCGGTATCGAATTTTTTCTAGGGGTGCAATACCCTCTCTAACTACGTACTATGTGGAGAGAGTAAAATAGAAAAAAAAAATGGGGGGGGGGAAACAAAACATTGAGCATTCTAAAGAGGAATGATTATTGGGAAATGCGTTGAAATTATTTTACTAATGGATAAATGTGGTTTTCGGGGCAAAAACTAACTGAAAGAAAACAAAATGATAAAACATGTTTCAGCAAACCTCTTTATACTAATCGCTGGAAGGTCAAAAAACAATTTTGTCTCTGCTCCAAACCTCTTTATCTAACTCGCTGAAAGTATAAGATAAAAAATGTGTGCCTCTCCAAACCCCTTATCTAACGCGGTAAAACTACGACATTATATAAGAATACTTCTGTTTCCCTAACTTTTTATCGAACACGATGGAAGTATGACATTAGATAAATGTATTTCTGTTTCCCCAACCCTTTTTCTAACATTCTGGAAGTATGACATTAGATAAATGTATTTCTGTTTCCCCAAACACTTATCTAACATACTGGAAGTATGACATTTTATAAATATACTACTGTTTCCCTAATGCTTTTTCTAACACTTTGGAAGTATGACATTAGATAAGTGCATTTCTGTTTCCCCAAACACTTATCTAACATACTGGAAGTATGACATTTTATAAATATACTACTGTTTCCCTAATGCTTTTTCTAACACTTTGGAAGTATGACATTAAATAAATATATTTGTTTCCCCCACTCTTTATCTAACATGCTGGAAGTATGACATTAGATAAATATATTTCTGTTTCCCCAACCTTTTATCTAACGCGCTAGAAGTATGGCATTAGATAAATATATTTCTGTTTCCCCAACCCTTTTTCTAACATGCTGGAAGTATGACATTAAATAAATGTATTTCTGTTTCCCCAAACCTTTTTCTAACCTGCTGGAAGTATGGCAGTAGATAAATATATTACTGTTTCCCCAACCTTTTATCTAACGCGCTAGAAGTATGGCAGTAGATAAATATATTTCTGTTTCCCCAACCTTTTATCTAACGCGCTAGAAGTATGGCATTAGATAAATATATTTCTGTTTCCCCGACCTTTTATCTAACGCGCTAGAAGTATGGCATTAGATAAATATATTTCTGTTTCCCCAACCCTTTTTCTAACATGCTGGAAGTATGACATTAAATAAATGTATTTCTGTTTCCCCAAACCTTTTTCTAACCTGCTGGAAGTATGGCAGTAGATAAATATATTACTGTTTCCCCAACCCTTTTTCTAACATGCTGGAAGTATGACATTAAATAAATGTATTTCTGTTTCCCCAAACCTTTTTCTAACCTGCTGGAAGTATGGCAGTAGATAAATATATTACTGTTTCCCCAACCCTTTTTCTAACATGCTGGAAGTATGACATTAAATAAATGTATTTCTGTTTCCCCAAACCTTTTTCTAACCTGCTGGAAGTATGGCAGTAGATAAATATATTTCTGCTACCCCAATGCTATTTCTAATACTGGAAGTATGAGATTAGGAAACATAATGTTCCTGGTTCCCTAACCCTTTATCTAACATCCTGGGAGTGTGACAACAGATAAATACATTTCTGCTTCACCAATTCTTTATGAAGGTATAACATTAGATAAATATACTTCTTCCCAAACCGTTACTCTAGCACGCTAGGAGAGTAATACTGGTGACGAGTATTCAACTCAAGGGCCGGGAGGAAACTGAGGGAGAGACCACAACCCGACTACGGCGTTCAGGCAAGGAAGATGTTGATATCGGGTGGCGTTGCCATTTCCCTTCTGGGGGATATGATAATGAAATGACACACAACCAGTCCTACCCGCGGGGAGAAAACTCTACTCCGGTACCGGGAATCGAACCCGGGTCCCACGCGACAGAATCAGCTGCGCTACCACTGTGCTAACGGAACAGACTGCAAGCATGATATTAGATAAAAAATAATCTGATGTGTTATACTCACATGAATTTCTCTAGCTGCTCTACCAACTTCTTACAGAAGATAATTCCACGCTAATCGAGATAAACATTAGCAGAATTGTATTACTTAGTTCCTTATGAGTAGAATAGAACTAAGCGAATACACTAAGCTAAAGTGATAGTCAAATATTTTAAAAGCTGTCGTTATGCGATTGTCATTGAAAATCGCTTCTTTACTTGGCCAGAATTAGAAAAAAAGAAAAATGGACATTTCCATCTGGGAAAAGTATAGGTACTTCAATTGAAACTAATAACAAGGAATACCTCGACAACGGTAAACTCCACGAAAAAAAATGTACATGACTTAAGTTGTGTGTTTTAACAAGATCCGATGAAATCTTGACATCGAATTTTTGGGTGGAATACAATACTTCTCTATCCCTATGTACATACGGGGCTAGAGAAAGTAAAAATAAATATCGAGAGATAGTAAACAATCTGTTGTGTTCCTTTTCTACAAACTATTGTTATAAAAGATTATTCCTCTATTATCTGCATCGTGGTTCTCGTGCTACATTAGCAGAAATTGCTATAATAGTTATTTGTAAGTAAAAGGGAAATAAAGGTAATGCAGGAGGCTCAAGCGGTGGTCAAATCTTTCAAAATCTGGTCAACTGAAATAGGATTCGCTTTACATGGGCACAAGCAAATCAAGAGAGAGATGAAACGAAAGATGACCTTCCTTTGAGAAACGTTTAAATACCTTGAAATAAAAATCAATAACAAGGAATACCTCGGAAAAGGTTAACTCTATAAAAAAAATTAATAAGATATAAATAGCGTACTTTAACGTGATCAACAATTTTTGTGTACCAAATTTTCGTTTATCTCTTACGGTTTACCAGATATGAAAAATTCATCCAGACTGTCCCAACAAATTGAAAATGCATATTTTTTGCCGTATTAATATCTTTAATATAAGGTATTTTAGAGTAGATAGTTTCCTGCAAAATATGCAGAGAAAGTGATGTGAATGCGACACGTTAGATTTTCTAAATATTATTTTCGCTGTCATTATAGCACAATGTATGCATTATATTTCTTTTTTGCAATACTTGATATGTAAGTTAATCATTCTGACCACATATTTAGTAATGTAAGCTAAATTTACAATTCACTTATTAATTGTCATGCCAACAAGCACTTACAGTAAGAGTGTGAGAGGTCATTAATACTTACGGTACAATTAGGAAATGACGTAACACTAAAGACATGTGCTACTTCAAGTAAAGAATCTATTGCAAAATTCATTAACAAAAGAGTGTATAAGAAGGCCTCGTTCATATAATTTAGATGTAGCCTTTTATTTGTTCAAATCGAGAATTCACTTTTTACTTTCTCTATATGCACTATGTACATAGTGTATAGAGAAGGTATTGCACTCCACCCAAAAATTCGATATCGAGATTTCACCGGAAATATGTGTTTCATCTACAAAAAGCATTTTCGGACAAAGGTCCGTGAACACAATAACTCATAAACGAAAAGTAGGTAAAATACTAAACTTGCTATTTAAGTTTAGTATCTTCCAGGAATGCGACACGAAGATTTTGAGAAAAATCCCCCACCCCCAACTACCCTTTACATGGAACTTTTTTCGAAAATTATGATTTTCTCAAAAATGGCTCTAACGATTTTTGATTAAAATTTCGTATGTCAAAGATATTTGCCTGACAAATAAAATGTATATCTTGAATTTTCTGGGAATAGCCTCTGAAGAGTAGTTTATTCTGGATGAGTTTTACTGAATTTTGAATAACTGCTAAACCGTATGAGATGGACAAAACCTTACTACACAACAAATGTAGAGTACGTTAAAACACACAGTTTATGTTATATACATTTTTTTGGTGGAGTTCGTCGTTTTTGAGACATTCCTTATTTTTGGTTCCTGCTATGAAAAACGTATACTTTTCTCATACAGGAATTCGCCAACTCCTGTCCATACAAACAAAGGAACTTCAGTCACATAGCAACCAGCTTTTGACTGTCACTTTAACCTGTGGTACTCCCTTATTTCACTTCTACTTACAAGGAAGCAAGTGATGTGGCTATTTCTGCTAATTTATTACCGTTTAGCATGAAGTAAATAAGAGTATAAGCTTTTTAAGAATAATTTGTTGCAGAGTTGTAGAGAAAGTCATGTGAATTGTACACATCAGATTTTTCTTAATGTTTTCGTACAAATATTGAAAAGCAATTTGATGTATTATTGTTTTTTTTTACACTTTTTTTATCAAGTATTTAAAAAAGTAATTGGCTAACCACGAACCTTATCAGATCTAGAATGCTTGGGAAAACTCAACCCTGTGGGCCTTGTATTCCCAATATGATTTTCGACCTGATAAGTACAACTTACAGTTCCTAGTACGCAATATACTATTTATGAACAGCTGACTGTTTTCTACGCCTCCAGCAAACCACAGTATAAACACGCTTGGAGTTTCCCCACGCAAAATAAATATGATGTAGTAGGTTTGATAGAAGCGAATCTGGAAAATGTGCCCGTCTTCTCGAATGCGATTTACCTGCAGCATCCATTTAACTGGACCACCAGCGAGAATATCGCCATTGCCTCTTTTTACTTTCTCTACATGTACTGTGTACACAGTGTATAGAGAAGGTATTGTTGCATTGCACCCAAAAATTTCACACCGAGATTTCACCGCAATACATGTTTTGGGTCCCCGGAATTAAAAAAAAAGAAAAAAAAAAAATGTTTAGGCAAATGTCCGTGTGTGTGTGTAATGGGCAGCATAGCTCAAAAACGAAAAGTCTGTTAAATACCAAACTTGGTATTTAAGTTCATTATCTTCCAAGGATCCGACACGAAGATTTTCAAGAAAATCCCCCCACCTCCAACTACCCTTTACATGAAAAACAAATCAAATATTTTTATTTTTACAAAAATGGCTGTAACGATTTTAATTCAAATGTCATATATTAAAGATAAATATCTTTAACGACAAAATATAATGTATATCTTGAATTTTCTGGGAACAGCCTCTGAAGACATCTTTATTCTGGATGAATTTTGCATAACTGGTAAACCGTAAGCGATAGACAAAAATTTAGTTAATAGAAAACATACAACTCATTAAAATACACAATTTATGTTATATTATTATTATTTTTTTTTCAAGGATTGGTTGTTTTTGAGATATTCCTTGGTATTGGTTTCAGCTTTAAAGTACTTATACTTTTCTCGTATGGGAATTTGTTAGCTGCTGTCCATACACACACAGGAACTATAAAGATATTTACACGAAAAATAAAATGTATATCTTGAATTTCCTGGATACGGCTTCTGAAGACATCTTTATTCTAAATAAATTTTGCATAACTGGTAAACCGTAAGAGATAGACATAAATTTACTTTATAGAAAATATAGAGCTCGTTAAAACACACAATTTATGCTATATTATTTTTTTACGTGGAATTGACTGTCTCTGAGATATTCCTTGTAATTGGCTTCAGTTTTAAAATACTTATACTTCTCTCGTATAGGAATTTGTTGGCTGGAATTTGTTTGATAGGAACTTGAATCACATAGAAATCAGCTTTTGACTATCACTTTAACCTATGGTACTCCCTTATTTCGCTTTCACTTATTAGGGAGCAAGTAGTAATACACTTTCTTGTAATTTTTATCTATATTACCATGAAGTAAATAGAAGAATAAGCTTTTTAATAATAATTTGTTGTGGATATGCAGAGAAAGTCTTGTGAAAGGATCATTCAGATTTTTTTTTATGAACAGCTGACTGGTTTTCTAAGCCTGCTGCAAATCACAGTATAAATACGATAGGAGTTTCTAGGTTTGACTCTCGTGTTGTGGAAAGTGATGTACGTGCAGCATCCATTCGGCTGGACCACAAGCGAGACATCGCCATTAGCTCTTTTTGGCAGATAGTTTACAATCAATCGGTAAGTCCATATTCCGCATGCAACAAGGACACAATACAAGCGCTTTGTCACTGGTTGCTACTGCACCAAACCAGATACTCCAAACTTACCGTGTCTGTAAACGCCAAGCTATCCCAAAGTTGCACGCAGGAAACCACAAAACACTTTAAATTCACTGTTTTTTTATAAACTTTACAAGACACAACTCTGCCCCGACTCCTCTCGGTCGACACTAGCAAAACAACTGAACGTCGACTGTCAGCATCATGGCTCCGCCTCGTTTACCTCGAACCCGGTCAGCGCTGCCAACCCCTGCGGCGCGAAACTACAGCGCCTGTGCAGTGGCGGCCAATATAATTACTAGATGCGACAAATGTATATTGCCTCTAATTACTTTGTTAAATTAAGTTTCAAATTTGAATTTGCATTCAACTTTCGTTCAGTACCATTCTTATCTGATAAATTATACCCAACAAATGTTAACATGATATCATAAATTGGAGCTAATTTGTTCCTTCTTGCTAGTTATTTCGCCCCAACTTTGGAAAACATATAATTTTATAAAAATACTACATATTTTATATGGATTTCAATTTAAAATTGGAATTATTCTTGACATATTATTTAGAGGAGCTCAAAATATTGGGATAAATAGTAATTTTAAGATTATAACATTTCAATGCCACAAGCATCATAATCTTAAAAATCCTGCAATTTCCAAATTTGAGTCCCCTAATAATTGTGAGTAAGCAATTCATTATATGTCATATTATAGAGGGCTCAAACTTTAAGAAATCTGATATTTTTAAGAATATAGTGTTCACAGCAATCAATTGCCATTTTCTCAAGATTAATAAGGTTTCTCCAACTTTTGAGCCCCTCTGTTATAATATGACAAAAATAATTCCATCTTGCATGGACAACATATACAATAAAAATCTGATGTTCCATTCACATGACTTTCTCTACTTCTTTGCAACAAATTATTGTTAAAATATTGTGATTCTATTTACGTCATGCAAATTGAGAAAAAATTAGCAGAAATAGTCTTATTACTTGCTTCCTTGTAAGTGGAAGCGAAATAAGGGACTACCATAGGTTAAAGTGAAAGCCAAAAGTTGGTTGCTATGTGACTGAAGTTCCTTTGCTTGTATGGACACGAGTTGACAAATTCCTGTATGAGAAAAGTGTAATTTTTTCCAAGCTGAAACAAAAAAAAAAAAACAAGGAATATCTAAGAAAAAAAATCAACTCCACGAAAAACAATGTGTACAACATAAATTGTGTGTTTTAAAGAGTTCTACATTTTTTGTGTGGTAAGTTTTTGTCCATCTCTTACGGTTAAGCAGTTACACAAAATTCCAGAATAAAATAGTCTTCAGAGGCTACTACCACAAAATTCAAGATAGATGTACATTGCGAATGTCATAAAAATATCTTATACATAATCAAAATCGTTACAGCATATTTGAGAAAATCAAAATTTTTTGAAAAATATTCCATGCAAAGGATAGTTTGGGGTGGGAGGGTTTTCTTAAAAATGTTCGTATTAAAGTTAAATACCAAGTTTGGTATTTAACGGTCTTTTCGTTTATGAGCATGGACACACGGACACACACACACACACACACACATATGCACACATATATATCACACAAAGACGGAGCTTTTCCTAAAAATGCTTTTTTTATTCAGGAGGTCCCCTTCATCTAAAAAAAAGCATTTTCGGAAAAAGGTCCGTGTGTATGTGTGTGTGTGTGTGTGTGAGTGTGAGTGTGTGTGTGTTCGTGTGTCCATGTGTCTGTGAACACGATAACTCAAAAACGAAAAGTCGGTAAAATATCAAACTTGGTATTTAAGTTTAGTATCTTCCAGGGATGCGACACGAAGATTTTGAGAAAAATCCCCCCATTCCCAACTACCCTTTACATGGAACTTTTTTAAAAAATTTTGATTTTCTCAAAAATGGCTCTAACGATTTTGATTAAAATTTCGTATATTAAAGATATTTACACGACAAATAACATGTATATCTTGAATTTTCTGGGAACAGCCTCTGAAGACTACTTTATTCTGGATGAATTTTATGGATTTTTGCAACCGTAAGAGATGGAGAAAAACTTACACCACAAAAAATGTAGAGCACCTTAAAACGCACAATTTATCCTCTATATATATATATATATATATATATATATATATATACATATATATATTTTTTTTTTTTCGTGGAGTTGATCGTTTTTGACATATTCCTTGTTTTTGTTTTCAGCTATGAAAAACTTACATTTTTCTCATACAGGAATTTGTCAACTGCTCCATACAAACAAAGAAACCTCAGTCACATAGCAACCAGCTTTTGATTGTTAGTTTAGCCTATAGTACTCCCTTATTTCCCTTCTGCTTACAAGGCAGCAAGTAATAAGACTATTTGTGCTAATTTTTTTCTCGATAAGCATGAAGTAATAGAAACATAAGCTTTTTAACAATACTTTGTTGCAGAGATGTAGAGAAAGTCATGTGAATGGAACACATTAGATTTTTTTCAATAAATTTTTGTCTATCTCTTGCGGTTAACAGTTTTACAGAATCCTGCAAAATGCATCCAGAATAAAGAGATCTTCATAAGGCTATTCACTGAAAATTCAAAACGTACATTTTATTTTTAATGTAAACATATACGCTATTTTAACTGAAATCGTTAGAGCCATTTTAAAGAAAAACAAAATGTTCTAAATAAAGGATAATTTGTGATGGGGACGGGGGTTTACTTTAAATGCTTTTTTAGAAAAAGGTCCCTATGCGCGTCACAAACATTAAACGCCAACAATTTCTGCAGAAGTCCGAGAGTTCCACTCAATGATGTTCTCTAGCTGCTCTATAAAAACTTTATGTTTACATTAGTTATGTTAATCAAGATAAACATTAACAGAAATGTTCTTATTACCTGCTTCTTTGTAAGTAGAAAGGAAATAAGGGAATAACCCGACACTCAGCTCTTTTAAAAGCTAAGTAAAACAATTGAAATTCAGTTCACTAATCGAAAAGAAAGATGTCTCCCTTATGAGAAAAATTTAAGTAAAGAAAACTGAAAGAAATAACTGAGAATATCTCGAAAACGGTTAACTCCACAAAAAAAAAAAAAAAATATATATATATATATATATATGTATGTATATATACATATATATAATAAAAATAACAATAATAATAATAATAATAATTACAATTATATGTCAAATTGTGTGTTTTAATGAGATCTACATTTTTGTGCTGTAAGTTTACCAGTTAGAGCAAAGTTATACAAGTCATCTAGAAAGAAGGGGGTGTTTAAAGGCTATCCCCACAAAATTCAAGATAGACATTACGTTTGTAATAAAAATATGTTAAGTATAAGATTTTTTACAAAAATCGTTAGTTATTTTTGAGAAAATCAAAATTTTCGAAAAACGTTCCATGTAAAGGACAGTTGGGGGTGGGGGATTTTCTTGAAAATCAATTTTGCATAACTGCTAAACCGTAAGAGATGGACAAAAGCTTACCACACAAAAAAATGTAGAGCAGGTTAAAACACACAATTCATGTTATATATATTTTTTTTTTCGTGGAGTTGAACGTTTTCGATTTATTCCTTATTAGTTTCAATTGTGAAGTACCTACACTTTTCTAAGATTCGAAGTGTCCGTTTTTCTTTTGTTCTACTCCTGGCCAAGCAAAGAAGCGATTTGCAATGACAATGGCAAAACGACAGCTTTTAAAACATTTGACCATCACTTTAACTTAGTACATTTCCTTTGTTCCCTTCTACTTATAAGGAACTAAGTAATAAAATTCTGCTAATGTTTATCTCGATTAGCATGATGTTGAAAGAAGAATTATCTTTTGTAAGAAGTTTGTAGAGTAGCTAGAGAAAGTCATGTGATTGCAACACATCAGATTTTTAATATTATATGCGTCCATTCTCAAAACTTTTGGAGTGTCTCTGGTATACCAGGAATATGGAACAGTATGGAACGTAAAATTGTCGCGAACTAACCAGAACATTACAGAACACAAGTTCCATACAAAAAGTCCTCGATGGAAACGCACTTCTACTTCCTCGCAGTGTTATGTATCCTCTGGAGGGCACAGTGAACAGCTTTAGGATTAGACGGGTTCCTGCACTTTGGGGTAGTGCACCGCACTTAGGCCCTTGGGCCCTTTGAGTCTTACGTGACCCCAGCAATGAGGAGAGAGACCTGAAGAGCGACCAGGTTGCCAGATTGGGCGAAAAATCGCGGATTTGGCTACTAAAATATAAACTTTGCGACAGATTTTACTTTCTCTACACGTATCATGTATAGAGAAGGTAGGTATTGTATTTTACCCAAAAAATCGATGTCGAGATTTCGCCGGACATACGTTTTGAGGTTCTCTGAATCCAAACACGGCATTTAAAGGTCGGTGTGTGTGTGTGTGTGTGTGTGTGTGTGTGTGTGTTTGTGGACAGCATAGCTCAAAAACTCAAAGACCGTATTTGGTATTTAAGTTTAGTATCTTCCAAGGATGAAGGCGCCGTGATTGAGTGGTTAGACCCCTCGAATCCCATATAGGCGGCCCGGGTTCGACCTCGGGCATGTGGAATTCATGGTGGCGGGTTTTCTCCGGGTTCTCCGGTTTTCCCCGCCTCTCATTCCATCAATTGCTCCTTTATCAGTTTTCCAATTATCAATTTCGCTTACTTTTCATATCATCCACCTCATTATCATGGCTGGCTACGGGCCGACCCGTCGTATAGGTTTTCCATTCTGTGGTTTCGTGCCGTTGGCTCCCCGATAGGCTTCTGACCCCTACGCAGCTGCTTGTAAGTGCCAGTCCTAAATACGGGGACGGTGAGCCGATTGCGAAACGAATCTTCCAAGGATGCGACACGAAGCTTTTCAAGAAAATCTCATACCCCAAACTACCCTTTACATGGAACATGTTTGGAAAATGTTGTTTTTCTCAAACATGGCTCTAACGATTTTGATTAAAATACCGCATATTAAAGGTATTTATATCGCAAATAAAGTGTATATTTTGAATTTTCTGGGAATAGCTTCTGAAGACCTGTTCATTCTGGAAGCAGTTTGTCGAATTTTGCATAAATTGTAAATCTTAAGCAATAGACAAAAACGTACTACACAATAAATGTAGCCCGCCTGGGTAGTGTGGTGGTAGCGTGTCTGCCTCACATTCGAATGGTCGTGAGTTCGAATCTCGTTTAGGGCGAGTTACCCGGGTAAGGGTTTCTTCTGGGTTTTCCCTTATCCTGAGCAGACGAATGTTGAGTAACTTTAAGCTCCATGGACCCCGAGATCATTTGGGCATCATTTCACAAATTTTATTCATCGTCCGATATCCGATATGACCAACCAGGTTAAAGGACGTTAAGCAAAACAAAAAAAAATGTATATCTGATTAAAGGATACAATTATGTCATATATATTTTTGTTGTTGATTGGACCGTTTCCGAGATATTCCTTGTTATTGGTTTTAGTTTTAGTCTGTCAATTTTCTCAAACTTGGCCACCTTTCATTTTTATCTCTCTTTTGTGGTGGGAACGCAAAGCGAACTGAACCTCAATTGTTTACATAGTGGTCAGCTTTTAAAAGATTTGACTATCGCTTTATCCTAGTGCATTACCGTATTTCCCTTCCACTTACAAGGAACCAAGTAACAAGAACAATTCTGTTGGATTGGTAGAGTCAGATTGAAAAACTTCAGTGCCATAGCTGGGATTTGAACCACGGATCTCCCGATCTCTAGCCGCTCGCTCTTCCACTCAGCTACCATGCCAACATGCCGGTATAGCATTGAATTTCTCAACTGACTCGTTTGTTTCCCGGTAAACCACAAGGTGATCTCAAATTATTTTGAAATGACAACCCCAATGGCGACTTACAATGTTGTAAGTAGTTAAGTCCCAGAATTCATAGTATAGCCAACTATTAAGGTCAATTGGTACTGACCTATCCAACTCCTGTCCTACACACGGCTTGTATGAAAAAACAATTAAATCAAGAACAAGTTTGCTAATATTTATTTGGATTAGCATTATGTGGATAAAAGAATCTTCTGTGAGAAATTTTTGTTGTGCAACATCTAGAGAAATGCATGTGAATTGAATACATCAGATTTTGTACTTTCTCTACACGTACTATGTACATAGTGTATAGAGAAGGTATTGTAATGCACCCAAAAATTCGATACCGAGATTTCATCGGAAATACATGTTTTGGGTCCCCTTGAATCCAAAATAAGAATTTTTAGAAAACTCTCCGTGTGTGTGTCTGTGTGTATGTGTGTGTGTCTGTGGGCAGCATAGCTCAAAAACGAAAAGACCGTTAAATACCAAACTTGGTATTTAAGTTTGGTATCTTCCAAGGATGCGACACGAAGATTTTCAAGAAAATATTCCTCCACCCCAAACTACCCTTTACATGGAACTTTTTTCGAAAATTTTGATTTTCTAAAAAATAGCTCTAACGATTTTCATTAAAATATCGTATATTAAAGACATTTACCCGACAAATAAAATCTCCCACCTGGCTCGATCCCAAGCACTCACGTGAGGGGTTCGTGGTGGGCTGGTTTGTTCCTGGTCCTGCGGTTTCCCCCACCACTCATTCCACCAATTGCTCCATCATCACCTTTCCTATCATCCATTTCGCTTACATTTCATTCACTTTGTCACCTCTTTTTCGTCTACCTTGGAGTCGGTCTGAATTAGTGCCAGTGAAATACTTTAAAAATCTGACGTGTTCCATTCACATGACTTTCTCTACATCTCTGCAACAAATTATTGTTAAAAAACTTATGCTTCTATTTATTTCATGCTAATCGAGAAAAAAATTAGCAGAAATAGTCTTATTACTTGCTTCCTTGTAAGAAGAAGCGAAATAAGGGAGTAGCATAGCTTAAAGTGATAGTCAAAAGCTGGTTGCTATGTGACTGAAGTTCCTTTGTTTGTATGGACACGAGTTGACAAATTCCTGTATGAGAAAAGCATTAGTAGTTTTTCATGGCTGAAACCAAAAATAAGGAATATACCTATAAAAACAATCAACTCCACGAAAAAAATGTATATAACATAAATGTTGTGTTTTAACGTGCTCTACATTTTTTGTGTAATAAGTTTTTATCTAACTCTTACGCTTTAGCAGTTATTCAAAATTCTGTAAGTTTCATTCAGAATAAAGGAGTCTTCAGAGGCTACTCCCAGAAAATTCAAGATATACATTTTATTTGTCAGGTAAACATCTTTAATATGCTCAATTTTAATCAAGATCGTTAGAACCATTTTTAGAAAATTTTCGAAAATGTTTAGGGTAGTTGGGGGTGGGGGGTATTTCTTGAAAATCTTCGTGTCGCAACCTTGGAAGATACCAAACTTAAATACCAAGTTTGGTATTCAACGGTCTTTTTTTCTTTTTTGACCTATGCTGTCCACCGACACACAGACACAGACACACACACGCACACACGGACCTTTTTATGAAAATGCTTTTTTTGAATTCAGGGGGACCAAAAACATGTATTTCCAGTGAAATCTCGGTATCGAATTTTTGGGTGCAATGCAATACCTTCTGTATACACTATGTATATAGTACCTGTAGAGAAAGTAATAAGCGTGTACATACCTCTTTGATGTTCTATGATGCGCTGGCTATACTCATCAATGAAGAACACACAAATTTGACTCTCACTGAGGGGAGAAAGAATGACTGGGGTATGTCACACTGGGTAGACTCACAAACATAAGTACGTACTTCACTTAGGATTCCTCAGAATACATGTTATTATTGGGGCACTAATCCGTCGAGCGACTCCCGACATAGTTCTTGTAGATTTAGTAACATATGCTTATTACCGGTGCTATTTCTTCTGCTTGCAAAGTTTCTCATTTCTAGGGTCATCGATAGTTAGAGCTTACTTCACTATTACGTGATATAAAACTGACACATCAACTAATGCGGTAACTGCATTATTTCGCGTAAGAATGTCACATACTTGAGAACCAATACTACAAAACAGAACTATGCCGGCTCAAAACTTCTGGTGTGGTGACCCTGACCGCCAACCCAGCTACCGAGCCTAGATTATCGGAGTTTGCTATATGATACTTTGCTTACTTAAAGTCACAGCGAGAAACTTTGTACAGTCTGCATCGAAAGTGTTCCGCACATGTTTGCATCCAAAGTGGACAACAAATAGTGTTCATTTTATTTATTTTATTTTTTTAACCATGGCTCCTACATTTTCAAAGCTACGTGGGAATGTATTACTTACTTGAAGCAGAGAAATAGTTGCAAATATCCTTAACTTCATGAAACAAGAGGCAGAGTTGAAGGAAGAACACGTATGTTCCCCGAGTTCTCCAAAAGCCTGTAGAAAGTGAATGAAAGAGTAGCCAAGGCAACTGGCATTTCACTGAGCTCCGTATCTAGGGTTCTCAAGATAAGAAAGAAAGAAAAATTAATATAACGCTTTTAAATTAAAAGATGTGGAACAGTTGTGTCGTCAGCGAATTGCAGAAATTGGCAGGCCACAATGGGAAAATGTATGTCAAGATGTTGAGAACATTGAAAATCATTAGAAAGAATTGTAGAAAATCAAAAAAGAATTCTAATCCAGGACAATGGTGCAGAAAGTAGTGATAACGATGATGACAATGACGTGAGCGAAGACGAAGGACTGTCAGGTGTGGAAGAATTGGAGGCAGACGATTGACATTGTTTATATAGTAGGCCATTTGTATAGATGTTTTGTAGATATGAATATACATATGAAAACACATGTTTATCAGTGCAGTGACAGATATTTGACACTGACTGTGACAGGCATGAATCGACTGGTGAACTGCTTATCTGAAAGTACAACTCGCTTCCTAGCTCTCATTAAAATTTTCACATGTCCAGATCTGTTGCGCCAGTTATACATACAGCATCCACATACATACAGTCCCGTACATGTAGCATAGTCTATTTTCTTGTGTGCACACCGCTTTTATAACCAAAATATCCAAGCTTCGGGCTCATTTCTGATTAGTTACAAAGTAGCGCGAAAATAAAGTTGGTACGTGGTTAGTTTTGGAAATTCATTGTATTTCGCTTACGTGACCGCTCTTTATAATGGAAAAGTCCTGAGCTGCTAACTTTTAGGGAAAAGACCTGTCTCTATAAAACTCGCTGTTACTTAGACCTTTAATGCACTAAAACCTTGTTCTACAAAAGCATTTGTGTTGCTGGATTGACAAAAAAAAAAGTAACCTTGGCCTATACAGTAAAAAGTTCTCACCCTAATGTTTTGTGTTCTGCAATCTGCCCAGTCTTGGCTACTGAAGCAGATCGTATCTTTCCAATGCTAAACCTGTGCAAATTAATAATTAAAATAATAAAATATAAAACGTGCTAATATCCTGTTGCAACTTCCTCACGGTCATGCCTGGCTACAGACCGACCACTCTTCCAGGTTCTTCATTCTGGCTCCACAACAGGCTTCTGACTCCTACACATCCGCTTTTAAGTACTAAGGGATGTCAGTTCCACATAAGGGGAGGGTAAGCCGACTACGAAACGAATATTATTAGTAATGGGTAAGTGATAACACTTTAACAAGGGCTGGCCTCACTGCTTTGCGAAGCGTCCCAGGTTCGATTTCCGGCTGGGGTGAGACATTTTTAGCCAAAATTGTTGCCTATCTTCCCCAGAGTCTGGAAGTGTGCTTGAGAATGTGTATTATCTTATTAATAGAATCCAAAGAGAAACACAAAACAAACACAAAACCAAATGACAGCACACATTGCCTATCGGCAAGGAAAATGTCCGTGCATTTAAGTGGGACTTTCACATGACTTTCTCTACATGTCTGTAACACATTATTGTTAAAAAGTTTATTCTTCTATTTCATGCTAATCGAGATAAACATTAGCAGAAATGGTCTTATTAATTGATTCCTAGTAAGCAGAAGGAAAGTAATAGAATACACTAGATTAAACCGATAGTCAAATCTTTTAAAAGCTGGTTACCAGGAGTTGACAGATTTTCGTATAAGAACACAGCGGACTCGCGCACTGTAAACCTACGAGAACCTATTATAGCATCTTCCTTCACAGGAGGAAAGGATGAAGTGAACAAACTATAGGAGGCTACAGTCCACAAGACGCGCGGAAGTCCCTAAAATTTCCTGGCTTGAAGACCCGTACCATACTTTTTCCATAGAGCAAGCATCCTCGCCATCTGTCCGGCACTGCAACGCCTCACAGAAGGTAAAACGTGACAAGGAACGCTATAAAAAGGAAAACTAAATTGTTGATATATAAGAAACAACGCCAGTATTCGCCTACCGTCCAAGGAAAACCACGAAAACCTAGGTTCAGAGCGGGCGGTCGACGAGAATCGATACCAGGGCTTCTGAAGGTGACCCTCAAGTTATCGCGGAGTCATCTTGCTGGTCAGCTTTACATAACCAGTATGTCTGTCATCAGGAATACTTCGCTGACGTAGCACAATTCAACATCCGTTACTTACACGAATCTACATTTTTTTCACTTTCTCTACCTCGTACCTAGTAGGGAGAGGAAGTATCCACTCCATTCAAGTGTTCGATATTGCGGTTTTACTGAAAATACACATTTTGAGACCCCACGAATACAAAAGAAACGACTTCAGAAAGAGATTCCTATATATGTGTGTCTGTGTATGTGTATGTGTGTGCATGTATGTATGTATGTATGCATGTATGTATGTATGTATGTATGTATGTATGTATGCATGCATGTATGTATGTATGTATGTATGTATGTATGTATGTATGTATGTATGTATGTATGTATGTATGTATGTATGTATGTATGTATGTATGTATGTATGTATGTATGTATGTATGTATGTATGTATGTATGTATGTATGTATGTATGTATGTATGTATGTATGTATGTATGTATGTATGTATGTATGTATGTATGTATGTATGTATGTATGTATGTGTGTGTATGTATGTGTGTATGTATGTATGTATGTATGTATGTATGTATGTATGTGTGTATGTATGTATGTATGTATGTATGTATGTATGTATGTATGTATGTGTGCAAGTAAGCGTATTTGTATGTGACTGTGCCTCTGTGTCTGGGTGTAACTGAGCGACTGTTTTGTCTGTGT
This sequence comes from Hymenopus coronatus, assembly GCA_030762935.1. Lineage (NCBI taxonomy): Eukaryota > Metazoa > Arthropoda > Insecta > Mantodea > Hymenopodidae > Hymenopus > Hymenopus coronatus. The sequence goes on along the minus strand of CM060897.1, from coordinate 13,798,427 downwards.
GAGTCTGTGCTGGTCTATATGTGTTTGTGTATGTATGTATGTATGTATGTATGTATGTGTGCAAGTAAGCGTATTTGTATGTGACTGCCTCTGTGTCTGGGTGTAACTGAGTGACTGTTTTGTCTGTATGTGTCTGTGTCTGAACAAAGACAACTAAAAAAACGAAACTTTCGCTAAATACCAAATTTAAATACATTTAATTTCAGTATCTTCCAAGGATGCTACACAAATATTTTCAATAAAATCCTCCCACCTCAACTACTCTTTACATGGAACTTTTTTCGAAAATTTTGATTTTCTCAAAAATGGCTGTAACGATATTTATTAAAATCTCTTATAAGATATTTACATGCCAAATAAAATGTATATTTTGAATATTCTGGGAATAGCCTCTGAATACTACTTTATTCTGGATGAATTTTACGGAATTTTGTGCAACTGTTAAACCGTAAGAGATGGACTAAAACACACCACACAAAAAATGTAGAGCACGTTAAAACACACATTATATGTTACATACATTTTTGAGATATTCCTTGTTATTGGTTTTAGCTTAAAAAACGTTTCTCATGTGGGAATTTGTCAACTCCTGGCCGTACAAACAAAGGAACTTCAATCACATAGCAACCAGCTTTTAAAATAGCTGACTATCACTTTAGCCTATGGTATTGCCCTATCTTCCTTCTACTTACAAGGGAGCTAAATGTTTCTTGATTAGCATAAAGTAAATAGAAGTATAAGCTTTTTAACAATAATTTGTTGCAGAGATGTAGAGAAAGTCATGTGAATGGAACACATCAGATCTTTTAATACTTAATATACATAGTAGGGGAAGTAATACAAGACAGTGGACTATGACACGAGAATGTGAAATGGTTAACGCACAGGAAAGCAAAGATCAGTCCTGCCTGCCGTCTGCAAGGGTGGTAGTCTTCCGTGGGACCACTAGACCGTAGCTCTGTCTGTCTCTATGCAGACTCGCTGTAATTCCAGAGAGGCTCAAACAAACAATCTCTCTGACATAGAGACACCATTCGGAAACTTAAGTAACGCCTACATATTCAATCGCAATATATTAGTTTACAGTAACACATTTCTAATCTGGACACCCATGGTTAATTAAAAATCAGATGTGTAAGTTTATTCGTCTGTATACTTCAGGATAATCGAGATAAACATTGGATAGGTAGAGTCAGACTGAAAAATTCAATGCCATAGCCGGGATTTAAAACACGGATCCCTGGTCTGTAACCGGTTGCTCTGCCACTGATCTACCATGGCAACATGTCGGTACAGCATTGAATTTCTCATGTTTCCCGGTAAACCACAAGGTGATCCCAAATTATTTTGATATAACAACCCCAATGGCGACTTACAATGTTGCAAGTACTTTAAGTACCAGGATTCATAGTATAGCCAACTATTGAGAAATTCAATGCTCTGTCGGCGTGTTGCCATGGTAACTCAGAGGTTGAGCAACCGGCTAGAGATCGGGAAATCCGCGGTTCAAATCCAGTTATGGCATTGAATTTTTCAGTCTGACTCTGCCTATCCAATTCCTGTCCTACACACGGCTTGCGCAAAAACAAATGTTTTAAAATGTGGTTACTATTAGATCCGTTTCTATGCGGGCCAAGAGTTAACAAGTTCCTGTATGAGAAAAGTATAAGTATTTTAAAACTGAAACCAATAACAAGGAATATCTCGGAAATGGTCAACCCCACGAGAAAGGTGATATGACGTAAATTATATGTTTTAAGGAGTTCTACAGTTTTTGTATATCTCTTTCGACTCTAATCCCAGATAATTTAAGATATTCATTTTATTTGTAATGTAAATATCTTAAATATAAGAGATTTTAATAAAAATCGTTAAATCCATTTTTGAAACAATCAAAATTTTCGAAATTTTTCTCATGTAAAGCGTAGTTGGGGTGGGAGGATTTTCTTAAACGTATATGTGTCGCATCCTTGGGAGACACTGAACTTAAATATCAAGTTTGGTATTTAACGGCCGTTTCGTTTTTTAGCTATGCTATCTAAAGACACTCACGGACCTTTTTCTAAAAATGCTTTTTTCGGACTCAGGGGACCCCAAAACATATATTTCCAATGAATTTTCGGGTGGAATACAATACCTTCTCCGTCCACTATGTACATTGTACATGCGAGCTAGAGAAAGTAAAAAGGTACGTGTGTGTGTCTGTCTGTGGGCAGCATAGCTCAAAAACGAAAATTTCGTTAAAAGCCAAACTAGGTATTTAGCTTTGGTATCTTCCAAGGATACGACACGAAGATTTTCAAAAAAATCCCCCACCCCAAACTACCCTTTACTTGCAACTTTTCTCGAAAATGTTGTATTTCTCAAAAGTGGCTCTAACGATTTTGATTAAAATATCGTATATTAAGGATATTTACCTGACAAATAAAATGTATATTTTGAATTTTCTGTGAATAGCTTCTCAAGACTACTTTATTCTGGACGAATTTTATGTAATTTTGCATAACTGCTACACCATAAGAGATGGACAAAAACTTACCACACAAAAAATGTGGAGCACATTAAAACACACAATTTATGTTATATACACTTTTTTCGTGCAGTTGATCGCTTTTGAGATACTCCTTGTCATTTGTTTCAGCTTTGAACAACGTATACTTTTCTCATACAGGAATCTGTCAACTCGTGTCCATACAAAGGAACTTCAGTCACATAGCAACCAGCTTTTGACTGTCACTCTAACCTATGGTACTCCCTTATTTCGCTTCTACTTACAAGGAAGCAAGTAATAAGACTATGTCTGCTAATTTTTTACTGATTAGCATGAATTAAATAGAAGTATAAGCTTCTTAAGAATAACTTGTTGCACAGATGTAGAGAAAGTCATGTGAGTGGTACACATAAGATTTTTTTAATTTCGTATATGCCGACTACGTACACCTTTGGATGCACAAAAATTAACTTTTCAGTTTGGAAACTTTTTCCCAGCACTTCACTTGTTTTTGGAGTTGATTCAAGCTGCTTTGATTATTTTGATCTGTCCATCATTGAGAAAACTCTCTGTGCTCGTCAAAAGTTGTAGCAACGGTTTCAATAGCTATCGATTGTTGGCTACATCAAAGAATAAGGCTTTTGACCAAAGGTTAGAAGTTCATCATAACGATATATATTTTGTGCCGTATATTCATTCCGATCTACGTTACCGCCTTTGCTGTTCTACTCGGTTAAATTTTTACTTTCTCTACACGTACTATGTATAGAGAAAGTATTGTATTGAACCCAAAAATTCGATACCGAGATTTCACCGGGAATACATACATGTTTTGGGACCCCCTGAATCCAATGTACCGCATGAAAAAAAGAACCTTAAGCGTGATAAAGAGGCATCCGAGGAAAATTAAGGGGTCTTTCGCGCCCAGTACAGTAAAAACAAGGGCATTTAAAAAGCGTTCATAAATAAAACTCAGATATTTCCCTTTAAATTCTAAGGTCACTTATATAAAGGGCTTTGCTTCACAAATATCTGACGGTGTTCGCTTGTTGAATAGTAGTTTGTTTTTTGTTTTTGTTTTTTAAATAGCTTAATGCCCTTTAACCAGATTGTCATTTCGGACGATGAATGAAATTACTGAAATGATGCTCAAATGATTTCGGGGTCCATGGAGCTTAAAGTTACTCGACTTTCGTCTTCTCAGGGTAAGGGACCCCCCCCCCCAAAAAAAAAAAACCTTATGCGGGTAACTCACTTTAAGGACAAGTACGACTGATACTTTGAAATTCCAAACTAATAATGCTAACTTTTTGAAATTTATACCACTGATGTAATAAAGTGCAAATTTCATCCATTTTGCTTTAATGGTTTGGAAGCTATCGTCAAATTTGTTTATGTTTTTGTCACGTCACTATAATGTCCCCTGGAACAAAAAATGTAATAGTTTGATCTAATATTTTAATCCTTTGTTCACATGCTTTTATTTATTCACGCTAATCGAGAAAAAATTAGCAGGAATAGTCTTATTACTTGCTTCCTTGTAAGTAGAAGCGAAATAAGGGAGTACCATAGGTTAAAGTGATAGAAGTTCCCTTGTATGTATGGATAGGAGTTGAGAAATTCCTGTAATGAGAAAAGTATAAGTTTTTTAAAGCTGAAACTAAAACCAAGGAATATCTAAAAAACGATCAAGTCCACGAAAAAAATGTATGTAACATAAATTGTATGTTTTAACGTGCTCTACATGCTTTGTGTGGCAAGTTTTTATCCACCTCTTACGGTTTAGCAGTTATGCAAATTTTCGTAAAATTCATCCAGAATAAAGTAATCTTCAGAGGCTATTCCCAGAAAATTCAAGATATACATTTTATTTGACAGGAAAATGTCTTTAATATACGATATTTTAATTAAAATCGTTAGAGCTATTTTTGAGAAAATCAAAATTTTCGAAAAAATTTTCATGTGAAGGGTAGTTGGGAGTGGGGGATTTTCTTGAAAATCTTCGTGTCGCATCCTTGCAAGAAAGGAAACTTAAATACCAAGCTTGGTTTATAACGGACTTTTTCTTTTTGAGCTATGCTGTCCAAAGACACACACACGCACACGCGCACACATAGGGACCTTTTTCCAGAAATGCTTTTTGGGGGGGGGGCTCAGGGGGACCCAAAATATGTATTTCCTGTGAAATCTCGGTATCAATACCTTCTCTATACACTATACATAGTACGTGTAGAGAAAGTAAAAATATATTTTTCGGTGAGTTTTCATGAAATTTCAATCATGCATATCCTTAAGCGAGATTCGAACTGACGACCTCTTGAATATGAGGCAGATACGCTAACTCCACACTACAGAGGTAGGCATTAGTTTTTCTGTACTATACTATTAAACACGCACACAGACTTTGTGGGGAATAGGGAATGATTTTCCTTAAAGCTTACGTGTTAATGAAGGCTTCGTAAGGTATTGTAAATAGTTAGGGCATTGATGTAGGTAACACTGCAGACTGTTCTTGTTGGTATACCAGACAGTTGAATGTCATTGGGCATTTCTTGGAAAAACTCAACTAATACATACTTGAATAACTGCCAGTCCACGGCTGTGAAAGGTCACCAGTCCTTCTGCTGCCAAGTTTTCTCTCACATTATAATGTAGCATAAAGAACAACTTCTCCGCAGCATTTGCAAGTGAAATTTTAGGATTAAGCATTAACTCTTTGACGGGGTTACCAGTCACTGGGGCAGAGGCCCTTGGAACGTTTTGCGTCTTACGTGAAGAATGGGAAAGGTTGACCGAAACCTGATAATGATGGGCGCAAGCATTCATTGTTCCAGAATGAACGCTTTCGACGCCACACGGGTCCAACCCACAGGTCTTGAGCCTCCGGGAGTTCTCCGAAGGGGCTCTAGCCTAAAAATCTGATGTTTTCCATTCACATGAGTTTTTCTATATCTCTGCAACAAATTATTGTTAAAAAGCTTATGCTTCTGTTTACTTCATGCTAACAGAGAAAAAAAAATGGTCTTATTACTTGCTTCCTTTTAAGTAGAAGCGAAATAAGGGAGTACAATAGGTTAAAATGATAGTCAAAAGCTGGTTGCTATGTGACTGAAGTTCCTTTATTTGTATGGACACGAGTTGACAAATTCCTATATGAGAAAATATAAGTTTTTGAAAGGTAAACTGAAAAACGATCAACTCCACGAAAAAAAATTGTATAATATAAATTGTGTATTTTAACGCGCTCTACATTTTCTGCGTAGTAAGCTTTTCTTTATCACTTACCGTTTAGCAGTTAAACAAAATTCGGCAAAATTCATCCAGAATAAAGAGGTCTTCATAGGCTATTCCCAGAAAATTCAACATATACATTTTATTTGGTATGTAAATATCTTTAATATACGATAGTTTAATTAAAATCGTTAGACCTATTTTTGAGAAAATCAAAATTTTCGAAAAAAAGTTTAATGTAAAGTAGTTTGAGGTGGGGGTATTTTCTTGAAAATCTTCGTGTCGCATCCTTGGAAGATACCAAACTTTAATACCAAGTTTGGTTTTAAACGCTCTTTTCGTTTTTGAGCTATGCTGCCTACAGCCACAGACACACACACACACAGACAGACAGACACACATACGGACATGTTTCTAAAAATTTTTTTTTTTTTTTTTTTTTTTTTTTTTTTTTTTTTGATTCAGTTGGTCTCAAAAGATATATTTCCTGTGAAATCTCGGGATCAAATTTTTGGGTGCAATAGAATATCTTCTCTATCCACTATGTACATAGTACGTATAGAGAAAGTAAAAATCTGACGTGTTACACTCACATAACTGATCTATAAACAAACTTCTTACAAAAAATTATTGTTCTTTCTACACAACGCTAGTCGAGATAAACATTAGCGGAATGTTCGTATTACTTAGTTCCTTATAAGTAGAAGGCAACTAAAGGAATGTGCTATGCTAAAGTGATAGTCAAATGTTTTAAAAGGTATCTTTATGCGATGGTCATAGAAATTCGCTCCGGTGCCTGGCCAGGAGTAGAACAAAAGAAAACCGGACGTTTCTTGTCTGAGTAAAGCAGAAGTATTTTAAAATTAAAACCAAAAACAAGGAATATCTTGGAAACGGTCAGTTCTACAACAAAAAGGCTTATGATATAAAGAGGCTTTCAAAAGTCGCTTCGAACTTAAACCGTTTTGCCTATCTCAAGTATTATACAGTGTTTCAAAAATACGGGGCATAATTTCAGGTATGTATTTCCCACATGTAGACAATCAAATTAGTTCATTATAACATGTGTCCGGAAATGCTTCATTTCCGAGTTATGGCCTTCACAACATTGGAATTCACTGGAACGTTTTCTTTCCGCAGGTTGTTATTACAGAAGATGTTCAAAATGTCCACCTCCTGCTTGAATACAGACCTCACATCGATGTCTCATTGACCTGCGAACACGATCCCAAAGTCCAGGAGTATTGCGTATGTCCTCACAACTTGCCACAATTCGATTCCGAAGGGATTCCAAATCCGGCACCGGAGACGAATAAACCAATGATTTTAAATGGCCCCACAAGTAGAAATCGAGAGGGTTCAGATCAGGTGAGCGTGGAGGCCAAGCAATTGGGCCACCTCTACCTATCCATCGATCAGGAAACCTTCGATCCAAGTACCGGCGAGCCGTAAGACTGAAGTGTGCAGGAGCGCCATCATGCAAGAAGTGAATGTGTTGATGATTGATCAGTGGAGTGTCTTCGAAAACGTCAGGCATGGTGTTTTCCAGGAAGTTTGTGTACGCCTGCCCCGTAAGTCTGTTTACGAGTACATGGGGTCCAACTAATCGATCACCAATGATACCGGCCCACATGTTGAGGGAGAACCGCACCTTGTGATGAGATACAACAGTTGCACATGGGTTTTCATGCGACCATACATGCTGATTGTGGAAATTTGTTATGCCATCTCTTGTGAACTGTGTTTCATCTGTAAATAATACGACGGCAGAAAAGTTCGGATTTACACCACACTGCTGCAAGAACCACTGACAGAACCTAACTCGTGCAGGGTAATCTGCTGGTGACAGGGCCTGTACACGTTGCAAATGATAAGGATACAATTGATACTCGTTCAACAGTCTCCAGACAGTCGTATGAGGAACATTGACTTGCAACGCTAACCGTCGTATGCTGATAGAAGGAGTCCTGTCCACAGCCTCCAGAATCTCCTCCTGCACTTCTGGAGTTGTAGATCTTGGTCGTCCCCTTCCCAAACCAGGAGAGGTGAATGTTCCATACTCGCACAGACGGGAATGGAGACGTACAAATGTCTTCCGATCTGGACATTGTCGCTGTGGGTACCTCTCCTGGTACAAACGACGAGCCAGCGCAGCATTGCCGTCCGCCTTACCGTACATGAAGTATATCTCTGCCAGCTCTTGATTTGAATACATGTCGCACAGTCTTAACGCCTAAAGAACACTGAATGTAACCTTCCTCAGAATGAACTATCAGAGCGCCCTCCTAATGTCTCCTTTGACGGCAAAGACCTGCGGAAAGAAAAACGTTCCAGTGAATTCCAATGTTGTGAAGGCCATAACTCGGAAATGAAGCATTTCCGGACACATGTTATAATGAACTATTTTGATTGTCTTCATGTGGGAAATACATACCTGAAATTATGCCCCGTATTTTTGAAACACTCTGTATATATAATACTTGAGATCGGCAAGAAACAAAGAACTCACACATTGGGCAAACAGTTGGGTTTGTTTTTAACCATAAGGAAGATGTCCTCCTTTCTCCTATTCAACGTACATCAATCTTTCTGTAACTCCATGTACAGCATTTTGCAAACTCGTATGTCTTGGAGTATTAGCAATTTCTTGCGTGATAGCATCTTTCTGTTGTTGTCGGGTTGTTGGATGTGTCAGAAAAGTTCGTTCTTTAAGGTAACCTCACAACCAAAAGTCGGTCGGATTGAGATCTGAAGATCGCGGCGGCCACTTTGTTGGGGTCTGCTCTTAAATTGTTATAGAACTCTAAATTTTCTCAGGTCTTGAGTTTCTTGCGTTCACAATAGCATTGAATTAGCTGCATTCTTTCATTTAGTGATAGAGACATGATTTAACCTACAAATTCATATAGCAGTATGAGTTAAATTACTGATGTTTTACTCAATAAAACTGTAACCATGGCAACGGTGAACGGAAGATAGCAAAAGAAAACCAAACTCCATTGCTTGTCCGGTAAGCGACTTCTTTGTTACATAGCGCATGGTACATAGGTAGAGAAGGTATTGTATTCCACCCAAAAGTTCTATACCAATAGTTCACCGACAATACCCGTATTCAAAGAAAAGATCCATGTGTCCGTGTGTCAAGTGTGTCCGTGAACACGATAACTCAAAAACGAAAAGTCGTAAAATACTAAACTTGGTAGTTCAGTTTAGCATCTCGACGATAGTTTATTTAGATGAATCTTGGTGCGATACTCATGATGTTGTAAGAAAAGGTCGGGATATGGACGGTTGCTCTTGCTGCTCCTGTGTCACGTGGAAAAAGAATCATCTCGCTTGCAGGCGGTACCCAGGATTGGAAAGAGGGCTGCTTTGTCTCCCAAAAAATCTGATGCGTTACAATCACATGACTTTCTCTTACTTTCTGTAAAAAATTATTGTGAAAAAGCTTTATCTTAACTACATCATGCTAATCAAGATAAACATTAGCAGAATTAGTTCTTGTTACTAGTTTCCATGTAAGTAGAAGGGAAATAAGAAAATGTACAGGCTAAAGCGATAGTCTCGTACTTTAAAAGCCGATCGCTGTGTGAAACGATTGGAATTCCAATCTCTTGGCTTTCCAGGAGTAAACAAACGAGAAACGAGAAGAAATATGTTTGAGAATATTTCGTAAACGGTTAAATATATAACATAAATTGTGTATTTTGAAGAGATATATGTTTTTTGTGTGGTAAGTTTTTGTACGTCTCTTACAGTTTGCCACTTATGTAAAAGTCATCCAGAATGAAGAGGTCTTCAGAGGCTTTTCCCAAAAAATCCAAGATATACATTTCCTTTGTAGTAAAAATATTTTAAACATACGGTATTTTAATTAAAATCGTAAGTTAATTTTGAGAAAATAAAAAAAAAATCGAAAAATGTTCCATGTAAAGGGTAATTTGGGGTTGGGGGATGTTCTTGAAAATCTTCGTATTGCATCCTTGGAATATACCAAACTTAAATACCAAGTTTGTTATTTAACGGTCTTTTCGTGTTTGAAGTTGCTGCCCACAGACACACACACACACACACACACATGGACATTTTTCTAAAAAGGCTCCTTTTGAATTCAGGGGGTCTCAAAACATATTTCCGGTGAAATCTCGGTATCGAATTTTTGGGCCGCGCCTTAGCCGAGTGGCCAGACCACTTGCCTCTCACCTAAACGGCCCGGGTTCGATCCCAAGCGATCGCATGTGAGATTTGTGGCGGACAAAGCGGCGCAGGGGCGGGTTTTCTCCGGGTTCTCCGGTTTCCCCCGCCATCACATTCCACCGGGGCTCCATGTTCATGTACCATCAGTGTCATCGCCTGCGGTGCCAGAGCAGTAAAAGCGGGCGTTAAACACTACCAAAAAAAATCGATTTTTTGGATGCAATACAATACCTTCTCCACACACTATGTATACAGTACGTGTAGAGAAAGAAACATATTCGGGAATCCTTGGCTGATTTACATCAGGAGATGAATGCTGAAATTTTTGAAGCTTGGTTGAAGAACACACTTTTGAAAAACATATCCAAGGTCGTGGGTTCATAAACGGCGGAGGACGATGAATTTTTTCGGGCGTAAAATCCTTAGCATGGCTTCCTTCGGAAGGGAAGTAAAGCCGTTGGTCCTGTCACAGATTTAAGACACTTGAAAGAACCTCAATCCTGATAAAGAGACCACTGAGCGAAATTAAGCGGTCTTTCACGCCCAGTATAGAATGGTACGCTGAGAACCACAGCAGTTAAAGAGCGTCCGTAAATAAAACTACATTTCATTTCGCAGCCTTTGATGCCGCACATGTTAACCTTTTCAGCAGCACGATAATACCTCGGCGACTTAGGGACACCACGAAAAAACCGCTGTTAGATTAGTCGGTCCACAGGATTTGAAGCCGGACCTCCCGAATGCGAGACACAGACGTTAACGCCTAAGCCATCCTGCTTGGTTTAAAAGAGTTTTGGCCAAAATGTAACTCTTGAGAGGCGTAAAAGTTAACTTCTTAAACATTTTTTTTTTTTTTTGTCTTTAACAATCCCGGAAAGATACTAAGAGGACATTCTGTAAATATCTCACTAAAGCAGTATTCTATCTGTCGCCTAAGATATATCTTTGACAATAGCAACTGTACTAATATCCGTTGTCAAAGAGATTTCAATGCAAGGTAAAGAAGGCATTAACTGCAAAACAAAGCTAATTTGATTTCCTTTCGAGGTTAACCTGTGTGGGGATTCCTGCAGCACACATTATATTACAAATCTGAAGCGTTCCACCTCACATGACTTTCTCTACATCTCTGCAACAAATTATTGTTAAAAAGCTTATGCTTCTATTTACTTCATGCTAATCAAGAAAACATTAGCAGAAATAGTCTTATTACTTGCTTCCTTATAAGTAGAAGTGAAATAAGGGAGTACATTAGGTTAAAGTGATAGTCAAAAGCTGGTTGCTAGGTGACTGAACTTCCTTTGTTTGTATGGACAGGAGTTGACAAAGTCCTGTGTGAGAAAAGTATAAGTTTTTTAAAGCTGAAACCAAGAACAAGGAATATCTCAAAAACGGTCAACTCTACAATAAAAATGCATATGATATAAATTGCTTGTATTAAAGTGCTCTACATTTTTTATATGGAAAATTTTTCTCAATCTCTTACGGTTTAGCAGTTATGCAAAATCCCGTAAAATTCATTCAGAATAAAGTAGTCTTCACAGGCTATTCCCAGAAAATTCAACACATACATTTTATTTGTCAGGTAAATATTTTTAATATATGATATTTTAATCAAAATCTTTAGAGCTATTTTTGAGAAAATCAAAAATTTCGAAAAAATATTCCATGTAAATGGTAGTTTGGGATGGGAGGATTTTTCTCAAAATCTTCGTGTCGCATCCCTGGAAGATACTAAACTTAAATACCAAGTTTGGTATTTTACCGACTTTTCGTTTTTGAGTTATCGTGTTCAGACACACGGACACACACAGGCACATACACGTACAGAAACACACCGTGGATCTTATTATAAAAATCTGACGTGTTCCATTCACATGACTTTCACTACATAGCTGTAATGAATTATTGTTAAACAAATTGTCTTCTATCTAGGTTATGGTAATCGAGTTAAACATTAGCAGGAATTGTCTTAAATACTTAATTCCTTGTAAGTACAAGGAAAATAACGGGATACTCTAGGCTAAAACGATATTAAATCCTTTAAAAGCTGGTTACCGTGTGGTTGAAATCCGTTTCTTTCCAAGGCCAGAAGTTGAATTCCCTTATGTGAAAAGTAAGTATTTTAAAACTGAAACCAATAACAAGGTATATCTAAAAAATGGTACACTCCACGAGAAAAAAAAATGTATGGGACATAAATTGTGCGTTTCAACGAGATCTACATATTTTGTCTATCTCTTACGGTATCTATGCAAAATCCAGCAAAATTCATCCATAATAAAGACGTCCTAGAAGGCTATTCAAAAAACATAAATATATACATTTTATTTGCAATATAACTATCTCTAATATAGGTATTTTAATTAAAATCGTTAGAGCTATTTGTGAGAAAATCAAAATTTTCGAAAAATTTTCCATGTAAAGAGTAGTTTGAGGTGCGGGGATTTTCCTCAAAATCTTCGTGTCGCAACCTTGGAAGATACTAAACTTATATACCGAGTTTGGTATTTTACAGACTTTTCGTTAGTGAGTTATCATGTTCACATACACACGGACACATGGCTACACACACGGACCTTTTTCCAAAAATGCTCTTTTTGGATACAGGGGACCCTGAAACGTCTATTTCCAGTGAAATCTCGGTAACGAGTCTTTCGCTGCAATGCAATTACCTTCTCTATACACAATGTATATAGTGCGTGTAAAGAAAGTAATACGTTTTTGGACTAAAGGGACCTCAGAACATGTATTTCCGGTGAAATCTCGATGTCGAATTTCTGGTTAATACAATACCTTCTCTGTACATCATGTACATAGTACGTGTAGAGAATGTAAAAATCTTTTTGCACTAAAGGGACCTCATCTCTAAGAACAAAAGGAATCTGCAGTTGTCAATAAGAGTGAACAGAGGGTCTCTGCTGGGGGTAAAACTCCTGAAAAAGCAGTGACGAATGCTACCTACGCTCCGGGCATCTTCTTTTTCAGGCTCCGCATTATTTCAAATAAACGTCTTTGATAATGGTTTGCCCATGGCATTCGCACGGAATAATGCCATTAAAACAGAAAAATAAAATCATAATACAATACTCTGTTTTTTTTGTTTTTTTTTTTGCGTGGTATTCAAAGGATTTTCTGTTTGCTTTGAACCCTCATACCATTAAGCAGGTTCTTTCCCGAAAATCTTTTGAGATATTCTTCTAGGTCCTGCAATCTTTTTTCGAACATGAAACAAAATAGGCAAACTCTTTATACACAATAACCACGTAATATTGATTGTGATTATAGAGAAAAAGTACCGTGCGACCCAAAAACATGCGAAACGCTCCGCGGTTTTTTTCCACTGCGCACACGGAAGTATAGCACATAGCTGCTGTGCGCAACGTCACGGTGCTGACTTGTTTTTCTCAGCTCTAAAAGTGCAGTATTGAGCTGACGGTGATATCGTGTGGTTGAGTTATTACCAGTGTGCTTTATTATTTCCTCCTGTACTTTGTCACAAAGTGTATTATGGTTCAGCATTTGTTTTCTACTGCACATCGCGTATTTATTTATTATATCCCTGTGGAGTTATGCAACTCCTTTAGCGTACCAAGGGATCTCTGTTCCGTTAAATACGTAGCAGTTAGGCCACCTAATATTTGAGGCTTGGTTCAATCTAGTAATTGGCACTATCGAATTATTCGATAGTCGCATAAACATCGGTTATCGATTGTTGCACAAGTATTCGGTTTTAAAATGCTACTGTATTACTTGTTGCCTGTCAGTCCATAGTCCCAAATCACTTTCCAAGTAATTTTTACTGATGAATAAATGCAGATTTTATGGCAGCCCTACGTCAGAGAGTATTAAGTATCAACCGCTTTATTTTCTTTAGTTAATAGTTTTGGCAATGAGTAAAAATTACACTAAGGAATGCTATATACCAACTACCAAGTAAGAAATATAAATATACAGTTTGTTAGTGGTAGCATACAGTTTTTTCTAAACATGTGCATTAATATTGGTATTAGTGCCGGAGATGCCGTTTTGTGGCGGATGCACTAGCTACCCAGTGGTAGGAGGTGAAGACTGCTGTGCTCTAAATAAAACCCAAAACGTTAATTCCAAACCTTAATGCAACATGCTTTTTTGTTTAATAGAAGTTAGTGATAATGTTTCTGCCCCAAAAGCTATAAGTCCCGGGCCTCTCAATGAAAACAGCATTTATTATTATTATTATTTTTTTTTTTTTTGCCAAATGAGGTCTTTACCTTTTCACTTTGTCACTCAAACGTTGCAGTAAGATTTCGTAGTAGTCACCAGTGATACTTTTACCCTTTTCCAAGTAATCAATAAAAATAATTCCCTGTGCATCCCAGAAAACACTCGCCATAACCCTGTTAATTGACTTTGCCTTTTTGGGAGTTGGTTCGCCTGGCGCAACCCACTGTTTTGACTGTGATTTACTTTCTGGAGTGTAGTGATGTATCCAGTTTCATCCATGGTAATAAGACGTCTCAAAAATTCACTGGGATTTTTACGGTAGATCTCCACATTCTTAACTGAAACAGGTTTTCTTTGCAACTTTTGATCAGCTGTCAACAAACGCGGCACCCATCTTGCATAGACCTTGTGAAAACCCAAAACATTGTTTAAAACATTACCTGAACGTTCTTTAGATATGTTTACAGCCTCTGCTATCTCAAACAACTTTAATCTGCGGTCTTCCAGTACTAAACGGTGAACACTAAATTTGTGGTGTTTAAAATGCTATAATTCGAAAACTAAACAAGGTATTGACCTGTAACTATGAATACAAGCTGGTCTAGCGTTAAACTATACGATGTTACCGTCTAAGTGGCCTAGAGGCGCCATATCTGTGTGAGGCCCGGGACTTATCAGCCGACCTTCGTAGGTCCCCATTTGATTATGTATTAAAATAAATAATGCAAAATAAAATAACGATTATACAATGTAACCTGTATAACATAACCTCAAATTACTGAATCATAACTCCACATAATTCTGAAACAGGTAGATAAACTTAAAAATTCTAATAATTATATATATATACATCTGATATTCATGGAATTAATTGTCTCTTTCATTACTAGAGAATAGCTGCAGGCAATGTGTTTTAATATTGCAAAATAACGTGCATTAAAGTACTTTTATATTACACGAGGGCTAGAATACCATTACATCATAGTTTTAAATCCAAACGAAAATTGACTATAGTAACTTATCTGCCCTACTAATTCATGCATTTTTCGGAATTCGCATTTTTGAAATAGAAATGAAAAACCGATAATTCATAGTCATTTCTCACTGTCGTAATACATTCGATTGCAGAAGTTCAGGCTCATGTGGTGTTGCAGTGAAACCCCTGATATGTAGGCAACTTCATCGGTTAGGCTGTAAAGCGTGTTTATCTACTCTAAAGGGAAAACTGCGTACAGCAACAATAATAATTAATATTATCATCATTATTATAAATAAGAAACTTTTGTAACCAAATAGTCATACAAGTTAGAGAGAAAAAGAAGATTAAAGAGAATGTACAGCTTAATCACATCATCTCTTTTACTTTCTCTACTTAGTACATAGTATATAGGTAGAGAAGGTACTGCATTCCGCCAAAAAATCCAATACCGAAATTTCACCAAAAATACACGTTTTAGGGTATCCTGAATTCAAGAAAAACATTTTTAGAAAAAGGTCCGTGTGTGATTCTTGTCCCTGTATTCGTGTACACAGTAACTCAAAACGTCGGTTAAATACTAAACTTGCTACTTAGTATTGTAATAAAAATTCTCTTTTTACTTCAATAAACAACACTTTATTTCTCCCTCAAACTGATTACAATCGGAATCTCCTCACAAATAAATGTTTTTCATCAATGCTTTTGTAACATTTCTGCCATACACTTTCCTTTCGACATTCGCGGCTAGGGCTACGAATTTCCCGTCGAAACTCACCCAACTCTTTACTAAGCACTCCCACGTGAAAACTGAACGCTGGACAGGGCTTTGTTGCCCTTTTTATACTTGTTGGTCACGTCACTAGAAATTTCTAGAAACAGTGGCACCTGCAAAACTACCGCAGCTGTCACAAACTCACTCAGGTTTAACACTGCGCGGCTTCGAAGTCAAAGAACCTTCTGACAGAACACTTGTCCACTTGCATGAGTGTAACAAGGAGAGCTGCGATGTTAAAAGTACAGCTGTCCACCAACGCGCCTGTAACAGCGTGTGCCAACAAGCAGCTATGACTTACGAAGCAAGCCGTATGCATACGTTAGGCGATTATGGCCGCAGGGTGTAGTTACACTGCTCTCTCCTCAAGGCTAATCGTCCCGACCTGCATCATCATAACGGGTTAGACGATACAAATTTACTACTAACCCCAACTCTTGCCATGGTTGTTGATGTTTGGGGCTGCGTCCCTTGGTCCGGGTAGGGTGATATACCCACACCAGGTCACCTTGCCGGAAACCTCGGCTGTTGGCCTGCCGCTCGTAACGGGTCTTCATCCGGTCGCTGGCTCTCTGGATGTCTGATGCGTCATCTCATGCTTATCGTTAAGCTGGTCTACGAGATTCTCCAAGCAGTCGACTGCTAGCCAGGAGGACTTCCAAATATCAGGTCGCATAGTAGACCACCTCCTTGCCAAATATTAAAAACTGTCTGGTGCCAAACCGTTGATGTGGGTTGAAGAACGGTAAACCAGCAATAAAAGTGACATTCTCACATCCCAATCTCTGGTGTAATGGTTACCATGCTAACTTCATATACCCAAGGTCGTGGGTTCAAACCCGGCGGAGGACGATGGATTTTTTCGGGCGTAAAAATCCTTAGCTTCCTTGGCTTCCTTCGGAAGGGAAGTAAAGCTGTGGGTCCCGTGTCGTAGATTTACGGCACGTAAAAGAACCTCAAGCCTGATAAGAGAGGCCTCTGAGCAAAATTAAGCGATCTTTCACGCTCAATATAGAGCGTCCATAAATAACAGGCCATTTCCATTTTTCCAATCTTTCTGGTGATTCACCTCAACCTTCCTGAAATGCTCATCTGACTGTGGATGGAGAGGTTTTGTGAGCATCTTGTGCACTCCAAGTCGCTCCAGTGTCAGGTCAGACTCAAAGTTGGTGCCTTAATCACCAACGCTACCCAATAGCAAATAAACACGCAGTTCCCGATGGTCTTGACCTCCTGGTTAGGGATGGCATACATCTCCGGCCACTTGGTGAAGTAATCCATGGCGACCTACGTACTTGTTGCCCCTATCTGACACAGGACATGACCTAGTTACGTCAATAGATATGCTCTCGAAAAGTGTTTCCACGTTATACTGCTGCATGTGGCCCGGCTCCTGGTCTGTGGGCTGCGTCTTGCCGTACACAAATGATAATGATAGACCGTCTGCTTGAGTTTCAGCTAGTACTACCGTTAACGGGCCTTTTCGATTCGGTTGGGTACTAAATGTCCTCCCGAAGTCCTCACATTTACTGCCTCCAGGACTTCAGTGACCTTATATACATTTGTTTCGTGGAGTTGATCGTTTTTTTAGATATTCCTTGTTTTTGGTTTCAGCTTTGAAAAACTTGCTTTTTTCATACAGGGATTTTTCAACTCCTGTCCATAGAAACAAAAGAACTTCAGTCACAAAGCAACCAGCTTTTGATTATCACTTTAACCTATGGTACTCCCTTATTTCCCTTCTACTTACATGGAAGCAAGTAATAAGACTATTTCTGCTAATATTTTCTCAATTAGCATGAAGTAAATAGAAGCATAAGCTCTTTAACAGAGATGTAGAGAAAGTCATGTGAATGGAACACATCAGATTTTTAATTGTAAATTTCAGGATATTAAAGCTGTTTTTGGAAGCGATGACAGGTCTTCAGCAGCCTATCTAAAATATATGTAGATGTGTTGGGTGCTTTTATTTCTCTCACCGTTTCTGCTTCTTTAAATAGCTTTTGAATCTGTTTTTGGGCGAGTAGGTGTATAGATTGCTCATCTCTCTTTACCACGCAAAACTCAAGGTTTTCTCTCAGACGTCCAATAGCATAAGACTGATTAGCACCTGGTACGCACTCTTTACATACTGGGTAGGGGTTGACTTTGCCATGAAGCGTCCTGTGAGTGAGAAAGATGAATCTGTTTATTCACTCCACTTGCTTCTCTTTCCTTACTATCTTAAAAATCAAAAAAGTTCTTTTCCCAAAACCAGACTTCACGATGTCTGGCAATGTTAAATCTCTGTATGAAATCTTTGGGTGGAATGCAACACCTTATCTACCTATGTATTATGTAGAGAAAGTAAAACGTCTGGAATATCAGAAACCTCCCTAATGGAAAACAATGGAGGATTGTGTCACTTCCATCTTGAACAGATTTCAGAATATCATGTTTATTACACACTTGTAAAATTTTAATTTCATCAAATTATTCTGTAGATGTTGGATCACTGAACAAAAAAAATCTGATGTGCTCCATTCACATGACTTTCTCTACATCTCTGCAACAAATTATTGTTAAAAAACTTATGCTTCTATTTACTTCATGCTAACCGAGAGCAAATTAGCAGAAATAGTCTTATTACTTGCTTCCTTGTAGGTAGAAGTGAAATAAGGGAGTGCCATAGGTTAAAGTGATAGTCAAAACCTGGTTGCTATGTGACTGAAGTTCCTTTGTTTGTATGGCCACGGGTTGACAAATTCCTATATGAGAAAAGTATGTTTTTTTAAAGCAGAAACCAAAAATAAAGAATATTTGAAAAACGATAAACTCCAGGAAAGAGAATTATATAACATAAATTATATGTTTTAACGTGATCTAAATTTTTTGTGTGGTAAGTTTTTGTCCATCTCTTATGGTTTAGCAGTTATGCGAAATTCTGTAAAATTCATCGAGAATAAAGTGGTCTTCAGAGCCTATTCCCAGAAAATTCAAGATATACATTTTATTTGTCAGGCAAATATCTTTAATTTACAATATTTTAATCAAAATCGTTAGAGCCATTTTTGAGAGAATAAAAATTTTTTATTTAAGTTCCTTGTTAAGGGTAGCTGGGGCTGGGGGGGATTTTCTTGAAAATCTTTGTGTTGCATCCTTGCAAGATACCAAGCTTAAATACAAACAAAACACACATGTACCTTTTCCCAGAAATGCTTTTTTGGGATTCAGGTGGTCTCAAAACAAATATTTCTGGTGAAATCTCTGTATCAAATTTTTGGGTGCATTACAATACCTTCTCTATACACTATGTACATAGTACATGTAGAGAAAGTAAGAATCTGATGTGTTCCATGCAAATGACTTTCTCTACATCTTTGTGACAAATTATTGTTAATAAGCTTATCCTTCTATCCACTTCGCGCTAATCGACATAAACGTACTTATTACTTGCTTTTTAATAAGGAGAAGAGAAATAAGGGACTGCACTAGGCTAAAGCGATAGGCAAATCTTTTAAAAGCTGATTTCCGTGTGGTTTCAATCTGTTCTTTGCAAGTTTACAAATTCCCCTGCGAGAAAAGTTTAAATATCTTAAAACTGAAGCCAATAAAAAGGAATATCTCAATAATGGTGAACTCCACATAAAAACAAATGTTATA
The DNA here is from genome assembly GCA_030762935.1 of Hymenopus coronatus. NCBI lineage: Eukaryota > Metazoa > Arthropoda > Insecta > Mantodea > Hymenopodidae > Hymenopus > Hymenopus coronatus. Next base: position 13,778,909 of record CM060897.1, on the reverse strand, counting down.
GATTATGTGTTTTAACAAGATCTACATTTTTTCTGTAATAAGTTTTGGTTAATCTCTTACAGTTCACCAATTCTATAAAATTCAGCAAAATTCATCTAGAATAAACAACTCAATCAAAATTTTAAGAGCCATTTTTCAGAAAAACAGAATTTTAAAGGGTAGTTTGGCGTGGGGGATTTTCCTCAAAATCTTTGTGTCGCATTCTTGGAAGATTATAACTTAAATACCAAGTTTGGTATGTAACAGATATTTGGTTTTTGAGCTATGCTGCCCAGAGACTTTTTTTTGTAATTATGGGTCCTTAAACTTATATATCTTGGTATTGAATTTTTTAATACATTACAATACCTTCTCTATACAACATGTACACAGTATGTGCAGAAAAAGTAAAAAAAAGAAAAACATTTTAAGTTTATAAATGTCATATATTTCTTTATTTTTCACAAAATTGTTTAATATAATTTTTAAACCTTATAAGAAATGCATCATATTTTCTTATTATGAATTTAGTTTAGCAGTACTTTGTGGCTTTGTGCCATGGATCTGAGGAAATGCTGCAGATTATCTCGTAAACAACTGTTTTCTACTAGCAGTAGTTCTGCATCTCGCAACATATTTGTGTACTTCAGCTCCACACTGCTGACTTTCTGCCAGAAATATTCTAAACCATCAATCTCTTTCCAAATCTGTAAAATCAAGGCGTTTGTCATGAAAATATATATAACATATGGTATTTTGATCAAAATCTTTGATAAAATCAACATATTTGAAAAAGTTCCATGTAAAGAGAATGGGGGGGGGAGCGGATTTTCATAAAAGTCCATACCTAAATAACAAGTTTGGTGTTTAACAGACTTTTCATTTTGAATTATGTTGCTCATAAGTATATATACAGTGGTCTTTTCTAAAAATATTTTCTATTGATTCAGGGGGTCTCAAAACACATATTTCCGGTCAAATCTTGGAATTGAATTTTTAGGTGGAATTAATACCTTCTCTATCTATAATGTATAGTGTAGGTACATGCTAGAGAAAGCTAAAATATAAACCCTTTGAAAAAGTGTTTTAATCTACACAATGCTAAGTGTGTTGTGTGGTTCATATGAACTAAATAAACTTTATTGATGACTTTATTTGCAACAGAGAAAATGTCCAGGAATATGATGGGTTTCATATTTGATCACAGCTCTGGATAAATAAGAGATCAACAACACATAGAATTAAAAACAGAGGCATTATTACTAGTGAAGTATTCATCATCTTGGAGTGATGCTGAGTCTCACTTATTTACACTCAACCCCATTTAATTAGTTGAAAAACATTGAAACGTTTTCAAAAAGAACAAAAACATATATTAGTGAAAAATTGATTTAACCTTGATCACATAAAGAAAATGCTAAAAAAGAAAGAAAAACTCAAGGAAATTTAATTGGCTACAACATTAACACCACTTTCAAACACAAACTGGAGATAAAAAAAATTCACCTACCACCCTTGGGCCTTTAGAAAATTTGAACAAATCTTCAACAAATTCAACATAAGACTTGCTCCACAAAACAAATTCAAAACAAACCTCTTAAAAGTACAATTCAGAGCACATTAAAATCCAGAATCGACCAAATTAGTTGTGAAGACTCTGAGAAATATTACATAAGCAAAACAAAGAGAAACTTGGAAATCACATTAAAGTAACACCAGAGAAACATAAATAGCAACAAAGCAAACAGACAAATCTGTTGTCACGAAAAATATAAAATTGTTAAAACCACTGTCATCACCAATAGAATTGGACACCTGGAAGAGAATACAAATAATAAAAAAATATGTGTTACAATCACATGGATTTCTCTACATCTCTGTAATAAATTATTGTTAAAAAGCCTATTCTTCTAACTACATCATGCTAATCAAAATAAACATTAGCAGAACTTGTCCTTATTACTTGCTCCCTTGTAAGTAGAACGGAAAATATCTAATGTGCTCCATTCACATGATATCCTCTAGCTGCTTGGCAAGCAAACCTTTCTCGTCCTCCGTGGTGTAATGGTTACCATGCTAACTTCATAGACCCAAGGTCTCGGGTTCAAACCTGGTGGAGGACGATGGATTTTATTCAGGCATAAAAATCCTTAGCATGGCTTCCTTCGGAATGGAAGCAAACTCCTTGGTCCCGTGTCATAGATTTATGGCACATAAAAGAACCTCAAGCCTGATAGAGGCCTCTAAACAAAATTAAGTGGTCTTTCATGCCCAGTATAGAATGGGACACTGAGAACCACAGCAGTTATAGAGCACCCATAAATAACACTCTATTTCATTTCAAGCAAACCTTTTATTCAAAACATTAATCTGCTAATGCTAATCAAGATAAACAAATCAGAATTACTCTTATTACTAGCTTCTTTTAACTAGAAGGAAAATAAGCAAAGGCACAGGCTAAAGCAATAGTCTCGTCCTTTAAAAGCCAGTCGCAATATGAAAGAATTAAAATTCCAATCTCTTTACTTTTCAGGAGTGAGCAAATGAGAAACGAGAAGAAAGATGTCTTCCTGTTTGGGAAAAGTTTAAGTAGCTAAAATTGAAATTAATAATCCGGAATATCCCAAAAACAATAACTCTACAAAAAATGAATATAACATAAATTGCGTGCCTTAATGAGATCTACATTTCTTTGTGCAGTAAGTTTTTGTACATCTCTTACCATTTCACAGTGGTACATAAGTCATCCAGAATGAAGAGGTCTTCAGAGGCTACTCCCAGAAAAGTCAAGATATTGATTTCGTTTGTCATAAAAATATCTTAAACATATGGCATTTTAATCAAAATCTTTAGAACTATTTTTGAGAAAATCAAAATTTTCGAAGAATGTTCCATGTAAAAGGTAATTGGAGGTGGGGGGGGGGGATTTCTTGAAAATCTTTGTGTTTCATCCTTGGAAGACACCAAACTTAAATACCAAGTTTGGTGTTTAACGATCTTTTCATTTTTGAGCTATGCTGCCCACAGACACCACACAGAACATTTTCTAAAAATACTTTTTTTGGATTTAAGGGTCTCAAAACATGTAGTTCCAGTGAAATCTCAGTATCAAATTTTTGGGTGCATTACAATACCTTCTCTACACAGTATGTACATAATACATGTAGAGAAAGTAAAAACAGCAACAACGTATTCACTTTTGAAATTCAGCCGCTGAATGAAGTGTTAAAACTTTGCATCCCTAACACCAGATGGCAAGCAACAGGAAGAGGGGGAAGAAAGCAGAAAAGGAGTGTCAGTTTTTTTTTTTTTTTGGTAATGTTTAATGCCTGCTTTAACTACATAAGGTGACACTGATGATACATGAATGATGATGGAGCACCGGTGGAATGCAATGGCGGGGGAAACCGGAGCACCCGGAGAAAACCCGCCCCAGCGCCACCTTGTCCACCACAAATCTCACATGTGGTCGCTTGGGATCGAACCCCGGTCGTCTAGGTGAGAGGCAAGTGGGAGGGTCAGTCAGTCACCAAACTACTGAAGACGAGGATGAATGTTCTTGAAAATGTTTCAATATTTTTCAACCAATTAAGTAGAAGTGAGTGTTGGTTGGTATCTAATGTTGAGCAGTTGGCAGTGAAGCCATTTGCTCTCTTGCATTCCAGATTTTGATGTCATGTTATCATGTTGACTAAAGGTTGGGCTGCGTAGTAGATTTGTACCAATCCTGAATAAATATTTATTGAGACAGTCATGGCCTGTTAGGAGTCTAAAAGTTGCTACAGAGAATTTTCTTGGTAATGTAGTGATTCTGGTTGTGTTATTACGTAAATTTTCCTGTGGTTTTCCTTTTGTTTGTGATATATTATCTTCTTTAATTTTGTTGTTATATGTTGATATAATGATGCTTTTGATATAGTGATAACTTATTGGATTAGATGAATTTAATGTAATTTTTGCTACCTTTCTTGGTTAGAAAGTCAGCTGTTTCATTACTCTGTATTCCGCAATGTGCTTGTATCCATTAAAGTATTAATCTTTTATTTAAATTCATTAGATGTTTTATGATTTTGCGTCATTCTGCAATATTTAGGTTATTACGTGTTACATCAGATGTTATGGATATTATAGCTGCTTTAGAGTCAGATAATGGTACAACTTTTTCAAATTTATATGGTATAGTAGGTTTTGTAAGCTGTGTGGAAGTGAGTGTAAATAAGTGTGACCTAGATAACTGCAACTCATATATAGCACCATTTAATGAACAATCCCTTTTATTATCCAGCTCTGGTAGGTCTAGTGATAGTCCAAGTCATAATTCCAGAACACACCAGTGTTAGTGAATCAGTTTGTAAGAAGATATAGCACAATTACCTTCTGAGTAACTATGTTATCTTTTGCTGAACCTTTATCAACCTCATCTTCCTCTGTATCAGAAGCATGTGAGCAATAACGGAAAGGCATCACCTTCTCATCCTCCGTTTCCAGCTCCTGACAAGCTTCAGCCAATTTCAAGACACATTCACCTTTATCTGCTTTCATTTTCAGCCACTGGAATAAATAACATGTTACTTTTAGTCACAAATGATTTTTATACTTTATTACAAATTTCTATTGGTTTCTCAAAACAAATACAGTTTAAAAATGTGTTAGGCTTTTCTAAAATGGATAAAATTTCAAAAAGTAAAAAATCTGGCATTTATCAATTAAATTGTTTAAATTGTGACCTTGTTTATATTGATAAGACTAAATGTCATTTAGAAACCAGAGTAAAGGAACGCTTTAGGAATATTAAATACAACAAATTGATAAATCAGCTGCAGCAGAACATTTTTGGAAATTTAATCATGAAATCAATCCAGATGTTAAATTATTAAAACACTTAAACGGACCCATAGATTTAATGATTTGGGAGAAAATATTTACATTAAAGAATAAAAATCATGCAATGAATTTTGATATACCACCAATTGATTCTCTCACCAAATCTGTTTTAATTCCAGTAGTTAGCAATGCCTTAGTACACAACCCACCTAGTAGCAGTTACCATAACAATGTAAATAAACAAGATCAAAAAGAAACTGAGACCAAAAAGAAACTAATGCTGACGATGCAATAGACCAATTTATTGCAAAACTATTCCTTGGATTCTATAATATAAGTGAAGATTTGCTGCAATTATTAATTATTATATTACTGTTACTTTTAGATTTAATTCTAACTTTCATTGATTCATTATTATAAATAATTATTCAAGTTCCATTACACTATGTCAGCATATTAGAAAACCGTAATGGTGATTTTTTTTATCAAGGGTATTACTAATTTGCAAGTTTGCCACTATGTGCATATTGTGATGAGAGATCAATGCGTTGCCCATACATGGACCATAAGACCAAATCTTGACTTGCAAATGGAAAAATCTGATGTGTTCCATTCACATGACTTTCTCTACATCTCTGCAACAAATTATTGTTAAAAAGCTTATTCTTTTACTTACTTCATGCTAATCAAAAAAAAAAATTAGCACAAATAGTCTTATTACTTGCTTCCTTGTAAGTAGAAGCGAAATAAGGGAGTACCATAGGTTAAAGTGATAATCAAAAGCTGGTTGCTATGTGACTGAAGGAGTTGACAAATTCCTGTATGAGAAAAGTATAAGTTTTTCAAAGCTGACACAAATAACAAGGAATATCTAAAAAGCGAGCCACTCCATGAAAAAAATGTATATGACATAAATTGTGCATTTTAATGTGCTATACATTTTTTTGTGTGGTAAGTTTTTGTCCATCTCTTACGGTTTAGCAGTTATGCAAAATACCATAAAATTCATCCAGAATAAAGAGCTCTTCAGAGGCTATTCCCAGAAAATTCAAGATATACATTTTATTTGTTGGTTAAATATATTTAAATATACAATATTTTAATCAAAATCATTAGAGCCATTTTTAAGAAAATAAAAATTTTCGAAAATATTGCCATGTAAAGGGTGGTTGGGGATGGGGGGCATTTTCATGAAAATCTTTGTGTTACATCCTTAGAAGATACCAAAGTTAAATACCAAGTTTGGTATTTAACGTATTTTCATTTTTGAGCTATGCTGCCACTAGGCACAGACACACACATGCACACACATGGACCTTTTTCCAAAAATGCCTTTTTGGAGAGGTAGAGAAAGTAAGAAGACAGAATATAGCTCAGGGACTTTTTCTATAAAGGTATTACATGTACACCTTTTCTTGGGCACTAGTTTTGTGTGGAAGCGAGTGTCAGATGCAAGAAAAGAGAGCTCGCCCACCTGTCTTTCTACAGTGTGTCAACTATTGAAAGCCATTATGATGAATAGGTTAACTAAATTATGAAACAAAATGCAGTGCAGGTTCCTGTGCGTACACTCTGGGACCTGCAGAGACAATGAAAACTTAGCATTTAAGCCACTAGGTTTCAGGGTGTATAGCATACTTCTAGTCTCAATGTTGCTGCTCTGCTTTGCTTCTGAAATAGTGTGAAACCTACCATATTAAGACTATGGAGCCAAGCAACCAAGAAAATGTGTGCACATAGTAACGGTTCCTTCTGCATTCCAACTGCGCAGCAAAGGTTTTAATGCATCCAGTATGCTTATTATTGCTTTCTCTAGCATGTATGTACAGTGTACATAGTGGATAGAGAAGATATTACTTTCCATACAAAAATTTGATACCAGGATTTCACCAGAAATATGTTTTGAAGTCCTCTGAGTCCGAATAAAGCATTTTCAGAAAAAGGTCACCTGCACGTGCATGTGTGTCTGTCTGTCTGTGGGCAGCATAGCTCACAAACGAAAAGTCGATTAAATACCAAACTTGGTATTTAGATTCAGTATCTTCCAAGGAGTGACACAAACATTTTCAAAAAATCCTTCCCACACCCAACTACCCTTTACATGGAATATTTTTTTTAAATTTTGATTTTCTCAAAAATGGCTCTAACGATTTTGATTAAAATATTGTATATTAAAGATATTTACCTGAGAAATAAAATGTATATTTTGAATTTTCTGGGAATAGCCTCTGAAGAGCTCTTTATTCTGGTTGAGTTTTGCAAAATTTTGCATAACAGTTAAACTGTAAGAGATAGACAAAAACTTACTATACAAAAAAAAAAAAAATGTTGATCTTGTTAAAACACATAACTTATGTCATATACTTTTTCTTGTAGAGTTGACCATTTTCAAGTTATTCATTGTTATTGGTTTCAATTTTTAACTAATTAACCTTTCTCAAACGGGACCATACAAAGCAAACTGAATTTCAATTGTTTCACATGGCAAACCAGCTGTTAAAAGATTTGCCTATCGCTTTAGCTTAATGTGTTCTCTTATTTCGCTTCTACTTACAAGGAAGCAAGTAATAAGACAAATTTAGCTAATGTTGATCTATATTAGCATGACATAGATAACAGAATAATCATTTGCAAGAAAAATTTGCTTGTGGAACAGCTAGAGAAAGTAATGTGAATGGAACACATCAGATTTTATTTTGATTTCTTTCTTATTGATTAAGCTCATTTATTTATTTGTTGATTGATTTGATTGTTAGATTGATTGATTTATTTACTTATTTATCTATTTATTTAGCCCTTTTCAACAGTACATAAATCTCCATTATTGAAAGCAATTACCAACAAGGAAATTCCAAACCTTTATATACAAGTTTAAAATATGCTATGACAACTTTCCAATTGGAAGTCTGTCACAGGCTAACACTGCTTGCTAATAGGCTATGCCATACACATATCTGTCACACACACAAATATCCCCAATGACATCTTGTGTAAATGTGGGAAGGTCAAGAATCAATTTTGGTTCTCAAAAAAGTAAATACCTTTGGGATAACTCTGCTATGTGTGGGCCACTCCAAAACTTTTGAGAATGAATGCAAAACTCTGATCTGAAAGCTTATGCTTATGTTCCATACTTATCGAGATTAACATTAGCAGAAATGCAATATTGTACGCAGAAAGGAAATAATGGAACACACTAGGCTAAAAAGATAATAAAATCTTTTAAAAGCTGGTTGCCATGTGGAGGAAATCATTTCTTTGCATTGCCAGGAGTTGACAAATTCCCATATGTAAAACATTTGAAGTATTTTAAAACTGAAACCAATAACAAGGAAAATCTCAAAAATGGTCAACTTTATGTAAAAAAATGTATATGACATAAATTCTGTGTTTTAACAAGATCTACATTTTTTGTGTAGAAAGTTTTTGTCTATCTCTTACGGTTTGTTAGTTATGTATAATCCATTCAGAATTAACAGGTCTTCAGAGGCTATGCCCAGAAAATTCAGGCTATACATTTTATTTGTCCTGTAAATATCTTTAATATACAGTATTTTAATCAAAATCGTTAGAGCCATTTTTGAGAAATTTAAGATTTTCGAAAATTTTTCCATGTAAAGAAAGGGTGGTTTGGGTAGTGGGGATTTTGCTCAAAATATTTGTGTCACATCCTTGGAAGGTACCTAACTTATAAACAAGTTTGGTATTTTAGCAACTTTTCATGTTTGAGTTATTGTGTTCACAGGCACACATATGCATGCATGCACGCACACACACAGACCTTTTTCTAAAAATACTTTTATTGGTTACAGAGACCATTAAACGTCTATTTCCTGTGAAAACTTGGTATCAAATTTTTGGGTGCAATACAATATCTTCTCTATAAACTATGTACATAGTACTTGTAGAGAAAGTAATAAACATTAAAAATTTAAGGCTGATCATTGCATCTTTTCAAAAATATTCTTTTGCATTCTATATACCGTCTCATTCACTCAAATTGTTTTTCAAATGCTGAAGACCATTCTTTTTTGGAAAGAGTGTAAATACATTCTTTGTAAGCAACTACTGCGGCATCAAGTGACTCAAATTGTTGACCTCAAATTTGGGGAATAGAAAAATGTGACATGGGGCCAGACCTGGACTGTAGCAAGGATGGGACAAATATCAAACGTCTGAATCCTACAGAAAGTGGGTTGTTTCTTGTGCAGCGTGGACAGAAACATTGTTATGGTGCAACAAAATTCCACATAAACCAGTCTTAGGATTTTTTTTCTGCAGACATTTTCAGGTGTACTATCTGACAGTAACAGTCATTTGTCTCTCAACTTGCTGAGAAGAAGGTACTAATCATCTTCTTGCCAACACTTCTTGTTCACTTCACTTTTATTGGTGGATCCTCACCTGGAAAGACTGTCGTTTAGTTTCTGGATCATATTGGTGAATCCAGCTTCTTTCACCTGCTAAAATATTTAATGTGCTTTTGGATCATCCTCCCATGAATTTTTCAACAATTTCCTACCACCATTACACATGTGCTTGTTTCAACTCATTTATAAGGTGGTGGTGGTTCCAGTGACTGCAGAGTTTTCTGACATAAGTATTTTTTTCAGGGCTTATTTCACTGCTGCCAATCCAATATTGATGACTTCTTGAATCTGATCGTACTTGTAACAATGATTCTTCCCATAACATTCGCTCTTTCACCACATTTTCATCCATTGTTGCTGTAGCTAGCCTACCTGCTTGGTCTACATCTTCAAGAGAAACCTTTCCACTTCTAAACTCTGTATGCCATGGATAAACAGATCAAAGATCCCCAAATGCATGGTTAGACTTTCAAGGCATTCTCTCTCCCTTAAATCAACTTTAGAGTCACAGAAAATCATAGCATGGAAATGGTCTCGCTTGAGATCCAGCATACGGCATTGCAACACCTGCATTACATATGTATGCAGTGTTGACAATGCATATTGTAAGAGTGTGCCCATGTTGGTATCTGAAGTTAGGTAAAGCTGCTTTGGCTTACCACAACGCATTGTTGTCCACTCTCAAACCTTTTGCAGTGACCCTCACAACACACCAATAGTTCTACTTTCTCCACATGTACTATGTACATAATATATAGAGAAGGTATTGTATTGCATCCACAAATTCGATATCGAGATTTCACATTTCACCAGAAATATATGTGTTGAGGGTCCATGAGTCCACAATAACATTTTTACTTTCTCTAGCTCTGTATGTACAAAAAAAAAAAAAATAAATAAATAAAAAAAAATCTGCATACTACACCCCGATATCTAATTACTTACACGGGGCAAATATCTCAGACCTTATTTCATTTATTAACAAACATCTTTTTTTTAAAATTTTACAAAATAAAATAAATATACACTTGTCAGATTAATAACTTACCTGAATAACTTAAATTATGCATCTGAACGTATATATTTATCAAAATTACATTTAAGATTTAAATGTTTATGTATTATATTAATTATTATTAACTACCCAAAATTTTAAATTTTATATATATATATATATATTTAAAATTTAGGTTATTATTTTAAACTATTATTAATTAATATCAATTATCACTTTATTTACTATAGTTAATATATCTAATTAGCTCTGTATGTACAATGCACATAGTGGATAGAGAAGGTATTATATGTCACCCAAAGATTTCATGTCCAGATTTCACCAGAAATATCTGTTTTGGGGTCCCCTGATTGTGAAAAAAGCACTCTCAGAAAAAAGAGAATGAGAGAGTGCGAGTGCGTGCGTGTGTGTGTGTGTGTGTGTGTGTGGACAGCATAGCTCAAAAATGAAAAGACTGTTAAATACCAAACTTGATATTTAAGTTAAGTATCTTTCAAGGATGCAACACAAAGATTTTCAAGAAAATCCCCCTATGCAAACTACCCTTTACCTGGAAAAGTTTTAGAAAATTTTGATTTTCTCAAAAATGGCTCTAACGATTTTGATTAAAATACCATATATTAAAGATATTTACATCCCAAATAAGATGTATATCTTGAATTTTCTGGGAATAGCCTCTGAAGAGTACTTTATTCTGATTGAATTTTGCAGAATTTTGCTTAATGATTAAACTGTAAGAGATAAGACATAAATTTACTACACAAAAAATGTAGGCTTTGTTAAAACACACAATTTATGTCATATGCATTTAAGTTGTAGAGTTGGCCATTTCTTAGATATTTCTTGTTATTGGTTACAGTTTTAAAATACTTATACTATTCTCAGACAGGAAGTGTCCGTTTTTCTTTTGTTCCGCTCCTGGCCAAACAAAGAAGCCAATTTCAATGACAAACGCATAATGATAGCTTTTAAAACATTTGACTATCACTTTAGCTTAGCATATTCCTTTAGTTCCCTTCTACTTACAAGGAACTAGGTAATAAGAATATTTTGCTAATACTTATCTTGATTAGCATGGTGGGTGTAGAAAGAAGAAAAATCTTTTCTAATAAGTCTGTTGTAGAACAGTTAGACAAATTCATGTGAATGGAACACATTAAATTTTGTTTTATCTGTGTCATTCATTTGGTTACCATTAGAAGCTTTAAGTGTTTAAAAGATTTGCATGTTACCTTGAGAGTGTCATTGCATGCTGTGGCAAGAGTGATCAGCTGATTATGGTCAAGTTCTTTCTCATCTCTCATCCTTTTGCATAGCGCCTTGAAGAGGTCATCAAAATACTGCCGTTCATCTTGCAGCTTCATCAGTGTCACCTCACTCATATCTTGGGTCACCACAAGTTTGTCCTTCAACTTCTTTATGTCATCCTAAGCATTTATGCAAACATAATTTATATTTCTAACAACAAAAATGACAATAAAATATAGTTTCTGTAAAATATAAGATAATTCTTGGGAAGAAATTAAGAAATGTCCAACTAGTGAATCAGCTTCTAGTTTCTGTTGTATTGTTATTGTTATTCAAGCAAATAGTTAAAAATAGTTTACAGTTTCAGAACAAGCAGTAAACAAGTTCTAAAATTCAAAATCTTCTCGGGCTTCTAGCCAGGTAAAAACTTGGCTTGACACCAACGTTTCGAAGAAATGCATCTTCCTCGTCTTCAGGGTGAACTGAAGACGAGGAAGATGCACTTCTTCGAAACGTTGGTGTCAAGCCAAGTTTTTACCTGGCTAGAAGCCCGAGAAGATTTTGAATTAACACGTCGCCAGGAAAGTTTCAGTTCTTATTTTAAGTTCTAAAATTTTATTTTATAAATGTAAAAAGAAACTAGTAACAGTGAAGTAACACAAATATTAATATAATAATTATAACAATTCCCCACTTATCTTTTGAAATCCAAGGACTAGCTTTGCATCGTCAACTCCATTTCTTTTTGATCTTGTTTATTTACATTGTTATGGTAACTGCTACTAGGTGGGTTATGTATTAAGGCATTGCTAACTACTGGAATCAAAACAAATTTGGTGGTAGAGTCAATTGGTGGTACATCAAAATTCATTGCATGATTTTTATTCTTTAATGTAAATATTTTCTCACAAATCATTAAAGCTATGGGTCCATTTATGTGTTTTAATAATTTAACATCTGGATTGATTTCATGATTAAATTTCCAAAAATGTTCTGCCACAGCTGATTTATCAATTTGTTTGTTTTTGAAATTCCTAAAGTGCTCTTTTACTCTAGTTTCCAAATGATAAGTTTCTAAAAGATAAGTGGAGAATTGTTACAATTATTAATTATTAATAAGTTCTAAAATTTCTGTGTTTCATACTTAATTATTTCTGCTACCAAGAGTTTCAGAATTATTACAGGCATCAAGGCATTCAGACTCACAATTAGCAGAGTCCTGATTAATACAGACAATTCTTGGAAAATAGACAGATATGTCTTTAAATAATTAATATGTAAAAACTGAAGCTACATAACTATTAAAACTATAATTTAGCAAGCAATCCACTGCCAAGCGGCAGTAACCATAACAATGTAGTACATAAAGAGGAGGCTGATGCTGATATCAAATTTGGATTACAACTACACTTAAATACCAAATTTTATTTACCAGATTTTCATTCTTCTCTACTTAATATAGGAAGAAAAGGTAGAAGGTATTGCACTCCATTGAAAATTTGACACCAAGATGTCACCTGAAATACATGTTTTAGGATCCCCTGTATCCAAAAAAAGCATTTTTAGAAAAAGAACCATGTGTGCATGCGTGTGTACCACTAAATGCAATAACTCAAAAACAAAAAGTCATTTAAGTACTAAACTTGAAATTTAAGTTCAGCATTTTCCAAGGATACGACACAAAGATTTTCAATAAAATTTCCCAACCCCTAACTACCTTCTACATGGAAAATGTTTGTACATTCTTTTTTTTTTTTTTTTTTTATTGTTTCATTTGTATAGCCCCCTTTAACTTCAATAGTCATATTGGGGCTTTGACTTGTGAAACAACTCATATTACTGTAAGTTAGAACACTAAATTAATCATTATTATATTACTAATACATACGCACTTTCACTCTCACATTCATACTTCCAGACTCTGTGGGGGATAGGGAATAAATCTGGTTAAAGAAAAATTCCCCTGCTGGGAAGCGAACCCGGGACCTCCGGGTGAGAGGTCAGCTCGCTGACCACTCGACCACGGAGGCAGTCTGTTTGTACATTTTGATTTTATCAAAAATGGCTCTAACAACTTTTCCATCTAAAGGGAAGTTTGGTGTTGAGGAATTTTCTTGAATATCTTCATGTTGCATCTTTGGATGATACAAAGTGAAATACCAAGTTTGATATTTAATGGACTTCTCATTTTTGACACACACGCACATTCACACACACACACACACACACACAGACATTTGTTTGTTTTCTGGAGTCAGGGGTCCTCAAAACATGTTTTTCTGGTAAAATCTCAGTATCAAAATATCAGTGGAATACAATACCATCTCTACTCACTATATAGGTCCATAATACAGGGTTACTACAAAAGAAATAGACAACTTCAACTGCTTGTAAAACAAAAACTATTAGAGATATCAACCTAATTATTTTGGAGGTATGTTGAGAAACTCTCAAAGTTTCGTTTTTACTATTGGTAACGCTGTAGTGTTTTGTTTGTTGTTGCAGAAGCTGAAATGGCGGAAAATCCTGTGGAAAAGGCATATTGCGTGTTGGAATTTTCTAGAACGCTATCAGCAAATGTTGTCCAACGACATTTTAGAACATGTTACCAAAAAAATGAAATGTTGCGGTCACAAAAACCAGCATCATCTTCATCATGTCGCAACATGTCGATGCAAAAGTCATGCCGTATGACCTTATCTTCTTCACTCAGAAACTGCAACATTTGTAATCTGTAAGGCATCATGTGCAGTCGCTTCCGCAAGATTTTCCATACAGTTTGCTGTGGAATTTGTAATTACATGCTTGCCCTAGATGTTGAATACTGTGGGCTTCTTATGTAGGCAGAACGAACACGTTCAACGTTTTCTTCTGAAACTCTTGGTCTTCCCGAGCTCTTCCCTTTGCACAAACATCCTGTTGTCTCGAATTTTCTATACCAGTCGTAGATTGACTGTCTAGTCGGTGGCGTTTTGTGGTAACGTGTTCTAAAATGTCATTGGACAACAGCTGCTGATTGCGTTCTAGCAAATTCCAACACGCAATATGCCTTTTCCACAGGATTTTCTGCCATTTCAGCTTCTGCAACAACAAACAAAACACTACAGCGTTACCAATAGTAACAAACGAAACTTTGAGAGTTTCTCAACATACCTCCAAAATAATTAGGTTGCTACCTCTAATAGTTTTTGTTTTACAGGCAGTTAAAGTTGTCTATTTCTTTTGTAGTAACCCTGTACTAGTAGAGAAAGTAAAAAATGTGCTCTTTTGGTTTCATCAGGATTTCAGTGAAATCTGAAGTAAAAGTTTTAGTGAAATACAATATTTTCTGCGCCTTGCAATGAAGCAGAACAAGTCAAGTATTTTTAAGACTTTTTGGTTAGTTATCTAACATTGAATGATCACAAAGTCTAGTAGCAGACATACAAATCAGAATTGAAATGTATAAAATACTTACATGAAGCTTCTTTGTTTTCTTCAAGCGAGACTCCAAAACTTTCCTTGCATTTCTATCTTTTGTGTTGAGTGCCTCATATTCCTTTTTAGGTTCCTCTGTGCTCTTGAGGTATATTTCCAGAATTGCCTTGATCTGAGCCCAAGTGTCATCCATGTCCTTCTCAATCCTTTCTCTCAAACTAACCAATGCTAATGCTGCCTGTAATTTCAGTAATCTAACAATAGGTTATGTTAGACCTGGTTTGCTATTTTAACATATATAGGGCCATTAATAGTATATTACATACAACGTGTAAGTTGTACTTATCAGGTCGAAAATGCATTTTGGGAATATGAGGTCCACAGGGTCGAGTTTTCCCAAGTATTTGAGAATTCATAAGTAGCTTACAATTGCTTTTTGAAATACTTGAAAAAACTGTAAAAAAACAATAATAAATCAAAATTGCTTTTCAATATTTTATTGAACATTAAGAAATAATAAATTTTCGATGTGAACAAATGAAAGGGTACATCTAAATTATATGGACAAAGCCTTCTTATACACTCTTTTGTTAATGAATTTTGCAATAGATTCTTTACTTGAAGTAGCACATGTCTTGAGTGTTACGTCATTTCCTAATTGTACTGTAAGTATTTATGATCTCTCTCTGTGGTATAATGGTTACCATGCTAACTTCATATACCCAAGGTCATGGGTTCAAACGCGGCAGAGGACGATGGATTTTTTTGGGCGTAAAAATCCTTAGCATGGTTTCCTTTGGAAGGGTCCCGTGTCGTAGATTTACAGCACGTAAAAGAACCTCAAGCCTGATAGAGCAAAATTAAGCGGTCTTTCATGTCCAATTTAGAATGGGATGCTGAGAACCACAGCAGTTAAAGAGTGTCCATAAATAAAATGCCATTTCATTTCATTTTTTTATCATGCAAAGTAGCAGACAAAGTTGTGCAGAAGAAAAGCAGCAATGCAAGCCGAAGAGGCAGCAGTAAAAGACAAGGAAAGCTGAGGGTCAAACCTATCAACCTGGTGGATTTTAATGTGAACTATGCATTCAAATCTTTCCTTGTTTCTCGCTATTGATATTTTGGCATTTTTCTTCCTGTAAAATGCTCCTTGCAGGCGTGAAAATCCTTAGCATGGCTTCCTTTGGAAGGGAAGTAAAGCCGTTGGTCCCATGTCATATATTTAAGGCACGTAAAATAACCTCAAGTATGATAGAGAAGCCTCTGAGCAAAATTAAGTGGTCTTTCACGCCCAATTTAGAATGGGATGCCGAGAACCACAGCCGTTAAAGAGCGTCCATAAACAAAACTCCATTTCATTTCACTATACAGGTGGGCTAAGTTATTCCTAATTTACTACTTGAATATCTCTTACTTCATTTTTCTCCTCATTCTCTGTAAAGAATCTCAGTGCACTCAGACTTTTGCAGCTTTCTTCATTCCTTTCCTTCATGAGAAGCATGTTCAGCCGAAGTCCTTCTTCCTCAGCATTCAACTCTTCTGCCATTTCATCAAACAATTCTTGATTTTCCTGCAAGATGTTGGCTTTTCTTGTCTCAAAATCCTCACGCAATTCATCAAGTTGCATTTTGAATATTTCTACAACAGAAGAGATGAATAAACTACATAAGATTAAAAAAAAAAAAAAATACATTTTTCTAAAAACACTTTTTTGGTTTCAGTGGTTCTCAGAACATGTATTTCTGACTAAATCACAGTATCAAATTTTTGGGTGGAATACAATACCTTCTTTATCTACAGTGCATGTGCATGGTACTTGGTAGAAAAACTAAAATGCTATATATAACTTTTGTAGGAATATGGATTTTAAGGCATTTTGTAAAATATTTCTTGAATTGTTGACTAAATGGTCTTTTCTTTTCAATTTTTATTGCAATATAGATGAAACCAAAGGAAAAGGTAAGTGCGCTTAAGGCCTTAACAAACCTCATATACACAGTACTGCCATAAATTCTGTCAGTAATTTAAATGCGCTGTGGTATGGAAATTGTGAATAAAGAAACGTGGCAGTGCTGTATATTGTGGTCCAAAAGGTCACCTCTACTACTTCTTGAGTAACTGGCTTGCAGAGTGCAAATAACAGGCACGTGAGAAAGATAGAGTGGGAAGTGTACGAAAATCATATCATTGTATTGGTGTTATTTTGTTGTGGAAAGCAAGCTAACGAAATTTTTTTGTCACTGAAACCTCTTGGCATCAATAAATGACTAGTGTTTTGGACAATAGCATGGTTTAAAGAAACAGATGCAACTGTTGATCAGTCAGATCTGGCTATCCTAGGTGTGTACACACAAAAGAAGCTGTGAATGCTGTTCGTGCAAGGATTCAATGCAATCCTTTATGTGAACAAATTATTTTGTCTCATGAAATATTTTAAAGGATGATTTACATGTTGTGCATATAAAAGATACACAAGGCATATTGCTAACAGAAAAATCTAAGGAGATATGCTGGGTTCAATCTCAGGTTTTTTAAATGATATATGGGGAGAGAAAAGACACAAAGCAAAAACCACACAGCAGTGGTTGGCAACCAATGTCCCACAATTCATCACTGCTGACTGGCTTAGCAGAAGTTCGGACCTCAATCCATTGGATTATTCTCTGTAACAGAAGCTTGGGACAATAGAATGTTAAAAGAGCACCACAATAGAGATGCTAAAAAAAATTAATCACATCATTTGTCAAAAAAATTCCACTGGATACAATTTCTGTAGCTATTGATGAGTGACCTCAATCACTTTGTCACTGTGTGCCACACATGTCCACCATTTTGAATGAGAGCATGTTATTTTGTGGCATTTTTTGTGTACTTTCAGAGAATAGTTTTATTTAGTAGTAACTGCATTGAAAGTACTGACAGAACTTATTGCAGTACTGTGTAAATTACTATTGTGAGGTTACATATAATATATTGTGTTTATTTTTGTGCTACACATAATTCACAAATCTTTGATTAGCGAACTTCACTGCATCACCCCAAATAAATACATCCTTAAGCTGCCAAAACATGTTGTTATTATATTGTCTTAATACTAAATTGTCTACAAAGAGATGGCTTGTATTCCTTGATGGAAGAATATAGGAAATGAAACTGGTCTAATAATGGAGCCCTGAGAGATAGTATATTTAAATGGAAGGCAACTTGTAAATAGATTTACTCACTCATAATCTCATCAGTGGCTTCTACATGCTTCTGTTGAACCACACGATGGTCCTCTTCGTTATGTTCCAGTTCATCCAGCTGACGACTAATTACCAGGTTTTTACAGTCAACTGCATGTTCAAAAAACCGCCAGGCAGCCTAAGCACAAAATTGTGTATCATACATATGTTGCTTCTAATGAAGAATAGAAAGCTGTGAAAATATTGTTCTGACAATTCAGCTCAACTATTAAAGCGCCAATGCAATGGCCAAGATTAGGCAAGTTCAACCAATCGTGGTCATCTGACTGGAGCGATATTGTCAAAACATTTTATCGCAGCTGTTGTTCATTTCCTTGAAATCTTGTTGCACCTGAAGTTCATTTGTTTAATTCACGAGTCAGTGAAGAAAGAAAAAAACATTTGGTAAATAAACATGATCAAATGTGTCATCTACCATTTGAGAACTAATATAAGTATTACAATCATAACCTGATAAAACCTCCCTTCCTATATATTATAAATTATTATTAGTCTATTTCGCTAAATTGTCTTATCAAATACAACTCTTGTTTTCATCTCTTAGGACAATTGACTCCCTTCACTTCGTTGTGGTCATGAATTACCAACAAGATGAAAACACCCGTGGTATTACTTATGATAAAATATGGAACATATAACTTTAAAGATTTCAAAATTATGACCTGTAATAGCCACTTGACTTAATTTATCCATTATTCAAAATACAAATGAGAAGCTATTGAAAGTAAAATAGACATTGCAAAAAGAATTACTGTAGGAAGCAAAACGTTAATGCAGTAGAAGCCAAGAGTTATTCAGGGATGACATTTTTTAATATGACTAACTGTACAGTTAATAGGAAGGTGAATATATCATCTAGGCTCTGATTAATATATATATATATTTATTATTGTTGGTTTTGGTTTTAATAGATATTTATATTATAAGTGGCTTAAATTGACTACTATTTATGAATGGGATGTTTAGTACACGAGCACATAAGAGCGAGTGTTCTAATTTCTCATGAGCAAATAACAGTCTAATAAACCACGTGTAATATACAACAGTTTATCCTATCCTAATATTAACTGAGATATTCTTATATTTATTAATATTATTAGAGTTTTCATTGCAAGGAATTGAACTTTAGTCATGACATAGATAGTGTTTTGTTTGCTTGTTGCTGCATAGCCCCACCAGTTCTTTGAACTAATTAATGAATGAAAATGGGTATTCCCAAAGGAGTTTTAGATTATTTTAAAAAAGCTGTATTTAGTTTGTTACCTGGCAAGCCGAAGGACTTATATGATGAGGAATTTTCATTATTTAAAGAATGGGGAGCTGCCAAAGGAGTTAAAATATTTACAAATACAATCATGATGAAATAAAGACTAATTTTGTTTGCTTCCTAGGATACATGAAATGTATATATAAAGTGTATAGGATAAGATAAAATAAATTTAATGAAGTGCATCTTGTGTTTGAATGTTGCTGCACTTGCGAGAGTGACGATTTCTTACAGTCACATTGGAGAAAATGATGACTTCATTGCTGTCTTGTTGCCATGTCATTCATTTCTGGTGCTAGAGATAGGGTCTGATTTATGCCATCATAGTAAGCGTTGTATAAGGATTGCATATAGTAATGAATGTATAATCCTATTACTTTCTCCATCAAGTGCACTGGTTCATCGATGAAAGTGACTTGAATAGTGATTGGGGACTGTCGACTGCCAAGCAGCCAATAGGACTGTAACCAAATACTTGGGTAAAAAACCCAAAAGTTTACAAAATAAATTAACAATCACAGCATTCAATTAAACATTATTATAACTATATTTATATTGCCTACATTAATTTGCTACAATATTTTTATGTGTCCCCAAATTTTAAATTTCCCCAAAATGCCTCTCATACTTGCACCATGATTTCCCCACATGGATGACACTGCATTTCATTATTGTGTAATGCAGCTCTCTCTTTCTCTCACTCATATACAGATGGATCTTTTTCTATAGCATTATTAGATTACATGGCCACCTTTTAATAGCACCTGGGTTGCAGTCACATGCCACTTTCCTCCTGACACTTTTTCCTCAAGTATATCACCTTATACATTGTACCAAATGGGATGAATGGATGAAGTCAACTAGAATCATTATTATTATTTCACAAATTACAATATTGAAGGTGGCGCCATGGCCAAATAGACTACTCACCTCCAACCTAAGCAGCCTGGGTTTGATCCCAAGTGATCACATATGGGATTTGTGGTGTAGAAAATGGCATCTGGGCAGGTGTCTCCAGGTCCTCTAGTTTCCCCCTCCACTCATTCCACTAAATGCTCAATCATCACTTTCTTATCATCCATTTCGCATGCATTTCATTTCATGTACTTCCTCACGGTCTTACATAGCTACGGGTCAACCACTCATTCCAGGTTATCTATTCTGTGGTTTTGTGCCATTGGCTCCCCGACAGGCTTCTGACCCCTGGGCATCTGCTTGTAAGTCCTAAAGGAAGTGTCAGTCCTACATATGGGGAAGGTATGCCGAATATATATATACACACACACAATAATGAATGTCCCTTATACTATCTTTTCAAAGAAGATGTTGTAAATGTTCTCCTTGTACTTGAAGACAGGTATTACAGCATCTTAACAGATTATTACAAACATGTTGCGATTCTTCTTGGGTTATTTCTTATGTTGGTTATATTATTTTGTAGTTCTTGTAATGTTTTAGGAATAGATTTATACAACTTTGTTGCTTTTTGCACTGACCCATAGCTTACTCCTGCAGTAACTTCAAGAGAGACTTTCTTGACCAATATTCTAACCATGTACTGATACCACCAATCTTTTCCTCTGTCAAAACATGATGTTTTCTATTTTGTTCTAGTCTAACACTGATCCCATACTTTTAAATTTCTTAACTATTTTACGAACTGTACTTCTGATAGGTGGCTTGATATCAGGAAAGCATCCCAAAAATGCTCTATGACACAGAGATGGACATTTGTCTCTTATAAAGTTGCAACAAATGAAAATTCTTGTTCTGTAGTATATCGGAACATGACTGCTCTAACACGCAACTGAAAACCAGCAAAGAACATTCTACACTGCCGTTGTTTACCATATATGCGTGCAAGCCAAAAGGTCCACTATATCCGACACAATAGCAGGAACTGCAATCTCAGCAGGTGAGCAGCACGCGCCCAAAACCCATGTGTTAATAAGAGTGTGGCTGCTTAATCTAATGGTATCACATAAGCACCTTATGTAGGGATACTTTTATTCATAATAAACTATGCACGCAGAGCAATAATGTGTGTAATAGATAAGTTAAAAACAATCACATACATAATCACTATACAAGAGGTAACATGGACTACTTCAGGCATAGCGTGAATAAAAATGTGTCTCTAAAAGGTACATAGTTCTAGAATTGCGCTCTATAACAAACTACCACCAGAAATTAAATGTGTAGTGGATTTTTCTAAACAACAGTTTGAAAGGAAGTTGAGGATGCATCTGATAAATAAATGTTTATACGATTTAAACCAATTTATAAATGTAAATATGTAATTGTATAATCTTGACATGTTCAAAATCAATTGTATGATAAACTGGATGAAATAATAATAATAATAATATATTAATACATTATTATTATTATTATTTTATTTTGATTCATGAAACCTCAAAATATATATTTATTCTGAAATTATGTTTTCTACCTTTTAATAAGAAATAAGCAGGTGTAAGAATATCATTTTTCCAGCTACTAAAGATAGGTGGCATAGAAAGTGAAAATGCTTACTTACCTCCACTTGTTCTCTTAATTGTGGCATTCTGATCTTCATAGCAAATTCTCTGAATTTTTCCTCAAGATTTCTCCAACTTAACTCACCATAACCTAACTCTCTTGCTAAGTGATCCTAAAACATTACAAATAGTTTCTTATTGACTGAAACCCAGTTCTTATACTTAACAAGTATTGTGCAGTATTTCCTAAACTATTATAAGTGTGACACTGGACATTTTTAAAAACCGTACTTATAAAAACAAGTAAAATTTGAAATAAAGAGTCAAAGCTTTCCTGTTGATGAATTAACTCTAATTTTCTCAGGTTTCTGGCCAGGTAAATACATAAATTGACTCCAGCTTGTGCATCCTCTTTGTCCTCAGGGTAAACTGATGAAATGAAAGTCTGGAATCGCGCATTTTTAGTGCCAGAATGAAACCTGTGTATGATTGGTTTATATGATATTTTTGGCCATGAAGCAACTACTATGCAACTCAAAAACATCCGAAATGCTGCACAGTGTTTTTCCACTAGGCACACGGAAACATGATAACAGGCAGCTGCTGTACACAAGGTCACGGAGCTGACTTATTTTTCTCTGCTCTGAAAGTACAGTATTAAGCTGGCAGTGATATCATGTGGTTGAGTTATTACCAGTGTGCTTTATTATTTTGTCCTGCGCTTAGTCACAAAGTGTATTACGGCCTAGCATTTATTCTCTACTGCACAGCGTGTATTTATTTATGATTTGTACATATTAACACATTTTGTGAGTGGACTCTTAATGGTGTATACATTGGTGAGATTGACACACATTTAACATTTTTACAGACGAGGCTTGGTCCTACCTTCATGAATATATTTGTACACAAAATAACCGTTATTGGAGCTCTGAGAAACCTAACATTGTTCATGAAATACCCTTCATGATGAGGAAAATTGGTGTATGGTGCGCCATTAGCAGAAAAAGAGTTATATGCCCATTTTTTTTTTTTTGAGTCAACAGTTAAGACCTGTACATGTGTGAATATGATTTTGCCCCCTATTTTAGGAGAATTAACAGACAGGGAATGTGATTTAGCCTTTTTTCAACGAGACTCTGCAACAGCTCATAGAACCAATCTTTGGATAAGAACAATTAAAAGTGTGTTTCTGGACAAAATTATTAGCAGAGATTTGTGGCCCCCTTAGTCACCAACCTAACCCCCCTGTAGTTTCTATCTCTGGGGTAACTTAAAGCATAAAGTGTACAAGACATACCCACACACCCTAGAAGAAGTAAAACAAAATATCTGCCTGGAAATTGCCAGCATTTCTCAACGTGAACTACGGTGAGTGATGGAAAGTTTCCCAAAGAGGTGCCAAAAATGTATGGCCAGTTTCAGCATCTCCTTTAATAACATTGGTAAGTAAAGCCTTTAAAAGTAGTTTTAAAAATGTTCCATGATTTCATTCAAGCCCCTACATGCCTAGCTGCGCAGACCAGTTAAAGTGTTGTAAAATGAAGAAGTATGGTGGAGGGCAAGGGACTCCCTAGGTCGCACCCAATACATTGGTTGTAATGGGAAAACAGTGAAATTTAAAACTGCTATAATTACGTCATGAGGATACCTGAGTAGGAAATAATTGTGACAACACGTTCTTTATGATCATCAGCGTCTATGAACAGGGATTAGACCTTGAATGTCCTGTTGGGAGCTGAATAGAATCACTTCATTAGCTAGACAGAATTTCATCCCACAACTGAACAAAACAGAAGTAAATATTATCATAATATTGCATACCTGCATTTAAAGTGTTTTACAAACAGGATGTAAGCATCACAGAGCACATAATTCACCTTTAATTCCGTTTTCTCAGTTTCTTCTCAATGTTTCATGTATCCTTTCTCCTTTTTACTTTAATGCACAAAGTCATCAACAAGAATTATAAAGAGGGTATGTTAAGAATGTCTCTGCAGTAAAGTAGTCAAAATGCTGAATTAAAAATGAAAAATATGCTTGGTTTGATTCTAGGCTGATGAAGCTATTCTTATTCCCCACCCTTAAGAGCCCGGAAATATCAATGTGATAATGAATGTGTGTTATGTTAATCAAGAAGTACAGTTTTAATGTACACCTCAAATTTAAGTAGTCGTTATAGAAGGTCAAAGTGGTAATACGGCGATATTACCTAAGGTGGTATGTAAATAAATAAATAAAATTATTTAGCAGAAAAAACATATGCGATATTGGATTTTCAGAGATGGTATGTACAGTATAAAAGTAAAATAAACATGAGATTAGGTACCTGTATTCCACTTCAGTAAACTATATTCAAGACTTAAGTAAACATTTTATATCAGTATTTGTGGTATACTTGAGTTAGATAGAAAAGATAGGTACATTAATATGTGCACCACAGGTCTGTGCTTCCTGAAATAATTTATAAACAAACCTAAAATTAAAATTCATATTACTTAATATTCTTTATGTTCTAACACTTTTGCAAAATTCCTTGGTAATTATTTACAAGTTGGGCCGCTAACTCTCTCCGCTGCGACTTATGCCAGTTTTGCACTCTAACGGGACCGGTGTGGTTAGAGAGGGATTATGGGGGGGGGGAGATGGTTTAAATAACTAATGTTGTATCCATTGCGCTGTTAGGAGTTGTTGGAAATATCGATAATGAGGTACTACCACGATATAAAATTAGAAAAATAAATTTATATACACACACTAACCTAAACGGATTGGAACCTAACCTCGCGCTAAATTTGAAATCCACAGGCTCTGAAATTGTCATCATAAATACAAAGTCAATCAATCGCACTTAGTTTCATTCGATTTTAGAGCGGCCGAAGTTCTGCACAATAAAATTCACTGAACAGCTGTATCTGCGTGAAACATACTTGTCATACATCAGCACAGCGTCTAGCGACATATGCCGGTGTTGCATTCCACAACACTGGTCGCCTGCCGCCGACAGTGAAACTCAGGTTTTAGGCATTTTAGCGTGTAGCATTATTATATATTTACATTGCAAAAGTACTACAAGACTTCTTTATTTATATTCTACTCCTTCTAGGCAGCATACTTCATAAATATTCACAAAAAAGGATCGCTACGCGCACGTAATAAATTAGCGTCTAACTTATTACGGAAGCTTTTCCGATAAAAAAAATTGGTGAAAACGTAACAAGTATAAACCAAACTTACAGTCAAACCACAATTTGTTTAATTTCTAGAGGGGCCCAAGTTCTAATTACCAATTCCTTTTTGCACCCTATGGGGTTGTGTTTCAGTCTAAAATTTCAGATTTGAAATATTAACTTAATCGAGATTTCGGGTAATTCCTTTTATTTAGGACAAATTATAATATTGAATTTAATAGTTTGGCACTGCCTTCTTTTGCTAATGAAACATATACAAAATGGTTATAAGAATGAAATTAGCATTCTCATTAGCTTTGTCAGATGAGAAGGGAAACTGAATACTGAAGGAACTGTATCAGGGCTTAGCATCATCTTGCCTTTTTCTTATAGAAACAATTTTTCGCAAAATGCACTTAGTATAGCCTGTAATATTTCGATGGCAAAGTTTGTTACGTCTCAGAGCACCTCACGACTTACTCAATAATTCTAGTTTATGTATTAGGAGCCTAAAATAAATTACCATTCGCTTAGTGACCGAGGAAACCCACGAGAATAAATCGGAATGAATTTGGAACACAAATGTTACCATGTATTCTTACCGATGAAAAGTGATCTCGGAATCATTTTTCCGGTGGTTTGTACAGTTATGCAGCATAGAAGTGCACCATGCTAATTATTAAACCCTAATACCCTTAAACCACTTCACTTTTAAAACCTTATTGCAAAAGCACATATTGCAAAAAGCACGTTTGCCCTCCACCAGGCTATGCGCGAGAGCTTTAATTAGCAGCAGCACACCAGCGCCAGCGGCGAGTCTAGGTAATATAATTTCAAGGTCTTTGGGTTTCATCCGCGCCTTTCTATGATAGCGTCAGCCGGCAACGAGCGCCAACGGCGCGAACAGGCAAAACATCGCGCAGCCGGTTCGGACGTTTTTGGATCACCTGGTATTAGATAGTAAGTCTCTTAAGAAGCAGGGTAAGTGCGTTTGCAAAATGCATGGATCCCAAAGCTAGAAATACAGTAAAAGACAATTTAAAATTACTGCTGTGTGATTGATTAAATTGGACTCCATTATGGCAAAAGAAACTGATGACATGATGATGATAATAATAAGGAAAGAATAACAGCTTTAGATCATTTTGAAGGTTACTTATTAAATCAAGTATTGATGATTTAAATAATATGACAGCATTTAACCAACCAAATGCATTTAAATTTAGTTGTATTAATTCAGATTTGCTTGTTTGTTACAAAGAATTGTTACCTAGAGCAAGAAACTTTTTCTCTACACACAACTTAATTGTAAGAGACAGAAGGACAACTATGAAAAGTGAAAATATCACAATTTGTTTGTTACAGTTTCATGATGTCGGATATGTGAGATTTGATTCTATTCAGAATATTGATACAAACCAAAAGGTTTTTAATTTGGAAATAAGCAGCTTTAACATTCATGCACTTTAATTACCTAACAATTTTCATTTCAGTCATGTCATTACCTACTCATTAATGCAGCCTCAAAAATTAGTATGACAATAAAATTTAGCTCAACTATTATAGTGCAATGCATTGGCTGAGATTAGGCAATTTCAACCAATCGCGGCCATCTGATTGGAGCGATATTGTCGAAACATCTTATCGTAGCTGATGTTCATTTCTTTGAAATCTTGTCGCACCTGACGTTCGTTTGTTTAATCTTTTGTCTTGGTTGTTGATAACAAGGTGACAATCCAGTCAGCCGTTACATTGCGTGATGGTGGAAAGTTTGAAAGGGTTTGGTAGGCGACCGCATAAGAAATAAATAAATCATTAATGAAGCCAGACCCGTTAATACGGATAAAAACCGCGCTAATATACAGAAATAGTTCGTGCAATTTTGCTTAGAAAGAAGTCACAAGCTTTTATGAGAAAACAATCATTATTTATATTTATTTTGTATGAGATGATTGTAATAACCTCAAATAAAATAACGTTTGTTTCCATTTCATGTATTAGTTATTAAAAGCTGAAAAAAATACTGTTCCCTGTTTCTATTGTTGCTGTCGATATTCGTACATTGGGTGTAGACACGGTCGGCCATATCATAATTCAGGAGGCAGTGAAGAAAGAAAGAAAAAACGGTAAATAAACATGGTCGAATGCGTCTTCTACCATTTGAGAACTAATGTAAATATTACAATGATAACCTGGTAAAATCTCCCTTATATTATATACACATGTAATTAATAAATTATTAACAGTCTATTTCGCTGACTTGTCATAAGCAATATCACGAGTATTTTCATTTTGTCGATAATTCACGACCGGAGCGAAGCAACGAGAGTGAGTTATCCTAAAAGATGAAAACACGAGTTGTATTTGATAAGGCAATTCAGCTAAAATACTATTGTATTATTAATAATTTATAATATATAGGAAGGGAGATTTTTATCAGGATATGATTGTAATACATTAGTTCTCAAACGGTAGATGACGCATTCGACCATGTTTATTTACCGATTGCGTTTTTTCTTCTTTCTTCACATCCTCCTGAATTAAACAAACGAACGTCAGGTGTGACAAGATTTCAAAGAAATGAACATCAGCTGCAATAACATGCTTCGATAATATCGCTCCAGTCAGATGACCGCGATAGGGTGAAATTGCTTAATCCCGGCCCATAAGACAGTTGACTCTCGTCGCTTTGCTCCATCATGAATTATTGACAAGATGAAAACATTTGCCGTATTACTTATGATAATGTGACTTTTTAAAATAATTGTCAACCTTGCCTCTGCTTATATAACAAGCAAAGTTTGATTCTCTCCATTTTTCTAGCCAAATTTATGTTTTAAATTACTGATCCTAGTCATGAATGCAAATCATTAAATCCTCACCCTTCGTTCTTGCCTTTTAGCCTCCTCTTTAGCGAGCTTTCTCTCTGCCCTTTTCCTTGCCCTTTCTAACTTTCTTTCTGCAGGACTTAACCTTGGACCTCTTCTTCTTGGTGGCATGATTCTGTATGAATTCTAAAACAAAATAAAAAACGCAATAAACACAACAACCATAATAATGATAGACTTTTGTTAACTTTTCTTTTAAACATACAATATACGAGGGCCATCCAGAAAGTAATAGACAATTTGGTATAACTATATAATAACAAAAGTTATCAACAGAAAACTTTATTTACAAAGTTACAGTACCTTACTCTATTTCCCAACGTAATCTCCATTCTGTCAAGATATTTATTGTCATGTGGTACCAGGTTTTCAATGCCGATGTTATACTTTTCTACTGCCAAAGAGCTTATTCGTTTTTGAGTGCACAAAATGTTCGGCCAATCGAATTTTATAAGCAAATAGCGCAAGTGAATGGTGATATTGCAATAAACGAGTACTCAGTGAACAAATAGCGCATAATTTATGGGTGATCAAGGAATAATCAGTGTACCCGAGAAAGACTGGAGTGGAAGTTCAGCAATCGTTATGGAGGAGTTGAAAGCAAATGTTGGTGAAAGAATTCAGAAAAACTGGAATTTTACTTTGTTCATCATACATGACTTTTTGGGTGGAAAAGATTTCGCAACTAAACCTCAACATCTTGGCTCAGATCTTTAGCGGTGTAAGAGTATAATGCAGGCATTGAAACACCGGTTCCACGTGACAATAAATACTTTGATAATAACAGTAATTACGTTGAGAAATAGGGTAAGGTAAAAATGTTGTGTTGATATCTTTCGTTATTATTTAGTTATTCCAAAAAGTTCGTTATTTTATGGATCACCCTCATACTGTCATCACTTCTATGGCGTGATTTTGTGAGTTTCATTAAAGGTTAGCGCAAGGGATCGGGGTTCGAGTCCCGCATTGGGCATGGGTGTTATATGTGTGTGTGTGTAACACAAGA